>ML685769.1:22964773-23019862 GCA_007922175.1 Pelusios castaneus | reverse complement strand
ACTCCTTTACATGGAGAAAACATCTTGTTCACTCCTGGCTCAGCTCCTCTCCAGAACACTGAGCACATGGTCTCCCCTCAAGGCAGCTCCTGCCTGCTATCTGCTCAGGCTGCTGCTCTCCAGTCATCTGACTGAGAACATCACATCACACCAGCAGGGTACACTGTGGAGCATGCTCAAATTGCTACCACACCCTGCCTCTGGAAATTTCCAGTTGTGGGTCACTAATCTGCCCAACAACAGTAACCCACCCTCAGCAGGTCTCTCAAGAGATAGCCTTTTCAGACATATGGGTTACATTCCCATATGAAGAGATTATGTGCACATTTTGCAATAAGAGTGCAAAGACTGGAAAATGGTTGATTGTTACTTAATATATTTCACATAGGTCATTGCAACATTAATAGGTTTTGTACAAGTATTTTTCTGATATGTGCATTTGTGCTTTAAATTACTGCAGTAATAATAATAATAGACACAGTACTGTATACTTGACATAGATTTTTTTAAAGCATCTATTGACTGGAATGGGCAGGCCAGGTTGCGGTGTGTAGCTAGGAGCCTGGGACACTCCCCTCAGTCAGGCAGGTGGCTGTTTCTGTTTCCAACAAGGATGAGGGCTGCAGCTGCCCGTCTCCTGTCTCCTCTCACTGCCAGCACGCAGCAGAGATCCTGGTGGTATCCACCCACCCAGTCTCCACTCCTGGCTGGGAGATGGACTGCAGCCACCCATCTTCCAGTGTCTGGTGCTGGCAGTGGGTAGCAGCCTCCCCGTCCTGTTCTGTCCCTGGCTCCCTACAGCTGCCCCAGCTTTCTTGTCAATTTCATTGCTCTCTAGGGGAACTGTGAAAATGACTAAAAAGATACCTCTGCTCAAATTTTTCCACAGGTGAGTGCACATTTTTATTTTGCCTAGGACGGCAGAATATATAAAGCTGGTGCTGGGAATAGGAATTCTGCATATGACACACTGACAGCAAATGGCCCTGGGTTACTTTTTTGTATTTTACAAAGTATTGATCAACCACATCAGACTTTACCATTTTTATTTATTCTTGCATAAATGCATGACCGCATTAGCTGATTAGATTGCCTAATCTACTTAATGTCCTACTTAAAGTTGATGCTGAGTTAGCACTTACATTCTAACTGTTAGTTTTAGAGGCTTGTAAGTTTTTAAACTGTTACCTTTTAGGCTGAAATCTCCCATACATGTTTTAGGCAGAGGTTGGTGGTTTTATTGTTCGTGTGTTCATTTGATTTTGAGAGTAAGAATTTGAAATAAGGGCAAGTGACACTTTTTTGTCAAAACTCTTATTGAAATCCATTCATTATGTTGTTTGAAAACCAACACCACACTAGGCCTGATTCCCTCTCCCATCCTTCAGCAGACTGGGAGACAACTGCTGCTGCAGCCCAAAAGGTGGGTGGAGCTAGCGGGAAGGGAGTGGTGCCAAGGTACCTGGGAGACATGCAGGGCTGTCCCGTGGGGAGAGCGGGGCCCAGGGCCAAGTGGCCAAAGCGGGGCCCCCACCCTGCATGCTGGAGGGGAGCGTGACGGGCTGACCGGCCCACTCTGCCCCCAGGGAGCCGGCCCCAGAGGCCGAGGGCGCCTGTTGGGGGGAGGGGATGGGGGAAGCCATCTCCAGCTCTGCCCCGGGAATGGGGGGAGAGCTAGAGCCAGCTCCGGTCCCGGCCCAGGAGGCTGCCTGCGGGAGGGAGCTGGCAGCCCCGGCCCGGGGCTGGGAGGTCGAGGCCGCCTGCTGGGGAGAGCCAGCAGTGTGGGACAGGCCAGCCCAGAGGCTGGGCCCCACATGCTCCGCCCCTGGGCTTCCCTGCTCCGCCCTGGGGGCGGGGAGGGCCGGGCATAGCCCTCTGGCCGTTGGAGGAGAGGCTGCAGCGTGCGCGGGCCCCGCACTGCCCCACTGGAAGTGGGACAGCGCGGGGCCCACGTAACCGCGGGGCCCGGGGCAATTGCCCCGTTCGCCCCCCCCCCCCCCCCAGGGATGGCCCTGGAGACATGTTGATACAGCTTGCATCTTTGGCAGCCTCTGCTGGCAAACTTATTGTCCAGTAGTTAGTTGCCTTTCCCCACAGGAACCCTTAGGGGAAGGTTATAGTGATAAATGCCTCCTGCAGTACACTTATCCTTCTTGGCTTGTGCCTCCATGAGCTTGCAAGGTTATCTTTAGTTTTCTGCATTAACTGAGTTTTAATAGCTACAATCGGTTAAACACCATCTATATCCATGGTTCCCAACTGTTTTGGCTCAAGGGCCGCAAATATAATTTTTTTATAACCCTGAAGAGCTAGCAGTCCCTGCCAGCAGTCCCTTCCCCCCACACTCCCAGTCCCACAGCCAGTGGGAAGGAGTACAGAGAGCCCTATCTCCCACCCTGCTGGCTGCAACAGGGAACCCTGCGTTCCACCTGGATCCCTCATCAGTGGTTCCCTTCTGCAGCCAGGAGGATGAAAGAGCAGTGCTCTCCTCCCTCTGGCTCCAGCAGGAGCCCAGTGCTGTGTGCCTGACTGGGTGGGAGGAGAAATGGGTTCATATCTTGCCTTAGGCCAGAATTTCTCAACCGCTGTGTCATGACACAAATGTATGCCGCAGCACAGCAACTGTGTCATTTGAAATCAGCCTGCTGCCAAAAGCGGCCCCACTACCAAAAGACTGTTGCCACTTTAAGAGCTGCTAATGCCATTGCCCCTTTAAGAGTTTGCCCTTTGAAGCCCCACTACTGAAACTGGCCAGAGCAGCTGCTCCCTGCGGCAGAGGAGCTGCTTTTCAAGCTGCCTGCTACTGAATTTGCCTCTGATGGCAGTTTTCTTTCAGTGGTGGGGGCTGTGACAGGCTGCTCCCCAAATCGGGTCTGGTGTGCCACTATGACCCCTTGAACCTCACTCCTGAACCCCAATTCACTCCACCCTGCTAGGTGATCACTCACTCCTGAGTCAATCCACACCAGTCACCAGCATGTAATTGGTCCCAGGCAGGGGGTGTAAATCCACTAACCGCAAGGCATTGATCTCCTAGTGAGCACTCCAGCCCCAGATCCCACACTGAGAGTCACTGCCTTACAGATATTGGGACCCACGCCTGATCACCATAGTTTCAAGTCCGACTACTTAACAAAGATGTGGATCGTGCCCAGCCTCCCACATCCACACCCTCTAAAGACCACACAGCTTTAGATAAAACAAATACTAGTTTATTGATCAGAGTACGATTTCAAGTGAGAAAATAGCCCATCAAGGCAGAATCATACGATAAATGAGTCAGGAGTGACCACTGGCAAATAAAAGGTATAAATCACATACCGATCTAACATCTCTACCTAAACTGACCTCATAGTCCAAGATTATGCGCAAGGTGTTTGGCTCTTTGGTGTTTTACAGCCATTCTCTGCCCGTTACAAGGGCCCAGATCTTGCTTGAAGTTGCAGAAAGTTGCAAGATGGAGTCTCCCAGGCCAAAGCCTGCAGCTTCTCCCCCAAACAGTCTGTGTCTTTGTATTTTAAACTCCTGAGAGCCCCTCGCCCTCTGTGCTGCTGTAAGATTCTCTTCACTTCTACCTGAGCCAGGCAGGGCATTTGCATTTCCTTCATCATGTAATCCTCCAGCCTCTGTGCCAGAGATAGTCCTGAGAGTCTGAACCCTGTAACATGCTTCTCATCTGTACACACGTTTCTGTAAGAAATATGGCACCAGGGTAATTATGTAGAATATGTTGTGAGCATTCACAAAGGAACCTGCTATAGCTGATTTGGCATCAAATCATGCAATTACATTGCAAAACTGAACAGAAAAGTTACATAGATCATATCCTATGGGTGCACGGATATGCATCCCATGACAGGGGGCATTTTAATTTCAGCCACTGCCAAAAGAGCCTGGGCAGCAGTGGGCTACAGAGGCAGGACTGTCACTAGGGAGTGGCGGGGCCCAGGGCCAATCGGCCTGTGTGGCCCCCCCAGGTACCCTCACACTGGGGGGGTGGGGCGGACTGGCCCAGAGGCCGGACTCTGCACTCCTGGCCCACCTCTTGCCTTCGGCTTGCTGCCAAAGGCAGAGAGGGACAGCATGGCAGTGGGAAAGCAGTGGTACGGGCCCCGGGACGATCACCCCACTTGCCCCCCCAAAGGACGGCACTATACTGAGAAGTGGGGTCTCTGTGTTGCCCATGGGTGGGAGATGTTGCAACTGTGCTGCAACATTGAAGGGGTTGAGAACCTTGCCTTAGACCTTATGAGAAAATGGATTTGATAGGTGTCTCTCCCTCTTTATGCATTCCTTACCGAAAGAATGTTGCTCTGCTCCCTCCGCAGATCTGGACTGTAAGCCATTTAATTTCACTTCATTGGAAGTCGGTCGAATTTCCTCCCATTGTGGTCTCTTCACTTCAAGCTCACATCACCTGCCTTCTCTGTTCCCTTGCTGTCCCATTTTCATGTCTCTTTCTCTAGTTCCTTGCCAGCAAAAGCCCACACAGTTGGTTTTTTTAAAAAAAATATTGTTCATTCTGCTTCAGTGATATCCCTTTCTCTCAGCCCTTTGTCTGCCTTGCCTGTTTATACTAAGTTCTTCACCCCAGAAACTGTTTCTTATTACACGTTTGTACCTGTGTAACAGGCTCTCTGTTTCAGCTGCCGTTCCTAAGTACTACCATATTACTAATAATATTTAGGCACATTGGCAAGAAATATGTGATTGACGTTTCCTCCAGCCACTGCTACCAGTTACTCATTTCTCTGGCCACATCTACACTGACGGCAGCAAAGTCACCTCCATCAGATTGATCTCTCTGGATTGACTTAGTGGTCAGTTAAGACAAACTAAGTCAATCCAGAAATCGACTTAGTAAAACCACCCTCTCAAGTGGTGCAGCGCAGTGAAGAAGCTGCACTGGAGGGGAGTTTAGGAAGTCAGTGGGAGTTGCGTAAGCTACTTTGATGCATAGCTTGCATATCTCCCGTCAACTGCTGCTGAATTTTCCTGGCAGTGTAGACCAGGACTCTGAGCGTTACATTTATTCTCTGACAGAGTGGGATATGGCTGTATCAGATCATGAGTTCCATTGTAGAGTGTGTGCAAATAGGCACCTCTGTGACTGCATGAGTCTCGACTTGCCCAGGCCAGCCTGCTGTACAGAATCCCAGACAGTTGCCCTGTCAGAGGGAAAGTGGTTGAGATGTGGTTGAAAGACTGTCACTGAGGGCCATAAAGATGCAGCCTAAAGCCATTGAATTTGTTTCATAGAGATGGGCCAGCAGTTGATCTATCAATGTCTTTTCCTATATAGGGGCCTGCTGGGGGAGGGGGAAGCATGAATGGCAGATCTGGAGCTTCTCAGTATAAGCACGTCACAGAGACTGAGGCGAGGGCTACACTACAGAGCTTTTAGCAGGGCAGCTGCACTGCAGTATAGATGCTAAGGCAGATGCTCTGAGGGAGAGCTCTTCGCTCTCCCTCAGACACAGGCTTGTCCACACTAGTGTTTAGATCAGTATAATGTATGCCGCTCAAGAGGGTGGCTTATTCATACCCCTGAATTCTGCGACATAACTTATACTGAAGTAAGCTGTAGTGTGTGAGGACCAATTTTAAGAGTGCATGGGACCACATCCTACATGTCAGAAGGGCGTGCAGGAGACTGAGCGCAGGAGGGAATCTGCCCAGCCTGAAATGATGACAGACCTCAGGCTCAAAGAAGCAGTGAGCTCAGAGTGGGGAAGGTATCTCGCAGGACTTAGGTTATTTTCAAACATCTGTAATTCTCAAGTGCTTTAAAAATAAAGTTACTGTGGTTAGTTAATCCCTCGCTAAGCAAATGGTCCTGGCTTTCCTGCCACATTGTCCCCAGAGGTCAGAGATAGAGCCATGCTTCCCCAGAACTAACCTGATACTGGATTTTAGTTCAGCCTATAATAGAAAGAGGAGCTAGCTATAAAATTTGGATCTGGATCTAAATTTTGGGGATATTCAGATCTATCTCATCTCTGGTAAAGATAAGTCTAGATTTTCTTGGCCTTGTAAACTGAAGTCAAGTTCTGTAATCGGCTCCATTATGTCTAAGGGAAACAAAAAACACTCAAAAGGATCCCCATCAATGTTGTTTGGATACTTGGAAGCTATTTGCACTCAGAGATAAACCAGCAGACAGGAACACAGGGAGATGCAAACACACAGAGAGAAGGAGTTTATTCTCCTACTCTAAGATCAGACAGAACTGGCTGAGCTATCCCATAATAGTCTAGCTCTGTTAGCTATATTGAGCCAGGCATGACTCGAAATACACCAAAAATCAAGGCTAGCCATTAATCACCACCCAGGGAAGATCTCTTTTGGTCATTTATGGTAATAAATCTTACCTGAGGTATCTCAAATGCCTGTGCCACAAAATCCACACACAAACCTCAAATCTTACAGGCCGTTACACCAACCTTTTATCTAGCTATATTTAAAGATAATTTTAGGTGCCCATAAATAAATTATTCCATTGAGGAATGTTAAGTGTTTAATATCCTGCCATTTTTAAAAAACTCATTCAAAACACATGAATAAAAATGAATGGGCTACTGGGCTTACTGAGAAATTTTTCCTCTGTTTTTTCCAGTCACACTTGGTGGATGAGAGTGGATTTTTGTCAACATTTTGCTGATTGTGCTGTAATTGTTAAGTGGGGCAGTGATTGCAGAATTTTGTATTCTTATTCACATAAGAATAGCCATACTGGGTCAGACCAATGGTCCGTCTCCCAGTATTGTGTCATCTTCCAGTGGCCAATGCCAAATGCTTCAGAGGGAATTTTCAGAGGTAATGAATAGAACACGTAACTGTCAAGTGATCCATCCCATTGACATTACAAAGGAGTTTATTAAATATTTCAATAGCACCATTTTTCTCAAGAACAGATAACAGAAATCTCTTCTGCTAAGCCTAGGGTCAGCCCTTGCTAATGACTCCATGACTGTTTCACAGTCTCTGTCAATTGAACTTTTTAGGGGGTGGAGATTTTGGCAGGTTCTAAATACTCTTTTTTCAAAATGATCAAAGTATGCATACTCCTGCACATATAGATAGTATGTATTCATTTTTTAAAAAGAAGCTCAGGAGATGGTTCCCTTCCCTGCTGTCTTCATTCTTCCCTTTTAGTTTAGTTTTAGGATGAGAGCTTATAACTGTATTTCCTGCAAATAAAAATAGCCCCTGATTTACGCAAGCACCAGGACAGGCATTCAATAATCTGGTGAAAGATCAGATAAAACTAGGGGAACCTGAAGAAACCACAGATATAAGTGATAGAGGAGAGACAAAAAAAATCTCACTAGTAGAGAATGTTCCTCAGTCATGCAACTTTACCTTACTTGCTCCCCAAAGAAAGATCTCTGATAACCACTTTGCTTCAGTTGCATTTCATAACTTCAATGATATTGTCCTGGTGTAGCTACTGTGGATCTTTTGACCATAAGGCACGAAAGGGAGCAATGTAACCATGGTAAATAAGGATTTAACTGCCCACGTGTATTGCCCAGCAAGACCTTCAGGACCTTATGTAAATTAAAATGCATGTGAATTAGTATAATAGATGATACTAGACTTCATAGCTGCATCCATATTTACATACTGGGAACAGAGGTGTCACACCCAGATGTCAGAGGTGTCACACTGAGATAGCAGAACATGTTGAATTGGAATCTGGTGTATACATCATACTCGAGTATCCCTAGAATATATCTTAGTAAATGGATATAAGGAGCAGTAGATAGATTTTTAAGATTATTAGGGTTGATTGCGGTTTCAAAGAAAGATGTAATTGATCAGATTTATAGCCCTGGAAATGAGAATTAGCAGTACCAAGGGATTTTCTGGCCCATAGCCAAAAGAATGACATAGAAAAGGTGCAGAGTTGAAGAAAATGAGCAATCCTATTCCTGCTCCAAGTAAGTCTGACATAGGATCATAGAAACTGGAAAGAACCACGAGAAGTTATTGAGTCAAGTCCCTGCATTCATGGCAGGACCAAGTACACTCTTAAGCCATCCTTGAGGGGTGTTTGTCTAACCAGCCCTTAAAACCTTCCAAAGACAGAGATTCCACAACCTTCCCATGCAATTTATTCCAGTGGTTAATCACCCTGACAGTTAGGAAAGTTTTCCTAATGTCCAACCTAAATTTCCCTTGCTGTAATTTAAGCCAATTGCTTCTTGTCCTATCATCAGCAGTTAAGGAGAACAATTTTTCTCCCTCTTCCTTGTAACCGACTTTTAGGTACTTGAAAACTGTTATCATGTCACCTTTCAGTCTCCTATTTTCCAGACATGTTATCTAAGGGTCACATTTGTCCTCTTCCTTTTTTAACAAAGTGACTATTAATAAAACCATTAGTTTTAGCCAAAGCTTTCTCCCTCAGCCTGGTTGGTCCTGTAAGACTCCTCCCTCTGCTTCCTAGGACACACCTACCTCTCTAATATCATATCTCTGGGGTCATGTTAACAAGCCAAACTTGCCTCAGTGAGTAAGAGTGAGTAACCTGCAATCAATTAGCATTTCTCAGAAGGGTACCTGACATTTCCTAATAGGTTGGGTCAACAGAGGAACCCTGCTATCTGTTACAAGGAAACAAGCCCTAATACGTTTTGTTTTATTTTATTTTATTTTTTGTTTAAAAGGTAAAAGGCACAGAATATTAATGAAAGGGGAAGGCTATCGAGTTGCTTGTAATAAAGACTGTGAAAAGCACGTACTGTGTGGAGGCATCGTAACAAAACAACTGTACTGCAGGAGCAAATACAAAGATACATCAAATCCATGGCCTTTCTAGGGGCCAGATCCTGTGGTTCTTAATTAAACAGAGCTCCCATTGAAGTAGAATAATTATTGAAATAACTAAGCTTGGAAAAGGACAGGGTGATTGAGTTAAATTTACAAAGGAGAAATTGTTTTTAAAGGTTAATTCTTGAATGTAAGTGTGTATAAATAAGAGAGTGCTGCTACCTTAAATTCCACAGGCATAATCATTGCTTGCTATACTTTGTTGTAGATCACCGGCATTTAACTTTTTTGTATTTTAATTCTATAAAATATATTGGGATTGTTTGTGACAGACTCTGTACCAAACAAAGTACCTACTTAACTGAGTTACCTCCGGTTACTTGGAGGGGAGAGGCTACAAATGTCACCAGAGTTACAATTTGGTCGATCTTACAATGATGGTTATGTCCCTTTGGCTATTTAGTATTCAAAATTGTAACTAATAGCCACAGGGCCTTCAGAAAAACATGCCTCAGCACAGAAACGAGTGAAACAAATCCATTCATAGTGTGACTACATCAAGTTAATTGGATTCAGCCAAATATGTATGAAATACTGCACAAGTTTACATACCACATATTATGTTCAAATTTTAAAACTTTACAATGTGTTGAGATATAGTCTCGATCATCAGCTTGTGCTTTAAAAGTCACGCCTCCTTTCTCAACAAAGCTAGTATTAACTTGTATCTTACAAATAGTAAATGTAGCAATTAATTCCCTTTATAGCATGTTCCAAATACCATGGTTGACCATAAAAATATCAAAATTAAGTACACATCCACTTATTATTAAGCAGTACAAAGCATGTCAAAAAGAGTGGGTCATTAAAAGCTACTTTTATACAGTTTCCATGGGGACTTTTCAAACAGCAATAACAAAAGGCTTCTATTTGTTTTCACTAAGGATGATTATAAGTGTGTTTATGGATTAAAACATGTTCCGTTTAGACTGTAATTTATCCCAAGTGACCAAATAGCATAAAATAACTACATGTAAAATCTACAGGGCGATATGGTTCAAATATTTCAAAAGACCACCAGAATAGTACTGAACACTTTGCTCAATATTTTTCCCTCCACAGTTAGCATACAATCTAGAAAGGAAAAATAGTTATGCTAGTTTAACATCACTTATAATCTATAGATGGTGCCACAATTTTTGCATTCAGCTACCTTCTTGGAATGCCTCTTGACCTTGCCATATCATAATAAAATTCAGAAGTTTATAATGAGGCACTTAAAACTTCCTGACAATGAATGAATGGGATGTTGTTCCAGGAAGAAGAGTTGCTAGGAAGAGATGGGATCCACCTAACAAAGAGAGGGAAGAGCATCTTCACAGGCAGGCTGGCTAACCTAGTGAGGAGGGCTTTAAATTAGGTTCACCAGGGAACAGGGACTTAAGGACAGAGATAAGTGGGGAAGTGAGACACCAGGACAAAGAGGAAGGAGGCGGGTGCAACAGGGGAGGCCTCCTGATTTGTACTGAGAAAGTAGGGCAGTTGGCTAGGTATCTTAAGTGCCTGTACACAAATGCAAGCAGCCTGGGAAACAAGCAGTAGGAATTGGAAGTTTTGGCACAGTCAAGGAACTATGATGAGATTGGAATAACAGAGATTTGGTGAGGTAACTTGCATAGTTGGAGCACTGTCATGGATGGGTATAAACTATTTAGCAAGGACAGGCAGGGGAGAAAAGGTGGAGGAGTTGCACTGTATGTAAAAGAGCAATATGACTGCTCACAGCTCCACTATGAAACTGGAGAAAAGCCTGTTGAGAGTCTCTGGGTTAAGTTTAGAAGCAAGAGTAACAAGGGTTATATTGTGGTGGTCATCTTTTAAGCACCAGGAGACCAGGAGGATGAGGTAGACAACTCTTTCCTCAGACAACTAGTGAAAGTTTCCAGATCAGAGGACCTCGTTCTCATGGGGAATTTCAATCACCTTGACATCTGCTGGGAGAAAAATACAGCAGAGCACAGATGATTCAAGAAGCCTTTGGACGGTGTTGTGGACAACATCCTGGTGCAAATGCTGGAAGAACCTACTAAGGGCCCTGCTGCTCATAAACAGGAAGGATTTGGCAGGGGAAGTAGAAGTGGGTGGTAACCTGGGCAGCAGTGACCATAAGATAGCGGAGTTCAGGATCCTGACAGAAGGAGTACAGCAGGATACACACCCTGGAATTCAGAAAAGCAGAGTCTGACTCCCTCAGGGAGCTGATGGGCAGGTCCCCTGGGAGGCTAATGTGAGTGAGAGAGGACTCCAAGAGAGCCTTAAAGAAACCTTTTTGAGAGTTCAGGAATAAATCATCCTGATATGCAGAAAAAATAGCAAATATGGTAAGTGACCGGCTTGGCTTAACGAAGTCTTTGATGAGCTTAAACACAAAAAGAAAGCTTACAAGAAGAGGAATCTTGGTCAGATGACTAGGGAGGAGTATAAAAATACTATTGAACATGCGGGAGTGAAATCAGGAAGGCCAAAGCATAACTGCAGTTGCAGATAGCAAAGGACATGAAAGGTAACAAGAACGGTTTCTACAGGTATGTTAGCAACAAAAAGGTCAGGGAAAATGTACAGAATGGTAGAGACAACCTATAGTGACAGATGATGTGTGAAAAGCTGAAGTACTCCATGCTTTTTTGCCTCTAGCATCACAGACAAGGTCAGCTCCCAGAGTACTGCACAGGGCAGCACAGATTGGCGAGGCAGTGAGCAGCCCTCAGTTCTGAAAGACCAGGTTTCAGACTATTTAGAAAGGCTGAGCATACACAAGTTCATGGGGCCAGATGCAATGCATTTGAGAGTGCTGAGGGAGTTGGCTGATGTGATTCCAGAGCCATTGGCTATTATATTTGAAAACTTATGGCAATCAGGAGGGGTCCCAAATGATTGGAAAAAGGCAAATATAGTGCCCATATTTTAAAAAGGGAAGGAGGAGGAACTGGGGAACCACAGACCAGTCAGCCTCTCCCCAGTCCCCAGAAAAAAACAAGCAGTAGAGTCCAAAATATTTATTTTGGGGCACTTAGAAGAGAGGAAGGTGATCAGGAACAGTCAGCATGGATTCACCAAGGGTAAGTGATGCCCGATCAGCCTGATGGCCTCATTTGATGAGATGACTGGCTGTAACAAGTGTGAGATATCAAGGCCAGCAGGCAGTCAAAAAGTGCAAGATGGGAGATATGTAAGCCTCAGAATGCTGAAAGCTTTGTTCCCTGGTGACTGACTAGGGTTACTACAGGTTGATTAGGAGCACCTGAGATCAGTTAAGCAGTAGCCAGGTGCCTGATAAAAGCCTCCCTGCTCCAAACAGAGGGGGCACAAGCTGGAGGAAGAGTAGGAGAAGTGCAGAGTGGAGTGGAGCTAAAAAGAAGTTGAAGGTACAGGCCCCTGGAGGGAAAAGCATGCCAGGCAGAGGGGGGAAATAGCCCAGGGGAAAGAGCTGAAATGTTGAACACAGTCACAGAGCAGCTACTTAGGGTCTCTGGGCTGGGACCTGGAGTAGTGAGAGGGCCTGGATCCTTTCCCCCCTCTCTTCCCCACAGGACATTCTCAGTGGGATCCCCTCCTTTGGAGATGGGGCAACTGGAGGCACCCTGACCCCTAACTACAGGGAAAATGCAAGACCCACTGGAGGAGAGCCAGTTGCTTGCTACACAAGGCACTATTGGCCAGGTTGGGTTAGCCTCTGCTACTGAGCCCTGATTACAGGTAAATGGGAGCCAGCTGAGCAAGCTAACCATGAAAGAGGGAATGAAGAACAGCTGTAGAACTTGGGAGGCCTCTGAAAGATCCCAGGAAGAAGATGGTGGGAGGGAGGGGTAAGTAGTCACAACAGGAGAAGCTGCAGCAAGGGAAGAGTGAGCACCATGCTGACTAAGGGCTGAGTCTGTAAGGGTGCATCTACACTGGCAACTTAAGTCAACTGAAGGACGCTTAAGTCAACCTACACAAAGCTGCATCGACACTGGACTTTTATTAAGTCAACTTAAGCGCTCCCTTAAATTGACTTAATAACAGCTTAAGTAGGCTTAATAAAGCTTAATTGGACCTTCAGAGGTGGTGTTAAGTTGACTTTTTAAGTCAACATAAAGCCAGTGTGGACGGCTATGTCTACTCTTAAGTCATCCTTGTTAAGTTGACTTAACTTTACAAGTGTAGACATAGCCTAAGAGCCCTGAGACTGCTTGGAACTGTGTATATAGAAGGTGGTGGGCAGCCCATTATAAATAAAACACACTGGTGGAGCATGACATAGTGATCCGGACGTGGTTTGTGGGGATTGAGGTACTGAACAGCTAGGGGGCTAGTCACAAACTGCTACACTGGTTCTGGGAATGTGGGGGAAAGCAGTGGATGTGGTATACCTTAACTTTAGCAAAGCTTTGGATACGATTTCCCATGGTATGCTTATCAGCAAGTTAAAGTATGGGTTGGATGAATGGATTATAATAGGGATTATAACCTTTGCCAGCCCCTCTGCCAGCCCCGCCCCCCCAAAAAACCCTCAGTAGGTGCTGGGGAAGGGGCCAGAAAGATGCTGGGGACAGGAACCATGCACTCCTTTTCCCTGCTGACTCCGCCCCGCAACTGAGGAGCGGGGCCAGGAGCCGCATGCTCTTTTTCCTTGCTGACCCTGGCCCCCAATTGGGGAGTGGAGCCAGCAGGGATGGGAGCTGTGCACTTCTTTTCCCTGCTGACCTTGCCTGCCCAGCTGGGGAGTGGGGCCATCACGGGACAGGAGCTGGGTGTGTGTGCATGGTTCTTTCAGCCCCAGTCCCCACTGGGGGCAGAGCCAGCAGTAGGAACAGTTGAGGCACTGCAGGGTTGGGAGCCCTGTGTGCCACTGTGCGTAGGCCCATGTGCTCTGGGGGTTGCTGGCCCCTGGACTCTAAGATGGAGAGAAAGCTGGTTAGATCCTCAGGTTCAGTGGGTAGTGACCAACAACTCAATGTCTAGCTGGCTGGCAGTAATAAACAGAGTGCCCCAGAGCTCAGCGTTGAAGCCAGTTTTGATCATCATCTTCATGAATGTTCTGGAGGATGGATTAGATTGCACCCTTAGCAAGTTTGCAGAGAACAATAAGTTGCAGAGTGGGGGTGGGGGTGGTAGATACACTGGAGAGTAGGGATAGACTACAAAGTGACTTAAACTAATTAGAGGGGGAAAAAAACCTGATGAGGTTCAGCAAGGAGAATTGCAGAGTCCTGCAGTTAGGACAGAAGATTCCATACACTGCTACATACTGGGGACCAACTGGTGAGGCAGCAGTAATGCAGAAAAGGACCTTGGGGTTACTGTGAACAAGAAGCTAGATATGAGTCAACAGTGTGCCCTTATTGCCAAGAAGGCTAAGAGCATATTGGGCTGCATTAGTAGGAACACTGCCAGCAGATCAAGGGAAGTGATTATTCCCCTCTATTCGGCACTTGTGAGGTCACATTTGAAGTATTGTGTCCAGTTTTGGGGCCCCCACTACAAAAAAAGATGTGGACAAATTGGAGAAAGTCCAGTGGGGGTATCAAAAAGGATTAGGAGGCTGGAGCACATGACTTATGAGGAGAGGCTGAGGGAACTAGGCTTCTTTAATTTACAGAAGAGAAGAACAAGGGGGAATTTGATGGAAACCTTTAAGTAGCTGAAATGGGGTTCCAGGGAGGATAGAGAGTCTGTTCTCACTGGTGGTCAATGATAGAACAAGGAGAAATGGTCTCAAGTTGCAATGAAGAAGATCTAGATTGCATATTAAGAAAAACTTTTTCATTGGAAGGGTTGTGAAGACTGGAATGGGTTACCTATGGAGGTGGTGGAATCTCCATCCTTAGGAGTTTTTAAGGTGCAGTTTGACAAATCCCTGGCTGAGATGATTTAGTTGGGGTTGGTCTTGTTTTGACCAGCAGTTTGAACTAGATGACCTCCTGATTGAATCAGATTAAATAGTTAAAAATGGAACTTGATCATCTTAATCTGCAATGGATAGACTATTAAAGAAACTAATTTTTCACTGCCTGTACCAACTATTCTGTTGTTTACAAGCCTTATGAATTTTAAAATGACTTTTTTTTTTTTTTTTGGTGCTTTCTTTTTTTACCTGGTGTTATTAAAACTTTCACAAGTTTCCCCATGACAGCAAAGGGCTTTTTCCCATGGAAGACAATGGCAGTAGTGAGTTTCAAACTGTTTTGGATAAAGGTGAGTACTTATTCATAGTAGTGAAGTGTAGCATTTAATTAACAGAAAATCCTTAGTGTAAATGCAAAATAGTGCTAAACAAAAAGTAAAATTGTTTATTTTAAAGTGGTATAATAATTTCAGTTCATCATTCAGAAGTTTCTAGGCAACTTTTTGCTCCTCTAGCCAATAGCTCAATGACCCTTACAGACATTAGCACACCTGCCGTGTAGCCAAGTATTGCATTACCAGTTCTATAAACTGTGGCACGGAGAGGTTAGGTGACTTGCCCAAGGCCACATAGTGATTCAGTGGCAAAGCCAAGGCTCAAACTCAGGAATTCTGGTTCTTAGTACCATCCTCTAATCACTACATAGCTCTTACTCTTTAATCTCTATTGGATACTAAACACACTTTATAAAACGTTCAGCAGACTCTGCTCCCATTGAAGCTCATAAGGTAAATGCTAAGCCTTTTTGAAAAGCCCATCCATAAAGCATATATGAATTAGTGAATCCAGTTTGAAATCTATTTTATATTTTTTTAAGAGATTATAGCACTAAATATTTAACAATGAGAGCTCTTGATCTATACCTGAGTGTTATCCTCTAATACACATCCTTAGTGCTCCTTGAATCAGCTGACAAATTATCTTGTGATTTTTTTTTCCACTTTGCTGATTAGCCAAGCTCATAATCTTGTAGTAATGATGATAGTTCCCCAAGAAAAGAAAAATATCGCTTTAAATTCCATCTTCATTTTTCTCAGACATGAATGCTCACTACATCGTCTAACTCTTTGATGTACGTTCTTTCTTCCAATGTTTCTACCAGACTTTAAAAAAAAAAAAAAAATCACAGCAAATTTTAGGACATCCAGTAGGTAAACACTCTTGTCTTCAAATTTTATGTCCACTGCCCTTTGTAACTATTCGGCATTCTTTATTCTGCACTTACCCATACAGCTTTCACTATCTGATTTCAGTGGAAGAGCTGTCTGAATCAGGAGTCCAAAACAGGTTTTCTGTAATGTTATCATATTTGCTGACTCAGCAGTATTTCATTGGTTGTGCCTTTGTGATAATCTAGAATACCCTTAAAATTGCAGTTGAAGTTACAAAATACTGCACTGGTGACATAACCGTGGCATAAAATGATGTGATAAAGCAGGGGTCTGCAACCTGTGGCTCTGAGCCGCATGCGGCTCTTTGGCTGCCCCCTTGCGGCTCTGGGCTCCCCCAACCACTGGGGTACCCTGCAGGAGGCCCATGCCTGGCTCTGGGCTTCCCCCAGCCACCAGGGACCCCACGGGCAGCCCATGCCAAGCTCCAGGCTCCCCCCCCCCTGCATAAGGGGACCCTGCAGCAGAAATCCTGGCTCACCTCCCTGCACCTCCCACCAGGAGGCTACACCCATTGTGGCTCTCAAAACACTTTGTTATTGAAGGAATTTTCAAAAATGGCTCTTCTTATCTTTTGGGTTGCAGACCCCTGTGTTAAAGGAAAGAGTATAGTTTATGGAGAAAGGGAGATAATGACTTTTAAGAGATTATAAACTTGGATAAATTTATCAAATAATGGGTCTTGAAGAAAAATACGTTCATGCTCACTTTCAAGCGAATGAGGGATGGTAGTTCTGTAGGATTTGGACTCTGTTGCTAAAAATTCTAGAAGGAGAGAGTAATATCACTTGGTAATTTCACTTCTAAGTAGGAGATGAGGAACAGAAAGAATGACAAGGAGTATTTTAAAAATGGTAACAGCAGGGAAAACATCATCCATGGCCAGTAAATATAATCTTGGAGAGACTGTCTTTTATGCTCTATTAAGGCCCTAATTCTGATACCTGTGAAAGTAGAAGTCTGCTAGCATAAATCCATCTTGGAGGACTGGGGCCTAAATGTATATGTAATTTGGAAATAAAGTGAGATTCATGTCTTCTCTTTGGGGGGGGTGCTATTTTTGCCCCTTAGCAAACATAAGTTTGGATGTCTTTTCTCCCACAAGGAAATGTTTGAGGCTTGTCACTACTGAAAGGTTGCAGACCCTAACTAGGAAGAAAGAATAGCACTTACATGTTTGGATTGGGACGGGGGGGGGGGGGGGCGGGGGAAATCCTTTAAATTTGAAATGGAAAAAAAAATTTAAAAAAAAAAAAAGTCAAAGTGGGTGCATTGTTAAGTGCCCTTTTACTAAGACCTTAATCAGAAAAAAAAATCCCAGGCAAGAATTAGTTGGAGTTAAACTGGTATGTTGACAAGAAGAATTTAAGTGTTAAATTCATCCTGTGTATAACTGTAATCAGATCAATAGAATACACTGGAGAATAATTTGACCCACTATTTTTTCTCCATGAAGTAGTTATTGAGAAAACCAGAAAAATCCTACATTAAAATTAGTTTCTTCAAAAGCCCAAAGATTAAATTAAAAAAAAAGTTTAAATATTCAGACTTAAAAGTACCCAAAGAACCTCCATTCTTGCCAAACTCCACCTGAATTAGATTTAGATCTCATGCTGTATCTCATATATGTTGACATATTGAACTATAACCTCTCTGGTTGTGTCCAAGACTCTGCTCCCTGGGCACCATTATATCTGTGTATAAGTGGCAATATAAAGAATTAAATATAGAATAAAATTGTGTAGGAATAAAACAGATTCCATTTTGTAGTAGATGAACTTCATTTTTTGATTCTCATTGAAAATGGCTTCTTTGCAATTCATAAAGTGTGTGTAGCTATTATAATATCAAACGCATGTTGCATTCACGGAGCTCAGGTCAGAAAGTAGCTTCCTCTCCTTGCTGGCATTTTCTGCTGCTCAACTGACCAGATGTATTATTCAGGATTCACTTTCCCTTGTTGTATTAAGCATAGCCACAACTAGAGGTGAGCCAGACAAGGTAAACGGTATCTTGTCTGTTACAACATGGCAGCTCTCTTCAATGCTAAGGATTTTCCACTTTGATTCAAACAGGGTTTTGAATGTGGAAATGAGCAATGTTTTAACTTCTTTTGCAGGTATCCCAGAATTATAAACGATAATACTTGCTCTAGAAAATGTGCAATGTACAACACCCACAACAGGGGCACTTTTCCAACTAAATATTTATACTGAACTGAAATTTATTCTAAGCTAAGAGAGAACTTGAAAGTAGGTTTTGTCTTCAAACATGTGTTTACCCCTCGTTTTGATTGCCTGTCTCACTTGTGATTTATTGTAATTTATTTCTGTTATAGTAGTACCAAGTGTCTGTCTGTCTGCCATGCACTGTATAAATAATAGACCTGATTCTTGTCCCAAAGCTCTTAGTCTAGACTTGTTAATTGATTTTCTGTTAATAACCACAGCCTGCTAATAATACTCAACCTTGATTCTCACCACACTGGTTCTGTGTTTTTTTCCTTTTCTTTCTCACCATATCCATCTTCCCTTCTTTTAGCCTCTCTTTTATACTGTTCCCACCAACTTTACCACCTATTCTCTCCCCAGTCTTTTTCACCCTCCTACCTCCTTCAACTCACAAATTCACATCCCCACCTCTATTACCTCCTCTCCAGCCTTCCCCTCACACCTCCCTTCTCTATCTTTCCCAACCTTGCCCAACAGTGCTTTTCACCCTCCCAACCTAGTCCTTGCTTTTCTTTACCAACCTTGTCCCTGTGCCAACTTTTCTCTTGATCTCTCTGGAATGCTGATCCCCATTTCTAAAAAAACTCACCAGCATCCAGGTCTTCCACCTCATCCTTTCTCCATCAGGCACCGAAACTTGGCTCTCTTCTCTGACACGGTCTTTGATTTGTTCTCTTGGGTGGGTGCCCCTCCTCACTCTCCTGCCACTTCCTACCAATCCTCCTTTGTTCTTCTCTTTGGAACAACATTTAATTAAACTTGGATCTTCCTTCTCCTTCCAAGTTGCTAACTTTCATCACCTACCTGACATCTCATTCTCTTTCCCTCTGACATGGACACCTGGATAGGTACTGCATGTAATCAAAAACTACGCAGTAACAAGCCTAGCAGAAAACTCCATTGAGTTTTGGAACATCATAAACATTACCAGAATCCTGCAATGAAATTATAGTCTCATTGGGTATGTCTGGCATGGTTCAAAGGTAATAGAGATGAAACAGGACTGCCTAAGATATCCACTCCAACCATTACCACTCCAGGATTACAACCTATTTTGTATTACTTTGGCTGACCTGGTTTTAAATGTCTTGCACAATCACTTCCCTTGAGTCTTCCACAGATTTGCAGACTTCACTGGTAGGAAAGACATCCCAATATTTAGTGTAGGTTGTTGCATTATAATGAGTTATTTATAACCAAAGTTGATGTGTTCGCTTGTTTTTTCTTTGGCCCTATCTAATTATGTTGTGCTCTTCTGTTGCTTCTCTTTGTCATTTGACTTCACTCCTCTCTATCTTATAAGTTTCTCAGTTAGTGCCACTCTCCAGGGTTTGAACAACAATGGCTTCTGGAGAACCAGAAGCTGTCTTGCTAAACAAAACACTAGTAGAACAGCAATGGGATGTTTCCAATGCAAATTCCACTGTTTTTCCTTCACCCACTTGATGAAAGATGGGAGTAATTCTTCAAATCCCAACAACTTCCAGCCCATTCTCTGAGGCACATGTAAATTAGTAATGGAAAAAAATTCTTCAGTGACCTCAGTCGTAGGGGGATTGAGGAGACGGAAGCCCATACTTGTCATTAAGGGTGACAACCATTAAATACAGTTTTTAAAAATTCAAATAAAATGAAATAGCAAAATGCACAGAGGGAAATAACTACTTTTTATTCATGTTTTTAGACTGGACTGCTAGGGCCCCTCTCACCACAGCATCTGGTTTAGATTACAGCTGACGGGTTTCTCCGAAATGATGCACTCACACAAGGTTCACAGCTGCAAAAATAATCAAGTTTACTAACGTTTGGTCGGTCCAAGGAGATCTTCACTTAAAATACTTTTTTTTTTTTAATTAGTATGTTGGAAATGGGGTTGAACTCACACATCCCTCTGTCCTAATCCCAACAGTAGATGACAATACCACTGCTAACAGCAGACCTTAGCACTCCGCAGTGTCAGGACGGAGGCTGATATGAGTCTGCCTGGCTGCTTGTAAGAGTCCTCTTACGGTAAACCAGGAATTCATCGTAGTAGCTTTTAAACTTTTTGTTGTTGTAAAATTACTCCTGGGTCCTATCAGGTTGGCTTGTGGAAGAGGAGACCCAGTGCAGAAAAGGGGATAAGCTACCCCCATGAACACATGTGCACCTTCACTACTTGGTGTGGATATCACAATAAATTACATTCTGGCCGTTTGCATAAAACTATGGACTGGATCTACAAATGTTACAGTCAAGAAGTTTAATCATTGTTAAAAAAAAAAATGTTAGGTACAAGGATACTGTGCAGCATTCAGCAGACACCCTTAAAAACATCTCACAAAAGACACAGCACAGTTACCATTTCCAGTTCAAGAATATTGAAAAATTGAATTATGTTGGATCCCCATATCCACTAATTGTTAGGAAATGTTGCCTTTATAGGGCTTTCTATTATGGGTCCAGTTCTGCTGCCATTGAAATCAATGACAAAATTGTGCAGGAGTGGGTCTCTTATGAGGAAAGGCATTAATGGTGTATTTGTAGGTGTATTTGTTCATATGACTCAGTGACTAGACCTGCTACAACTGCTGACTAAAATAGAAGCTTGACACCCAGACAATGGGGAGCCACTATTCAAACATAGCTTACATGGACCTCACTTTTATACTGGACAGCCTGCATTTCATCATAGAATCATGGAAGATTAGGGTTGGAGAGGACCTCAGAAGATCATCTCCTCCAACCTCTTGCTCAAAGCAGGACCAGACCCAACTAAATCATCCCTGCTAGGGCTTTGTTAACCAGTACCTTAAAAACCTCTAAGGATAGAGATTCCACCATCTCCCACCTTTGATCCCTTATAAATTGTCAGCACTATTCGAATTATTCCCAGGTGCAAAGTTTCAGAAAGACCTAATCCTCTATGTATGCCAACAGCAGGATTTTTGAAAATCTCTGTCTTGCAGACTTTAATTTAATTTATATAGCTGGGATCTAGTAAATGAATTGCCTGCTTGCCCCAGAAGTTTCTTTGGCTTATGCAGGTTCTGCTACCTTTGTCAAGAAAATTCATTCATTTCCTATATCAGTTACTTTAGTTAGGCCAGTTTTCTATTCCTATTTGTCTGAAAATATTTCACTATACCTATATTTCTGCTTTGGCTTGGAGCACAGGAAATATCTGATCTGGAAAAAAAAAAAAAAAAAAACCCTAAATATTTTTCAGTAGTCTGGAAAGGTCATGGCATTTTATATCAATTACAAAATGACATAATGCATACATTGTAGTAAAAGAAGATGGCCCTTTTTATCTGTCTTACAGAGATAAAATGGCGCATTCCTGCAAAAATGTAACCAAATGAACAACTTTATTTGTGTGGATAGTCCCATTGAAATTAACAGGACTGCTTGTGAGCAAAACAAAGCACGTGCATAAGTGTTTGCAGAATCTGGGCCAAGGTTTGGAATGCGCACACAATGTGGGGGTGGAGGTCAGATAGTAGAGTCAATCGTGTCTGTGCTGACTGCCATGATCCAAGCCTGTCCCCTTTTTCCATAGGATCTTTGAAAGATTCTCGCATCAGGGTCTGAGTCATCAGTGAAAACGAATAAGATTAAATTTAATGTGTGTGTGTGTGACAGACTTTTCAAGATTGTTTAGGTGTGTCATGTCAGGCAATATTTTGGATTCTACTGAATGTTCATTTGTATTTGAAATGAAATCACTGTCTTTAAGAGAACATTTTGCCATTAGCTAGGTAATTAGTTTGTGCCTGATCCTATTCCCATTAAAGTCAAAGGAACATACACACTAACTTCAATGGGAGTGTCATTGAGCCATGACAGAAAATCTGCTGAATTTATACTGACCTATCATCCATGTATCCAATTCTCTGCACATTTGCATCATCAGCATGTCACATTTGCATCCTCCGCATCCTCCAGTGTGTGCTTCCAAATTTCTTTCCTATTAATTAAGGAGGAAAAGAAAATGAGTAGACTAGCAAATTCTCTCAACATACTAAGGCAATACACTAATTCTCACTCCAGAACTTTTTAGGCATTACCCATGAATGTCCTGTAACAGCCATTTCCCCCCTTCATTTTACACTGTCCTGTACCTGTGCTGATCTCGAACTTTGATTTGTTGTAGAACAAAATGGGTTTGACCGTTATCTTGAATTTTGTCTCTCTGTTTCTTAGTGTTACTTGCTTCCTAATGGGGAAAAAAAAATCACATATTACTGCTCCTTTCACATTTCTAACCATGAAAGCTAGTCCTTCTAGGATTCCAAAACTATTCTCAGATTAATCACTTATACTTTGGCTGGGACTGTATTTATTTTTATGATTATCAATATTATTGTATTATATTATAAGAACTCCACTTATTTTCCTCCTGTATATTTGATTTTTTTCTAGGCTTGCTTTTCAATTTAATTTTTTTAAAATCTAAAATAGTTACTTGAACAGTTCTGTTATGAAGATGGAGTTTTGAATCTCCAAACTATAATGAAGAGGGCATTTAAAAATAAAGTCTTACTTTCTGGATCATGTAATAAGATGAGATGTAATTTTAAGAACCATTTCAGAAAAATATATAAATTAGAATTGAATGATAGAGCTTTCTGTGAAAAAGAGTGAAATTTTGAGCATCTGTAAAGTGATAAAATCAATATATATTGAGGGACGGGGGAGCAGAGTCCAGATTACTCCCCAGAGACTGATAAGATCTTTGGCAGCATTGGGGGTAGCTAACTCAGAAATGACAGAAAGATAGGTAACAGCTAAACATGGCATTAATTATGAAAGAGAAAACCAGAACATGACATCTTGGTTGCACTATTTAAAGACACACACACACGGGCACAAAAGGAGAGCACCTGATACAGGTGTTTACCTCAGTCTACCTATTCCACAGATAAGTATATTTTTGCCTTGCAGGCAAACAGCTCTCAAAATGTGGAGAGTTTTATACATGAAACACTCATTTGTCAATCTCTACAGAACACCATTCATATACAGATGAGACAACATAGTCCTGTGGCACTTTTAAAGACTAACAGATTTATTTATCGTATATGTGATAAATAAATTTGTTAGTCTTTAAAAGTGCCACAGGACTCTGTTGTCTTTCTACAATAGACTAACACGGCTACCCCTTTGGAATTTATATACAGATGAGTAAACAGAGAGAGAGAACTGACCCTTAACTGCAAGTCTGATGTGAAGGTCTTTGTGATTGAATGAATCTGGGATGAGTGCTTGCCAACACTCAAGTTGGCAAATTAGTTTGCTGCAGTGTGCAGGAGAGTGGGCCCCATTTTATATTACTCGGACAGCATTATGTGTCCAAGAACCTGCTTTTATACAACTGTTTACTAACCCGTGTGAGCCATAGCAGCAGCAGCTCCTAATAACTTTCTAGAGAACACATGGACTGTCTCTGACAGGCTGCCAAAGATACATTTTTAAATGGCATAGGAAAAACAGAGCATGGTGGTCGCTGAAAGCAGAGTGAAAGGTATATATGAGGGATTAAAGTTGTTCCCTAACGGTTCATCTACCAGTTCTGCAGAAAATGAAGGAGCAGGGTGAAAAATGCAGCTTTGTTTTTATTTCCAGTGGATGGTTCCTATCATCTGTTAATTATGAAATGAGCATTTCCTACAGCTGGGACACTTCATTCTGTGCTTCATGGCTCAATACTGGAAAGGTTGGTGACTTATGCCAAAATTCTACACAGTGGGGAGATGGATATCCAGGTGTATGAAGTCACCTGAGAACCAGGGTGCACTGCAGTAGAAAGTACAGAAATATACTCATCTTTGGGGTGGCAGGGGAGGGTAAAATTATGCCTATTTTTGGCAGCTATTAGTGATCAGAATAATGAGACTCAAATTTTATTAACACCAATCTCCAAATTACTGGGAAGACAGGTACGTACCACATAGTGAATTCTAAAAGCTAATCTTTATGGGTATGTCTGCACTAGCAATTTAGGTCAATTTAAGGACACTTAAGTCGACCTAAATTACTCCTTGTCTACACCACACTTTCATTAAGTCGACGTAAGAAATTCCTTAAGTTGACTTAATGAAAGCTTAAGTCGACTTAATAAGAACCATCCATTAGGTCGACCTAAGCCTTAAGTTGACTTAAGGATGGTGTGGACGTGTAGTAACCCTTAAATCGACTTTATTAAGTCGACTTAAGGGGGGTTAGGTTGACTTAAGAAAGTGGACTAAGTCGACTTAAAGTCAACCTTATTAAGTCGACTTAACAAAGTCGACCTAACTTTTTCTAGTGTAGACATAGCCTATGATTCTAGCAATCAGGCCCCATAAAGCTTCACAGTAGTGTTCATAGTGTATCACATAACCACTACCATATGCATGGGAACCATTTGTGAGATGGTGTAGAGATGCAGGGTCATTTCAAATGTCTGTCTTGTTATGTGTTTGAGGTGGAAGATAAAGTGAGGAATAAACGGATATCATTATCTTAAATACTGGAATGGGTAATTTGTATTTACACAATCAAATAATAGATTTGAGAACACATTCCTTCATGTCTGAGGAAATTAATTGGAGCAACTTCTACTGACAACCACACACAATGGGATATGTGACTTTCCTGGTCAATGTTGGCATGTACTTACACGCCATGATGCTCTCATTCACAGTAACTAGGAACTCAATGTTTCCAGAGAGATAATATAAGATAGGATATGTAAATCCTGGGATTGTATTATCTATCAGGGTCAGAAAGATAACACTTGAGTAGGGCTGGCCCTAGATTTTATGGAGGTCCATCCATCTCCTTCCTCGGATATGAGACACAAGTGTATCCATATAAGTGTATTCCCTTGCCTAGATGTCTTCCCCCTCAGTTTGTGGTAATCTACTTCTCTTTCTCTGCCTGTGATTGCATGCACCAGGAGGACAGATGTAGAGCCACAAAGCAATTTTCTAGGTGGACAGCAAAGGAACAACAGTCAGGGTATAATGGTTCTTACCACCTGCTACATCTGGAATCCAATAGTGAGTGTCTGTGGCCTTCTGGTCTGTGCTTTAAGTGCATATAGTCTGGAGAGCTCAGAGGAGTTGGACCATATGTGAATCTAGAGGCACGGTATAGGTCTAGGGCTGCCTATATCTTATACTACTGTACGCAATTTGGATGGAGTGGGGGGTGACTATCCAATGGAAAATGACTGTGACAGAATGAAGGATTAAAAGAATAAACTGTGACCAAACTGAAAACAGTCTTGTGGCTCTAGTCACTGCCTCAGTGAGCCAGGCGTCCGTTAGGTAACGTTAACTGAAAAGACAGTTCATGATATAAGATTGATGCGTGAAGCCACCTATCAAATAACTTGTTACACTATATCTGACTGTATCCTATTGTCAATCATATTCAGCGCTGTATGTTTTCAATAAAAACACACAATCCCTTGCCTCCTAACCCCCAGAAACATTCTTTATATAAAGCTTCTGCAACCCTTTATTTTTAAAAGTGCTGATGGGTGGTTCTAGAGTTTATCTAGAAATACCTAAGATATTGCTCATACATTTTCTAGAAACAGTGCACAGCACTATTTTATTGTGTATATATATCATAGTATATAAAAACACATGATATTGTGTTCTATAGCGTTAATTACCTTCTGATCTTTATTGCTTATTTCTGTGGATCTGAAGATTATGTCAAAACCTAAAGTCCACTTTGGGCTCTTGTCAGTGAGCATCTCCTGTCCCAGCTGCTTTGCCATCTCAGATGTTACCTGGAAACAATACTCTTAATCACTTGTCTATTAATGACATATCTTATGGAAGTCTTGCAGAAGCCACCACTACTCCCCAAGCATCTCTTCAGTTGCTCTTTGTATTCTTTGGATGAAACTCAGGGTGTGGGCCACTTTCTTTTTTTTCATTTATAACAGCTTGATTTATAAAACAGTTCTTCACACACACATGAATCTCTCCTTAAAATACAACAAAAAGATCACTTACCTATTAATTTTTAAGAAGTCTGATGAAGAACCCACTATCCCTACTACCTATAATCACAAAATATAATGAAAGATGTCTTATGCACCCAGACTAAAATGTGCTTAAAGGAGATGTCCTTCTCATAGATGTGAAACAGAATTGTATGCAGAAAAATTGAGGAAACACTGGGGTGATCAACTAATACAGAAGAGTACCTAATAAGGATGGTGACTTGTATAGAAAAACAGAGTCCTGTGGCACTTTTAAAGACTAACAGATTTATTTATCGCATGAGCTTTCGTGGGAGAAAATCTCACTTTGTCAGACGCTTTGAAGATGAAGTGGGATTTTCTCCCATGACAGCTCACGCGATAAATACATTTGTTAGTCTTTAAAAGTGCCATAAGACTCCTAGTTTGATTTGCTGACCTAGACTAACACAGCTACCCAGTGCTTTTTTGTGTTTTAAAAAAAAAAGTGCTGGTACTCTGCCAGGGACCTGGGGCCACCAGTGGGGACAGCAGGAGCCAGGGCCGTGCTGCTGTGAAAAAAAAGGTGCCGGTACTCAGTATCCCTGAATACTTTCACAAAAAAAGCCCTGCAGCTACCCTTTTGGAACTTGTATACACAAGAAGTATTTAATGACAATTATGTATACTTTTTCTTAACTCCAAAATAGCTAGTTGGATTTTTATGAAATTTTAAATTTATGGAGATAGATGTTTAATCAAAATCTGTACTCAAGCAAAGCTCCGATTGATTTCAGTTGAATTATTTAGATGCTTAAAGTTAAGAATGCATTCAAATACTTACCGGTAGCTGCATTGGGGCCTTAATTTTTGCTATAATATTTGCTAGTTTATCTACATTTTCTCAGTGTACTCTTTAATCTAAAGCATACTTTTAAAACAATACGGAGCAATAAAAACTTTAATGAAAATGATTGGAATATACCTACTTGTAGGGTTGGGGTGTTTTTAGAGGTTTCTTTGTTTATACAGTATGTTACAAAATGCCTTTTAAATCTACAAACATTCCTAGAAGTCTAAAATAAACCATTGGAAAGCTGTTTGACAGAATAGTGCTGAAAGGGGAGCAGACGGTGAGGTGGAATGCCATTTATTCTAAAAATTTCCCAGCATAAAACAAAACAAAATTGTCAAGTTATGTGTGAAGGTCTAATCCCCAGACAGTATTAATCACCCAACATGAATTAAACCTGTTACAAAGTATCGCATGATATGCGGATTGCCGTACTAGTTGAATTCTGCATGGAGTCAACATTTTAAAGAAGGTAGGAAGTTTGTGTTTCCCTCTGAAAGGTCTCATCCTAGAACAGTGAAACAGTTTGGAAAGTTGGTAGACTTAGCCAAGTGCTGCCTACAAAATAGACACTTAGAATTAGAAAAATCAAGTAATGATCTAGCAGGCTTAGATTCTTGGAATGCTCCTCATGTCATGTCAGTCATCTTTCGATGTATAGCAGAGTATACCAATTTCCATGTCACCTGAATTTTAAAAAATGGAATAGGTGTGCACTTGTCAGAACCGACATTAGTATCAATCTTAGAGCTCGCTGGAAATTTTCTGACATTTTTTCATCAGAAATGCTATTTGATCGAAATTGAAAGCCCTACCTTTCAGTCACTGACTTAATTTCACCATCCACAACATAGCATTCACAGCTTTCAACAATCTCCTCCCAATGACTTAGTTGGGCAATAGTTTATAATGTCTCATTGGATCAATAATGGCTTTGGCTGGAAGTGCAGCTTCTGCTTGGGCATGCAAAGGGCAATCATTTTTCCTTTTCAACTCACTGTAGCGCTGACCGTGATTGAACTCGGAGAAATGTTCTGCTTCTGATTCAAGGTGAAGCTTTAATCTTTCTTATTAAAGAACAAACAAATAAACCAACCCAGAATGGTTCAGTAGAAAAAAGCAAACCCAAACATTTCTAATGCATATATTTTACGGGGGTTTTTAATTGCCATTTCTCCTTACTCCATAAATTGTTTTAAGAACAAATATAAAATAAGTGTTTAAGTAGAAAATGAACAATGGGAAAAGCAGATATTTCCCAACACACAGGTCTCTAGTTTTACCTGGACAATTAAAATCTTGCTCTAGGTCGGATCCTGAAATGTTGTACCTTCCAGGCATGGAACATCAACAGAAGTCACTGGGGGGAGTTTTGAACACAGAAGCAACTCAGGATATGCCTCTTTTTCTATATTCTTGGAGGATTTTTGGTGTTCATTTTCTGAGCCAAAATGGGCTAGATCTGCAGTTGCTATACATCAGTGCAACTCCATCAACTTCTGGGCTCAGGTCTTCAGTTGATGTAAACTGAAATAACTCAACTGATTTCTCTGGCCAAATTATCCAGCACTGTTGTAAATTGGAGTAACTGTAGCAGAGTCAAGGATTTGATTTTTAAAATGTCCTTTTCTATTGACATTGGATACACCAACATACTAGTCCGAACACCTCAATCTGGGGGGTATTTGAAATGCAAATCTGGGCATGAATCAGAATTGTGTCATTTGAGCCCATTTCTGAATTAAACCCAACTCTCTGTAAGTGAATTACTTTTCTCCATGGAACATTCCTCATTTAATTTCTGTTTCTAACTCTTTCTTATTTTTCAAAAAGGTTTGACCTGCAGACTTTTCAATTAAATTTCCATCTGTCTCTAATAAAGGATCCTCTCACTTCTGGGGCAGTATATATTTGAAGTTTTGAAACAGAAACTGTTTGTCTTCTAGGCTACTTAAAATAAAGTATCAGAACTACAGTGCTTTCTTTTTGCCGGGCCAACAAAGTTAAATCTTTCTTTATAAATGCTATGACAAGGCAAAACTTATTATTCTTGCAAAACCACATTAAACTGAAAACAACAACAAAACCTTTGCTGACATTGTTTAACAAAAACCAGAACGGTCTAGTGGAAAATATACAGAGAAGGATAGTCTGGATTAGAGGAAATGCACAGGGTAGATTAAAGACCTTTCATTTATACAACCTAGAGAATAAATGTAAAAGGGTGGGTTTGAAGGAGGGCTTAAGTGAAGTATATGAAAATGTTAAATGGTTTAAGATAAGATCAACAAGCATAATTGCTTTCATCACAGATTATATAATCAGGTGCACACACAGAAGTTCAAAAGAAATAGTTCAGAGCAGATTTAAACAAGGGAAGAATCCCAAGAACAGTGAAACTGTGAAAACCCCACTGGACCAAGGACTTTAAGAGAAAAACACCAGTTGCTCAAAAAAACTCATCTCTCTGCTATCACATGAAAAAAAGTGAATCTAAATGGAGCAGGGGCCAAAAGGACACATGGCTCTTTCTTAAAGAAAGAATTTTAAAAACTGGGTGAAGTTTATGCCATCAAGATATCCTGATTGTTATTTAAAATCAGTCACTTCGACAATGAAACCCTGCAACACAAGGAAAGTTAAATACTCGGCCATCCATTTCTCCAACTTTCAATTACTTAGGCCAAAACTGTGTATTTCTTTTTAACATAAATTATGAATGCAAAAAAGAAGAAAAGCAGGATAATGCAAATCTTTTCATCTTCAAAAGAATGCATAGTTTCATTAACAAGAATAAGAAAAGAAATCAAAGCGATAGGGGGTTTTACAAAGAAACTCACTCACACATGCACAAACACCTCTCTGTCTCAAGGCAAGTCCAGACAGTTGTGCTGTCACATACTCATCATGCTTCTTGTCAAGAGCAGTGGGACTCAAATTCTTCCCCAGCTCCCTCTGAGACAACAAAAGAGCAATACCTAACTCTCCAACCTGATCTGTTGAGAAACTCTCACCCAATCCTTAGATCTGTTGGCTAGAGGAATCCATTTGAGCCTCATTGTTTAGTTCGGGGTCTTGCAAAACTAAATGCCAGTCCTTAGGCCCCAGATTCTCAATAGTATTTAGTTAATTTGGCACCTAACTCTCATTGGGTATGTCTACACTAGAAAAAGTTGTCGACTTAAAGTCGACCTTATTAAGTCAACTTAACAAAGTGGACTACGTCGACTTAAAGTTAAGTTGACTTAGTTCACTTTGTTAAGTCGACTTAACTGGCCTTAAGTCGACTTAATAAAGTTGACTTAAGGGTTACTCCCTGTCCACACCATCCTTAAATCAATTTAGGGAGTCGACTTAAGGCTTAAGTCTACCTAATGGGTGGTTGTTATTAAGTTGACTTATGCTTTCATTAAGTCGACTCAAGGAATTTCTTAAGTTGACTTAATGAAAGTCTGGTGTGGACAGAGAGTAATTTAGGTCGACTTAAGCCTCCTTAAATCAACCTAAATTGCTAGTGTAGACATACCCATTGATTTCAGTGGGTGAAGAGGTTAATACATAAATGCTTTTGAGGATCTGAGGCTTGGTTCCCTTTTGAGCTGTTACACAGCATTTCAAAAACAAATGAACCTACTACAGGTGAATAAGTGGTTGCAAAACCACAAAATTTTTTGTTGTTTCTGAGGCCTTTTGCATGAGTCATAGAATAATTTCTCACAATAAATATTTTCTGGTGGCTCTGGTAATGAGCAACAACCTGAACAGTTAAGAGGATTTTACCTTTTGACCAATTTATTGGGTTTTGTTAAATAAATACTTAAATAATTCTGCCCTTACATTTGCCACATACCTGATTTTGACATATAGCTTATATTTTTGTTTGGCAGACTTTAGCATCTAAGTGTGACTTTTACTAGCTGAATGGCTGATCTTGTCATCTCTTTATTTCTTGCTGTGTTATTGATTCTGCCATGTTTAACTGATCCCTCTCCATCTGACTGTTCTGTCATTTATATTGTATTGTTCTTAACCACGTTATACAGTGATTATTGCCATTTGATCACTTTTGTCGATGAACTGATTTTGCCATCTGCTGCCTTAATTGTCTAATTTGTGTTGTAATTTCACTGAGTGAGTCTTTCTTCAACTGGTCCTATCATCAATTCCATAGTCTAATCTTTCTGTCCTTGGTCCACCTCAACAGTTATCTTCAACAACCAACTTGCCTGTCTCTATATTATCCTCATTGTTATTGTTTCTAGATCTTTTCTTCTCTCTCTTTACTTGCCCTATCCACCTTTAGCCTTCCTGTATATCAGACACATTGCAGCTAATGTAATAATCTTCCACATTCACTGCTTGCCCATGCTTGGAACCTAGACATTTCAAAACTGGAGTGTATGTTGTGAACAATCCCCCTTGTGATCTTGGATTACAAGAGGCATATCACTGGAAAAGGAAGGTTGTTACAGGTCAGGATTTAGGAGCATTGGTAGACCTATGTGAGGAAGCTCATATGGCGCCAGCCCGTACCCTGTCTGGCTCTTTTTAGTGCTGTCCGTCCATTTATTGCATTAGCACTTAAAACCTCTTTAAAGTTTTTATAAATCTTTATTGTGTGTTTCCAAGAGAGACATAAGTTATAATTGGTCTTAAAATAAATTTGCTACAATATGTTTATAAACGTTAGCTGTAGCTTCTCTGGAAATTTCCTCTTGAATGACAGTAGTTTATATTGAGGTAGAAATACAAAATAAAAGAAGAGAGAAGTTCTATTTCAGCTTACAATAAACTAAACAGTAAGCGGTATAATTAGGAGAGGATTGCTAACACAATATTTTCTCTCTCGATTCACACTGTAGCCTAGGCAGAAACTTTTTGATAAATATTATGAGTCTTGTTGCTTGGTTTCCATTTTTTTTTTCCAACTAGATAAGCCAATGCCTCAAGTTCACATCTGGATTCTGAAAGATCTTACCACCCTAGCGGTAAAGTTTAGGGGGTTCAGATCAGGGGGTTAGTATGCGCCTGTTTTTTTGTTTTTTTTATTCTGCAAGCCTAAAAATACAACCACTGCTAGAAAATTTCAAAACAGGTGGTTTTACCCAATTCTTTGTTACCTCTCTACTGATACATATTTTGAATAATATTCTGGAAAGTTGTCTGGTGCCGTAGATGACAGATGGTCTAAGTTTAAATTACAGTGACAGTGGCTCTCAATTCTAGTAGCTAGCACCATCCACCACTAGAGCAGGTGTGGGAGTTGGGGTGGAGAAGAGGCAAAGCTGTAGTAGTTGGCCAACATGACCTAACATGATGGCATAGATGCTAGCAGTATAGCTCACTACTGTTTCATCTTGCCTCACTAGAGAAAGGAGGAATTGAGGGAGACATAGCAACTTAGGGTGTGTCTGAGGTACAATGCCTCCTAGGGCCACTCCTAAGGTGGTTCTACTCCTTATGTACCAACCTAGTTCAGGGCTATGCCTAAAGTGTCTATCTTTTTCCATGGGAGATGTAAAATGTTATTACATAGGTTCTCTGGGTGTAAGGTTGTCCTGTTATGTCCAACCATGACTGTGTGAGTTTCCTCATCTTCAGTAACTTCTATCCCAACTTTAATGTTCTTTCATGGCCCTTTTCTTCATAGCAGATTTGTTCTTTTAAACAGTTTCAGAAATTAAATTGTGAAAAATTGGAATAGCTTTTGTTTCTCAGTTGCTTCAGCCATTCAAACCCTGCCTGAACAAGAAGAAAATTACTCTTAATAATAATTTATGGAGAGCAACAGATGTGCATTGACTGTTACAATCAGGTTAAAAGACTATTCCATGTAGTACAGTATATTTGCTGTGAGTAGGGGGTATCATATTCTGGCCTAAAATTCTGGAAATGGGAAATATATCACAGAAATAATATGCCCCATAGAATTTACAACCTGAACACCTGATCCTGCAACTCTTATGGGTGAGATTCTGCCATGGTTACATTGATTCCGCAACTTTAACTTAAAAATGGGACGAGTTATTGTGTCTACTACTACTCAATATAAGTAAGTAAGGCAGACTTGGCTCATTGTGATTAGTCCTTACACCAGTAGTACCATCAGGAAGTGGGCTGCAGGAGTTAGGTCAGGAGCACAACAACAAAATTATAAAAGACCTTGTTGACTAGGAACAGGGAAAGAGGGATGGGAAAGACATTTGTATACACAAGGAGTGGTGAGCAGATCATTTGAGGAAATCACATTTTTGTTGGTTACTTCATATTTTAAAACGTTTACTACAGATTAAATAAATTGAAATTCAGTATTTGGTGGGATCTGATTGGAAAGATCTTATGGTGTTTTAAGGGAGAGTAGCCTGAATTTGAGATGTAAAGCGAGTAGGAACCAGTAAAGGAATTTGAACAGGAATGTGATATTGTCCTAGGTCAGGAGAGAGAGACTGTTTTAATAGACACATTTTGGTAGAAGCATAAACTGGATGGAAACAAGATGAAAGAGATGATAGAGACAGATATAGGAAGGTTATTCCTGAATGGGGGCAGAATAGTAAAGTCAATAAAAACTGAGGTTAATGGAACTCAGAACCTCCCACAGAGAGATCCAAAGATTTACTTTTGAAGAACAGAACAGAAATGAAATCCTGGAAAGCACTATAGCAACTGTCACCAGGGAAACCATCACAAATCAGAAACATATTTCTCCAGAAGAATTACAAGCTGTGGAATGGGATGACAAATTCAAACAGTATTTTAAAAGCCAAAACATTATTACCTGGTAATAACGATGGTATGTGAATGTGATGCTTGTGTGTCAGAATGAAACAAAGCTATTTGGTAAGAGATATAGTATGAAGGGATTATATGCCAGGCAGTGGGGCTGACGGAAATACCAGGCCCCATATACAGAATTGCCGACAGACAAAGAACGGCCAGTCTACACTGTGGGTGCTACAGCAGCATAGTTACAGTGCTATGTATTTTGTAGGACAGGACAATTTAGGATTGTGTGAAAAAAGAAGAGGGATCACTGTGCATGTACCGACTCATCAATCACTGCTAACAGCAATTCTCCTAATACGACACCGGGACTAAAGTAAAACTGCATATATGAGAGAGAGAGAGAGAGAGAGAGAGAGAGAGAGAGAGAGAGACGCGCACACACACACACCCTCTCAACAATACACACATTTATATTGGGCTGTTTTCTTTTGGGTGTAAAATATAGTTATGGCCTGGAAACCAACTTGATAAGCAGCATAGTCTCATAATCAACATACTGTATGTTTGCTGCTTGCTTTATGGACAGAAGCCAGTTCTTATGACTTCAGAGCCAATACAGATATTGGAAACAAAGTGAGATTTTATTGTATTAGAAGCAACCTTAAATTTTGGTGCTATAAACAATCATACTTTATACAGAGCCTTTCCTCTGAGGATGTCAGATCACTTTACAAAGGCACTTAAGCATTTGGTTCTCATTTTATAGATGGGAAATGGAGATACAAAGCATTTAAGTGACCAGCTATATATCATAAAGTAACCCAATCACAATTCTAGGAATAGGATCCAAGTCTCCTGACTCTTAATTCCTCGGCATCTACTTCAGTTGTGTAGAAAGCACACATTTTTTGGGGGTTGGTACAGCACAATTAGCAAATTTTGCAGACAAATTCATACCAAGCCACCCTTACTTCTGCACTGCTGCTGAAGATGGTGCTTCCACTTCCTTCAAAGCTAGGCATTTGGCCACCAGCCACTACACTCTGGCTGCCCAGCTCTGAAGGCAGTGCAGAAATGAGATGGTAATACCACACCCCACCCTAAAATAGGGTTGTGGTATTTTACCCTACACTAAAAATACACAAAAGACCAGACTTGGACAAACTGGAGAAACAGACTGAAATTAATAGGATGAAATTAGAAAAGGACAAATGCAAAGTACTTGCTGTAGGAAGGAACTATCCCCACTACAGAAAGGATGTGGACAAATTAGAAAGAGTCCAGCGGAGGGCAACAAAAATGATTAGGGGGCTGGGGCACATGACTTATGAGGAGAGACTGAAGGAACTAGGCTTATTTAGTCTACAGAAGAGAAGACTGAGGGGAGATTTGATAACAACCTTCAACTACTTGAAGGGTTGCTCCAAAGAGGAGGGAGCTAGGCTGTTCTCGATGGTAACAGAGGACAGAACAAGGAGCAATGGTTTCAAATTACAGCTGGGGAGGTCAAGGTTGGATATTAGGAAAAACTTTCTCACTAGGAGGGTGGTGAAGCATTGGAATGGGCTATCTAGGGAGGTGGTAGAATCTTCATCTTTGGAGATTTTTAAGGCTCGGTTAGACAAAACTCTGGCTGGGATAATTTAGGGGGAGTGGTCCTGCTTTTTAGCAGGGGGTTGGACTAGATGACCTCGTGAGGTCCCTTCCAACCCTATTATTCTATGATTCTATGAATTGCACACATACAAAATGGGAAATGACTGTCTAGGAAGGAGTACTGTGGAAAGGGATCACAAGCTAAATATGAGTCAACAGTGTAACACTGTTGCAAAAAAGACAAAACATCATTGTGGGATGTATGAGCAGGAATATTGTGTCCGGTTCTGGGTTCCACATTTCAGGAAAGAGATGGATGAATTGGAGAGAGTCCAGAGAAAAGCAAAAAATAATTAAAGACCTAGAAAATATGATCTATGGGGGAAGACTGAAAGAACTGGGTTTGTTTAGTCTGGAGAAGAAAAGACTGAGAGGGAGACATAATAGTTTTCAAGAACATAAAAGATTATTAGGAGAAGGGTGAAAATTGTTCTCTTTAATCTCTGAGGATAGGAGAAGTAGCAATGGGTTTAAATTGCACCAAAGTTGGTTTAGATTGGATATTAGAAAAAACTTGCAGTCAGAAGAGCTAAGCAGTAGAATAAATCACCTAGGAAGATTGTGGAATCTACATCATTGGAGATTTTTAAGTGAAGGTTAGACAAACATCTGTCAGGGATGGTTTAAATAATATTTAATCCTGTCTTGAGTGCAGGAGTCTGGACCAGAAGACCTCTTGAGGTGCCTTCAAGTCTCACAGTTCTCTGCTTCTATGATTTCATGGGAAAGACCAGATTTCACGGTCCTTTATGCATTTTTCATGGCCGTGAATTTGATAAGGCCCTCCTAATTCTTTATTCTAACCTCTAGATGACATTGCCAGTCTTGGTTGGGACCGTCAACCAAAAGAGGTTTAGTTCATGTTTGAGATGTACACTTCTGAATTTAAGAGTTAATAATGAAAGTGCCACCACAAAATATTACATCTCCTTATAGGCTTCCAACTTAATTGTTTCATTTCAGAATTTAAAACAATGTGTCGTAAGCAGTGTAAAACACATTGTTAAAAGGAAGATCCAAGGATGTTTAATACTTATCTAGACAAAAGCTCCCTTTTGTAATGTATTATCTCTCATATTTTCATATCTAGGATTTGTAAACCTGTTAAAACTTCCTATATAAAGAAATAGTTAAAAAATAAATGGTTCTGTAATTCAGGGTTCTGGTGAAAAAACAAGGAGTCCTGCGGCACTTTTAAAGACTAACAAATTTATTTATCACATGAGTTTTCGTGGATAAAATTCCACTTTATCAGGCCCATGAAATGGAAACTACGGTATGAAAGGGAATAGATAAATGCAGAGACAGGTAAATCACAAGGAAGTTCAGATTTTTTCAGACAACCAACCAAATTGTTTTGATTCAAACAGTTTGAAACAACAGATAAGAAGGTGGGAAAGTTAAAAGAGGGGAAAATCACCATCATTCATTCATTGTGTCCTGAGACAAGTTACCTATTCTGTCTGCTTCAGTTTCGCCATCTATCACATCCCTACCTGCGTGGCAGGTATGATGTGGAATTAATTAATATGTGTAAAGTATTGATGTTTTTATAAGAAGACTTGCTAAAACATGAGGTACTAATGATATATTTTAGAGGTAAAATCACTATCTTTCAGTGGTCTGAAAACAAAGAATTATGTTCAGCCCAACTGTCATGGAACCATATTGCCTTAATCCCCTTCACTGGGGCTTAATGTGGGGAATCAGGATTTGGCTCTCAGTGCTTTTCTTCAAATTCCAAAAACTAAAAAGGCCGCCGTCTTTGTAAAAAAGATAATGAATGAAAGTGACCTATCTAATGTGCTAGCATGTGAAAACACAGGTTTATATTATATATACACAGTCAAACTGAAGGTTTTGTTCCTTTGTATGTTGCTATAGAGATGCATGCAAATGACCCTTGCAGAAAATATTTTTAGTGGTTAGTTTATAGGCTTGTGACTTACTTAGTAAAGTGAAAATTGTTATAAACTAACCAGAGGTTAAAGAATAGATATCAATTTCAGTTTAACTATTTGGCCTTCAGATGCCACAGTAATGAAAACTTGTAGTTTAACCAACAGGGAAGAAAAATGCAGACCAATAAAACAGAAGACTCAAACTAAGAATTATTTGTGTATGTATTTATGTCAGTGGAAAATAAACGTATTTTCTCAGAATAGAACAGGAAGAGAGCTTTGCATGTTTACTGAAAGTGTAATGCCAATTTCTATTCAGCTCTCTTTTAGCCCTCTCCATTCCCAGGAACAAAGGTCTCCCATGAAAGCTCATGCGATAAATAAATTTGTTAATCTTTAAAAGTGCCACAGGACTCCCTTCATTAAGTAGATTCTTGGCTAAAAGACAAGCTGCTTTACTTACACACAATAGGTGACAGCCAGGCACAAAATGACAAAGATCCAAAAATACTGACCTCCAAAATCAGCTGCTCCATGATGAGCTGAAATGCTCTTTCAAATGCTGTTCTCTCCAGTAACTTGATTCGTTTATCCTTTTTACACTCCAGTTGGCTGGAAGTTGTCATGGAATACGCAGGCAGAAATGATAAAAGGTTTATAAACCGCCAAAAGCCATCTTCTGCTGTGGTTCAAAATCTTTTGATTGTATTATGTGTTTCAGGTTTTTACTACTGTTCACCCAGTGATGAGCTACCATAGCAAGTTCTGCCAACACCACACAATAAACTCTATCCATATTTGCATCACTGAAGTCAGTGGGGTCGTACTGTGTTTTTGGCCCAGTGTCTGTTCACTTGTGTCAAATATACATTACATAAGTACAGGGAACAATAAGTGACTAGTACAATTTGGAGGGTATTTGAATTTGAGGTTCTAGTTTGGATCCTTCCTTAACTATCATATGCCTATCAAGACTTCCTGATATATTTTGCTTCTGGATTTTTTGAAATTCAGATTACAAAACCAAGGCAAATTGGATGAGGGAAAGAAACATTGAAAACAGCCCCCAAGATGATGAAAATGCATTAACATGTTGCAGTGGGTAGACAGGACTGAAGTTTTTCCAACAGCTATTGTTCTTTTTGATTGATATTTGGTTGTACAACTGAGGGGAAACTGAAGCACTGAGGGAAGCTACCCTTAAATATAGTCAGACACACAATGGCCATGTCTACATTTGTTAAGTTAAGTCGACTTAGAGCGTCCACTCTGAACACTCCAGTTGACTGCCTGCGTCCACACTGGGGTGCTAGGTTGACAGAGGAGAGCCGCAGCTGGGGAAGATCAGGCTGGGGAGAGCCGCGGCTGGGGGATTGGGCTGGGGAGAAGGGAGAGCCGGGCTGGGGGAGATGGGGTTTGGGAGGAAGGGAGCCACAGCTGAGTAGATGGGGCTTTGGGAAAGGGAGCCGTGGCTGGGAGAGATGGGGCTTTGGGAAAGGGAGCTGCGGCTGGGAGAGATGGGGCTTTGGGAAAGGGAGCCGCGGCTGGGAGAGATGGGGCTTGGGGGAAGGGAGCCATGGCTCCCTTCCTCCCAAAGCCCCATCTCCCCAGCTGCGGCTCCCTTCCCTCTGAAGCCCCATCTCCCCAGCCACAGGTCTCCCTTTCCCCTGAAGCTCCATCTCCCCAGTCATGGCTCTCCTTTTCCCCAGCCCATCCCCTGGTCTGGAGGCCAATTAGGTCAACTTAGGGCGTCCACACTGGCTTTAAGTCAACTTAATAAGGTCGACTTAGGCATTAAGTCAACCTTCAGTGGTTAAGTCAACTTAAGGAAGCACCCAGTGTTGATGCAGCATTCTGTAAGTCGACTTAAGCATCATTAAGTCTCCTTAAGGTGCAAGTGTAGACATACCCAATAGGCTTTGAAGGTAATCTGTTGAAATTTTGAAAGTGTCTGTAGAACGCAGAGTATTGCTCTGAAGAATATTCTGAAGTACAAGGATACACGTCTTGAGGCATGTGTATTATGTAGTTATCCATCAGTTCTTCCACCATTTCACCAAGTATCTCTTGAACCTTAGAGAAGAATATTTTTTATTTGTAAAATTGTTAATCACATTGTTGGAAAAAAAATCATTTAATTCAGAGGCTCTTGTGTTATATGACTTCATTATTCTTCTGAATTTACCCCATTGTATCACTATATAGCAGATATGCACAAGTTGTCTTTTTTCCACTAGACAAGTTCAATCCAGAAGGCCAATGAACGCAACCTTAGTCCTAAGTGTCATTCTGTTAGATTTCATTGACAGTTTTGGCTTAAAGACAACAACCAACAGCCTTACTAATGATTAGCTAAAGGCACAAAATTTAGATCTGGATCTGAACTTTTCTAAAGTTTGGGAGTACTCCGATAAAAGTTTTGGTTCAGGACCAACTCTAATTCTTAATTTCTCAAATGGGATGAAAAGATGGATTAGCTAACAATGTACAAAAAAAGTTATAAGAAATTCAAAGCACAAACCATTTTCATGTCTTGTAGCTGATGGGGCTCAGTGTCAACTGACAAGGACTCTGCAACGTAAGGTCTTAGCTTCTTCTGATCTTCTCTGTAAAGCTCCTCTCTGTATATCATCATTTAGGGTTATTTTATATAATCAAAATATATTAAAAATAGTTCTTGCTATTCATGCCTAATGCCCCTTTCTGTCCTTTTAGATAAATAGCCAAGTGTTCCATTACATAGCACATAGAAAGTAAATTCTTCTAGAGCCAAAAACTTGTTCTGGCTAAAATATCTGTTATCAACTATTGGAAGCCCATTCCCGTGCCTATATAGGATGGGTCACCACCGTTCATTTTCTAGTGTTTTTGTCCAGTTCCAAATAATGGAGCTTCTTTTTGGAAGCAAATCTAGAAAGCTGAGTGAGAAATGTTTTTTCAATCCCATGAAAATTTTCAAGACTTCAAAATATTTTCCTGAGTTGGAACAAAAAGTAAAAAACCTGGAAAATTTTTGTTATCTACCACTACCCACCAAAATTGGTCTCAGTCAATTGACATTTCATTTCAATAACTTCAAAATGTTTCATTTTGATTTTGACCTTTTAAAAAAAATTATAATTAGCTTACATTTCTACACAAAAATCACTTTGAACTGGAAAACCAAAATTTTTCATGTAAGAGACAGTTTCAACGATTTAGAAATTTTAAAAAAATTCAAGTGGAGAAATTCTTTCTCATGAAAAGTTATGGTGTTGACAAACCATTTTGTTGAATAAAAATTCCTGGCCAGCTTTAGTATTCTATAGCCTAATTGTTATATTTCATTATCCATCTCTCTGAGTCTTTAATTTTCTCATTGCCGGGATAATTTCCTAATACTCAGCCTAAATTTTTCTTTGTAAATTTCATCCCATAATTCCTCATTATATTCCCATATAGCACATCTATACTTCCTCACACAACCCAGAGTCCAGCTGGGCCCCGGGTTGGGTGGCCCCTGGCCAGGGATCGGGTCCAGCACTGGATCAGGTGGCGGCCGGTGCTGGCACTGGATCACACGGGGCCTGGCCCGGCAGCTGGGCCCCAGGTTCCCATCAGACTCCGGGTACTGGCGCTGGAACTCGGGACTCTTGCCCCATGTGTCCAGCACCAGTAATGCCACTGATAACAGGGTTCAGAAAAGAACTAGATACGTTCCTGGAAGATAGGTCCACCAAAGGCAATTGGCCAGGATGGGCAAGGATACAGCACCCTGCTCTGAGTGTCCCTACCCACTGTTTGTCAGAAGCAGGGAGTGGACAACAGGGGATAGATCACTTCATGATTCTCTGTTCTGTTCATTCCCTCTGAAGCACCTAACATTGGCCCCTGTCAGAAGACAGAATAGTTGGCTAGATGGACCATTGGTCTGACCCGCTATGACCATTCTTATGTTCTCATGATGTTATCATCTTTCACATATTTGCAGTCTTAATCCACACTCTGACCTAGTATATCTTTTCATTATGATATAAAGAATAAAATTGAGATTTATCATCTTAATAATTATGTGCATACACTAATCTACTAAGTCAACTGTTACATGACTATGAGGTTTAATGGTAAATTAAGATACGATATGAAATCAGAGATCCGGGGAACCTCCGGGATGCCTGAAGGCAGATGCACAATATAGCAAACATTAGTTATTACTCAAATAAAATGAAGCAAATGTTTTCAGGGAGTAATTTTTTCAAGAGGCAACATATAATTAAATAATGTTCTCAAGCTACATTTTATTTGAATATAGACTACTATGCTTTTCTTCATAGGGAGTTGGATCCTGTAGCAGCTCAATTTGAGGAATTGCTCTTTACCTCAGTGGAAGTTCTGTGCAGTGAGATAGTGGCTGTGCACAGGATTGGTCATTAATTATTAATTCAAATTCCAGATTTATCAGAAACCTGCATAACAGTGTCAGGAAAGTTCTTAATAAATTAACACTCTCCATGGAGGTGTATTTTTAGAAATACTGCATGTTTGCCACCATTCTTATTTTTCTTCAGTAGAGAAAATCAAGGAGAAAGCTACCCGAGGTTCCGGACTCTGGCCTCCAGATTAGGCAAATTCTCCATCGTAGAGTGGATTCGACTCTGTAGAGTACGTTCATTTTCCATGTCTTGAGGAGACACTTTGAACTCTAAAAGCACAACAAATTAATAGAGGCAACTCAACCTTGTGCAGGATCCTAAAAATTAACCATATGCATTGTTCAGAAATTTTATAAACCTGGACTTCACAAACTGTAAGATGATAAAATTCAACCATGAGATTTTTTTTTTAAAAATCATTTGAAATCCATGTTTGAGAGAGGTGACAATTTAACAGCCCTTAAGGCTGATGTCCTTTACTCATAGAACTGGTACCAGCACTATCATAGAAACTGAAAGGGACCATGACAGGTCATCGAGTCCACTCCCCTGCAGTCATGGCAGGACCAAGTGCCCTCTTAAACCATCCCTGATGGGTGCTTGTCTAACCTGCTCTTAAAAACTTCCAATGATGGAGATTCCACAACCTGCCTAGGCAACTTGTTCCAGTTAGCAATTTTTTCATAATGTTCAACCTAAACCTCCCTTGCTGTAATTTAAGCCCACTGCTTCTTGTCCTATCATCAGCACTTAAGGACAATAATTTTTCTCCCTCCTCCTCATAACAACCTTTTAGGTACTTGAAAACTGTTATCATGTCCCCTCTCAGTCTCCTCTTTTCCAGACTAAACAAATCCAGTTTTTTCAATCTTTCCTTGTAAGTCAAGTGTTCCCAACCTTTAATCATTTTTGTTGCTCTTCTCTGGACTTTCTCCAATTTTGTCCACATCTTCCCTGAAATGAGGTGCCCAGAACTGGTGTCATCCTCAAACTTTATAAGTGTACTCTCTATGCCATTATCTAAATCACTGATTGATCATAGGCAGCTCCAAATTTCCCCATTAACAAACATGCTTAAGGGGTGACCCAAAGGAACCATTTCTGAGGTGCAAGAGGATCTCTCTTTCTAGCCTCTTAGTTTATTTCTGTTGACACCGGGTGAGACAGGCATGCATCTAAGCTGTTTACTGTTTTCTCTGTGATACTTTTGTCCTAAATACATGTATTGTGCTTTCTGAAAGCTGGCTAGTCACTCAACACCCTGTCATAGCTCCAGGAGATAACAATGTTGAAGTAACTCGCTGAAGTGATTCCCATGAAGAAGAGGATGAATTGCAACCTAAATCCCCAATCTGCAGGGAGAGAGGGATGCAAGTTCCCTCTCGGAGAAAGGTGGTGGCCAGAGGCCTAACTAGGGTTGCCCTCAACAAGACCAGAAAGAGGTGCAGTTACTCTGGAACTGTGACAACAAGCATACATGGTTGTAGGAGCTGGGCCAGAGGGAGCCCATAACTGACTATATACAGCAAAATGCAATCAGAAAAATTTTGGACTTAGACAGAATAAACAACGGAAGAAACCTATTAACCCAGAACTCTCAATCAGGCTAATCATATTTGGTATTAAAGTTTCTATATAAACTTCATGGAAATTGAGTGATACCATACCATGCCTAAAGGATTTCTTTTCTAACTGTAACTCCTGAAGCTTTTTCTCCAGACACACTTTTTCTTCATTCAGCTTTCTGGAAAACCAAAAGAAATGAGCTATTCTAGCACTCTTAAAAGGTTGCCTTCTGTTTTTTCCTTAGATTCTGACTGAATTCTTCACTGTGTTATAGATTCAGTGTTGTTGGGTTGTTTTATTTTTTTCTGTCTGTAGACTACCTTGTATTATTTACAGTAATTAATATCATTCAAAAGCCATTTATCCTGCAATGCAAAAATAGAAAAGTTATACTGAAAGCATTTAAAAAAATAGAAGTTCATACTGTTTGGTTCTGTTGTTCTTGAAAGAGGCTAGACTATTCCAAGAGGTAAGAACTAGATCAAAAGCAGCAAAACTTTGGTTTAAATTACCTCAGTGCTCCTCAATCAAGATGCCAATAATAGACTATACAGGTTTATTAAGGGATCAAACTCTTTTTTCTGATTAGCATGTGACCCATTTCTGTACTTACTTGCTATGGGGGGAAAGCTTAAAATTTCTGGTTAGACCTCAGAAAAGGTGTTTGCTTGCCAAAAAGGCAGCTCGGTTTCTTTTCATCCTTTCAAGGAAAGAGTGGACTAAATAGATAAGATCTACTATATCAAAGTTCTCTGTAGAGATCATAGAGAATACATCATTGGATGTCAATCATAAAATGTCACAAGTAACTTTATAGAAAGTTTGACATTACTTGATCACTTGGAGCCTCTGTTTTTTCTGTGCAAGCCGTTGAATGTTTCTCCTGGCCAAGATGTTATCAATCATCCTCTGGGAGGGGAGTGAAACTGCTGCATTTGACTGGTTCCCTAAAGGGAAAATTGATGCTAAGTAACTTTAAGTTGGTACCATTTTTAACAGTGTGGATCTGATACTGTATTCCTTATGCATTGAGAACTCCTGTTGACATTTCTGGGTGTGTTGTATGCACAGATCATGCAGACTCTGATCCCATTCTTGCATGTAAACAAGGAGTAACTGCAGAGAAGTCAGTGGAGTTACACTGGTATGAAATCAGCACAGATGAGATCACAATCGGGTACTCTAACTCTGCAGAGAATGAGTGTAAAACTGAAGAACAGAAACCATAAGTTAGCACTTATCCTCCATACCCTTCCTGCAAATTAACCATTTGTTCATTAGAATACCCCCATGAATTAGTTATTAGCTCTAATTTTACAGCTGTGGAAAGTGAAATAGAAAGATTAAGTGAATTGTACAAGACCTCAGAGGGAAAAGCTACACAACATTGTAATGTATTATCTTGTCCCCTTTAGGCTGATTGTGTTGTTCATACAGTGATTAACCTTGACATTTTCTCTACTCCCTAAGATATCGCTACAGACAATACAGTAAATAACATGGTAACATCTCATTATCTAAAGTAAAACCCAAAGACTTTTAAGGGTGACTTCTGAAGATTGTTGTTCAAATTAAATTCTACAGATAACTTCTGAAAAGGGCATGAGCTAAGTAGAGAACATAATGGACCAGAAATTACCACAAGAGTATACCAGTAAGTTTATACCAATAATTGTGGTTACAGCAACAATTAACAGCCTAGGCTTGGGAAGAAATTCCCCTCCATAACCGTCCATAATGAGATTTCTTAGCCCTTCCTCTGAAGCCCGTGAGCTTGTGACTGTAGGAAACAGTACGCTGGGACTGATAGACCAGTGGTCTGGTTTGATATGACAACCCCTTTATTGGGTTTCTATTAGTCCTCACTTTGGACCTGATCATTGACTTTGGAATCAAGATTAGGCCTTGTTGCTTGGAAACATTTCAATACCACTAACCTTCTAGTAAATGCTCAGAATATATGTGCCTCGGTGTGTCTGCTCCTGACAGTCCATAGTGCTTTTTGATCTCTTTGTAAAGTTCTTTCCCTGTCACATAACAGTCAGCTATTTTTGCAGTCTGTAAATCCCCACCACTGAAAGGTATGTTGTATTTATGAAAAGAGGGTATCTGAAAAGAAAAAAATTAAAATAATCTTAAAATCCCTATTTACCTTTCCAACTGTATTACCAAACTTTTTGATGCCTTCTTCTCCACAGAAGCAACCTGCAAGGGCCCAAACGATTGGCTAATCACATAGGCTAAAAATGGCTAAACTACCTTGACAATGACATCTTCCACTTAAACAGTGCTTTCCAGCCTGAAGAATCTCAATGTAATTTATAAACTACTTTCCTATATAACTATAGATTCAAATAGAATGGGTACATAGAATTTACTCAGATTAATGATGTTTCATATAAATGAGGAACATTTAATTGCAAATGATGTGTGGCTGGGGACACAGCTCATTATCAGGTAGTAGTGCTTTTTGGATAAGATTATATATGTAATAAATAGTGTGCAGTGGAATGTTTCATCCTTCCTGTTACTGCAGAGTGAGGGACAGGTGTTAGCTAAGGAGAGGTAGAGCAACTCACCCAATATAACAAAGGCTGCGTCTACACTGGTAAATTAAATTGACTTAAGCTTGCTTAAGTTGACTTAATTTACCCTGCATCTACACTACACTTCGCTTAAGCTTGCTTAAGTCGACTTAAGGAAAATAAAGTCGACTTAATGAAAATTAAGTTGACCTTATTAAACCTCCTTTCCGCTAGACCTAAGGCTTAATTTGACTTTTTAAAGTCGAATTAAGCCAGTGTAGACGTGGGGTAGCCCTAAGTTGACTTAGGGCTACCCCAGGACTACACCAATGCCCTCCCTGCTGGGGGGGGGCACAGGGGGGAGCCTGGCGTGCCCCCCAAAGGGCAGGGCAGAGCCTGTGTGATGCTGTCTGGATTTAGGGAAGCATTTATGATATTATTTTCTATTCATATATCCTAAATGCTCTATAATCTATGGGAGCTATGTCATGTTTGGTATCAATAGAAAGGTAGTAATTTGCTGGGAATGATTATATAGTTTATGTCTAGGAATTCTATTTGGATGAGAAGTTAGTTTAGATAGGAATTTGGTGTTCTATCTATACTTTAACTTGTGTGATTTTATGGAAATGTCTGAGAGGGGCGGGTGTGTCAAACCATTGTCTCCTTAATGTTAAGGAATGTGCCAGGTGATATGGGCCTATTGTGTCCTTAATGGCTCATCAGTTTACTCCCTGGGCCCATTGTAGCTGGAAAATTACTACCTTTCTATTGATACCAAACATGACATAGCTCCTATGGATTATAGAGCATTTAGGATATATGAATAGAAAATAATATCATAAATGCTTCCCTAAATCCAGACAGCATCACACTCTGCCCAAATGTTCTGCCAGGGTCCCTGTCCCCCGTTGCCCCATTGCACACAAGGGGTGCCCCCCACCACCGTGGACCTGCCCAAGGCCCCCCTGGCCCCTAGAAGTTGACCTAGAGCATCCAGTGTTGACGCTCTTGGTCAACTTTGTAAGTTCCCGTTGAAGTCGACTTTAATTTTAAGTGTAGACACACTTAGTTAAAGTCGACTTAAAAGTGCAAGTGTAGACATAGCCAAAGAAGTTTATACTCTTGATGGATCTTTCCCCAGTATAGTCACTACTAAATTAATACAGTAAACCAATCTTGTCTATTTCATCATTCCACTTGCATATAGACCAGGTTCTCCTGCAGAAGTGAGAAATTGAGGGCCTACTCTTGTGATGCTTCAGTTGTCCTTCCTCATCCAGGTCCATTTTGTAATTAATTAATGCATGTGTAATATTGCTCTGAAGTAAAACTAATCATCTTTTTTTGTATGCTATCTTCTCTGGATCACAAGAGTTCAGACACAACAGTATAGACACTGGTGATGCAGTTGGTTGTAGTTTGCCTCAGATAAAATTATCCTCTCAGCAGTCAAGATTCATTGGCAGAGAAAAGACACAATAATAACTCAAGTGGATAAGTAGGGAGGGGCAAAGCTGTAAGGTGCCTCAAAGGTGATTACAAGAAGCTTCAACTTCATGTTACGGAGAAGAAGGAGCTCCTGGAGTCATTCCAAGAATGGAGTGATGGAATCAGGACAGTGGGCAAGGAAGAACCCAGCAGATGTTTTTTGTGAACAGCAGGACACCCTTTAAACGTCAGGGAGGCCAGAGAAGAGGAGGTTACAGATTGTAATCAGATGGTGCTCCCCTCCCATTGAAGTCTGCACAAACTTTTCCTGCTTTTAACCTTACAGCCTCTACTCTCCAGACCTTCTTTAAAATCTTTTCCCTCAGATATGACAGCTCCTCTTTTTCTTATTAGCTGCCTCCAGACCGTTAAAGATTAACTTAAATCTAGTTGCCTCTGCCTTGTATTCTGGTGTGACACTTCTCTGCTTGACTGGCTCCTTTGCTTCAGAGATAGGCTCCTGAAATGAGAGTGGGCAAGGTCTCCATGGCTCAATAAGTAAATCTTTCCCCTTCAAAACAGGAAGCAAGCTTTGGCCCTCATGAGAGGAAACTTATAGAAAATGGCCTATAATGCATGGGGCATGTGCGACAAAGACTATTTGGGACTGGGCTGTGGTCTCTGATGATAAAATACTGCAAATTTACAGTGATCTAGGGTGTAAACAATGGAAAATGTTCAGGTTCTTCTTGAGTAAATTACTGCAGGGCTGGGTGTAATGTATATTCTTACAGTGTTGGTTGAAGCCATATGCTAAGTGCTACAATGTGGATATGTGGTTTTGTTCAGAGAGAGTTTCCTTTCTGTAACCCCATGAATCAACAACCAGCGCTTAAACACTTTAAAGAAAAAATCCTTGCTGTAAACGATGGTTACAGTAATCATGTTTACTTTTTGGTTGTGATTGGTCAGCAAGCTCAGCTTCTGATGGACATCTTGGACTCCAGCATGTTGTGGTGTTAGTGGCTGGTCTAAATCTCTGCCTGGGCCACTCATCTAGCAGGAATCAGAGCAGTTGATATTAAAATCACTGTACAAGACCTCAGAATATTTGTGCAGATCTAAAAATAGAGAGGAAATAAAAACTTAGAAATATAAAGAAGCCAAAAAATGACATAGCCAAGCTCAATCTAAAATGTCCAGGTAGGTGACTGTGATGTGATTGGCTATTTCAGGGGGTACAGAATTCTGAACTCAAGCTTCAGAAAGTAAGGGATTGTTAATGAAAACTCCTCAGCTGCCATGGCAGATTCTGGGGAAGAGAGGCTGTTTTTTGGATAGCCAGGGATCAAGCCTCCTAATGTTAAATAGAAACACATTGAGCTATATACAGAAGGACACCTATGAAGTTGTGGTAGAACTGCTGAAATATGTTCTTCTTGACTAACTGACAGGTGCCACATTCTGTATAAGCTATAGATATATTACTTTTAACACAAATGATATGGTTTCTATGGTTTTGATCAGATTAAATGGAAAATTAATTTAATTACTTTGTAGACTATTTTGAAGATAAAAAATGCTGCATAAAAGCCAAATATAATCATTAATTCAACCAGTAATTTAATTAAGTGTAAGGTTCTGTATAAACTCTGGATCCTGAGGTGCATTTTCAAATTACAAGGCTAACTCTGGTTTCAGTTTGAAGTCTATTTCAGTCTTTATAATGTTACCAACTGTACTGAGCTAGAAAAGAACTCTTTGTACATAAAACTTTCTGTAGATTTTGTAAGAAACAATGTGCTAACATCTGCTCTCATTCACCCTGGTAGAAATGTGCACTATTGTATGGAGTTGCTCCAGATTTACAGTGAGGTAACTAAAAATAGAATTTGGTGCCTATGTACAAATACATTCTCTCATGGTGATTGCTAAAGCAAGTGAGATCTAATTTGTAGAGCTGGGCAGGAACCAGATTTTTTATTTCATGGAAAATAACATGATTTCAAAATCTTGTCCATTCCAAAATGAAATGAAAACCAGAAACCTCAGAATTTCCCATGAAATGAAATTTTAAAAGAAATTCAGATTGGTCAGAATTCTTTTTTAAAAAAACCAACCCCAAAATATTTCATTCTAATGGCTCTATTATATTATGTAATTTTTTAAAAAATGAAAGACATTTCACAATGGAAAATAAAAATGTTTTATTCCCAAAAGATCAAAACAGAACATTAGGACCTTATCAGAATGCTTCATTCCATAAGTTTCAAAACAAAATGTAATCAGAATGAACACATTGTCACAAAACATTTCACTTTTGATTAATTAGCTTTTTCCACTAAAACATTTTTACATCAGAAAATTTTCAACCAGCTCTACTGGTTTGGCTGTTTGCTCTTTAATAGTTAGACTTTTTACAAGCTTTCCACATAAACTACTTACTTCAGCTGAAAATAGGCATTTGAAGAGCCTAATCAAAGAGTAGTCTATTTCATTATTTAGCTCAACATCTGATGATTAGGTTTTTCCTCTAACATGTATTTTAATTATCACCTCATGAAAGACTACCTAAATGATAAAAACCCATCCTGTGTTAAAATAAGATCAAAACATATGAAAATGAAGCACTGATAATGTGGTATTGGGGTGCAAACAGACTTGTGAGATTTATATTTTACCTTATTTTTAAGTTCCAAGCTTGAGAAGTCTGAAGAAAACTGGGGCTGTTATTAAAATAAAGACAGCTAACATGCATATTACCTTCCTGGACAGTGTTTAGTTGTTATGTATTGTTGCCATGGGTGTGATATGTACTTTTGTTGAGTTAGCATCTCCATGGTTCTATTGCCTGAAAATATTTATTCTGATTTTTTTTCAAATATGTGTAGATTTGCATGGAAATCAGATGTGGTTGTGGGGGTCCTTGAAAATGTAACATTCAGCATTTCAAGTGTTTGGCCTGTCCCGAAGTACAATATTTTAAGTCAGATGAGTACTTTTAACTAACGGTACTATTACTTTCCCAAAATTGATTACATATTTCTCAAAATAACAATATTTTCAGCATTTTTTACTTTGCTAATGTGTGTGAAGACACCATAATCTAAAAGATTAATCTAGCTCACATCTGCAGGAGAAAAATGTACAAACACCAAAAAACACTTGGGTAAGCATCACATAATAACCAATGGCCCAAATTCCCTTCTGGTGTGAGAGCAATTCTACTTATGTCAACAGAGTTGTGTGCCCACCTACAATACCAGAGAACATGGCCCCAGGTCATCTTGTGTGAATTGCTCAGTTAATTTATGTTTTATACTAAACATTTGGAAAATGTTTCTCTATATTGTTGATATTGATTTCAGTCATCTTCCATCATTAAACTTCAAAATCTCTTTGGCTCACTCAGTTAACAGCTTTCTCTCTAACAATCCACAAAGAAATTTGAGCGTGATTCGAGGTCTTTGTCTTCACAGACATTCTGTGCCTTGTAGATATGCAGTATTTCACTCTCCAATCCTTTGATAATCCATAAATCTTGTCATGTTAGCTATAATTTTAACAAGTTATGTTTAATTCTGGTTGTCTAGAGGAGTAACAAGAATCCATTTAGACAAGGAAAGAAACTATAGTCTGGAATTTGTCTGCCGCTACTAGTGTTTGCTAATGAGTGGTTTCAAGGATCAGAGCAGACTGAGAGAATCTTCCACTTCTCTGACATGATTTCAGACTTCATTAGCAAACACTCTGCCTCTCTAGCACTAGCAGTCACAGGAGAAGGCAGCATGTGGATGATGCTAATTGCTCCCCTGATGAGATGGGTAGCTTCCTTTTGCCTGTTTTTCATTCTGTTCAGTTTCAGCTGTTCTCAGCAACAAATGTTCCTGTTGGCAAGATCAGTCATGTGATCTCAACATGTACTGCTCTAGGTCATGGACTTCTGTATGTATTCCATCAAAATGGCTGAAGTGCTGCAAACAAAAACTGCTCACTAAAGACACTTCGCAAATAGTTAACCCATGTGGAGAAATAGTCTCTCTCAAAGAGAGCCTGTAAAAGACATTTACAAGGCAACAGTGCTCTTGAAAAAATAAAGAAAGAAATGAAAAAAAAGACAGGCATCTTCATTTTCATAAGAGCCCATAAGCAACCTACATTGAGAAGCAGGTTATATCCTGAATAAAATTCCAAAGGGGTAGCCGTGTTAGTCTATTGTAGAAAGACAACAGAGTCCTGTGGCACTTTTAAAGACTAACAGGTTTATTTATCGCATGAGCTTTCGTGGGAGAAAATCCCACTTCGTCAGACGCTTTGAAGATAGGAAAGTTACAGAGTGGTAGGAAATTAAATGCAGGGGAGTGTATGACATAGCATCAGGTCAGGCTGTAACAGCAAATCAAAATAGGTGTTAGGATTCAAAACACTGGGGAACAGCACATAGAGGAGGGGGAGGTCAAATCACTTGTTGTAATGCGAGAAAAATCCATAGTCCCTGTTTAACCCCAAGACAACTGAGTCAAATTTGCATATAAGTTCGAGTTCTGCAGACTCTCTTTGAAGCTGTGATTTGTTGTTAATCTGTTTCAACACAGCTATTAACAAGTCGTCAAGGGAGTGATCAAGGAGATTGAAGTGTTCCCCTACAGGTTTTGCAGTGTTGCAATTTCTGATGTCAGATTTGTGTCCATTGATTCTTTGGCGCAGAGACTGTCCTGTCTGTCCAATATATAAGGCAGAGGGGCATTTCTGGCACATGATGGCATAAATCACATTGGTGGATGAGCAGGTGAACGAACCCTTGATGGAGTAGGTGGCATGATTAGGCCCTGTGATGGTGTCATCAGTGTAGATATGAGGGCAAAGTTGGCAGCGTGGTCTGCTGCAGTGTTTTGAATCCTAACACCTATTTTGATTTGCTGTTACAGCCTGACCTGATGCTATGTCATACACTCCCCTGCATTTAATTTCCTACCATTCTGTAACTTTCCTATCTTCAAAGCGTCTGACGAAGTGGGATTTTCTCCCACGAAAGCTCATGCGATAAATAAATCTGTTAGTCTTTAAAAGTGCCACAGGACTCTGTTGTCATCCTGAATAAAGTCTGTCTAGAGACCTAATTCTACTATTTAATTCAGTGTAAGCTTTACCACTGTCTTAAACAGAAGCAGGATCGGGTCTTTTGTTTAAATATATGTGCAAGCATCCAAGCAAAACAGACCAAGGTAACCAACTTAAGCGTTCTTTTTATTGACTAATGTAAACACAGTTAGCAAACAGGAAAAGACTCTTTTCCTATATTAGTATCTATCAAACTTACATGTATATCAGACATCTGTGGATACTGCAGGCTTGTAACATGTGACTAGAACAAACAGATTGTTTTATCAGAATTAAAACTTTAATTGTGACCGACCCATGACACTTCCCAGGGGAAACCCAGAGTTGAGAGGCATCTTTTATTACCACCTGCTCCAAGCATGAGTAAGCCTCTTCTGTGCTGTGGGTCAGTTCCCCAACCCCAATGGCAACACAAACCCTCCCCCGTAGGCCTTGCAGGCCCGGCTATAACGCTGTGGGTTAGCGACAGACAGCCACCAGCTCTCAAGCTCTCTGAGCAGCTCCGTGGGGCGTCTACTCTTCTGGTCCATGGGACACTCACAGTCAGTCCTCACTGATTCACTGTTTCCAGAGGAACCAGACAGCCCAGCTTACCAGTTCCATCTCAGCTCACCGCTCCACATAACTCACAGCCCTTTGATTTGTTTATAGTGAAATCAAATACAGGTTTATTTAACACAGCACAGAGATTCAAGTGACAGCAAGTAGAAATATTGGACACAACTGAATATATTAAAAGTCATAACACATGCTAAAGTCTGTACTTAATATACTCTCATGTACTTCTCACCCAGAATCCTTGCCGTGCTTTAAAGCTCTTCTTTCAGGACGCATGCACACAGTCAGCTAGTCTCCTAAGCGAAGGATGCAATGTGTCTTGGCGCTCAGTATACATTGAACCAATCCTTCATCCACAGGCCACCTCCTGCTCTTTGTTTCATCCTGTAGGTTTCCTCTCTTGTGGATTTCACAGTCTCTCCATTTGCCCCTGGCTAAGTGTGCAAATAGGCATACAGTGTGAGGTGGACAATACACAAATGGCCAGACTAGGAAAGGGGTGTCAGTTACCACCTACCTGAAAGGAACACCCCTGAGGTGTGTCACCTTTGGGTGACCTGCCTTAACTCCAAGATCTTAAGAACATAATTTTCATTATAGATATACAACTCCTTAAATTCCAAAGGGATGGCTGTGTTAGTCTAGTTCAGCAAAACAAACAAGGAGTCCTACGGCACTTTTAAAGACTAACACATTTATTTATAGCATGAGTTTTCGTGGGAGAAAATCCCACTCCTTAAATAGTATCTATATATAGATGTCATAATGATTGTGCCAACCAGTAGGCTACCTGCTCTCAGTAAAGAACCCATATGCTATTCTTCAGTGAACTATTATGCAGCTATCCAATCCAGAGGGATCCCTATAAAAACTTATGCACCCCAGTTCCTTTTGACAGTTGGCATCAAAAAGTCCCTGGGTCACATCATCCTCCTACAAACACTTAACTCTTATATAGCACTTGTATCAGTAGATCTCAAAGCACTTGATAGAGAAGATGTGTCACTATCCCCATTTTACAGATGATGAATCTAAGACACAGAAAGGTAAAGTGACTTGCCAAAGCTCACCCAGGAGGCCATGGAAGAGCCAGAAATAGACCTGGGGTATCCTGAGTCCCAGGCCAGTGCTCTACCAAGTAGATCATGTTTGTGTTTTGTTTGCTCTGTAGACAATATACACATATATGAAGTCTCACCATGCTATTTATAAAGTGAATCATGACTATACGTTTGTAATTTTAGCACTTCTCGCTCCATTTATAAATTAGAAATAAAAAAGATATTGCCCATCCAAAGTATTGTAGCAACTGATTATGGTTACTTCTCTTTTTAAAAGAAAGGAAAGCCCCGGATCTAAAGAGCACAGCTTCCGCCCTGCTACATTCTTGTCTTTGGCCAGTCTGGATCATTCACAAATTAATTCTTCCCTTTTGTGGAATGTATAATTAATAATATAAACAAGCCAATTATGAAAGATAAAGAAGTGGAACAAGATCAATCTTTGAAGCAGCAGTTAAGATTCTCATGAGAAAAATTATCTATTGTTTTGTATCTCCATGAAGGATTCAGCTTGATTATAAAAATTAAACCTTCCACACCCTTGAAATGTTGAATTCTGAAAAAATATTTTTCTCTTTAAGTTTGAGATATTAAATTTTATAATTAATCCTAAAATATCACAAGTAAATGTATGTTCAGTTAAGTGTCTCAGATTATATAGTTTTCTACTGTGTCCGCTAAGTTTTGTACACTTCTGTTATTAAATTTTGATTAGCTTGTCTTCACAGTGTAACACGTAGTAATGCTCGTGTTCCCAGCTTCATATTGGACTGAACATTTGCAACATTTTAAACTCATTTTCTTTGTGCTCCATCAATAGGAATGATGTTGGGGTGGGGGCAGCATATACATAGCATTTTATAGCCTCCTGTAAGCAATACCCTTGTCCTACATCCCCTCTCCCAGTGCATCAATATAGCAGACAGTGATCTAACTCAATGACAGCTAAGGCAAGTATGAGTTATGTAATTTCCATTGGTCAGTGTTCTTTAATGCAGCAGTTCCCAATCTGGGGGCTTTCAAAACAGCCCATGCTCCCCTCCCACTGGCTGGGAGCTGGGCTGCAGCCAGCAGCCCTCAATCCAGCCCCAGCCAAAGCTGGACTTCAGCTGCCGCCAGTATGGGAGGCTGCTCCCTACGTTCAAACTGGGCTGTGGGGCTATGCCTACACTTGCACTTTTAAGTCGACTTTAACTAAGTCAACTTAGTGTG
>ML685769.1:22926878-22964373 GCA_007922175.1 Pelusios castaneus | reverse complement strand
GCAGGGAGGGCATTGGTGTAGTCCTGGGGTAGCCCTAAATCGACTTAGGGCTACCCCACGTCTACACTGGCTTAATTTGACTTTAAAAAGTCGAATTAAGCCTTAGGTCGAGTAAAAAGCAGGTTTAATAAAGTCGACTTAATTTTCATTGTCGACTTTATTTTCCTTAAGTCTACTTAAGCTTAAGCTTGGCTTAAGTCGACTTAATTTACCCTGCGTCTACACTACAGTTTGCTTAAGTTGACTTAATTTACCAGTGTAGACGCAGCTTGGGAGACTGTACCCTGACTCCTGACTGTGAGCCAGGATGCAAGCAGTGGGGACTCCAGGAGGCAGGCAAGCCCCAGGCAGCTGCTGCCCGACTTCAAGCCCAGCTTGCAGGGCAGGTAAGCTGCTACTGGGCTCCCAACCAGGGCATGGGTGGCGACCGCCCAGGTAGAGGCTAGGACCAGGCAGGACGCTGGCGGCAGCTGCCTGGCTTCCCAGGACTTGGCAGCTGCTGCCTACTTTTGCACTACCCTAGTGCACTGGGAAACACTGGGTGCCTGGTGGAGGCAGGAGGCCTGATCTCCTGTTCCCCTGACTGCAGATGGGAGCACTGAGCCAGGTGGAGTGGAGGTTCCCTGCTGCACCAAGGGGGGTAGGAAATAAGCACACCCTCCTTCAGATCCAGCAGAGAGCAAAGCATTCTACCTGGGTCCCTAAGCACTGGATCCCTGCTCGAGCCAGAAGGAGGGGAACACTGATCTCCTGTCCCCCCTGCCTGCAAAAGGGAGCCACTGACTAGGGTCCCAGGCGGAGCACAGGGTTCCCTGGTGCAGCCGGGGGGGAGGGGGCTGGCAAATGCTCCTCACTGAATTCATCCCTGCTGGCTGAAGGCAGAGGTAGAGAGGGGTGCTGGCAGGGACTGGTGGTCCTTCAGAGTTACAAAAATCGTATTAGTGGCCTTTGAGCCAAAAAGGTTGGGAACCACTGCTCTAATGAAAGCCACTAGAGCTGAAAGATTGGGTCTATCAGAAAAATCATTTGGGCCTATGATATGGCAAACTTGGTACAGATGCAGTATTGGGGAAGAAAACAATTTAGTTAGCACTTCATGTGATTTGTGTTCATGCATTATGTAGTTTACTAGTAGTGTCCTAGCAATTCTGCCAGTGTTATGTTAATAGGGCACTGCACTCTTTAAGTACTTGAAAGTGCTTCTCAGTTCTTTATTATGGCTGACAGGCTATTCACTGGGACCTTCCCAGAGGGCCTGCTTCTTCTACCTCTTGATAGTTCCCTATGCAAATGGAGTAGCTAGGAAGCATTGCCTAGTGCAGGGGTCTGCAACCTGTGGCTCCAGAGCTGCATGAGGCTCTTTGGCTGCCCCCTTGTGGTTCTGGTGTCTGGGTCGTGTCCCCTCCCCCCGACTGGCAAACCCTGCAGGTGCCCCATTCCTGTCTCTGGACCCCCACTGCCACCCAGAGACCCTGAGGGCACCCCCCCCAGGCTCCAGGCTCACCCCACCACAGGGGGACCGTTCCTGGTTCCAGGCTCCCACTCTCTACCCCCCCCACCAGAAGACCCTGCAGCAGGCGCCTTGGCCCAGCTTCCCCCACCGGGACTACACCCATTGCAGCTCTCAAAACTCTTAGTTATTGAAGGAATTTTTTAAAATGGCTTCTTATCTTTTGGGATGCTGACCCTTGGCCTAGTGGGTAGAGCATAAGTCTTAGCTGGGGTCAGAATTTGAGGCCAGAGACATGAGTTTTAGGTCCTGCCACAGCCTTGCCGAGTTTACTGTGGATAAACCATTTACTCTCTTTTTAATATTACATGTGCTGGACCTGCTATCTGCAAGAATCCTTCTCTAGGCTATTAAATTGACAGTTGCGACTGGCCCACAGAAGTTAATTTATTTTACATTGTGTGATGATGATCTAAGCCGGGATAGTCCAATGAAGTGGAATGATGAACGTTTTCTAGTAACTAAGACAGTTAATAGAGGGACTCAGGTTTAATCTCACGTCTAATCATTTAGACAAAGCCAGCCAGCACTAACTTGTAAAAAGACAAGATTAACCCAGAAGGACACACCAGGAGGATGAACACCTTTTCGAATCAGTATGCCCTGACCTTGTATGCAAAAGAGGTATGTTTAGCTAAGAAGTTCCTGCATCGAAGTTCAAATAACCCCTTTGAAGTACCACTGGTTACCTGGGAGGTTGTTAAAAGCCTGTTTTACCAAAGCCTTCTGAGCATCAATTAGATACTGAGTACTAGCTTTAACTAAGAAGAAAAAACATCACGAGAAGGTTCTGCGAATTGTGTTCTGAGAATTGTATTACAGAGAATTGTTTCTTGGGTAACTGGTGTTGAGACTTGCCCGTGTGCTCAGGGTTTAACTGATTGCCATATTTGGGGTCGGGAAGGAATTTTCCCCGAGGGCTGATTGGCCTGGGCTCTGGGGGGTTTTCGCCTTCCTCTGTAGCACAGGGCATGGCTCACCTACCAGTGAATTCTCTGTATCTTAAAGTCCTTAAAGAGGTAAATAACTCAGTCATAGGTTGGTGGCTTATTGCTGGAGTGGGTGGGTGAGGTCTTGAGGCCTGCATTTTGCAGGAGGTCAGACTAGATGATCGTACTGGTCCTTTCTGACCTTAAAGTCTATGAGTTTATTCAAAGCTGCTGTTACAGAGATATATCCTGAGTGCTGAGGGACTTTTTTACACTCTCTCTCTCTCTCTCTCTCTCTCTCTCTCTCTCTCTCTCTCTCTCAGGGTAATTGCAATTCCTGAATTTAAGAACCTTAATAACTGAGGTACTTGGGTGTTCTGGAAATGGGGACCTTACAAGTATAGCTGACTGATTGACAGCTAGGGGAGTACAAGGAATGGTGTAATTGGGGGTACGGGAGAAGTGCAGAAGGAAGAGATAATCCTACATTTGCGGAAAAGAAAAAAAAACATTTCTGTAGCAGGTGGATTGTTTTATATGATGGACATTTATACTCCTAGATGGACCAGTGAGCAGAGAGATGGAGAGGCTGTAAAATGTGTATGACAAATACAATTCATCATGTAGTTGCTACCATCACATATGTGATTTCTATTATATGTATTACGCATTTAGATTTTACACTTGAAGACAGATTTTGATTGGCTAAGCAAACCATATCTCAAAAACTTAAATGTCTTTGTACACACTATGCAATGTAGTTTGGCAGGATGTTAGAGACAATGTGCATGAGCTAATATCTTTTATTGGACCAATTTCTGTTGGTGACAAAGAGAAGCTTTCAAGCTACGTATTTGATCAGGGCACACTGACTCAAAGCAGCATCAGACCCTGCCAGAACCACATATGCAAACATATCTCCACTATTGAAATGATCAACATACCCAACAACCCACCTTTAAAGATCCATTGATCCTATCAGAACGTTGTGCACCTCATCCAGTGTACTGAGTGCCCCAATAACAATTATGAGAGTGAAACCAGACAATCAGTAGGCTGTCAGATGAACTCACACAGGAAAATGAAAAAAGACAAAAACACCACAGCACCTGTGTGAAAACACTTTTCACAAGTTCCAGAGGGGTAGCCGTGTTAATCTAGTTCAGCAAAACAAACAAGCAGTCCTGTGGCATGTTTAAAACAAACAAATGTATTTAATGTATGAGCTTTCGTGGGAGAAAATCCCACTTTTCACAAAGTGATTGCTCTATATGTGACCTACTCAAAGAAAACCTGTGTAGCACTTTCAAAAGATGAACCTGGAACAGGACCTTAAATTCATTACGCTGCTAGATACTAAAAATCATGGTGTGAAAAGAGACACTGTATTTATGGCTTACTACAACAATATGTAACGCAATAACCCCCTCTTTTTGTCCCATGATTGCAGAGGTGTTAATTGTCCCTTACAATATGTGCTGAGTAGTTGCGCTAAACAATCTGCATTTTGCTGTGATGCTGGGAATAATTTTCCCAGACCTGAAGAAGGGTGTGTGGCTTGAAAGCTTGTCTCTCTCACCAACAGAAGTTCATCCAATAAAAGATATTACCTCAGCCACCTTGTCTCTTTGTATACAATATTCCGTAAACAATCCTCTTTTTTATGTTTGTTCTGCAAACTTTATTTCTGAGGCAAAGTGTTAAACTGATTGAAATTTCACAAGATTGACATTATTGCTTAAAGTGCTTGCGTCAATTAAAAAAATTAAAGCACATATCAATTAAAACATAAGGCTAAGCAACATTAGCTACACAATTAAATAATAAAACAAATACAGTAAACAGCACAGTTACAAAGAAATAGAAGACAAATAAATTAATACATAACAATGATAAAAGATACTAGAGTAAAAATATGTATAAAGAAAGACTCCCCTAAAATTTGAATACACATTCAATTGTAAAAGATAGTGCTCAAACTTCTTGGCCACAAAACCGAAAACGAGACAAAACATTAAGGACCTGTTGCCAGTTGTTGCTGAGTCACGGGAATTTGCAAGTAGTCAGCGCCTTTGGGACCAGGCCTCAGGTGCACAATACCATAAGACATATGGGTGCAAATTTCACCTTACTGTTTGCAGATAAAAGCCATGTACCATAAAATGCGAGAATCCATTGTAACATTGCATACATTTCAGTTACATCTTAGTTCAAGGTTGGATTATGGGGATGTGAATTATAGAGTGCAACAAAATGCTGTGGTCTAATGTGGATGTGGATACAGCTGGCACAAACTAAAAGGTACTTAGTTTGCATTAACTTACTGCTTTTCCAAACAGAACTACATTAACACAGACTAGGTACCTTTTAGTTTGCACCAGCAGCGTCCATCCAGGGCAGTCAGAGTATACCATTTTGGTAGCACTCTGCAATTCACAGCCCCATGGGCTGCTGCTCTGTGGTGCAGCAGTGTAGACAAGTCTTTAATGCTTTTGGCTATGTCTACACAGATGGTGGCAAATTCGCCGCTATCAGATGGAGTTATCTGGATTGACTGAAACCGTCAGTAAAGACATGCTCAGCTGATCTGGAAATCGATCTAATAAAACCACCTTGTCAGCTGGCATAGTGCTGCGCACTTCCCGTCGATGCAGTGCAGTGGAGACAGTGCATAGAAGAGAAGTTACAAAGTTGATGGACGTTATGTAAGCTACTCTGCATAGTTTGCATAACTCCCATCAGTTGCCGCTGAATATCACCACCTGTGTAGAACCTGGCCTTTGTTAAATTAAAGGCATAGGAAATACCTGCTGCTTTTTAATATTAACTGCTAAAGGAGTTAGACTTTAAAATGTTAATCTATTGAACCACATCTGTAACCCATTGAAATGGGATGAGTATTGGGGGGTTGTGCACATCTTATTGTCCATTAGATGTTCTGCTTTCACTGATACTCCTTTCCCACTGATCCTTTCTTTTGTTCCCATCCACTGTTTTCCAGAAACAGAAAATATATATGTTGACAGCTTGTTTTGTGATACACAAAGTTTGGGTCTGAGCTTATCCTCCAAGACAATTAATTACACAGTGCAGGGTAACATGTCCTTGGGTTTAGAGGAATACCAACATAGAGTAAAAACATTCTTTTCTAAACATAAGAACATTGTGATAAAATGTGAGGAGTAGCAGTGCTACACAGAAAATACATCTCATGCAATGTTCCAAAAAACTAATGAACTTAAATTATTCAGGGCCTAGTCCAGTTGGAGCTCAATAACTAAAAGACACATTAGAGGAGCTCAGAATATTGTTAAACATCTGTGCTACCATTTCGTTTCTAGAACTGCTGTCTAGAAACGTCTTTAGTGTCTTAGCTTTTCTACATTCTTTTCCTCATGCACTGGATGTGAAAAATATAAGCATATAAAATGTATGAAAAATGGACCATGTATATATGAAAAATCCAAGAAAATAAATTTACCTCGTGGATGCAATCCTGCAAGGTGCTGAGCCATCCTGTCATTAGTCCAGGAAAGCACTTACAAATGTGCTTAACTTTAACCAAGTGTATATAGCTTAATGCACTTCAGTGGAGCTACTCATGTGTTAAAGTTGAGCACATGGTTAAGAGTTTTGCTGTCTGGAGCTAGGATGGTAGATAGAACCTGAACTGATGATGATAATTGTATCAGGATTGCAATTTTTTTGATTGACAAACCAAACAAATGCTCATTAATTTAATTGGTACTAAAATAAATTTCATATTGACATTACACACTTTGTGATCTTTCCATGATTTCTTCAAAGCTGAAATCCGGTCATTGATTTTCTACTTGTGTTAAATCATTACCGTAAATCTTCTCTTGAGCTGGCACAATCCTTTGATTTAACAACCCAGCTGCATTTTCACAGAGCGACACTGGGTCCCTCCCATGTATCACAAAAATGGTGCTGGGCTTTTTTTCATAAAATGTGCAAAAAGCCTGCCATAACAATTTTACTGTCAAGTAATAACTGTAATTATCTAAATTTATTATCCAGCCTAAAGTCTTGTCTTGTAGCCTGGGAAAAACAAAATCAACATGTGCTAAACCAAGATATTAGTGTTTAACTCTGTCTGCAATATTCAAACCTTATCAACTAACACAAAAAGCTTTTTTTTCCAGTAAACTAAATCCAAATATCTCAAGCATTTCCTAGAATCCGACTCATTTTAAAATAATTTCTCTATGTAAAATTGTTCTTCATACAAACATCAGTCTCAAGCATTCAGATTACACATTAATAATATCCTTTTTGGGAGGGTGGGGGGTAAAGTTTAACACACATACAAAAACTGTTTGGCAGCAAATTGCGAAGTACAAAACATTTGTCCAACCCTGGTTAACTTTGATCAAAAAAGTGCATTTATTCACAACCATTTATTCACTTGCCAGGCAAAAGATGGCCACATTTATTACATGGAAAGACATGAATGTTCATATACATGCCATTAAAGAAGGCAAGTGATTTTACGCACGTTAGGGTCTGCGCCATTAAAGTCAATAGAAAGACTGTAATTAACTTCAAAGATTGCTGAAGACCCTTATTAGGCCAGTCTAAGAAACAGCAGGTGCCATATGGCGAAACTTCCATCCCATTGTAAGGAAAAGAAAAGTGCTTGTACTTCTTTGAGCCAAATCCTCCAAACTTTACTCATATGAATGGTTCCATTAGAACACTTGGACTACTCACATAATAAGAGCTATAGGATTAGATCCTGTTTCTGATCTATTGGATCAATGCAATAGCATGATAAATAATTCACTAATCTTTGAATATGAAAAATCGAGTTTTGTTTTCCTTTCGACATCATGTGCTATACGCCTTATGTTTCAAAACGGCCACTGATAATTCCAAATAAACTTCAAACTGTGCTATTCCAAAGGCTAACAATACATGCTCACTAAAAAAGTAACAAAAATAATTTCACTTCACAGTGGGTTGTAACACAACTAAGTTTTTTCACTTTTCCAAGAGAAACTGAGCTGAGATTCAACATTTTAAACAATATTTGTCAAATAAAAAGCTCAGCGACAAAGCTATAATTGGATTTATAAAAGAGTACTGATAGTGACACTAATAAATATGCGAAGTTAAAAATACATAACAATAGATACTGATAGATGATGATGTTTTTTTATAGAACTCCTCCTCTTCTCCTTCCCACTCCTTTCCCCAATACGGTCAAATCCTGATTCTATTGAAGATAATGGTAATTTTACCACTATCTTCAGTGAGATCAGGATTTGATCCTTAAAATCCATATACTATATGTTGAAGCATAACTGTCAAATCCACCAAGTCCGCTATCAGACAACAAATTACTTTCAACACTCACTCTATCAATCCCTTCTCATGCCCTATTGATACTTCCTTTTATCCTCCTTCCTTGCCAATCATTTCCAGTGATAGTTGGATAGCAATTTATTAGCTAGAACACGACCAGTGCCAAGCAAATTTGAAAAATAAAAAAGTAACAATCACATTATGTCTTTTAATATCTCTAGCACCACCTATTCTTGAACCTTGCTGGTACCAAGGTGGATGAGATGTTGACAAACATGATTACTGATGCTGAGTATGGTTAACATATCACTGCAGGTGTAACCTATGGATTATTACATGATATAGCAGGTGTCCTACACTGATAAACAATGGACCACATCCTAGTTGCCAGGTACCTATTGTTCCCATTGATGTCATTTGGAGTTATGGGGTTCTATACATAGCGAGATCAAGCCCAATATTCAATACTGTATCCACAACATTATTTAACTAAACTTTGTAACTCTAGCTCTAATGAAGGAAACATGTTCTGTGTACACAATGTTGGAACATCTGCAAACTGAAGTAAGCAAACACATTATCTTATTCCTTGAGGCTGAATGATAAGTTCATTCCTTAGAAAAGTACCGCAAGTGAAGAACATCCCCCTCCACTTTTCCCCATAAACAGTCAGTGGGTTTGAGAATCAAAATGACCAGTTCAACTGCTCAACTCATCTGTGCTCTCTCCTTAGGATAGACAGGAAGACTGGACACACTGCATCATTTTGCAGCAATGCAATTTAAATCCCTTTATGTGAACTGTAGTCTTGAGGTCACCCATTTAAAGTTTTTAATAACCCATAGCTTAACAGATTTGGGAGAATATTCTTCTAGTAGTAGAGTAACATGTGACAAAATCCCCTGTGAACCACACTCCCAACTGTTATTAAATAGATGTTTTCTCAACACTTAAAATGGATAACCATACATTTGAGTATATATTTAAAGGAATGCCTTGTAAGTGATATCCCAGAGCTATTTAGAAAGTTTAAACAATTTGCGTTAACTGTAATGCACACTTCTATAGAAAACACTATTCTAGCTCAGTTGGATTTAACAGATGACCCCAAATCCTATTATCTGCAAATCTTAGTCCATATAAATGTAACTAAGATCTTATTGCAATTCACTCTGAGTTGTACTAAAAAAAAGTGCTGCATGTCAGAAATGAAGGGTTATAGTTAAAAACATATAAACCATTTAGTAGAAGACAGGATATATCATTTTTCGACCACTCAGGATGTGCTCTGTAAAAATCAGTTGACAGTGAAGATCTGTTTTCTCCACTTGCAGCATTTCACAGTTTTCCAAGTCACTCTCTTGACTGATAGAATAAAATATAACCAGATTCTGAATTTTTTGATATATCGGATGTCAGACCATAGAATTCTTCAATAGCTTGAGCATCTATTTTCTGCAAAAACAAACCGAGTTGTTAAAAATGTTTGCTAAGAAAAAAAATACTAAGCTTGGATTAAATGAATATAGAAATGCAAAAACAAGTATGTAGTTATTTGTCTCAAAATAATGATTAGCAAGCTTTGTTAGTTATTCAAGAAGTGACCAGGAAACTTAATAGCTTAGGAGCCAAATCCTGCTTGCTTTATTCATTGAAGTCAATGGAGCTACTGCACGGAATAATCTCAGCAAGATTTGGCCAGAGGTAAATAATGAAAGATTCACTCCATAAACAGAGAGAATGTTTTTCTTTGTTACATAACAGTAAACGCAAGTAATATGTGATTTATGTTTTCTGTAACAGTAGAATGGTGCTAAAATAGTGATACTGCTTTTAGCTTTTGCCTACCCACAGAGGTCCTCTACTTCTCTCCTTTTCTTTTCAGTTTCCTCATCACAATGTCTTTTGGGATAGATTCTGCTATCCATATGTTTAAGTTCTTTCCCTCCAAACAATGGGCATGATTCCAATCTTGCACCAGATTTACTCTGCTATAACTCCAACGACTCTGTTCCTGATTTACAGTAGCATAAGATCAGAATCAGCCCCAGGTCATAACATATCGCAGTGATTTCTAGTGTCTTGTTGGGACACTGCTAGACTACGAGCAGACTGCATCTGCACCAACTGTAAGCCAGATTCTGTCCTGATTTACAGTCATGTAAACCCAGACTGAATCCAGAATCCAGTCTTACTTTAGTGTTAAGACTTGGCTTGTGCTTTTCAAAATGGAATATATCATAGAAATAAATATAGTTTTAATTTAAAATCTACACTCACTTCAGTGGTAAATGACTAGTGGTCAAATGTGAGAGTTTTGCTGTATTAAGGGCTATAATGTGTGGCCCTCTAGACCTTGTAGATTTTCATGTATTTAGGGTTGACTTCATCAGATTTAGGGAAAAAAAAAATTCAAACTAATTTAAAACACAGAGTCTGATATAAAAAAACACTGGCTGTTCATCTGAGATAAAACAAACTCCACTGACGTAAATGAGAATTTTTTCTGAATAAAGACCACAGGATTGGTGGCTTGGTTTGTAATTTTACATTTTAATGGAAAAGCCTGCACCAAAACTCACAAAACACCCTAGACATTGCAAGGTGGCAATTAGTGGAAGAATTACAAGGTTGGTAACAAACTGGCTAGAGGGAGAAGGAAGTTGGTTGTATTGGAAGGTGAACTATCAGACTGGAGGTAGTTTACTGGAGGTAGTTTAATGGAGTTCCTCAAGGATCAGGTTGGGGAGCAATCTTACCAATATTTTTATTAATGACCTTGCTAGGGAAAGTAGGAGTGGAGTGCACTAATGAAATTTACTGATAATACCAAGTTGGGAGGCATTGTCAATACAGAGGAAGATCAGAATATGGTACAGGAAGATCTAGATGACTGTGAAGATTGGAATAACAAATGGGATAAAATTCAATAGTACAAAGTGCAAAGTCATGCAATTATGGTCTAATAATAAGAATTTCTGCTACAATCTGGGGTTCATCAGTTGGAAGCCACAGAAAACGAGAGAGAACTGGGTATGTGAGTCAATCTCTGGGTGACTATTAGCCACTAATGAGATGCAGCTGGGAAAAAGGCAAATGCAATCCTAGGATGCATCTGGTGAGGCACTTCCTTTAGAAGAAAAGAAATATTAATCTCATTTGAATACTGTGCCTAAGTCTCATCAGTCATGTTTAAGAAAGATGAATTCAAACTGGAACATATGCAGAGAAGAGCTGTTAGGATGATCAGGAGAATGGAAGGGCCTATCTTATGAGAGGAGACTGGAAGAGTATGGCTTCTTTAACTTAGCCCAAAAAAAGGGCTGAGAGGGGATGTGATTGCTTTCTATAAATATGTCTGGTAGGTAAATATGAGGGAGGATACAGAGCTGTTTCAGCTAAAAGACAATGTTGGCACAAGAACAAATGGATAAACTGGCCGTGACCAAATTCAGATGGGAATTTAGAAGGTTTCTAACAATCAGAGGAGTGAAGTTCTGCAACATTCTGGGAGAAAACAACTTAGTTTTAAGGGAGAGTTGAACAAATTTAATCAGTGCAATTTTATGTTGGGGGTTGCCTGTTATGGTGGGGGCAGGGTTCAGCAACCCTGGGTCACACATCCCTTTTATGTCCTTGGTTCCTAGATCTGAATTTTACAGCTCAGACTATTCCCTTTTAAGGAACAGAAAAAGTTAGACTCTGCATTTTTTTTTTTTTTTAATACCATGGGTTTAACAGACCCTTTTTCATTTTAAGATTTGTTTACCTTTTCTTAAATTGGAAAAAAGGGAAAGGAAAATTAAGTCACCATCAAAAGCTGATGGTCTCCGAATAGTAAACCATACCAAATGGACATGAGAACTTATATACCAATAACATCTGCTCATGATCATCAGAATACTGACCTCTACAATGTCATCATCGAACAAAAGCCAAAATCCATGACTTTTCACAATGGTAATATAATGCCCACGATTGGGTCCACTAGAAAAAGGGTATTAAAAAAGTATCAGACACACAAATAGGTTGGTTTTGATAAGTCATATGTTAAGTATATTTTATATTTCCACTGAGGCCCTTAAAAGTCAACTTACAGTGCTAGGTAGATGTGCAATCTTCTTTTGTCTACATTTGGTTATATAAAATATATTAATCAGTCAACTGAAAATCAAATGCCCACTCATCTGCATTATAGTAGTTTATAAATCTACTAAAAAGCAATTGACAATTAGCTGGTGGAAGATATAAACTATGACAAATATTTTCAAAACTGCTTAATGAGAAATTAAAGAAGAAAACAGGCTGATATTAAACAAGGAAATACAATAATATATTTTCTCTTGCATGGGTAGAGCAATCGTTCGCATTCCTTTCGTGTTCTAAGAATTCGTCCATTCCATTTATTTTTCCACTCCTAACCATCCCTTACATCAAAGAACTCATATTAAAGCTACCATTCTTCAGTCTAACCAGTCATTGCCAGTTCTTAAAAATCAGCCAGCTGAAGCAATCGCTATTTAGTAAGAAAAAAATACACAATCACTGCCTCCTGCTAGAGTCTGAATATGCTGTTCCCACATATTTCCAGCCCTGCAGAAGTAAAACACAGAGGGCCAGATTTTAATCTTAGTTACAGTGGTATATAAACAGAGTTACCCTGTTTAAATTAGAGACTCGTAGACTCCAAGGTCAGAAGGGACCAATATGATCACCTAGTCTGATCTCCTGCCCGTGCTTTTTTTCTTTAAAAAAAAAAAAAAAAGAAAAAGGTGCTGATATACTGGCAGGAGCAGTGCGGGGCAGGGGAATTGAGGGGGGGAATGTCAGGACCCTCCACCACCACTGCCCCATGGGAATCTCCAACCCCCCCATTGCCCCTGTCCCTTCCCCCCTCCCCCCGGCCCCCTCCCCCCCTCCAGGCTTCTCTTGCCCTCCCCACCGCTGGTTCCCCGACCCCCTGGTCCCTTCCCCACTCCTCTTGGCCCCCTGGCCCCCTCCCTGCTCCTCTTGGCATCCCCGGCCCCCTCCCCACTCCTTTTGTCATCCCCCCCACCCCCAGGCCACTTTCCCTTACTTGGCCAGAGCTGCAGGGGCCGCCAGAGTCATTCCCTAGCCAGGCTGCTCCTGCCCTGAGCCAGGCACCTGAGCGTGCTCAGGGTGAGAGATTTGAAAAAGCTCCCGCCTGGCTGCAGCTCCTAGGCATCCACAGGATGGATTTCTGGCCCACGATGGCTGCTCCTGGCTCCTGCGGGCCCCGCTGCCCAGCTAGGGGCTGGGGTCGGCAGCAGGGGAAAGGAGAACCCGCTTCTTTCCCCTGCTGACCCTGGCCCCCAGCTGGGCAGCAGACTGGACAGGGAAAAATAGGTGCTGGTACACCGTACCAGTGCACACCAGCTCAAAAAAAGCCCTGCATCCTGCACAAGGTAGGCCACAGAACTTCACCCACCTCCTCCTCAATAAACCTCTAACCAGCTTCATTTTGAAAAGTCTGGCTGAAAGACTAAGTATGTCCTATGGGTAATGCAGAATATTACCTCTATGATGCTGGACTATCCAAAATATTTCATCATAATCTAATTTTGGCTAACCTGAAGTTGGTCTCAAATACATAAACGCCTTGGCACAAATAGACTCCTACTTTTGGCTATGTCTACACTGGCAAGTTAGTTCGAATTAAGGAGGCTTAATTCGAACTAACTAAAGCCATGGCTACACTAGGCTTTAGTTAGTTCGAATTAAGGGCTTCCTTAATTCGAACTAAGTTCGAATAGGGTATTTGAACTAAGGGGTTAATTCGAACTAACTAGTTCAAATTAACCAATGTGGCCATGTCAATTGGAACTAATTTCTTAGTTCGAATTAACTGGCCATGAAATGAATGGGGATCGCTAATTCGAACTAAGCAAGTGCTTGCTTAGTTCGAACTAACATTCCAATGTGGCCATCCTAGTTTGAATTAAGCTAATTTGAACTAACTAAAATTAGTTCGAATTAGTTAGTTCGAACTAACTAATTCGAACTAATTTTAGCAAGTGTAGACATAGCCTTTGTGTCTTATCACATTGACTTCATTGACTTTGTGCAGTAATAAAGGTCAATATTGAAAATTTGTTGCAAGATCAGGACCAAAGGCAGCATTCTAGATACATATGTATTGTTAGATAGATGAATTAGCAGACACGAAGGAGCCTTTTCCTTGTCTCATTTCTCTAGTCCTATAATACCAGTTTCAAGTAGAGCTAGCTAGGAAATGGAATTTGACATCCATGAACAATTTGAAGTATGGGAAATTCTTTTGTCCTGAAGGGGAAAAGCCAACATGTTCTTTATTTTTTTCCAGAATTGAAATTCAGCAATATCTTGTTTTGGAAACAATGAAATGTTCCCAGGAACATTTTGAGGTTTCCCAAACAAATATACATGCTGGCTCCTGTGGCCCCAGCTTCGCAGTAGTCTTCCAGGTGGGTTGCCAAGCTGCTAGAGGGTCTGGGAAGTCTAGCACATGAATGCCTCACCAGGTAGGCTGCTAAAAACCTAGGAAAACAGATCCGAAGATAAAAGGACCAAAAATGCATTTTCAAAAATCTTCTGATTTTTAAGCCAATCTGAGTATATTTTGAGGCCGGACACGTGACTTTTGAACATTTGAAATTGGCAGTTCTGGTAAGAGTTTGGGTATATCTGAATGCACTTTACCTGCCACAGTGAACAACAACAGCCACCAAGTCATACATGCGATCCAAGTTGACAGCATCGCTAGATGTGTTGAAGAGACGCAACTCCAGAGGAAATACCACACGGTAAGAGAGTTTGGTGTACCTGTGTAACTGCTCCATGTACTTGAATCTCTTGAGGTGCAATGCAAGGATCATTGGCAACTTTTTTACTCTCATCCTGTGAAATCATGAATGGTAATTGTTGACCATATATGATTAGACCCTGATCAGTTCACTATCATTCTTTTCTTGTGTAAGCAAGGTCTGAATGAGCCCTCACTCACCACACTGGGTGGGGTCAGGGAAACGGGCGCCAGGGCCACACTGTATTTGCATGAGCACAACCATTCACAGCATGAAGGGACGGCTTTGCCCAAATGATCCCTTTGGCTGGTGTTGGATTACAAATTGCTTTAGTGTTAAATGCAGAGGTAATGAAATATTGTTCCCCTTATTATATGGGCAAAGGGAAACAGAACTGTGTTTAGCCTGCTCTGATGGGAGGGGTCACTATTATATGAACTGCACTGGGTAAGCAAGGGACTCAGCTGTCAGAGGCCTGTGAAGGTGGAGAGAAGATGAGGGCAAGTATTTCTCCCTGCAAGTGTGAGTTCTGCCTAACAGCCCTAGCATAGTTTAACCCCCCTCCCCCACTGTTCAAAGACAGAACTAATTAATATTTTATTAGAAGTCTTGTTTTATTAAGTGCTTGCACTAGAGTTAAAATCATCTACTGTTGAACAGCGCTCCTGTCCTGCTTCTGCACCAAGGTTCACCCACTAAGGTGACAATCACTAAGAGCTAAAATCACAGAGGGCTGGGTAGAACCTCAAAGAGCAGACCTGCTGAGGACATAATGAAGAAGTGGGTGGTAGCAGGTGACAACATGCAGAGCGGCCTGCGAAGCAACGAGCAGCAACCAGGGTAGCTGACAGAACGGCAGACAGTGCGGCCAGCAAGGTTTGCTGTTTTCTTCCAAATAATACTGAGTTATTTCTCTCCTTTCATTGCGCATCTTCTATCTGCACTCTCATACTGTGCTTGCGATGGGGAAAGCATTGTCTTTTGGAGGCACCTGGGGGAGGTGTATTATTTACCAGGTGCCTGGGTGGGGACTCGAGCCCCTTTTGTGTTATGTTGTTGAAAGGAATCCCTAGATGTTGAACCTAGCCCTTATTGCTGCCGAAACCAACTGGCAGAAGGGTTACACTTGTAGTCCTATAATTAAGCCTACCCAGTACAAAAGCACTTTGTAAATACAGGTATTCTATCAGCAGTTGCTGGAAGCCTCAGAGCTGTGTGCAGCAGATGGCTCCACCTCTTGGTGCGGTAGATGGTTGCAATCATCAGGGTCAAGAACTTCAAACAGGTTCAGGAGGAGGTTCAGTGCAGCCTCCAGGGGATCACTGGCATGAGCCTGGGAATGTTGTGCCAACACTGAAGTTGGTGAACTGGATTGCAGTTTAACGTATCAGTATCAGAGTGAGTGAAGCTACTCTTTAACAGTGATTTAAATTTCTACCAAACATATGTCTACCCTACAATAAAAATGCGTCTCAGACTCTCCCCCTTGCAGGATCTCAGAGCCAAATCCAGACATTGGAACTGTATAGCCCCATGCTGTGCTCATGCCATGGATCTTTTATTGAAAGATGGGCGTACCCTAAGAACCCAGTTTATCTAAATAGGGATTGAATTACACTATTCTTTACCCACCTTTTTTGTGCCTCTTGTTTACTGCAGCAAGTTTCACAGTAGTACTTCTGTTCACTACATAATGTTTCCGTGTTGCTGAAATCTCTGTAAATAAATATAATCATCAGTCCTTAAAGTTTCTTGAAACTTCCTCCAATATCACAGTTGGATGGATGTGCTGAAAAGCCAGTAAGGTATGATGAACAAACCCTGGCCCCATTTAAATCAATAGGCATTTCGTCCAATTTCTAAAGCATGTAATTTATATCATAGCATATACTTTTAAAGGCCCTAACCCAGTAAAGCACTTAAACTCGTACTTAAACACACGAGTGATTCCGCTGGTTGCAGCGTGACTGTTGGGTTTCAACTGGAGCACATGTTTAAGGGCTTTGCTGATGGTACGTTAAGAATTCCTTTTCTTTGAGTACTAAGAGTTCTGTGCTGCTACTTGCTTCACTCTGGCAATTACTTCACCGAACAAGACTTTTCAACGTTGTACTCCTTTATGAAATTCAGCACACACACTTTCCGTGCATGCAACTCCCACTGAAGTTCACACAAGATCTGTATGCATAAGGGCTGCAGGACTTGGTCAGCTATTCCCAACAGCTGCAGCTCTCAAGACACTGCTAAATCTCCCTCATGTCACTGAAACAGAAAATTAAACTTTGAATAAATGTGGCTAGAGGGAGCAGAGGGCAATTTTTAGATACTTAAAGAGACACACACCCAAACTATTTCAGGATTTAGACCAGTCTGGATTATTAACACTCCTCCCACCCCCCACAATTCTCTCTTCAAGATTTATCCAACGGTCAGAAAAGTGCCTTTAAAAATAGAAAGTTTGTTGGTGTTATTTAGTCATGCAGCCAACATAGATAAAAATATCTTTTAATGGGACAAAAAAATTATAACAGAGAGACAGGAGTTGAAAGTTGGGATCAAAAGGACTGAGTCAACTGGCCTTTTCAACTTGGAATAGAAATGAAAACAATTGGTACATAATTCATTTTGTTGTTAGATGAATTCTTCTCCTGCTCTTTGCCAGACCTTACATTCAGAGGAGAAGAATTGTGCTGGAGGCTTGTATTCTTTGGAGCACTTAGACATATAAAGACCATTTCATCTGAAGAAAATAAATGACTGGAAAAATTTCATCTGTAGTGTGAAAAAATACATTTTACTGAAATATTGAAAATTTTCTATATCTTTGTTCTTTTCAACACTACAGGATTTACATCAGGAAGATGCAGGGGCAAAAGCAGCTATTGCCATAGAAAACAAGCAGTGAAAATTAATAACATAACTTGACAGAAAAAGGCTGCAGAGGCGTTTGTCCATTTTATCATGAGTGACACAGTATAATAATGCAGCTATGAGAGGCCTATGTTATAATTTTACAAATGTTTTATTAAAAGAAGCTTTTCTCTATCTTCCAAGGAGGGAAATGTGATTTTTGCATAAAAGACCATCACGAAGAATGGCAATTGCTGATTCTTTGCCTACTGTGGTCATAGGTAACAACCTGTAGCCATCTTCTCAAAAAGATCTGGAGTATTTTCAGTCTAGTTGGTCCTGTAATGGTGTTTGGAAAGGCTACTTAAAGCAAGTGGCTGTTCTACTAATCACCACTGGGGTTTTAGTTATGTCAGTTCTGTAAACTACATGGGAAGGTCTTCGACAAGGCTATTAAACCTTCTAGCTTCTGTTTTAATTGAAAGACATATGACACTGGCAGAAAGGAATGGATTGCACAGATTCAAATGAAAGCATTAGCAAGGCTCTCATTTCCATACTATGCCCTTTACTGAAGAACTAAGTAGTTTTGAAGAAGAGGTTTTTTTAAAAAACAATAGATTTCTTATGAGTTTAAAAACCACGAGGTTAGATAAAATATTAAGCTCTGTTTAAAATATCTAGTATCATTTATTCTTACAATTTGTTCATGATACAATTTGATCATGATACGATTTTTTGTTTTAATCTTACAGGCAAGCACTCAGAAATATAGGTTAGGGTACTTTCACATACCAGGGACAGATAGTTTTCAAGAAGAGCAGTTCCTAACAAGTTCACCAAACTAAGATTTTGGTTGCAAAAGTCAGTTCTTGTTGCCTCCTATTTACAGTCTTTGGATGTACTTTCACCTTTTGTTTGGAGAATTCTAAGTACCGTTGTGAGTTTGAATGCATACAGCTAATAGAGAGACAACCAGCTGTTGGGGTACACCAGTGACAAAGGTCAGGAGCCTAAAGTATCAGTGACAAAAGGCTGAAGTGTGATTACCAGTGGTCATGAACACTGTTCTAAAGGAACATGAAAAAAAGACATTCTGTTATCTAAGGCAAAGTCCTTTACTGTCCCAAACCAGCTTCACTGGTGGACACATACTATGTTGATGAGCATCAATGCAAACCCTAAAATAGACTTGCTTCAAACAGAACAGAACTCTCCTGAACCCTGATTTTGAAAGCTATGCTGTAGAGCAGTCGTTTTCAAACTCTTTTCCTCGGAACCCAGTTGGAAAAAATTATTTATGCACATGACCTAACAATTACATCTTTCAGCAATGCATGCCAGCTGGGGTGCCACGACCCAGTACCTGAGGGTCTGTAACCCATTACTGGGTCCTGACCTGTAATTTGAAAACCACTGCTGTAGAGACATTACAATATACAATAATAATTCCCCCATCTCCAGTACTCTGTGGAATGGTGCACTTGTGTCTGATTCAGGAAGCTGTTAATATCTGAGTTGTCACTCTTTCCGTGTGTTTTTAGGTGTGGTGTGCTATGGAAAGAGAACTCTCAACTCTGAAGCTTTATTTTAAAATAAATTTTAAAAAGTTCTAAGTAACTTTGGATCTTGACAGACTATTTTGGCCTTTTGATATTATTTAATTAAAATAACATATTGTTTTAAATATAGTCCCCTATTCATTGTAGTCAGTGCCAGCACTCATGCTACTTCAAATACTGTGCAGTCAGTCCATGTGAATCTTGAAAGGGTATTTTTTTTAAAAAAAATCCCTCAGGGATAATGGTTAAAATGTTGTCAATTTCTGGGGCACTGCAGCTTCCCTACACAACTGGAACTTGAAATAAAAGTCAAGGCTTCTTTTCCTCTATAATTTTAAGATGAGAGAGTAGCAGATCACTTACAAAACAGAAAATTACATTTTAAAAACCTTCTTTTCAGGGTCTCTAGCCCCAGTTCAGCAAACCATGTGCTTAATTTTTTGTATGTGCATAAATCTGAATCAGCAAAGCACTTGAGCATGAGCTTAAAATTAAGCACATACAAATAACATTGACACAAACTTTATATTCTGTCACAACTGTTCCATGTGAATAGATGATCAGTTTCTTCCAAGAGGGAGTCTCTCTCTCTCTCACACACACACAAACAAACAAAATGAATTTAAAGTACATTTCTTATTAAAGTTTCTATTGCATCTCTTTATCTCATTAAAGTTTCTATTGCACCCCTTTCTTTCTTTTTTTTTTTTTTTTTTTTGCTTAACAAAAAGCTCTATTAACACTGCACAGCCTGTTTTGTATCTCATCTCTCAGGGTTGTTCCTAGAACTTTTACTTTCAATCTTTACTGGAGTGGGAGAATCAGAATGAAAACATGATTTAGGAGTGTTGTGTAGAAATGCCTTCAAAAGAAGTGCATTTATGAATGTGCCATTCATTTACCTTAGACAGTGTGTAATGGATGTGTTCTGCTCCACATCAACAGAAAGGTCAAGAAAATCCTCGTCTTTGCTACTAACCTGTAGCAAAAAAATACATATGTAAAAGATGAACCAGAAATCGAAATGCAGTTGAAACCCATATACAAATTTTGCATGTGAACCAATTACTACAAATTAAAGTTGTACAAAATAACTAATTTTAATCTTTTCTAAACAGATGTCTGGTTTTGTGTAAATACATTCCCTACACTAGTCATCAACCTCACTTTTCACACTTTCAGTTCTGTTTCTGGCACTTTATCCCAATGTATTGACTATGACCAAGTGATCGTCAGTCTCTAAAATGGCTTGGCTTTTCACTACCACATTTTAAGCAGCCAAATTTTAGTTCATTTGTCATTTTCAGGTGCTTGCGCAAGAAACAGGAAAGTAAAAAAATAATTGATTTAAATATAAATAAGTGTTTCACCTCTTCCCCTCTAGATGATCCTATAATTTTACTGACACTGTTCTATGATGAATTTTAAAACAATATGAAAATACTTTTGCCAGTTCTAATTTTTTTTTAAATGCACATTGCATCGGAACTTTCTTGGGTCTTTCATTTATAATATACTGCATTATATGCAAATAGCTAAAGTGCTCCATAATTATATTCACACCTGTGCAATGAAAGAGCAGATGCAGTCAGTGACTGTTAAAAATCCAGAATGGGCATTCATGAAGTATAATCACCAATGTGGATACTAGGTGATTTTGTGTTCTCTCTTCATCAGTGACAAGCAGGGAGCTAAGCATAGCATTTTTGTACCAAATTTCTGTTGCTATTTTTTATCTTAACCCTTGTGTTTAGATCTGGTTGGAAAAAAAATCAGTAGAATGGTTTTCCATTGGAAAATGCAATTCCATAGAAAGTGAAATGTTTTGCAAAATAGTGTATTTCATCAACATTTCATTTCGGAGGGAAAAAGGGGGAGGGAGTTCTAATAATGAAATGTCCAATTTCATTTCAATTTTTTTTAATGAAACATTTCTATTCTTCCTTTAAAACACTTTATTTTGAATTTTTTAATTTTTGCATTATACCATAAACTGAAATTAAAATTGAAATGAAATTAATCCAGTAATTGTGTAAATATGTTCCTCATGTCAGTCAGCAAATCCATTAATCCATTTTTCACACCATTTTAGTTCTGTTTATGGCAGTTTTGATTAAGCTGAAACAACTTTTTTTTTGCCTGTAATTTTCTTTCACAAAGAATTTTTTATGTTCAAGTTTCATTCCAAGTCAAGTGAAAACAAAAATTGAAAACTCAAAATTCCCTGCAAATCCCCTGCAATTTCTGTTTTCTGCCTTGCTCAACTCATGTCCCTTATAGGCCACCTTGAAGAATTCCAGTCAATTGCAGAATTCAAATTTGGGGAAACTGTTTGGATGGGGGGTTGTTCAGGGCCAACACTTTATTTTAGTCTATTACAGAATTCCCCCCATGAAGTCTGGATTAGGATCCTGATTCTTCCAAAATTCAGGAATGTTCAGACCTGAGGTTTGATTGAAACCCATCTCCAATGAACACAGACTATGTCTTAGAAGAGTCTCGAGAATGCTAAACATAAATAAATGTTCCTAGGATCTAAGTTTATTGAAAATAAGAAAAAGACACACACACACTCCCCTTTGGTTCATCCAAGATCAGCAACCACAGAAAGGTTCTTCAGTATGTAAACCTATCAGATGTTTAAGACTGAAAATATGCTCTGTTTCAACTGGTCTCCATTATTCAAATATTAGCCTCATATTTTGTTATAAGTACAAGAAGTTTGGTGTGATGGCAGAGAGAGATCTTCACAATCCAGAAGGGCAGTCATGTATTAGGCAGTTCTGAAAGAAACTGAGTTTGAAGCAGCATTGCCAGATTAGCTGATTTTTGGCCAACTTCATGAAAACCAAATCCTGGTCATAAAAAATATAGTGCACATTGATTGCAAACTCCAAACGGTTAGTAATGTCACATGTCATTAGAATAACTAGAGAGGGAACTGAGAAGCAAAGTTCAAATCTAGATCTGGATTCTAACGTCTCTAAAGTTGAATAGGGATTAGATCCGGTATACTGCCGTAGATCCATATCACAGAGTTGTATCTGACCCATGGAGCTCTGATTCTAATCCCCAAAATTCAAGGTACTCTGGAATCAGTGTTCTGGTTTGGGTTCTGGTTTTAAAGTAACCATCAACCTAGCTGACATGGTGAATTCAGCTGATGCCAGTGCTGAATCCACAGGAACACATTTTGGGATGAATTTTGATATTCTCAAAGATGCAGGTAGCTATAAAGTATGTCCAAATAAAACTAACAGCAACTCTTCAAACAAAAATCCCTATTGGGACACAACTCCTTCCAGAATGACAGGAAATCACAGGACTAGCAATAATTGACTGATGTGTAAACACAAAGCTAGAATTCAAATGACAAAGCAACCATATTTTAAAAATGCGCTAGATATTCAATCTTTGGTAGGGTATGGGGCCTGATCCTGTTACCACTGAAGTCACTGGGAATTCTGCCATTGATTTCAATGGGTGCAGTTTCAATCTGTTAAAGAGACTGGTGGAAGAGGGGACTGTTGATCTGAAAGCAGAAAGATGTATACAGTAATAAAGTAAACCAGAAAAACAGATGCAATCTACATTCATAAGTGAGAATAAGATTGCCTGTGTCTAAATAACTCTTTGCAGGCTGTATTTTTTTTTTTTTTTACCTCCTATTAGTTATTAGAATTATTATATCTGAAATATGTTACAGGAAAACACTTTTTCAATATTTCTCTTTGTTTCTTCTGGTATTGTTAAACTTTGTAAATAGTCTTATTTAGTTCAAGGAGACTTTTGGGGGAATTCAGTGCTATGCTACATGAGCAAAGGAAGCAGAATATAGACCTCTGTATAAAGCACTGTCAAATGCAATTAGTTTCCACTTTTCTCCTAGAATAGTCAATTTTCTGAGCTTGTTGGCGTGCGTTTTTCACACAGCAACAAGAAAGAGAAAAACAATTTTTAAATAGGAAAATGTGATTGAAAAGCTACAAAAAACTCACTGTCAGGTGTAGTAAGTAGAACTATTCTGTACTCATTTCTTAAACTGACTAGTTTTCAAATTGCTATGTCCTCTTAAAATCCTTGGGGGAAAAAATCTGAAAATGTACAGTGTGGTGTTTGCAAACATTTTGAATGTTAATGACATTCTTAGGGATAAATTAACACAATTTAATCTTAACTTTGCCACTTGTGAGTTATGCAGTTATCCCTAACTCATGGAATAATGAGGGAAACTCATTGTCCACAACTGCAGCATCCGTATATATTTAACTGTTTATAAATAAGATGGCTTGGAGAAAAAGGATATAACAGATTAGCTAATGCGGAGTCTCACCATATAGATATGTATTATAATTGCAAGGTTTGGGACAGGTTAGTCAAGTTATGCTCTACAAAAATGTATTTTTTGGAAAATAATATACCCCAAGAAGTGAAGTTATACAGGAATATCCACATTTCTCAGGTGGCAGAACAGATTCACATATTTATATATCTATTGACCTATTAGTGTGTAAAAAAAAATAACAAAAAAAACCAACCACCCCAATGCTTACGGTTTCACAGTTCAAACATCTAGTTTCGTTAGTCAGTGTTCCCTGAAAAATCTCATGCACCCAGGTGAGTTCTTGTTTATTGTTCTCTTCAGCTTCATTTGTGTTGCCATTTTTTAGTTTCCCATTTTGCTTCTCCTGCTTCTTCTCCTCTTGCAGGATGTCTGCAATGGTGTTTAGCAAGTAATTTAAAAATTCATGTGCATCTTGCTGCATGTAGTTGTCAAAGAGATCTGCAAAGGAGAAAGGCAGAATTGTCTCTTTCTAGTCACCTTGCTCCATGAGGAAAGGGATATACTTAAATTCAGTTTTTGTGCCCAGATACAATTATAAGTACCAGTTCAGAATTAAGCTTGTGAGTAATCTCATTGACTTCAATGATATTCCATGTTAGGAATGTGCTTATATGGGGCAATAAAGAACATAGGTGAGGATTGAGGGTGGAAGAGGGTGACACAGAGAGATGTTTTCTTTTTTTGTTTTGTTTTTTTTCCAGAGGGCTGTGTTTTCCCACAGCAATTTGGTTGCTCTTGTTGAATCTTTGTTTCTGTCAATAAAGCTCAATAAATAATGGTCCAGATGGTGCGCACACACAAAGCAGAAGGAAACCCATGGGAGGTATCTCTGTGGTCATGTCATATAAGATGCTCCCCTGTCAGAATTTTCTTTTATTATTTCCATCAGCAGCTTGGTTTGCCCCATCCCACTCTCTGCTGAAGAAGCAGGAACTTCTGTTCCCCAAATACATGTATTTTTGTCCCCTGCAACTCCCTTCAATCAAGACACACGACTCCCACAGGGGCTTCCATCAGAGTCACAGGGTGTCGGGGTGTAGACCCTTTGTTTTTGCACAGTCTCTGGGGCCACACTCAGTGATCTGGCTCCCATGCAGAATAGAGCTGTGTTACCAGGACTGCCCTCTCCTCTGATGACCCTTAAACCCACTTAGAAGGGAATCTCCAAAAATAGAGCAGGCATTATTTCCTTTTTTAATCCACAAGTACTTATTTATCCCAGTTCTGCTGTGAAGCTGGATCAGTCATTACACCTGAGAAAAAGAGAAGCAGCAGATGTAGCACACACTGAACCCCAAGGTGTTTTGGGCTAGTGGATCTGTACAGTCCACAAACCTATTTGTCACACTGCTTTCGTTCTTCCAGCTGCCCAAAATATCCATTTCCATGGTACTGGCTAGAAGCTCTAGAAAGCCACTGAAGAGCACTCCTCTGCAATATGCAGAGCCCCTCATTCCTACCTAACTGCTTTCTGCTGGCTTTCTACTACTTGCTCCTCTGTGCAGTGGAAATAGCAATTGGCAACAATGGAAGATTTCATCCTTGATTGCAAATCCTTGTACAGTTGTTAACTACAACACACACATTCACTTAAGTGTATGCATACACTAAAGAATTCATATTTAGGAAACAAAGAACTAAAAGCTTATTACAAATCTAATCTGAGTGATTAATTTGCCCACACTGCCCAATGTTTTTACTTTCCTAGACATTACACGAGTCTCTAAAAGGAATCAGAATTTGCACTCACCATTCTCCTTTCGTAACCTTGAAATGAACTTCTTTGGTGGAATCACTCCAACTTTTTTCTTCTGAGTAGCAATACTGTGGAAAAGATCTGCCAGGCATGTCAGGAGGTTTTCCTTCTTTTTCTGTTGGACCTTGTATGCCAACACATTCTCCCGAAATGGCCGGCAAAAATACAATGCCTGTAGCACAGAGTTACAGTAGCAGGTGTTCCCAAACTGTCAATGTAAAAGGAAAAATACTCTGAATTGCTGTGCAAGATAATATAAACTAATCACTTCATCCAGCCTCTGCAGCATGCATCCTCAGTAGAATACCCCATCAATTACCATACAGTTGTTGACTGAATATAGGTTCAGTACTAATTACTGATTGTAACAGTAAAAACAAAGTAGAATATTAAAAATTCTTAACTGACTAGGACTGAAAACAAAAGCTCAAAATGTAAGGTACTATGTTAAAAGGATTTATTGCAATGAGAGTATTTTTTTTTAATAATAGTTCCCATAAACTAATATTCTCTGGAATGGATTAGGGGGCTGGGGCACATGACTTATGAGGAGAGACTGAAGGAACTAGGCTTATTTAGTCTACAGAAGAGAAGACTGAGGGGAAATTTGATAGCAACTTTCAACTACTTGAAGGGGTGCTCCAAAGAGGAGGGAGCTAGGCTGTTCTCGATGGTAACAGAAGATAGAACAAGGAGCAAAGGTTTCAAATTACAGCTGGGGAGGTCAAGGTTGGATATTAGGAAAAACTTTCTCACTAGGAGGATGGTGAAGCATTGGAATGGGCTACCTAGGGAGGTGGTAGAATCTCCATCTTTGGAGATATTTAAGGCCTGGTTAGAAAAAACCCTGGCTGGGATGATTTAGTGGGAGCAGTCCTGCTTTTAGCAGGGGGTTGGACTAGATGACCTCATGAGGTCCCTTCCAACCCTATTATTCTATGACCCACTCCTCTTCCCACTGAAATCAATGGCAGGATTCCCAATGACTGCAACAGGAGGAGCACTTAAATCAGTTTCATTCAAGACATGAAAAACACCCTTTAGAATGAACACTTTTGCTTCATTTGCTTTCCATCAGGTAAATAATGAATTCTGAAGAAACGCCTAAGCATATGTTGAATTTTACCAATGTAAATAGTCCAGTTCCAATGACTTCACACATCCTGACTTAAAAAGGTAAAGGAATCAAAGCGGGGTTTTACAGCTAAAAAAGATATTTAACTTTACTTAGTGTCAGGGAAAGAAGTGGATTATAAAATGATAAAACTACTCAGATTTCATTAGATGTTTTCAAATGGCAGAGGTCCCTGAGTGTTTGACTGAGCTATGACCAACTTTCAACATATTACCTAAAATTTCCCTAGGAACACTAACAAAGTCTAGCCTTAAACAGTGTTGCACTAGAAGTCACTAAAATTAAAGCAGCATCACACTATAAAAGAATCTATGGCTCTCATTACAAATAGCTCGATATAAAATAGTATATGGTTCATCTCACAGAACCAGTACTTACATTGACCAACCCAAAGTAGTGTTCATTGATTGGAAACTGCTCTGGACCAATGTCTTTTTCCAGAGCAGAGGCATTGGTGCCCTAAAAGGGGGGGAAATAGTCAATTATCCTCTGTTTCAGATTCAGATTCCAAAATAAAATTATGAATAATCATCAGATGGAAACACTTTCCCCTATCATGGGAATAATTAATCAAGTTAAAGCTGGCTTTAAGACAGGCCTTGACAAATGTACTGCACATCTAGGGGCAAGCTCCAGAACTGGGGTTTGTGGCACGTTAGAGGGAGGCCCTGCCACTGAAATGCTGCTGCCGCCATCACTTTTGGCAGTGATGCTAGGTGAAGAGGCCCCCTGCCGCCCAAAAACCTCTCTCACCACAGACACTTGCAGTGGTCCGGGACAAAAAAGACTCCCTGCCACCAGAAAAAAGCCTCACACCACTGAAGGTGTTGTCGTCTTTTGGGGACAAAGTGTGTGGGGGATGACAGAGGGCATTCTGCCCTCTGGAGTATCAAGGCACAATTGGGTGCCAGGGTATGATTACTGGGCGCCATGGTAAACTGGCACCTGGGTTTTTTCAAGTCCTGCCTTACGAATGGACAATCTGGGAGCTGCTTAGGCCAACAAATATATTTGCATTGCTGATGTGATCCTGTAGTCTCAATGATGGGTGATTTGAAGTGGGTAGGACACCATATTGCTAGCCCCCTCACCATAATTTCGCTGCATACAAGAGTTCATCAGGGTGGAGAAAGGTAGAGGAATTTTCATTAGCTGTATTCCACCTGAGATAAGTAAATGAAAAGCAGAGTGCAGAACCCTTCCTGTCTGAAACAGGGAGTTGGAACTGATGACCACGAAGTTGCCTTCAACCCATATTTGTTAATCAATCTATCATCCCAAAGTATAGTCTCTCTCTCTCTCTCTCTCTCTCACATCCCAATATTTTAAGACCAGGAGGAGCCACTATCACCACCTCACCTGACCTACATAGCACAGGTCATAGAATTTCACCAAGTGAATTCTGTATTAAGGTCATAACTACAGTGTATCTTTAAGACACATATCCAGTCTTGATTTAAAGACTTCAAGTGATGGATTCACCACATCCTGAGGCAAACAGCTGTAAGATATAACTACCCTCTGCAGCACAGGTCAGAATTTCACCAAGTGAATTCTGTATTAAGGTCATAACTACAATGTATCTTTAAGAAACATATCCAGTCTTGATTTAAAGACTTCAAGTGATGGATTCACCACATCCCGAGGCAAATGGCTGTAAGATATAACTACCCTCTGCAGCGGGTAGTCTCCCTGCTCCAGTATGGAAGGGGTTAAAAGCCCTGCAGAAATGGAGCAGCCAATAGGAGCAAATGGTTATGGAGCCAATCAGGGCACAGGAGCCCTGTGTATAAGAGGGCTGCAGCCCTGCTCTGGGCAGTCTTCTTTTGGTCTATGAGAAGGAAGAATGTGCTGTTGGCTTGGCTGAGGGAGGCAGGACCAAGGACAGCTCCATACAGACTGCCAGGGTTTGGCTGGAACCTAATCCCTGATATAATGGACAGAAGGTACCTGAGGGAGGTGTGGCTGTGGCCCAGGGGACCTACTGAGTGGTGCCAGAGTGGTGTGTGAGCTCCCTGGGTGGGAGCTGGAGAAGTGGGTGGGCCTGAGTCCCTCTTGCCTCCCTGGGACCACCAGGGAGTGGTAATTGGATTAGTGGTAACCATTGAGGCAAAGTGGCTGGTCTGAACTGAACTATACCCTGGAAAGGGGGAAACTCAAAAAGGACTTGACTGGAGGGCTGAGATCTGTGCTAGATACTCAGAAAGATGGAGCACAGGACAGGGGTGATGCTTGAGCTATTCCCTCAAAACTATCACCAGGAGGTGCCTCTCTGGTGGGTCACGTGTGCTACATGTCTACACCCTCCCTATTTAAATATTGCATCTTATTTTTAGTCTGAATTTATCTAGTTTCAACTTGCAGCTATTGGATCTCACTATGCCTTTTTCTAGTAGATTAAGCAGCCTTTTAATAACAGATACTTAAAGATTGTCAGTCACTTTGCAACCTTCTCATGGCTAAACTAGTCTCACTACAAGGCATATTTTGTATTTATTATTGTAGTTCTTTTCTAAACCCTTTCCAATTTGTCAACATTACTTTTCAAAGTGTGGACAGCAGGACTGGATACAGGGATTCCAGCAATAGTCTTATTAATGCCACCAATCCTTGTTTTCTATTTGATATTTCCATGTTTATAAATCCTAGGATTATGTTCTCTTAGTCACCACATGGCACTAGGAGCTCATGTTCAACTGGTTACCCACCCTGATCCCCAAGTTCCTTTCAGAGTCCCTGCTTTGTAAAGTATAGTCCCTGATTCTGAAAGCGTGACCGGGGATCGGTGTTAGGCTAGTCAGCATTTATTTACCCTTTTTAAATGTTGGCACACCATTAGCTTTCTTCCAGGCCTCAGGAATTTCCCCAGTGTTCCAAGATCTCTTCAGTACAAATATTAATGGCTTCGAGAACTCTTCAGTCAATATCTTTAAATATGCTGGTTACAGATGTCAGTGTCACCTGACCTCCAGAGAAGTTAGAGCAACAGCATAAATACTCCCTGGCACACAGGCCCAGCCTTAGCAATAAGCAAAAAATTCTTATCGGTTCCTAAATGCATGACCTTGCACTTTCCACTAGTAAATTTTCATCCTGGTCCTATTACTCCAGTTTACAAGTTTATCCAGATCTTTCTGTATGATATCCCAATCCTTCTTTGTATGAGTAACACCTCCCAACTTGGTGTCATCCGCAAACTTTATTAGCACATTCCCACTGTTTGTGCCAAAGTCAGTAATAAAAAGGTTCAATACAATTGGTCCCAAGACCAATCACTGAGGAGCTCCACTAATAACCTCCCTCCAGCCTGACCATTCATCTTTCAATATGACCTGTTGTTGTTACCCCTTTAACCAGTTCCTTACCCACCTTTCTATTTTCATATTAATTCCTGTCTTTTCCAATTTAACTAATAATTCCCTACGTGGAACTGTATCAAATGCTTTATGGAAACCTAGGTAAATTAGATCCACTGCATTACCTTTGTCCAAAAAATCTGTAACCATCTAAAAAAAGGAGATTAGGTTGGTCTGGCAGGATCTTCCTTTCCCAATTACCATTAGCCTTGATACCTATCTATACCGTATACACTTTTCTAAAAAGAGCAATGACTATACATTGTAAATGTTTTATACAGGAAGACTCCCCAATAAACAATGGAGATCTGAGAAGAAGGAAGAAGTTTTTTTGACATATTCCACAAAGGCCATTTCTACACTAGGAACCTGTATCATGTTAGAAATGTTTTAACTAACATGTTAAACACACTTGCACCCCGAGTGTAGACATAGACAAGTTGTTTTAAAGAAACACAAATTTGTGGCTGTGATTAATCTACCCTAGAATCATCCATGACTACCTAACAGGTTTTTAAAATATTACTGTATTAGTTCTCACTCAAAGCAAAATCATATTTATTAATCTACAGCCAATAATGGCTAACAAGTTTTCTAATATGAAACATTCTTCCCACGGTAAACATAGTTTTATGCTGTATCACCACCAGGAATATTGGCAACATTTTCCTCCCATTCCCCAGGCCAATTCAGTTCCATCAGAAGTAGCAACGGTGTGAGTCCAGGCATAGATAAGGATCAGGAGGCCCTGAAAAGACAGACACTGGACTGGAACAGTATGTTATAGAAGGAAAGGCTAAAGGGAGTTGTAGTGACCAGAGCACTGATCTCTAGGGAAACAGGAAGTATCTTTATAGTTTGGCGTCTGGGAGAGATCGTGGCCACGTTGAAGTCATTGGGAATTTTGCTATAGGAGCTCTCCTTTAGCCTTTTCAAACTTACTGCTGAGAAACCAGCGTGGAAGGAATTCGGCTAGAGACTTTTGTCAAGTCTGTGGCAGTTTGGGTTATACCAGGATTTCTGCGATAGAATCGTAGTCAATGAAGGTGCTCTGGGTTCAAACAGGAACTTCTAATCTTTTTTTTGGCACTGGCCCTATTTCACTTGATGATCAGCAAACTCGTCTCAACTCAGATGTCTGATAACATAGCTAAACTCTATTATTAACCATGAAAACAGCAGTAGCGAGTGTCAAGAAAGACACTTGTGAATGTGAACTGTGAAAACAACATTTAACAAATGTATAAGGAGTAAAACATCCATGGAAAGAACGTGCCACTGAGAGGAACTAAAAATCAGACATGGCTGGGAACTAAACATTTTTGTCTTGAGTGTTCACCAGGGACAGTGAGAGAAGAATCAAGAAGTTTCCTGGGGGAAGTACATGAAAACTTAAAACAAAATGAAGCGTGACATCAGAACTGGTAAAAGAAAAATTAAAATAAATATAAGAATGGCTGTGTGGCCAGACAGCCCACATCTCAGAATTTTGAAAAAAGTAGCATATGAGAGGAGGAGAAAGGAAAAAGACCTACATTTGCTAGTCTTGCCTGCTAAAGGGGACAGGAGAGACAGCTATTATGAATAAAATCACAGGTCAGCTCACAGAGTAAGCATAAGCAGAAAGAGAGTGCAGACAAAAGAGAATGCCCCTTACATCTCACTTGAGCAATCACTCCTAATAGAACATAAAATAGCAGTATTTCCAGAGATAGGCATCACCTACACTCAGACACAACCCACTTCCACCAATCCACAATCTGAAATTGATACAGCTGTAGCAGTGCTGATGAGGACTGGCAGGGGTTTATCACAACTGGGTAGAGCTGTTTGGGGAAAAATGGAATTCCCATCCAATGGGAAATTTCAACTTGCAGATTTCATTTTGTCCCAAAAGAGAATGGAAAGCTGAAGTTCAGAAATTTTCATTAAACAAAATGTTTCTAAAAATTTCATTTTGACCTGATAGAAATGTTTCGTTTTGATAAGATCAAAAGGCTGGTTTTTTTACTATCATTTTGACTTATTATAAATGATACTATAAAATGCATAAAAGTCAAAATGATCAAGTTGGAATGAAACTTTGATAATTTTCTATATAAAATTTGGAGGAAATCAATACATTCCAGCAGAAGCTTTTATTTAATCAAATTGGCACTTTGATCAGAAACCAATGAAAAATTTTCAACCAACTCTATAACTGAGCTGTTTGGGGTTCATCAATCTAACCCCAATAATTTCAATAATCTAACCCTATCAATAAATTCAGACAGTCAGTTTATTGCCTAAACAGTGATAGACTGCCCCAAATTTTCCTCATTAGAAAAAATTTCTAAAATTAAAATCATATTTTGTTCTATAATTATTGTAACCACTATCAAGTATGATGGCAATTTAAAACTGAGTGCTAACTTCTGTAGCTCAAGTACATTTGTGCATCAGAGAGCAGAATCTGGCCTAGAGCCTGTGTTTATGGAAATAATTAGAACCCCAGAATTTAACATTTTTCAAACTTGTCTCTATAGTTAAGATTCTGGTACTGCCCATCCTTCAAAATAAGGTGGGTTTGTTTTTGTTTTTGTTTGTTTGTTTTAAATATTTAGTGAGTTGTGGGGTGCGGTTGTTTTTAAAAAGGATCTGTCTTTTGGGTTTTGAGCCTTTCATGTTTTCAAGCTTTTCTCCACAACCGCAAGGCCTAGAAACGTACTTTTATTTTTAAAAATGAAAACTCAGATTCTTGTGTATTCACAACTTCTAGAGCTGGTACTTTAGGAAAAGCTGCAGTTATTGTGAGGCCCTTGAGAAAATCTTGAGTTGGAAATACCAACACCACCCATGCTTGTATAGAATAGAGAACCAAATTAACTTGAGCGGGTCTTTTTTATGCTGAACTTTTTATTAAAGTCAAATCCACACATTTCATAAGATTACCAAATAAACATGTCAGAACTTACTGCAACTACAAAGGTATGTGACATGCAATACATTGTATAACAAGAGAGCCTCAGAAGTTGTCATGTTAACACTGCATTAAACTGACAAAGATCATCTTGCACTGGTGATCAGGTGATTTCAAACACTATTGAAAAATGTTAGAAGGGGATCTAAAACCTGTCTTTAGTAGGGCAACAGTGAAAGGTGCATTTCTCTTGTTCAGAGCATGGGGGGGTACAACAAAGCTTGTCGGATCTCTCTGTACAAAAATAAATAAATACATTTTAAGAGATGATCAGCTGCAGTTCTTACACAAGACAGTAGCATTCTCTAGGCTGCAGCTGCAGCATGAGCTTAACTCGAGAATCGAATCCTAGGCTGAATCTGAAAACCATCAACAGAGAAACGCATTGCAGAGGATTTCAGTAAGTCTAAAAATTACAGTATGCTTATTCACTTTTGGACCAAACATTTTATGCTCTAGTCACACTGCTTGTCTTCAAGGAGCTTTACAGAAGAGGATTACAATGCAAATTTAATATGGATACATTGCAAGTAAACATAGGTACAATATTTCCCTAATTTCATCTGGGGTAACACTGAAGTGTGGCCATTTCCTAGAACTGAGTTTCTCAAACATATGCATCATTCTTCCCCAAGCTAATACACACTTTTATACCACTTTACATGGTCAGAGCACTAAGCACACACAGAACTGTGACTGCAGACATTTGACTAATGATTTCTCACAGCATGTCAGACATGTAAGGAGGGATAATTGGGCCCTGATCCTACAATACAACTGAGCTGAGCAGGTGGACCTCTGTGGACACACAACAGTCTGACTTCACTGGGTCACCACATGAATGCAAGTGTGCACTTGTGCAGAGCACGCTGCAAGATTAGATCACACCTACCAGTGATGGCAACTTTGTTCTTGTGGGGACAGGAGGACACGGCAAAGAGCCTTTATTGGTATGTTTTAGAAGTTGTGGAATTCTTTCTTTAACACATGAACAAGGATACTTGAGTTGTTTTTTACTAGCTCAAGTCTGCTCAATTAGTGTTCCCAATATTTTGCTTTGGGCTCCAGAAATGAGGACTGGTCTATGTTGAATATGCAGTACTAGATCTTGTTTTTCAAGCAAATTAAATATCCTTCTTCACACCCTTGTTTTCCTACATCTGTTTTGACCTTCCCTAGAAGAAATCAAAACCTCATCATAACCAGGAAACTTCACTTACAATTTGAGATGCTATACCCTCAAGCAGTCAAATCATAAAAAGCATTCTTTCTGCTACTCTGACTAATCCAGTTAGATCCAGCTAATTTCACACTCTTAGTTCTAATTGTACCCATTTTATCTAGAGACTAGCATATACAAATTTCCAAATAAAAAATCCTTGATCAATAGAGGACTATAATCCAAAATCTATAAACTATTATTACATCCAATGCCTATTTCTGAATGACAGATATTTATAACAGCATAGGTGAGCAAATACGAACCAAGGAAGGTTTTATTTTATTTTATTTTTTTCTGTCAGGGAATGGGGTGGTTCTGTGCATACACCTATAGAGGGAAGGGGAATTAAAAAGATAAAGGGAGAAGAACAGAGTGAGCTTTTAATATTTCTTTCAACTAGCCCTCCCATATGGGGTTGACATAGCTTCCTCTAGAGTCCCCTGATGGAGCTCCTTTCATTCAGCTGAAAGCTGTTAGAGAAACAAAGCACAGCATTTCCAACTCTTTCAATATTTTTCATTTTTTTTCCTTAAAGCCCCAACTCCTGGACTCGTATATTTGTGAGAATCTCAGCTTTCATTATTTTCTTTAACAAGTAATTTTCTAGCCTTCAAAGATTATGGAGAAAAGGCTCAAAGACCAGAATATAAATAAAAAGACCCCCTCCCCCAAATTCTTAATCTGGATTTTTAACTCAATCTTATGATTTGTCAGGGTCTGACTTGTGATTTTTTTTTTTTTTATTTTATATATTTTTTTTTTTTATTTTATTTTTTTTTAAACACAATTGGCAGTGTTGACTGCAAAGCAAATCATTTCCCTGAAGTCCAAGTCTGCTCCTCCCATATTGTTGCCACTCCTGGCACCACAGAAGGAGCAAGAAACCAAATCTTGGTCCTGGACATGAGGCTTCACTAGACCATCTCCTTCTTCTGTTCTTGTGTCCCTTTTCTGTTTGAGAGTATTTCTCCTCTTTAGTCCTCTGTTCTTAAAGATGCTACCCATGCAGCTGCCTACTGATGGTATGAACAGCAATAGCAAAGTATAACTTATGCAAGCTGGTTGGTTTTGCTCTGTGTTCCTTCGAGACCTTGGGGAAAGCACAAATGCATCCCTGCAAAAGAATTTAGGCAGAGCAGGGGGAAAGAGAGGATTCTTGAGACTTCATGCCAATGTGACACTCTCGTCTATCAATCTCCAGCTTTACTTCATGAAGTGCTGTAGCATGCAGTCTGTATGTGATCACACCCACCATTCATCAACACTGAAAATTGAAGCCAGCATACAGGGTAAGGTAAGTAAATTCAGGCTAGTTTTCTCCCCAAATGCAGTGCAAAGAAATACTTAAGAAACAATGCAGTATTTGCCTCCTATTTTAGAGGATTAAAAAAATAAGAGCAGAGAAAACTTTAGGAGACCACATTGGGGAGGGGAGGCAAGAACTCAGGTTATTTTATCCCAGGGATTCTCAACCATTTTTTCATGTTACCTAGACATTTAGTCCTCTAGTAATGCACTTCAGAACAAGTGCTTCAAAGGTGTCATTGAAGGCCTTGAAACAAGTGTATAGCATCTCAAAATGACTGATTACAAGTGACTTTTAAACTCACTTCAGCAGATGACTGGAGACACAGAATGGGAGCAGGCACAAAACCCTCACCCCTTTAGACAACTCTGGTGACCCCCACTGAGGATCATGAGTCGCAAGTTGAGAACCACTGCCTTACCCTACAGGCAGGCTCCATTCTCCAGTGCTGATGAATGGTGGGTGTGACATCACCATCAAAGGACATGCTGGGACACCATGTGGAAGGAAGCTGGCGACTGCATGTAACTGTTCTTGAAGAACCTGAAAACAAGGAGGCTGGGGGCAAGGGGGATGTGGAATATAAACTATAACAACAAGGATTCTGAAATGTGTTCTTATGCTATTTATTTGGGAGTAATCATCACTTACTCCTAAAACTGCTTTCTTTTATAAGTCCATTATATTATTTACATAAACCTGAGTCCTTAAACTATAACCAAACAAATGTTAAAAATCCAAAGGCAATATGGCCTAAAAAGCAAACCCCAAAGTTTGTAGAGTCAAAATGAAAACCATATTTGTATGTAAAGAAATCTTCCAACCCTATCTTATTGGGGCTGACAGTAGCAAAACCCAACCCAACATAAAGTGAAATGAAATATTAATGTTCTAATTTATTTTTCTAATCTTTTAGACTATGCTTGGGAGGAAAAAAAGTTAAGTATTTTAAAAAATAGCTTAGAACCAATATCGGGCCAAAGCCTATTCTAATTTATACCCCCTGCAATCCCCATTGGTTTGTAAAAATCAGCATGGAGTCAGATGCTGGGGCCATTTTCAAAAATGGGTGCCGAAAGTCAGGCTCCTAAATTCACAGTGATAAACCTAAGTGGCTTGATTTTTTTCAAAACAGCTGAACATTAAATGTTCCTGCTGATTTTAGTAGGAGACTTTGGGTGCTCAGTGGTTTTTAAAATAGGTCATTTATTTAGGAGCCTCAGGATTGAGTTTAGGACCCACTCTTAGGAATCCCGTCTTAGAAATACTGTCTCAGTGGGACGGCAAGGTGCAAACTCCATTCTTAGCTTGTGTCAGTCTGTGGAAATGTCACAATACAGAGGAGACCCTCCACTGTCGTGAACTCCTTGCCATATCTGGATGCAGCAGGGTCATGGGACAGCTGCGCTCTGAACTCCCCATTCTTTGGGGAGACAGACTCAGTATCTACATTGATGCTGGCTAGGCTTTCAGTGCAAGGAGTCAGTGGAAGCCCCTACCTAACAAGGCTGTACAGTTTGCATTAAATCTCACGTTTTTCTTTACATGGGCTTTTAGTTCAGCGAGTGAACTCCACCCCTGATCTCATCAGCCCCCAGAGAGGGGACCGCACAGCAATCACAGGAACTTCTCTCCCCAGGCGTCTCCTCGTTCTGGTTTTGCCCCGTGGGGGGGTTGCTGCGTGGCGCCCCCTCCCGGCCGGCCGGCCCTTACCATATTACAGATGGAGGCGATGTTTCGGACAGTCATGGGTCTAGAGGTTGCAGCGATCCCGCACCGCCATCTTTACCAGGTGAAAGCAGGAAAGCTCATGGCTGGGCGATCGCGGCCCGAGGTCAGGCTGCGGGGCTGGGAGGCGAAGCAGGCGGCGGGGGAGAGCAGACAGCGGCTCGCCGGCTGGGCCCCCCCGGGTCTGCTGAACCGGCCTCCGCTGCTCGAGTCCGCGGAGCCCCGCAGCGGTCGGAGCAGGCAGGGAGGAGCCGGGAGCTGAGTCCGGCCCGGCCGGCGCCCGAGGTGCGGTGGGTCCCGCCTTGCCCTGCCCGGGCCCTCACTCACCGGCGGCCGGGCAGGGCCGGGCCGGGCCGGGGCGCGGCGTGTGCGGGAGGCGGGGCAGGAGGGGCGGGGACAGCTGGGCCGAGCTCCGACACCGGCCCGGATCCGCTGGCAGCGGCGGGCGGGGCCGCGCGGATAGGTGGCGCTGCAGCTGCCGGCTGGGTTCGGGGCTGGCGGGGCCGCGCGAGGGGGCAGCTCCGGCCCGGCCTTGCAGGGAGGCAGCGTCGCGCCCTGAGCCCCAGGTAGGGGCGGGGGTCCGGGTCTCTGGCTCAGCGGGGCGGCCTTGATCCGCGTAGGGACGAGGAGTGAGTGGGTCGGAGTAGGGAGGGCCTGGGGAGCGCTGGGAGAGGGCCTGGCCGGGCCGGGGGGGGTGACTGGCTGG
>ML685769.1:22735673-22912746 GCA_007922175.1 Pelusios castaneus | reverse complement strand
CCGACCCGGGTGGGACAGCCTCCCCTCCCTCCCCTGGTTTTCTCCCCCCTGTCCGACGCTGAGGACATGGATACCTCCACGCCCAGCGTCGGCAGGGACCCGTCCCCGGATCCCCTCCTGCACACCCCCGTGCCCGGTCGAGGGGAGCCGCACCCCAGTGGTCCGGCCACTGGGGACCCTGCCCCTCCTGCTATTGTTTCCCTTCCCCTTCCTGACCCGACTCCGGTCCCCTTTCCCCCGGCCCCCGCGACCAACCCCATCCCTTCCCAGGTTCCCGCCCTTATTATTGCCGCCCCTGGGACCGCATGCAGTCCCCCTGGGGCGGTATTCGTGGCCCCTTCCACCAAAGGGGCTGCAGTTCTCCCTCCACCGCCCCCTCCCCTAGTGCCGGGGGTTCAGCCGGGCGACGCGGCGGTCGCACCATCCCCGCCGCGACGGGGCTCTGCGCCCTGTCTGTCGCTCCCGGCTGGCAGCGGGGCCACTTCGGGGACCCGACTGGGGGACGGCCCGGGGCCTTTCGCCCCGGACCCCCTGGCGCTGAGGGAGGAGCTGCGCTCGTTCCTGGCCGACACTCGTGGGGCCAGGAATCGAGTGCGGCTCGCCCTCCAGCGCTGGGGGGATTTCAACTCCGTCCTCCAGGCCGTGAGGGCCATCTTAAAGGAGGGGAAGGGGACCGGGAAGCAGGACGCCGCGGCCTACCAAAGGGCCCGCAGCTTCCGAGACTCCCTCATGGCCCACGGGGTGGGCCACGGATTGCTGCGAGGCCCGACGGGAGCCGCGGGTCGCCCTGCCCCTGAGGTTCCTCCCTCCCAGCCCTCCTCATGGCCTCAGTCATCTTTGCCACATTGAACGCCAGGGGCTGTAGGATGGGTCTCCGCAGGACCCAGGTGCTCTCCTTCCTTCGGGAGGGGGGGTACTCTGTAGTGTTCCTGCAGGAGACCCATACGGATCCAGCCGCCGAGGCCAGCTGGCGGCTGGAGTGGGAGGGCAGGGTGTGTCTTAGTCATCTCTCCGCCCGACAAGGCGGAGTGGCCACCCTGTTCTCCCCCGACCTACAGCCCGAGGTGCTGGGGGTTGCCGAGGTCGTGCCGGGCCGCCTGCTGCACGTCCGGGTCCGCTTGCAGGGGCTGACGTTGAACTTGGTCAACGTCTATGCCCCTGCAGTGGGCCCGGAGCGGGTGCCTTTCTATCAGCGGGCGGCCGCCTTCCTCGGCACGCTGGAACCTCAGGAGTGCCTGGTCCTCGGCGGGGATTTCAATCTCACCCTCGAGGAACGGGACCGTACGGGGACCGAGCAGTGCCCGGCCGCCGCGGACGTCCTCAGGGAGATCACGGACCATCACTCCCTGGTGGACGTCTGGCGCGACCACCACCCGGACGACGAGGTGACCTTCACCTTCGTCCGGGTGAGGGAAGATCGGTCGCGCCACTCCCGGTTGGACCGCATTTACATCTCCAGGTTCCATCTCGCACGAGCCCACTCCTCCGGCGTACGGCCGGCCCCTTTCACGGATCACCACCTGGTGACCGTGAAGGCCTCTCTGTCGGCAGAGAGGCCGGGGCCGGCCTACTGGCATTTTAACAACAGCCTGCTGGAGGATGTGGGCTTCGTGGCGTCCTTCCGGGAGTTCTGGCTGGCCTGGCGGGGGCAGAGGCCCGCCTTTCCCTCGGCGCGGTTGTGGTGGGACGTGGGGAAGGTGCGCGCCCGGCTCTTCTGCCGTGACTACACTCGGGGGGCCAGCCGGCGGAGGGATGCGGCGATAGAGCAGCTGGAACGGGAGGTCTTAGAGCTGGAGAGGCGCCTGGCCACCAGCCCTGAGGATCCGTCCCTCTGCGGAGCGTGCCGGGAGAAGCGGGACGAGCTCCGCGCCCTCGAGGATCTACGGGCCCGGGGAGCCTTCGTTCGATCCCGCCTCCATCTCCTGCGGGAGATGGATCGCGGTTCCCGCTTCTTCTATGCCCTGGAGAAACGGAGGGGGGCTAAAAAGCATGTCACCTGCCTCCTCGCTGAGGATGGCACCCCCCTCACGGATCCGGTGGAGATGCGTGGAAGGGCCAGGGCCTTCTACGCCGGTCTTTTCTCCCCGGATCCGACCGAAATCGCCGCCTGTAGGGTGCTCTGGAATGAACTTCCCACGGTCAGCGAGGGCAACCGGGACCGGCTAGAGCTACCTCTCACTCTGGCCGAGTTCTCGGAAGCCCTCCGTCTCATGCCCACCAATAAATCTCCGGGCATGGACGGGCTGACTGTGGAGTTCTACCGCGTGTTCTGGGACGTCCTCGGCCCGGACCTCGCCATCGTCTGGGCCGAGTCCGAGGAAAGCGGAGTGCTCCCCCTTTCTTGCCGGCGGGCAGTCCTGGCACTGCTGCCCAAGAAGGGGGACCTCCGCGACCTTCGGAATTGGCGTCCCGTCTCGCTCCTCTGCACGGACTACAAAATCGCAGCCAAAGCCATCTCGCTGCGGCTGGGGTCCGTGCTGCAGGACGTGGTCCACCCCGACCAGACCTACACCGTCCCGGGCCGTTCCATCTTTAACAATCTGTATTTGGTCCGGGATCTCTTGGAGCTAGGGTGTAGGGATGGCTTGTCGTTCGCCCTCCTGGCCCTGGACCAGGAGAAGGCGTTCGACAGGGTGGACCACGGGTATCTCCTGGGCACCCTGCAGGCGTTCGGCTTCGGGCCCCGTTTTGTGGGGTTTCTCCAGGTGCTGTACGCCTCCGCAGAGTGCTTGGTCAAGCTTAACTGGACCTTGACCGAACCTGTCAGCTTCGGGCGAGGAGTCCGTCAAGGCTGTCCGCTGTCGGGCCAGCTGTACGCCCTGGCCGTGGAGCCCTTCCTCTGTCTCCTCCGTCGGAGGTTGACGGGGTTGGTGCTCCGCGAGCCAGGGCTGAAGCTGGTCCTGTCCGCGTACGCCGACGACGTGCTCCTCGTAGTCCAGGACCCGGGAGACCTGGAGCGGTTGGAGGCATGCCTGGCCATCTATTCGGCAGCCTCCTCCGCCCGGGTCAACTGGGTCAAGAGCTCTGGCCTGGCGGTAGGGGCCGGGTGGCCGGTCGGCTCCCTCCCACCCGCGCTTCAAGCCATCCGGTGGAGCGCGGGTCCGCTGCTCTATCTGGGCGTTTACCTTTCTGCCACGCATCCCTCCCCGGACGACAACTGGCGAGGTTTGGAGGACAGGGTGTCTGAGCGGCTGCGGAGATGGACAGGACTGCTGCAGTGCCTCTCCCTTCGTGGGAGGGCACTGGTCGTCAACCAGCTCGTCCTGTCCATGCTCTGGCACCGGCTCAACACCCTGGTCCCGCCCCCGAGTTTCCTGGCCAACCTCCAGAAGACAATTCTGGAGTTCTTTTGGCCAGGACTGCACTGGGTCTCTGCAGGGATTTTGAGTCTTCCCCTGGAGGAGGGAGGGCAGGGCCTGTGTTGTGTCTCCAGCCAGGTCCATGCCTTCCGCCTCCAGGCCCTGCAGAGACTCCTTTATAGTGCAGGTAGTCCGGCGTGGAGCCAACTGGCGTGCACCTTCCTCCGCCGCTACCGAGGGCTCCGATACGACCGGCAGCTCCTTTTTATCAAACTGAGAGGTTTTCCGCGAGACCTCTCCGAGCTGCCGGCCTTCTACCAGGACCTCCTCCGGACCTGGAGGCTCGTTTTGGCCTCCAGGTCCCTTGTGCCCACCGAGGGGGAGGACCTCCTCGCGGAGCCCCTGCTACACAACCCCCATCTTAGTGTGCAGGTGGCGGAGGCCCCCTCCGTGAGGCGGAGGTTGGTCCTGGCAGGCGTCACCAAGGTCGGAGACCTCCTGGACTATGCCCGGGGGGACTGGGTGGATCCCCTTGTGCTCGCTGAGCGCATGGGGCTCTCCACCCTTCGAACCCCCCGGCGCCTACTCCAGGAGGTGAAGGCAGCCTTGCCCCCTGCTGCTCGGGATTACCTCGAGCAGGTCCTGCGAGAGGGTGCTCCCCGCCCTCCCCTCAGCCCTGGCCCTCCGGAGCTTTTAATCGGGCCCCGGCCCCGCGAGCCCCCCCGGCCGCCCCCGCCCCACGCCCCGAGCCGGCTGCTGGACTTGCAGCCGGTCTCCTTTCGAACCGCGCCACGGAAACATCTATACACGCTCGTGCTCCACACTATTCATTTCCTCGCCCTCGTGTCCCGCCCCGATACTAAATGGCGGGACCTAATTCCACCTGTAGAGGGCGAGGATCCCCGGTGGGCCAGTCTTTATGCCACCTTGACTCCAAGGCCCGCCGGGGATATAAGCTGGCGGCTCCTTCATGGAGCCGTGAGCACGGGCGTGTTCCTGGCGCGGTTCACTCCCCATCCCGACACTTGTCCATTTTGCGGAGTGAGGGAGACCCTGGCGCACGCCTACCTTGAATGCGCCAGGTTGCAGCCCCTTTTCCGGCTCCTCCAGAACCTCTTATTGAGGTTCTGGCTGCACTTTTCCCCACACCTTTTTTTATATGCACCCCCCATCCGTGGCCCCACAAAGTCGCGGGACCTCCTCGCCAACCTCCTCTTGGCCTATGCCAAAGTGGCCATCTACAAAACCAGAGAGAGGAGGTTGGCTGAGGGAGGCTCCTGCGACTGTGGGGCCTACTTCCGGTCCCTTGTCCGCTCACGTCTCTGGGCAGAGTTCCTTTGGGCAGCGTCCACTGGCTCCCTCGACACCTTCCGGGAGCAGTGGGCGCTGTCCGGGGTTCTCTGCTCGGTGTCCCCTTCTGAATCCCTTATTTTGAACCTGTGACCTCGCACCCCTTCCTGTTCTTTCATTTGTTGTCCCCCGTTTTCAGTTGGTGCTGGGCCTAGTGCCTCCTCCCCTTAGGCTGGGGGAGGGGTTTTAGCAGTGGGCGGGCTTGCGCCCGCCCACTTCCCGGCGTCCAAATATGGTGACTCTCCTGCTTCCCTCTGGCCCTGGTGTCTCACACATGGTACACCTACCAAGACTGAGTCTAATTTGAAAAAGATGCAAACCAATGACCATGACAAAATACAGAGATGGGGAGATAATGAAAATAAGATTTAATAGTTATTTAGTTCTTGTACAACTCGGTGTTCTAACTCTTCTGCAAGACTTCACCATAAATGTCCGCAGTACTTTGTTACCATCATTGCATGTTAGTAATTAGGATGTATATAGATCACTTTGTTTATCTGGGTTTATCTGTCACATTTTGTTTATTCTCTCATCCTTTCCCCAAAAGGAGAAGCATGTGAAGTGAAATGTCTTGAAGTGCCTAGCACATGGAGCAAGAAACAATAAAGTTTTTAATGATCCTTAAGTCCTGAAGAAGTTCATTCCAGTTTCACACCATCCATGGAGAAAGTGTTGTTTCCCACAGAGACGAGCTTTACTCATTATAAGGTTAAGATTTTGTCACAGTTACATTTAATAAAAATCATAGACAGATCATGGGTTATAAACAAAAATTCAGGGAAGCCCATGACTATCCATGACTTACTAAAAATAACAGGACAGGCTGACCATTGGGGTCTGAAACCCAAGCCCCTTAGTAGGATGGAACTGACAACTTGAGCCCTGTTCCCCCCACCCAGGAGGCTCCAGCCCCAACTGCAGCAGCTGCAGATAGTCCCAGCCCTGCCACAGCAGCCCTGCCAAAGAAGTCACGGAATCCATGACTAAATAGTATCCTTTCTTATTACTGTTTTATCATGCCTGAGGAACAAAGTTGTCAACTGTGGCCTTCGTTTCAGAGCTTTAAAGTCTTCTGGGTATCCTGGGCCCAGGCCCTAGAGACCTTAGTCTCTATGAAATCCCTTAGTCTCTATGAAATATGAAATTCTATGGGAAACCTGTGCAGAGCACAGGATAGGTGTGCTCACAGTAGTCTATGTTGGTGAGGTGATGGGCTACAGCATCTTGTGCTAGTTGGAGTTGTGCAAGTTCTCTAAGTGCTAAACGTTTCATGCCCAGTACATTATATAGTGGTAGTGTAACTGACAGGTGACAGCCTGAACTGAGGCTAGGTCTTTTTTGCACATCAGAATGGAATGAAGTCTCCTGACCTAGCCTACTGCAGATGATTACCTGTGGACAGTGCAGTGTGATTGCTCAGCATCAGCAAATCCAAGAAGCCATTTAGACCATGGACTGAACAGATTATGGCTGGAACCTTCAATAAAAGGAGACTGCACTCTCCTCAAAATAATTTCCCAACTAGCTCCACCTCCTTCAGGATTCATCAGCTGGATTCAAACCAGTGACTTCAAGGTGAAAGTCTCTGTGCGCCACTGGGCGAGAAGGGAGATTGCTGCAGCACAGGTATTCACAGGAGTAACCAGGCTGACAGACACGGCTCCCCAACTAGATGGCAGAGTGGCGCCCAGGGGTAGTTGTGACCACAGAGCGGCATGAGTGACACTGGGGCTATTGCAATCTCACTTTAGCCCCAGCCCCAGGCCCGCTCCCCCACGTGTCCCGCCATCTGATGCTCTGGGTTTCCAGACCGAGGTCCGGTTCCATACTGTGGCCCCCCGGCAGCACGCCCTACAAACGGCCCGGACCCGCGCGCGGGCACCGCAGCCATTGGCGGGGGCGGGGGACGGCTCCCAGAGAACAGGAGCCTTCTCCAGCAGGTGCGCTAGGCCGACACCGGAGAGGCGACCCTGCCCTTGGTCCCGGAGCCGGCCACGCGCGGCCCATTGTGTGAGCGCGCGGCGCTGTCTGGGGCGCTACGTGGAGGCTGCGACGTGCGCGCGAGCAGAGAAATCGAAGGTAAGGAGGGAAGGTACCGGGACCCTCTCCGAGCCAAACCCAAGCACGAGTCACCTGATTCCTCTCCACCAATAGCCGCGCAGGTGCAGATAGGTGCAACCCCTCCCCCCTCCCGCTCACCAAGCGCTGTTTTACTAACGGCTGCCTGGCCCCCAACGGGCGGAGATAGAGAGGACTAGCGTACGAGAACGCGCGCGAAGTCTCGCGGTAACTGCTGGCCGTTATTTAAGGTCCCGGGGGAGGCACTCACGCTCTTTCTCTGTCTGGGTCGGGTGGTGAGTGAGGGCGCGCGGGGCAGTGGTGACGCGGGCGGTTCCCCGCCCGATTCCTGCCACCGGTTGACCTCCGCCCGCGGCCGTTAGCAATGTCGGGACAGTTGGAGGCTCGGCGGCCGAGCTCCTACGTGGCGGGCCGGGCGGAGCTCCCTTGGCCCCGGCGTGGGGGCTGCTCCGCGGGGTGGGTGAGGCTGGGCTGGGGCGGCGCTGCGCTCCTCTCCTCCCCGGGCTGGCCGGCAGGTGCGGCAGCCGCGTGACGCTGTTGGCGGTTCCGGAGCGCCTCCGAGGGGCAGCGGCACCTAGAGAGCAGGTAGCGAGGGGCCGCTCCGCTCCGGTGCCTTGCGGGGAGGGGACTGGAGCAGGGCCCCGCTGGCCGCTCCCTCCTGGGCCCCGCTGCCTGCCCCTCGGGTGGGGGAGGGGGTGCGGTGTGCGCCAGTGGGGCTTTTCCCAGCCGCCCTTGCGGCACTCACAAGGCTCGATCCTTGCTGTGTCTCCGTAGGTAGCGAACCAGCCGGCTCCGTAGCCCGGCTAGGCGCCTCGCACAGCTCCTCTAGCAGCCTGCGGCGCCGACTGCTCTGAATGTCGGACTTCAGTGCGCCCTGTGTGGGGAAACCCGCCCTTCACCTCCTCTTTGGCATCACTGACCTCCTGCCCCTCACTTGTAAACTCGATTTCTCTTCACCCAACTCCCTCCCCGCTATTTAACTGCTGGGCCTGCAACATCTTCCCACACAATTCGCATGTCCGCCTTGCAGCCGACCGATCCTGGCGCTGTTTTTGCCCCTCCCAAATAGATTACCCATGGTCTCTACTTTGTGCCAGTCCCATGTCTTGTTTCAGAGAGAGACTGGCACATTGAAATTAATATTTGATGTAGAAACTGCTTAATCTGCTTTCAAATCCTTGTAAACCCTGAAAAATCGTGAAGAAAGCAACACACCATTAATGTTCGTTTACCAAGTTGCGTTTGTTTTTCAGTGTGGACAATGAAGATAATCGATCTCATTTACAAGTCTTTGTCCTTTGCCCAAAGGCTATCTCTTAAAACATCATACCAAAGAGACATTTTTAAAGCAAAGCTGTTTGTTAAAACTATTTTTTAAAAAGACAAACATTTCTATGGGGTTTTTCTGTCTTTATTCAGAACATTCAGGGTGTCATGAATAGTGTTCAGATTCTTGTGCAACTCTTGCCATGTGCTTTAATTTCCACTCTACTTGAGTGTTCTCATGTATAGCTTGTTACAATATGTATCTATTCCAATGAAAAGTTACTGAGTTGCAAAGGTGGAACTTTCAATTCTTGGATGTTTTGTAGCCACATTAAATATAACACAAGAATACAAAAAGTATGTTCGTTATTAAAAGGATTAATAGAATGATTAGCAAGTTGTTTGCAAAAACCTGGCTTATCCTTTTTTATTTGCTAGAGCTGCATGGCTGCCAGTTTAGGAAAGGAAATATTTTTTCGTAGGCTTTTGAGCCATTTTTGCTTTAGAATCTCTGAATTGGTTAATTATTTAGACTGTAGTCAAGAGATTTTAATAGACTAAAAGCCCAAACTAAGGATCATTTGACTATTTTTTTAAAAAATAAGCTAGTGAATGTTTTGCTTTTTAGCTGTTGAAAATGTTACTTTCAATAGCTTAAATATGGCGTAGTAAAATGTCCTTTAAAATATTGTACAGATAAATGACCACTTCTGACTGAAATGCTCATAAAGGCAGCTCTTAGAAATGAAGTTCCTCTGGTGGCAGGTAAGTGACTCTAATGGATTAATGTTAGTAGCTTGCCTTGATCATTACAGTGTGGTAGTTGGTTGATTCAGTGATTATTTTTATAAGTTACCTGGATCTCAACAGACAGTTCTTAATAATGTGTTTTATAATTTTGTAATATTTCCCCTTTTTTGCTTTGCCCTCTTAAGGCAAACTGTGCTTTAAGTGGCCAACACAGAGGGGTATAGTAATTCTCTCTAAAACCCAGAAGAGAGATTAAAACTCCCTTTCTGGATCCTGTCGGGAGGCACAAACTCATGTGAAATCAATTTAACTTATTACAGTTCTCTTTAGAATACATTTGTATCTTCAGGTTCATTGACTTGAACTGTTGATGCTAGCATCAGATTGTCATGCTTATTCTCTAATAAAATAAAGTAAAGCTTTGTGATCACATAAGGTTTTTCCTCATTTCAAGATGTGTTAAAACTGAGTGAGTTAAACTAGTGAAAACCCCAGCATGGGCACTCTTAAATGGAAACCTAGTTTACATTGATTTAGCTGACCTCAACATTAGTTGGAAGTTGTTGAGGAAAGCTTGAGGCATATTGGAGAGAAGACAAATTATAATATCTGAAATTCTGACTTCAGCTTATTATCAATTAGCCTTCAGGTGGGTGGAGGGAAGGGGTGGACTTTCACTAAGCAACTTCATTGCCTTAATACTTGCTTTACAAAAGTTTTCTGATAAGGATTGCAGTACCTTTCTATGGAGTAGTACAGGTTAGTTGTTGAGCTCTATTCCCACATTGGTGCAGTTGAGCGTATTCATATAATCTGTGGGCTTCTGCTAACTACTACTGTATATTGCAATATGAATTATTTTGCTGGTGTTGAAACACTTTTTTTTTTTTAACAGGGAAAATCAACCACTTATAAATGATTCAGACTTGAAGCTCCTGATTTGGTGAAAATGTGTGCTGGTACTTACTGATTTCTTCCATGATCATTTAATTGTTTGCTATAATGTATCATGTCTAGAAAAAATAGAGCAAAATAATAGCTAGAACATTGCAACAGTTGGCAGCTTCAGTTTACATAGTTACATTTTTGACCCAACTCATGTTTCAGTTCTGAAACTGAATAAAATTAGTATTGTTCATTCTATTGCATTGCCTGTGAATATTACAGAAATGTAAAGGGATTATTTTGAGTAATCTGGTGTGGGATTTTGGGAAGAAAGTGGTGTTTGGAGAATTTTTTTACATCATACTCTAACTTAATAAAGAATTTTGTAAGTGCACCTGGGCATTTTTGTTCAGTAGAAAGTACATTAGAAAATACTATTCCTATCACTATATCTCTTGCAGATGATAGACTTTAGGCATGTCTACCTCTTGCACATTTGGGTTACAATCCAACTGATATGTCACTTCATAGCTTGGATACAAACAGGTCTCTTGTGATCCACAGTTAGAGGCTGGAGCCATTGCATGTTTGCTAGGTGTTCCTTCACAGCAGAGGTAATAGTGGTCCTAATGAGCAGTTAGCTATCGTCTGGGGCAGACACAGCCAATTAATGACTCCTGAAACCCCATATCTGACAATCACAGACACGTGAAGCAGAAACCTTTACCTAGCTAGAAGGCATTAATGGTAGGAATGAGGTTTTTATTTCACCTTGTACAGTGAAAATAAGGATCTCTTTACTACTTTAAAACTTGAACATAGTTTTACATGACACAATTTAATTCAAACACCAACATATAAAAAAGTGAACATAACTTACCATGTGCCAGTAACATTACATGTGCTTTTAGGATAGAAAGATATATGAACCTTAGTGTCCCTTTGTGAAAAATAACAATGAGAATCCAGTTGCACCTTAAAGAATTAACAAAAGTAGACTTTTCTAAAACAAGATGCCTTCAGTTGTGGCTGTAGTGTTTTGGTAAATTTGGCTTCCCATAGATGGGTATATGTTAGATTATAGATTATACTGTGCAACAGAGGCGTTGTTGTTGGGCTGGCAGGGCGCCAGCCCTGGGTAGAAAATCCTGAGCCCTGAATCTATTTTCCCCAGCAGGCACATGCACACCCAGGCTGAACGCTGTGTTCCGCCCAGGGGCCCCAGCAAGCTGCAGACTCCTGCTGTGGCCAGGCTGGGGAGATTCAGATCTCCCGCCCTGAGCATGCTCAGACAGAGCATGCTCAAGGTGGGAGTGGCCTGGCCCAGAAGCAGCTCTGCTGGCTGTCCCTGCAGCTCTGAGCCTCCGGCCAGGTAAGGGGGCTGGGAAAGGGCTGGAGGGAGGCCTGGAGAGGGGTGGAGGGGACAAGGAGAGTGGCTGGGTTAGAAGCCTGGAGAGGGGTGGCGGGGACAAGGAGACTGGCTGGGAGCTGGGTAGTGGTGGAGGGGACTATGCATGGCAGGAGTGGGGACTTTGTGGGGGGCTGGGGAGGGATGGATGGAGTTAGAGGCCTGGAGATGGGGGGAGGGGACATGAGGACAAGGAGACCGGTGAGGGGTGGAGGGGATTATGGATGGCTGGAGTGGGACTAGGCCCCCACTAGGCTGGGGAGGGATGGAGGAGTTTGGTTGATGAGTGGGGGTTAGGGACAGGGGCCTGGGGAGGTGTGGAGGGGGTTTGGGGGCTGAAGGGGGGTGGAGTGAAGATAGGGGAAGCTGGGGAGCTAGGAGGGCTGGAGTGGGGGTTTGGAGGCAGGGGTGGGCTGGGGGCCACAGCCCTGGATCTTTTTGCTATCCAGCAATGCCCCTGCTGTGCAATAAAGCTGATAGTGTACACATGATCACTTTCCCTTTTGCGCGGCAACACCCTCTTGCTGCACAACAGTTAAACCACTCAAATCAAGAGTGGTTAGCATTACTGTGGAACAGCTGTTCTGCGGTAATGCTCCTGTGTACCCATTTTGCGTGTTAGACAGCCTCCGAAAATGTCCCAGAGTGCTAATTGAGGCCACTCTGGGACATTGGAGCTCTCAAATATGTCAATTTCACTGCTCTAGCAGAGCAGTGAAATTGACTTATGGGAGCTGCCAGGTTCACTGGCTCCCCTGGAGTGAGCTAGGGGGCTGGCCCGAACCAGCTGCCCATGCTGGTTTGGGCCAGCCCTCTAGCTCAGCGCCAGGGCTTCGGGTGGCAGCAGGGGCCAGCGCCACAGCTCCTGCAGCCCCCTAGCTCAGACCCGGGGCTTCGGGTGGTGGCGAGAGCTGCGCAATTAAGTGCCGCAGACCCTGCTGCCACCCGAACCCCTGGGACTGAGCTAGGGGGCTGGCCCGAACCAGTGAGGGTTCAAGCCAGCCCCCTAGCTCAGCCCTGGGGCTTCGGGTGGTGGTGGGAGCTGCGGTGCTTAAGCGCACAGCCCTCACTGCCACCTGAAGCCCTGCAGCTGGACTAGGGGGCTGGCTGTGGGCAGTGCATGGTGGGACAGGTGCCCACCATGCACTGCTCTTGTATTGCAAAGGAGCCTTCACATGGGTGAATGCTCCTTTGTGATATAACAAGCACGTGTGTACACACCAAAGTGCTATATTTATAGCACTTTCCTTGTCCCGCAATAGCTTATTGCAGGACAAGTTTGTCATGTGTACATAGCCTTTGTTAGATGCAGCTGATGAAGTGGTTTGCTTGCAGCCCATGAAAGCTTATGCCTGAAGAAACTTTAGTCTTTAAGATGCCCCAGGCCACTCACTCTCTTTGCTGTATGCAGACTAACACAGCTACCCCTCTGAAATTTGAAAAGTAGACTTTTCTAAAACAAGATACCTTCAGTTGTGGCTGCAGTGTTTTGGTAAACTTGGCTTCCCATAGATGGGTATATGTTAGATTATAGAATTAACTGAGTCACAATACTGCATTCTGCTTCTGTGGTCTCAAATTTCACCTAACCACCTTATAATACTACCACATCAAGGTAACTTGGTGGACAACTATGCAGTTGCAGTTTAGGCTCTAAGAATATGGAGTGGGTTGTCATTGGACATTCTTAGTCTTTAAAGCCATAAGGACTTCTATGCTTATCTCTGGGCCTACATAACATATCCCTTAGTGTAACAATGTGATCCTACCACCCAGTGCTCATTTCACAGGACCAGAACTGATGCTCTACCTTGTTCATCTGCTGTGTGACCCAGCAGCAACCATAAATTGTTTCATTCTATGGCTTGCAGTTGGGCTTCTTGAATGACATTGCAGTGGTTCTGCACAGCATTGCCTTTCTTGGCTCTGGAAATGTTGCAGGATAAGGCACAAGGTGTTTGTAATGCTCACAACAAAAGTGCATAGTTGAGTGGCCCTTATGCTTCTCCGGCTATATGGCTTATGTGTGGCTAAGCCAGACTCAATAAAAAATGCAAAAAAAAGTATGGGTTGTTTGTCATTGATAGCAGAGGGAGAAACTGCATCATGGGAGGCTGAAGCCATGTTCCCATTCCTTCTGTGATAATGTTTTGGTCCCATGAGGCTTTGCAAGCCCTTCCCAAAACCTCCTACAGCTAGGGATTGTACTATGATAGCTACCCCTGGTGCACTGCTTTGTGCATTGCTGTAACAGCTGGTAGTGAGACTGCATAGAGCCCTGTGCAAATACAAAAATGTGGATCTGCAACCGATCCATATCTGAGACATGTAAGCACATATCTAATCTGCATCTCATGTTTTGTGGGTATCTGCAACTGCTCTGCTTTGCAGCAGCTCTGCTCTGCTCGGCTCCTCGTGTCATTATACTGTGCTTCTGTTTTGTGTTCCTGCCTTTGTGTGTTCTCTAATGTAACAACTTAAAAGCAGGGGCTTAGTAAATGTGCACACGCTGTTTTTATTTTAAACAACATTATAGAGAGTCCTAAGGATCCTGGTGCAACCTGTTTTCTTCTGGGGCAGCTGCCTGTCAGTTCCTGGAGTGTTAGAGAGTAGCAGCTACCTCACACAGAGCCCGAGGAAGGGGGCAGGGAGGGCAGCACTAGCCAGCAGCTCCCAATACTGGTTGTTCAGAGCCCTGCTGGCCCTGATCATCTGGTTATTCCACCTACTAGAGCGAAGATCAGGTCACTCAACTGTTCAGCATGGGCAAGGTAATTCATTCAGCTGAGTGATCAGAGTGGGAGGCTGGCAGCCACAGAAGGGGCGAAGCAGCAGCCCATCAGCTGATGTGTGTGGTCTCTGGTGAGCTAGGTGCAGGGAGCCTGAGAAACAGCTGAGAGGGGAGAGAGTTGCCAACAGTTCCCAGTGTTTTTTAGAGCCTTCACTGGCTCCGATCTGAGCAACTGCTGTTCTGCTTGGGCTGGACTGGACTGGGAAAGTCTGGGCTGCTGCAGTTTCTCAGCTGATCAGTGGAGGTGGGGACGGGCCACTGAAACTGAACACCAGCCCTGAGGGGCTGGGCTCTGGCTCTCTCAGCCTGGAATCAGAGACTGAAGGACAGCTGGGGGTGGAACTCAGGACTCGGATGAGTCAGTAAAAGCCCGATGCTGTTCAGAGCCCCAGCTAGCCCAGATCTGAGCAACTCTTATTCTGCCGGGGCTGGCCGTGTGGAATGCGGGCTGCTGAGATCACTCAGCTGTTTGGTGATGGGGGGAGTGGCCAGCAGTGGGGGAAGTGGGAGAGGGAGGAACTTACTCCACCTGGACTGGCCTGTGGATTCAGTCAGGGCTGCAGCTATAACCAATCAGATGTTCTGGGCGGTGCAATGGTGCTCTCTGCACGTACAGCTGTGACCAGATAAAAATAGTATCCATACCCGAGCCGCAAACCGCAGCAATGGGTCTGCGGATATCCACGTTTGCACCCACGGATGCGGATATCCGCGGATAAGAAGCGGATATCTGCGGATCTGCAGGGCTCTAAGGATGCACTCCACTGACTAGTGTGGTAGGGGTACTGCGATGTCTGGATGCGTACATCTCACTCCAGGCTCTACTTCTTGGCTTCTCTCTCTCTCACATTATGGAAAAAGAGAATCATGAGGCTTGACTGTTGTTGACACTGATCATTTGGGTGTCTCAGTAGCAGTATATAAACCCTCTTCAAAGCCAATGTTTTGGGGTGTTGTCATCTTGATGTTAAATGCCTCAGCAGCAAGTTTTCTGATATTGACTGACTTTTGCTCCTGACGCTGATGTCAGGTTATTCTCAAAGGTTGATGTCTGCGTGCCAGCTGCTTTGGCACTGGGTGTGTCTGCACTGAGCTTTGCTGTGTCATTGCCTCGGTATCTGGTATGTGATTTCAGACATTGAGGAGTTGGGTCCAAGTTTTGACTAATAGCTGTGTCATCCCACTTATCATAATAAGTACTGGCCATTGGTTCAGCTCCATTGGAAATGGCTCTTTCTGCACCTCCTGCTGGTTTCTTCTTGGGGCCTGAGTAGAGAAACCTCTCCTGTGTAAAATTTTCAAAAGTGCCAAAGTCCCATTGACTTCTAGTGAGGCTTAGGCTCTTAAATCATTTCTGAAATTTTAACCTATATGTAAATTTTGCAGTCTTTATTAAAGTAAGATTCCTCAGATTACAGATCTGGGAACTGCTTATTAATCACCTGAAGCAGAGAGGCTTGCAAGAATGAATAATTACTTACTGTGGGAACTCTTGTTCTTTGAGGTGCTAGGGAGGATCCATGCAACCAACCTGCCGTGCTTCCCTACTATTTTGTAATCTTTCAAGAGAGTCTTGAATTTGGGTGGCAAGGACATAGGCAGTTTTACAAACGTTTACCTTTGTCTGGCCTGTGTCACAGCAATGCCTGTAGAAGATTCACTCTTTCTGTGGTAGAAAAATGTTCCTTTTGTGTACCTACTAGATTTTAAAAGAATTATAATGCATTATTCTACACCTTGTTTTACATCTCATTGCAGAAGCAACTAACATCTGAGGCTTTAATAAGTCAGTCCTTCACTTTTATTTTTATAGACAAGCAAAAGCTAGAGGCTGAGTGACATCAACTGAAATGTACTGCTGTGAAGGTTTGTCTGTTTAGAGGTCTTTGAAGTAAAGATCAGAAGTTATTGCCTCTCACACAGGCTTCTTATGTTTTCAAGTACTATTGCTCTGATACAGCATATATAAACACTGAACATAAAAAGTATGATTGTTTTCAGCATTATATAATTAAATGAGACATCTATAGAGACTGAACAGAATGATTTACTTCCAGATTAATGATGCATCCAAAAATGTATTACAAAACTCATGAAGTTAATTATGCTGTAACTGATTGCACTGATCTTAACAAATACCACCTCTTTCCTGTTCAAAATGCGTATCCTAAAGATCTTACCCAGCTCTAATTGAAAGTAACATACTTATTGAAAATGCAAGTTAATAGAAATGGTTGTCAACATACTCAAATCCTGAAGTGAAATTAACTATAGTTATATATTCTAGACAAATGTTTATATTAAGAATGAGAGGACATATTGATAACGTAAGGGTAATTGATATTCTTGGTGAGGATAGCCTGCAGATCCATTTTAATGGGTCCTTCTGCTTGAGGTTGCTTAGAGGCAGAATCAGACCCATAAATCAATGCAGACTGGGAGTAACCACACCTCTGAAGACCTCATCAATTTAGTCTGCCTCCAGCAGCTGCAGGCAGCCTAACTTACCCACCTACTCTGAGCAACACCAAAAAGGGATCACCTTATTCCTAAATTTCAGCTCAATGGATTCCTGGGTTGGGGCTATCCAGCAATGTTACTGGAAATTTCTTCAGCTACTCAAGTTGCTGGCTCCAACAGTTTCTAGCACAGCATCTTTAGGTAAACATGTCCCAGGAAACCGGAGGAATAAAGAAATAATCAGGAAAGGTCCTAGAAATACACCTGGCTACTTCACTGTAATGTTTAGTGACCAGGCTATCTAACCCACAAAAGCCACCATACACAACCCAATATGCTTCCCACCTTCCACTTGCATGGTGCACTCCACAAGTTACCACAACCCATTAACTAGAGACTAGCCTCATCTTACCCGGTGAACCACCATACCCTTCTGACTTAGCTATCCACAGCACAAGTCCACCATGCTTTGCTGATGGAGCCATCTAGCCTCTGCTCACTGCAGCTACCATACCCCACTGTTGGCCATAAAGGGATAAGAATGAATCATAGAATCTTAGCGTTGGAAGGGACCTCATGAGGTCATCTAGTCCAACCCCCTGTTAAAAGCAGGACCACTCGCACTAAATCATCCCAGCCAAGGTTTTTGTCTAACTGGGCCTTAAATATTTCCAAAGATGGAGATTCCACCACCTCCCTAGGTAACCCATTCCAATACTTCACCACCCTCCTAGTGAAAAAGCTTTTCCTAATATCCAACCTCGACCACCCAGCTGCAACTTGAAACCATTGCTCCTTGTTCTGTTCTTTGTTACTACTGAGAACAGCCTAGCTCCCTCCTCTCTGGAGCACCCCTTTAAGTAGTTGAAAGTTGCTATCAAATTCCCCTTCAGTCTTCTCTTCTACAGACTAAATAAGCCTAGTTCCTTCAGTTTCTCCAGGTAAGTCATGTGCCCCAGCCCCCTAATCATTTTCGTTGCCCTCCGCTGACCTCTTTCTAATTTGTCAACATCCTTTCTGTAGTAGGGAGTCCAAAGCTGGACACAGTATTCCAGATGTGGCCTTACCAGTGCAGAATAGAGGGGAATAATCACATTCCTTGATCTGCTGGTAACACTCCTGCTGATGCAGCTCAATATGCCATTGGCCTTTTTGGCAACAAGAGCACACTGTTGACTCATATCCAGCTTCCCATCCACCATAAACCCCAGGTCCTTTTCTACAGTGCTGCTACTTAGCTGATCGGTCCTGGGCCTGTAGCAGTACGTGGGATATTTCAGTCCTAAGTGCGGGACTTTGCACTTGTCCTTGTTGAACCTCTTGAGATTTCTTTTGGCGCAATGCTTTAAGTCTGCCTGAATCCTATTCCTGCCCTCCAGCGTGCCTACCATTCCCCTCATCTTGGTGTCATCCGCGAATTTACTGAGCATGCAATCTATCCCATCATTTAGATCATTAGTGAAGATGTTGAACAGAACCAGCTCCAGGACCAACCTTGGGGCACTCCACTCGTTACTGGTTGCCAACTAGACTTGGAGCCTTTGGCTATGTCTACACTTGTAATTTTAAGTCGACTTAACTAACTCGACTTAGTGTGTCTACATTTAAAATTAAAGTCGACTTAAAGGGGAACTTACAAAGTCGACGTAGAGCGTCCACACTGGATGCCTAGGTCGACTTCTAGGGGCTAGGGGACCTTGGGCAGCTCCATGGTAGCGAGGGGGGGCACCCCTTATGTGCAATGGGGCAAAGGGGGACAGGGACCCTGGCAGGGCATGTGGGCAGGGTGTGATGCTGTCTGGATTTAGGGAAGCATTTATGATATTATTTTCTATTAATATATCATAAATGCTATAATCCATAGGAGCTATGTCATGTTTGGTATCAATAGAAAGGTAGTAATTTGCTGGGAATGATTATATAGTTTATGTCTAGGAATTGTATTTGGATTCGAAGTCAGTTTAGTTAGGAATTTGGTGTTATATCTATACTTTAACTTATGTGATTTTATTGAAATGCCTGAGACAGGCAGCTGTGTAAAACCATTGTCTCATTAATGTTAAGAAATCTGCCAGGTGATATGGACCCAGGGAGTAATCTGATGAGCCATTAAGGACACAATGGTTGTATTCCTTATGTCCTTAATGGCTCATCAGGCTGCTTAAGTCGACTTAAGGAAACTGTAGCGTAAACGCAGGGTAAATTAAGTCGACGTAAGCAAGCTTAAGTCGACATAATTTACAAGTGTAGATGCAGCCATTGATTCCTACCCGCTGAACCTGATGATCTAGCAGTTTTCTATCCACCTTATGGCCCATTCATCGAACCTGTACTTCCTTAACTTGTCGACAGAAAACTGTAGGGAACCTTATCAAAAGCTTTGCTAAAATTGAGGTATATTACGTCGATGGCTATTCCCACATCCACAAATCCAATCATCTCATCATAGAGGCAATCAGGTTGGTCAGGCATGATTTGCTCTTGGTGAATCCATGCTGACTGTTCCTGATCACACTATTTTCCTCCAAGTGTTGCACAATGGATTCTTTGAGGAACTGCTCCATGATTTTTCCAGGACTGAGGTGAGGCTGATTGGTCTGTAGTTCCCCAGATCCTCCTTTTTCCCTTTCTTGAAGATAGGTACTATATTTGCCTTTTCCCAGTCATCCGGGACCTCCCCCATTCGCCATGAGTTTTCAAAGATAATGGCCAGCGGCTCTGCAATCACATCGGCTACCTCCCTCAGCACCCTCAGATGCAGTTCATTCAGCCCCATAGACTTGTGCACATCCAACTTCTCTAAGTAGTCCCTAACCTGACCTTCTGTCACTGACGGCCACCCTCCTCTCCATTCTGTGTTACCCAGTGTAGTAGCCTGGGATCTGACCCTATCTGTGAAGACTGAAGTAAAAAAAGCATTGAGTACTTCAGCCTTTTCCGCATCACGCACCACGAAGATACCTGCCCCATTCAGTAAGGGACTTACAGCATCCCTGATCCTCTTCTTGTTACTGACATACTTGTAGAACCCCTTCCTGTTATCCTTCACATCCCTCGCTAGCTGCAACTGCAATTGCCCTTTGGCCTTTCTGATTTTATCCCTCCAGGCCCGAGCATATCTTTATATGCCTCCCTAGTCATCTGTCCAAGCTTCCACTTCCTGTAAGCTTCCCTTTTATGTTTCAGCTCACCACAGAGTTCTCTGCTAAGCCACACTGGGCACCTTCCATATTCGCTGTTCTTTCCGCACATCGGAATGGTATCTGCCTGTGCCCTTAGCAGGGTTTCTTTAAAATACAGCCAGCTCTCTTGTATGCCTTTCCCCTTCAGATTAGCCTCCCTGAGAGAGCCAAAATCTGCTTTTCTGAAGTCCAGGGTGTGTGTTCTGCTTCTTTCCTTTCTTCCTTTGATCAAGATCCTGAACTCTACCATCTCATGGTCACTGCTGCCCAAGCTGCCATTCACTTCTACTTCCCCGATCCATTCTTCTCTGTTTATGAGCAGCAGGTCCAGAGGTGCAAGGCCCCTAGTTGTTGCTTGAATTTACAATGAACCTGCAGCAAAATCATCTTGACAGCATGTTTAGTGGTTCCAGTGTACAATGAGAGCAGCCCAAACCTGGAGAAACAAGCAGATGGTATGGAGCCTCTTGGTCCACCATTTATTTTCATAATAGGAAAAGTGGAATTGGATAGAAGGATGGGTCAGTTCTTAAGTAATCTGCTTTGCTTTCTATGGGATTCAGTGAGACAAGATTGCTGCTCAGTGTGAAGGCTTCCTATGCCTATCAAGCAACCAAGGCCTCCTCTGGGAGCATCCTTACAATTCAAAGAATCAGCTAGGGTTTATCCCAAAAGAGTGAATGTTTGCAAATGTTGCACTTCACTAGCCAAGCAAAGCGAGGTCCTACACTTAACTTATCCTTGATGGCATTAGTCTGTGTGGGTATAATGTGAGAATCTTGGTATGCTGTAGCTGAGACATTTCTAAATGCAATGGCATGTTCTATGCATTATTGGGTAGAACCTTATTGACTTGGGAAGAAATCGAAAAACCTGAAGAGGGAAATGGGTGATATGGAGCCCCTGGCATGTGACTAGCAAACCCAGCATATTCAACAAGCTCCATAACGAGCTGTAGATAAAGAACCAGTTGATGGCAATCATTCATTCCTCCCAGCCTCATGATATTCCCCCAGCTCAACTCTGCCCAGATTCCCACTATAGTTTGATATGTTGACACCTTGAATGTCTTATCTCCCACAGAACTGTCCTTAAATTTTGAAAGAAGGGGCGAGGGCTGTGGTAGCCCTTCCTACTTCAGGGGCTAGAAGTGATTAATTTATGAGGGAAGATTAAAAAAGGTAGGCCCTGATCTAGAGAGGTACTTAAATGCCTAAATCTCAGGTATAGGCTCTACTGCCACACAAAGAGCTCCCACTGAACCCTGTAGGAACTTACCTTTCCAAAGTAAACATTCCCCTTGCTGCCTCGCTGTAGACATCTGGATGCCTATCTCCTAAGTAAGCTGGTGGGTGATTCACAGACCAGAGGAAGATAGTGTTCATTTGCCACGTTAGCAGTAGATTATAATTTAGAGACACTCCCTCATCAGGAACAGCACTGTGAACATAGGAATTTAGCACCAACTCCTGGAGGCGGGGGTTAGAAGACTAAACAGCACAGCTACATCCAGATCCACGGAAGCTTTCCAGCTTGTTTTATTGAAGTTCTATTCCTTTCTCATTCACGGGTTTATTTACTGAGCCCCAAGATCATTACATAAATTGTGTATGAGGGCCAAATGAATTTAGAAAATGACTTACAGGCTGACAATTGAGATGTTCATTCAGGCATACCTCAAATTACAGGAGAGCCTGAAAAATGCAATTATGAGCTGATGTAACTGTGACGCTACTAGCCCTTTGACATATTATGTGATTTAACAGATGTGATGCTTTAGAAAGGTTCATAGATTTTTATACACACACACACACAAAGACTGATGAACATAGCTTGTATTTTTTAATACCTTTCTTCGTTAGATTGTGGCTGGGAATAAAACATGCTCCATCATTTCTGTATTATAAATTTCTGTATTCTGTTGCAGGACTCCTTCCAGTCTCCTGGAAAGAGGTTGAGCACCTGTATCTCTTGCTGTTACTGAGTTTACATCTGTTGTAAACATTCAGCAATGAAACTGGGGCTCAACAGTGTAAAGAAGAGGTGTGATTTTGTATATTTAGTTTGTTTTTATACATAAAACACTTGTACTAATAAAAATAAAGAAGATTTAGTGCCCAGTCCACATTCTAAGATGTAATACATGGTTTTGTTTTATGCGACCATAACTTTAAATTAATCCTGGATTAATGGATAAATTTTGATCATCCACATAGGTTCTTAAGATGAAGTTGCTGTTGTAATTCACATTGTATGATTAGTGTGTGGTGGACTGGAGTGTGGAATTTGGACTATCACAGACAATACCTAGGATAGGGAGTTGCTAGTGAGTTGGGGGTGTACTAAGCCCAGACCCTCTCAAAGAGATAGATGCCTCCCTGCAGCCTGGACTTAGTGTCTACCTCTGTTAAGCAGTCCACAAATGGGAACCTGTCTCTTGGAGGCAGGTGGCGGTAGGTGCTTAATCTGTTCCTTGCAGGAATGAGTGAGGCGCCTGACTTGCTCCACACATAACCCCTTTTGTCCACCAAGTCTCCTCGTTAGACCATTTGGCTGGAATGATGGAGAACCAGGTTCTGCCAGAGGCAGAGAAAGGGTGTTATCAGTTCTCCCACTTCCCATGAGTGGGCTCTAACCACGGAACTATGAGGTATTCTGTTGCGGGACTCCTTCAGTCTCTCCTGTTGAATCTGTTCCATGGTGGATAAATAATAGAACAGGGGACTGGACTCTGAGTCTCCCGCCTCCTATGATTATAAGCTTCTTCTTACCAGGATAGTTTTTGTAACTGGTTTACTATGATTTGAAATAACATGAAAAATCTCATCAGGTTAAGGAATGATAAAATTCTGGTGAAATCCCATATATACTTTGGAAGACCTAATCAACTGAAATGTAAAAGCTTTTTAGCCTCTGAAAAATATATTAATATATATAGTTCACCATATTTATTATATTGCAGTTGTCTTCCCTAAATAAATGGTAACACTTAAATCACGGGCTCCAAGATTTTCCCAACATTAATATATTTCTTCTGTTGTGATGACAACAGAAATAAGAATTCCATTTTACATCCCTGAAGAACATTCAGCAATTCACTTAAATTACACCATAATTTAGTCAAATTCCAAAGGGGTAGCCGTGTTAGTCTATAGTAGAAAGACAACAGAGTCCTGTGGCACTTTTAAAGACTAACAGATTTATTTATCGCATGAGCTTTCGTGGGAGAAAATCCCACTTCGTCAGACGCTTTGAAGATAGGAAAGTTACAGAGTGGGAGGAAATTAAATGCTGCTATGTCATACACTCCCCTGCATTTAATTTCCTCCCACTGTGTAACTTTCCTATCTTCAAAGCGTCTGACGAAGTGGGATTTTCTCCCACGAAAGCTCATGCGATAAATAAATCTGTTAGTCTTTAAAAATGCCACAGGACTCTGTTGTCTACCATAATTTAGGGCAGCAAAAAGTGCCAGGTATTTAAAGATCTGTGCAGCCAGGGTTAAGAGATTGGTTATGAATCTTATGCCAGGCCATTGGATATGAGTTCCAGATGTGCCTCATCTGTAACCCTGTTCTTAGAAGATGGCCTAATTTAAAAGAGACCGTAAAACAGCATCTTCTGTACTATTATAAACATATCTAAACAGCATTACTCAGTTGACATAAGCTTACATTTGCTGGAACTGAATGTTACAGTACTGGAATGTTTGTAAAAGCTTAAGTAGTTGTGTTATGCCCCATTTCTCTCCATTGCTGGCTGAAAAGGAGAATGAAAAATGGTGGGAGGTGAAGAGAAGGTGGAATAAGTGACAAAAAATGGTGTAAACCAGCGATTTTTGCCCTTAAATAATGGGATAATAATGATTTTAAAAGGATATAAGAAGGAAGAAAAATTTTATACTGATTAGTTTGCCAATAAAAAAAATAAAGAGCAAAATATTGATTGCTTTAACTTTCCATAATAGCAATTTTAGGAGGGGAATATTTTTTCTGGAAAATTAAACTTTTAAATTAATACTTTAATTTTTAGTACTCAATATCTTTTCTTGAGAAGAACACAAGTCAAAGTACACATAGCTGCAAGGATATTTTGGAATTTAAAGAGATCCCTGTGTAGCCATTTGGCTGAACGTGATCTATGGAATTCAAATCCAAATTTAAAAGCAATTTAGGAATACAAGTAGATTAGCTCATAATTTGCAGTGTGAAATGACAGCAAATAAGAACAATCAAATCCTGTATCCCATTCATTTTGCTCTATGCATGGGTATCCAAGAAGCTGAGAGGTGATGGCCCTTCACTTTAGCCGTGGTAAGGCTGCATGTAACCGTGTTAAGGTTCAGGGAACTCAACATTAAAAAGACACAGACTAACTGGAAGGAATACAGAAAAGAATAATAATGATAAAAAGTACTGGAGGAGTTGATTCATGAAGAAAGAGTAAGAGAATTCTGTGTCCCACCAAAGTCATCGTTGAGCCAAGCTATGCAACTAGCTATAAATACTGGAAGAGTACTGTGTAATCACCATGAAGGGAGAAGAATTGTTTCAACGGGAACAAGGGGTGATAAGATGATAAAAAGGAAAGGAAAATTTAGGCTTAATATCTCTTCATCGCCCTTTGATTGTGGAATAGCTTTTTAAGGGAATAGTGGAAGTGCTGTCCCTTGCAGCACTCTAGACTAGACAGTACTACGGTTATTAGTCTAGATGGAGTTCTAGAAAACTGACTAAAGAAAGGCCAAATTCAGACCTGGTCTAAGCAGATGCGGCGTCGGTGAAGTTCATGGCTTTTCCCCTGCTTAGACTAGGTTTATACTTGGCCCAGATGGTCACATGCATATCTAAATTCTATACCTAACTGAGAGTTGTGAACGTCAGAGCACCTGAAAAGGTTGGGGGCTGCCACACTCCGCACTGCCGGTCCTAACTCCCTTTGGGAATGCAGGCCCAAGAACACAAACGGGAGCTTGTCCTCTGCTCTTTCCTTATGAAATGTAGTTCCTAGAATCTTATTTTCTGTGCCCTGTACTCTTCCTCCTGCCCTTACCTGTTTTGTCTGGGCCCCACTCTGTGCTGACAGCCCTGTTTTGCTACGGCCTGGCTCCCCTTGATGAGTAATACAGCTGCTAGAGACTTTTATGAGGAGGCCTCTTGATGCCTCCCCCATTTAGGCAACTGTTTTTAACTTAAAAATATATTCAAGGGGTCTAGTACCATCTTTGATGAAATGTAAATTCTGCTCTTGCCTGTACCATTTCCAGTACCATCTCTTTTCCCTTTCTTTTTAACCCATAACTACAGTGGCTGAGGCTCTTGGTCAGAATGCTAAATAGTTCCTGATAACAATCTGATCAGCCCTGTTTTAGAACCAGTAGAAATTTATCCTAGAGCTTTGTGGTTATTAGGACCATCCCTTTTATTATATGTTGCTGGCCCGTGTGAACAGGCTGTCTGTATACACTGCTGTTTTCTACTCACTTGTATCCTCCAAACCCTTAAAATAACCCAGGGAAAGAAGTTACAGCTTCATTCTCAGAGTTCCTTTTAAAAAGAGGCTACAAGGTTACTAGACGCTGACCTTTCACTGCCTGAATTCAAGAGTCTACTACAGTGACCCACTTTAGGAGCCATTTTTTCCTGTTGTGATGGGACGTGCATACGAGCCCTGCTCTAGCCCAGCGAGGGTTACTGATTCACTGCAGGCTGAGAAGGCCAGTCCCCTCTGCCTCAGCTGGGCATGCTCAGCCTGGAAATCAGGTATAAAAGGAAGCAACCCAGCTCAGTTTGAGTTGGCTGCTGAGGAGGAAGAATGCAGGGTGCCTGATGTCTTTACAGAGCTGCTTCAGGCTTTGGCCCCAGATTCAAGTTACACTGAGCCCCAGGTATAATTAAACAGAGAGATACTCCAGTGGTTAGGGCTCTCTCCTGGGTGGTGGATGCTCAGTTTTCAGTCCCTGCCTCCTAGGGCTGAAGATTATAAGGGCTAGGAGGTAGCGTTACCTCCATTTTGTGTGAATTCATGTGTGTTCTAAGTAAACCTACTGTGCTGGGTTCCAAAGGCGAGAAAGTCAGGGGAATGCCTAGTTTGTAAATCTTCCTGGGGTCTGAATGTGAGCTAGGCACTGAGCTGCTGAATGGCATCAGGACTTAGGTGGCTGTAGGAAATTTAGGCACTTCAGGGGCTTAAGTGGTGTAAGTAAGTGCCTAAGGTGTTTAAGTGCCTCTACGGTTAGGCAGTAGCTGAGAGGTGGTTTTGTGAATGCTAGAGGTGCCTAAAATGTTCGACTTAGTTACCTTAGGCCCCTTTGGGAATCTAGCTCTTGGTGATTTATTTTTCTGTTCTTCTGGTTCTTGAACAAATTCAATGTTCCAAGGCCCTGAGTCAACAGACATTCTAGTCCAGTGAAGTCCAGTCCTTAGTCTTCTTGTACTTTAATTTTTTTAATGTATATTTTCAGTTCTTGTGAATGATGTCAGATTGTCAGTGCTAGGAGCCTTTTGTCCATCCAAGGAACTAGAACAGTGTGAACTGTCTTCTGCTGTTCCGCAAGGGTATGTACCTAAAACCTTGACTGGGATGAAGATAAAGAGGCAGTTTATCCTAAAAGTTTTCACTAAGACTACTGACAAGTATGGCTACTGTGAAGATTTCCATTGCTGCTATTTAAGTATATTACAGGGTCTAAGAGATCCATTCAAGGGCTGTACTAGATAATGTACAAGTACTGAGTAAATAGACTCAGTCCCAAAGAGCTAGGGTATGGTAGAACACAATAGGTGCATGAAACAAACAAATAGGATGGTGGGGAGGAAATGGATAGAGAAAGGGAGAATGCAAAAATAAAAGCTTTCCAGCATAATGAGCTGTAGTCCTGTTGTGGACTAGACTGACCACCAAAATAAACTTCCCATAGGTCATCTGTCGGAAGACAGGATACTGGGCTAAATGGACCATTGGTCTGACTCTTGCTATGGCTGTTATGAGTTATGACTTTCCAAACATTCAGGAAGGATGACCCCTGCCCTTAGGTGCTTACAGTCTAAAGCCGGGTGGATAGACAGATGTTAAGGAGAAGGGAACAATTGTCAGCAAATTATGTAGAAGTCAATATGATTCACTGAAAACAGGACAAGTGGGTCTTTAAGAGGGACCTAAATGTGGAAGGCTAGGGGCCCCCAATTCCAGTGTCTGTCAGAAGTAGCAATGAAGTATGGTGGGAAAATAAAGTTAATTTAAAAATGATTATGATCTCCACATCTATAAAGTAAGCTTTTACCTTCTACTTATCTTCTCTTTAGTTCAGAAGGTTTGTTTGAGAGAGAGGCAGGGAGGAAAAGACATGATAGAAGTCCCTAGGGCAAACAAGAACAGAGAGGACAAGTATAAGGGCCTGATCCTGCCTGGATGTATGAGGGTGCAGACGCTTTCACATGCAGTCTTTTTGGTGCTCCATGCATCTGTCTAAGGATATGGCCAGGGAAATAGGCTGTGTGCAGTTGTGAGCACCAAAGCTTTCCCCTTCATTTTCATTTTTGAATGTGGTTGTTTCTATTCACTTAAAGTGCCAGTGGACACTGGAACACAAAAATCCCCTTTAAGTTGCTTACAAGAATAGCTCCACTTGCTTTCTTAGCTACTTTTTCCTGAGCACGTAACCCATCTGCACTCAGAAAATGACTGGTTGGCAAATGCTTTGCCAACCATGATTCTTCCCAGCCCCCCATCAGATGGTGTCGGGAATGGTTTGACTGTTTGAACGTCCTCACAGGACGCATGCCACTATGGCTCTTCTATGCCTTTGGTCATAGTGGGTGAAAATAACGCTAGTCCAGATTATGATAATGTAGTCGGGGTCAAACTATGTGCAGCAACCATTTGGGAATGGAGTGTTGCTAAGATCATTTACCTAGTTTAGACAGGCAGTTAGACTATTAGATGTGCTCTTTGCTGAGGTAATGGGTAAACTCTAATCCAGTCCTATTCTTTGTCCATCTCTATTAGGAGCCCTTCTTCTCGGGCCTCCTTACTACCATACAAGAGCTTACTGGCACTCTGCTAAGTGCTGGTGAACACCTTCCCTCTGAGCAGGCCAATAACCACATGCTGCCTGCCTGCCTCTGTCTCTCCTAAGCTATCAGCATGAGGCATCTTCTCTGTTCCTGGCCTCCCTTTACAACGTGATTCTTCTTCTCCTGCCTTCTTTGCTCCCAACCTGAGCTGCCAGCAGGAGGGGATGTCACTCACAATAGGCATGCAGAGGAGAGAATTGGAGGGATGACTGGATTGAACCCTTTCCACCCAAGTGTCTCAATGTTGTGTTGCCCCAGCTTCCAAATGGAAATTCTTCCTATTCCAATGCTCACTCCCCATATTCAGCAACACAGCTGAAATCATGAGAAACTGGTGAAATTTTCTGGAGTTAAACATCAGGGAAATTCCCACTGTGCTAAGAATTAACAGGTGTTTTTTTCCAAACTAATCTTTGGCAGTTTTTGAGTAAATTTTAAATTGTTTTACACTGTTGGAATTTATATCTATTATAAATCCTTTTTGACATGGATTGTTCAGCATTGGAATGTTCCTAGTCGAGTATCTTGACAGGATGAAGAGATGCAATCTGAGTTACAAAATCATTTCTCTTCACCTGAGTAAATGACTTTATTTCTGGGCTTTGGATCTGAAAATAGACTCTATATTTCTCTGCAGTTGCTGTGTAAATGGGTCATGATATTTGAGAAGAATGTTGCCCTATCGTTGCTGGAGGATCAGCATGTTCTGTTATGCACCTCCACAATTCTTCTTGCTAAAGTCGCTGTTAATTCCTGTAACCTGTCACACCTGAAGGAATGTGCATATGAGCATGAAATCTGCTGTACAATGTTTCTACTGTAACACTAGAATTAAGCTGTACCTCACTCAAACAGGAAAAATTGCTTTGCCTTTTTGATCTGTAACTGTATGATCAATGCATGTGTATGGTGAAATAATCCAATTTAGAGATGCACACAGGTTGAAAAGTCTGGATTTAGATTTTGAACCCCATTAATTTCAGGAAAGTTCAGATCTGGGATTTGGTTCAGACTTTATAAAGATAGGGACCACTGGCAAAGCTTAGATATGCAGATTCTTGATCCAGAATTTGAGCATCTTCACAATTCAGTGTTGAGATTTGGGTTATAGTGGATTTCCAATTCCAATAATTATTTTAGATGTTTTGTCTCCACAGTCCATAATAAACTCTAATCATTAGAGCTATTAAAGATATAGACAGAACATTTTATGTGATTAAGATGCAGTAATATTTTACTTCTATAAAAAGCTGTTTTAAGTTCTTAACACAGCCTGATTCTTTACATTTTTCTGTTCCTTTTCATGCTGAGAAAATACTGTATTGAATTTTGTATGACTGTGCTAGAGAGCTTTCCCTGTGTTCCATTTAGGAAACATTGAAACCAATATTGTAAAGTCTTAGCACCTTTGTTAGGCACACTAAAAATAATTATACTAGCACCAACTGAGATCAGGGCCCCATGGTGCTAGATCCTGTACATACTTGCAGTCAGATAGTTTCCACCCTGAAAAGTTTAAATAGAACAGTCCTATACAAGGTAGGAGCAGTTTTATTATCCTCATTTTACCATGGGGAAACTGAGTCACAGACCCTGATTCTATAAAGTTCTTGAGCACATGCATAACTTTAAGCACTGGAGTAGTTCTGTTACATTAAGGAGATTAAGGAGATACTTACATGTTTAATTTTCTTGCTGAGCGGGTCAATGAGATTAAGTGACAAACTGTAGCTCACAAAGGAAGTCCATGACAGAGCTGGAATTGAGATTAAACACACCGGCAAGGCTTGCTCTGCCTGGAGGGAGATAGTTTAAAAGGGGAAAGCCCCTATAGAAATTGGTCATGGGCTGACTTGCTGGGCCTGGATCTGCAACTCTGGGGCAACTTGGGTTGGTGACTGGTTGGCTGCATAGAGCAGGAAATACAGGTTGAGAAGGAAAGGCTGAAAGTTACAAAGAAGAAGAAATGAAGAATTGCTTCAGATTAGGAAGAAGATGGAAAAAAGAATAGAAATATCTGAAGAGAAGGGCACAGACAGATGGAGCAGAGAGTCAAGAAAAGGATCAATGTCTTATAGTTCTCAAATCACAGGCTAAAGATGTAAAGATAGTTGTTAATCCCTGGAAAATGGCAGAATGGCTGTGATGTATCAGATACATTAAGAGTTGTTAAAATGCAGGGTGGAGGTTTCTTAATAGAATATATACAAGAAGTTTTTCAACCAGTTTCTTAAAACTACAATATAGGGAAAATAAGTAATTTGCCAGCTACATAAGTTTATGACAGAAGCAAGGGAAGTAATGTCTGGGCTTCCACTGCGCATGACTGAGAATGAAATGAAAGGGGTAGAGGTGAGGACTGAGTACTTTTTGTTAAGCAACTGCTTAGCAGGAGATGGGGACAAACCATCCATAGCCATCCAACTAACATTTAAAGATGCAACACTACCCGTTACTAGAGGATATCAACTCTTTTGGATGAATTATACCATATAATTAAATGGCCCCATTGAGATGTTATAAATGTCAAAGGTTTGGATGGGTGGCGGCTGTTCATAAGGGGAAAATGAGGTGTAGTAAATATGGAGGCAAACACTCATATAGCAGGAACAGACCTAAAATGCAGCAATTGTGGGGATAAGTAGAGCAGTGGTTCCCAACCTTTTCTCTACCGTGGCACACCTTGATACCTTCAAATTGTTTCGAGGCGCACCACCATTAAAAACTCATGGATATTCAAATTAACTCATGAATATTCATGCACCATGGCACAGTTGGGAAATGCTGCTATGGGGCGTGGTGGGGTAGCAGGGCAGGTGAGGGAAGGTCAGGAGTCGTTATGTGGGGTGGCAGGAGAGAGTGGGGTGCTGAGCAGAGCAGGGGTGGCAAAAGGGGGTGGGGGTAACCATTAGGGGAGCAGGGTAAGGGTGGCAAGAGAGAAGAGGGGAAGGGAGAAGAGGAGTGGCTATGTGGGATGGCAGGGGTAACCTAGGGAAAGGGAGGGCAGGGCTAGGGCCAGATCCCGCTGCCACGGGCATCTCCAGTCTGGGGCACAACGGAGCCTGCTGCCACCGGCCTCCAGGGCGGCTGGATTGGGCCACTACCAGCTCTGGGGCCCCCAGATCAGACCACTGCTGCCGGCTCTGAGGCCGCTGGGGCAGGCCGGATCGGGCCGCCACTGGCTTCGGGGCTGCCTGGGCAGGCTGGACCGGGCCACTGCCAGCTCTGGGGCTGCCGGATCAGGCTGACGCCGCTGGCTCTGGGGCTGCCGGGGCAGGCTGGATCGGGCTGCAGCCGTCGGTTCCCGGGGCAGGCCATCCGGCCACCGCAACAGCCCTCCACCCGTTCCCCAGCTCCTGCAGCCCCCCCACCATCCCATGCCCCCCTGAGACCCCCGCCCAGCCCCTCACTAAGAGCTGAAAATCACTAAGAGCTGGGAGGACCCTCGGGAGACTGAACAGAGGAAGAGCTGGTGGCCTCAGAAGGCCATGGTGTATATCTGAGCCGCTGGTGGTGGAGTGGCTGGAACTTAATGGCTGGACAGCAGAGCGAGAACGTGCCTTCTTTCCCCTCCCCCAACCAGGCTGGCAGTGCACCTCTAGACTCTGAGTCTGTCCTGACTAAGGACTCCACCTATGAGTGGGGTGCATGAAAGGAAGGACACATTAAATGAACTTCTTGTTGCTGGACTTAAGAACCAGAGGGAAAAAGAAAATGCCCAGTGTATTTTGGTATGAGTTTGGTATTTTTGGTATGGGTTTTTTGCTCATGCTTTTCTGAGTGCGAATCATGTTTTCCCAAGTTAAAGTGTTACTTTCCACCTTTTTATTAAAAGTCTCTTTTCTACACTCGTCTCTGTGCTTGCAAGAGGGGAAGAAACACCCCAGGTATAATTGTCCCAGGTTACTTGGTCAGGGCGCAAGCTGGTTTTATGTGGTATTGTTGAAAGTAACCCTGAGATATTGAATCCAGCCCTTACGGCTGCTGACTGTGACTGGCAGAAGTTACATTTTTGGAGGGGTCATCCAGAATCCCTGGGTCAGTACCACTTGCAAGCACATCTTGAGGGATCCTTTACTGATTATAACAGCAAATGCCAGGAAAACTTCGCTGACAAAAACTTGTTATTGCTCAGTATTGGGGCACCTACTGCGTTCAGTTTGGTGGATGGAATCTTTTTGTATTTAGATCTGTGAATTGCAACAAGCAATACAGCAAGTAAATATAGCTGGGAAATCTATAAAGAAGGATTGGGAAATGATCATTTGCCTATGCTAGCTACATATCAAGGCCAAGGTAACACTGAAAGAATTCCTACTTGGAGACATAGAACAGCAAACTGAGGACTCTAACAGTAAGTGTGCTGAGTACCAAAGTACCAATTGTGTAATTTCCAAAGGGGTAGCCGTGTTAGTCTATTGTAGAAAGACAACAGAGTCCTGTGGCACTTTTAAAGACTAACAGATTTATTTATCGCATGAGCTTTCGTGGGAGAAAATCCCACTTCGTCAGATGCTTTGAAGATGGGAAAGTTACAGAATGGGAGGAAATTAAATGCAGGGGAGTGTATGACATAGGATCAGGTCAGGCTGTAACAGCAAATCAAAATAGGTGTTAGGATTCAAACAATGGGGAACAGCACATAGAGGAGGGTGAGGTCAAATCACTTGTTGTAATGAGAGAAAAATCCATAGTCCCTGTTTAATCCCAAGACAACTCAGTCAAATTTGCATATAAGTTCGAGTTCTGCAGTTTCTCTTTGAAACTGTGATTTGTTATTCATCTGTTTCAACACAGCTATTAACAGGTTGTCAAGGGAATGAGCAGGGAGATTGAAGTGTTCCCTTATTGGTTTTGTAGTGTTGCAATTTCTGATGTCAGATTTGTGTCCATTTATTCTTTGGCGCAGAGACTGTCCTGTTTGTCCAATATATAAGGCAGAGGGGCATTTCTGGCACATGATGGCATAAATCACATTGGTGGATGAGCAGGTGAACGAGCCCTTGATGGAGTAGGTGGCTTGATTAGGCCCTGTGATGGTATCATCAGTGTAGATATGAGGGCAAAGTTGGCAGCGTGGTCTGTTGCAGGGATATGTTCCTGCTTTAGTGTTTCTGTTATATGATCTGTAGTTGCTGGTAAGTATCCTTTTAAGGTTAGGGGGCTGTCTGAAAGCAAGGAAAGGTATGTCTCCTAAGGCTTGAGAGAGTGAGGGATCATCTTGTAAAATAGGCTGTAGATCTTTGATGATGTGATGAAGGGGTCTGGCTTGGGGGTTGTAGGTGTTGACCAGTGGCGTTCTGTTGTTGTTTTTCATGGGCTTCTCCTGCAGTAGTTGATTTCTGGGTACCCGTCTGGCTCTGTCAATTTGTTTCTTCACTTCTGCGGGTGCATACTGTAGTTTTAAGAATGCCTGGTAGAGATCCTGAAGGTGTCTGTCTCTGTCTAAAGGGTCAGAGCAAATGCGGTTATATCTTAGGGCTTGACTGTACACAATGGATCGTGAGGTGTGTCGTGGATGAAAGCTCGAGGGATGTAGATAACTATACCAATCAGTAGGTTTGCGGTATAGGGAGGTCTTTATGTGCCCATCGCTAATTTGCACTGTAGTGTCCAGAAAGTGGATCTCTTGTGTGGAGTGTTCCAGGCTAAGTTTGATTGTGTTGTGGAAATTGTTGAAATCTCTATGGAAATCTTCAAGGGCATCTTTACCATGGGTCCAGATGATGAAGATGTCATTAATATAGCGTAGGTAAAGTAGAGGTGCTTTGGGATGAGACGTGAGGAAACGTTGTTCTAAATCGGCCATAAAGATGTTGGCATATTGTGGGGCCATGCGGGTACCCATAGCAGTGCCACTGACCTGAAGGTATAAATTATCTTCAAATCTGAAATGGTTGTGGGTAAGTACAAAGTACAAAGTCACAGAGGTCAGCCACAAGTTTAGCTGTGTCATCATCTTGGATAGTTCTTCTAATAGCTTGTAATCCATCCTTGTGTGGGATGTTAGTGTAAAGAGCCTCTACATCCATAGTGGCCAGGATGGTATGTTCTGGAAGACCGTCAATGGATTGGATTTTTCTCAGGAAATCTGTAGTGTCTCTCAGATAGCTAGGTGTGTTGATAGCATAGGGTTTTAGGAGAGAGTCCACATAGCCAGATAATCCTGCTGTAAGCGTGCCAATGCCTGAGATGATGGGGTGTCCGGGGTTTCCTTTTTTATGTATTTTTGGTAGTAGATAGAATATCCCTGGACGGGGTTCTGGCGGTGTGTCTGTCTTGATTTGTTCTTGTGCTGCTTTGGGGAGTTTCTTGAGTAGGTGTTGTAGTTCCTTTTGGAATTCCTCAGTGGGGTCAGAGAGGAGTGGTTTGTAGAACGTTCTATTGGACAGCTGTTTATAAGCCTCCTGATCGTAATCCGATTTATTCATGATGACGACGGCACCTCCCGTGTCAGCCTCCTTAATAATAACGTCAGAGTTGTTTCTGAGGCTCTGGAGGGCATTACGCTCTGCATGGCTGAGGTTATGGTGTAAGTGATGTTGTTTGTCCACAATTTCAGCCTTTGCCCGGTGGCGGAAACAATCTATATAGAAATCTAGTCTGTTGTTCCGACCATCAGGAGGAGTCCACGTTGAATACTTTTTCTTGCAATGTTGGGAGGAAGGTATCTGAAGGTCATTGCGTTCTACATTGGTGGTGGCGAAATACTCCTTGAGTCTGAGACGGCGAAAGTAGTTCTCCAGGTCACTGCAGAATTGTATCTTATGTGTGGGGGTGGTGGGGCAAAAAGAAAGTCCCCGAGACAGCACAGATTCCTCTGCTGGAGTAAGTCTGTGAACTATAAATATTGTAAATCAGTGGAACAAAGAATTAAGAAGGAGAATTGGAGAAGGAAGTATGTTAAAAGTTCTAAGTTAAGAGCAGAGTTTGATCGCTGTCTTTTTGAACATTGAAAAAGTATATGACATGCTATTGAGTGAAGGCTTGCTGTATAAACTAGAATAAGAGGAAGAATTTTCTTGTAGATAAGAGACTTTTTAAGTGACGGAATCATACATGTCTGACTGGGGATGGCTTTCTCAAATATTTATAGACTTACTAATGGCACTCCACAGGGGCTCATTATCAGCCTAACCCTGTTTAACATTGTCATAAATGATCTCCCAGAGAGTATAAGATCAGGACTACGTATTACTGTATTTGCAGACAACTGTGCTATGTGGGCCATAGTTAAGATAGCTGTGGAGAGAAACAGTGAGGCCCTCGAGGGGATTTCAGAATGGGAAGATGCGTGGCAATTTAAGTTCTCACCTGCTAAAATGAAGGGAATGATCTTCACAAAAAAGGAAGTTGGGGAAGAATGGAACTTGTATCTCGATACAAAAAAAAAAAAATACAAGTAGTTCAAAATTTTACATTCTGAAGAGTTATGTCTAGGAACAAACTAACTTTGGGTGCTTCTACACTTACAAATTAAGTTGACTTAAGGAGGCTTAAGTCGACTTAAACTACTCCACATCCACACTGGGCTTTCCTTACGTCAACTTAAGCAGTTCCATAAGTCGACTTAAGGAAAAGTTAAGTTGACCTAATAACACCTCGATTTAGGTTGACTTAATGCTTAAATTGACCTTATTAGGTCAACTTAAGCCAGTGTGGACGGGGATTAGTGCCTAAATCCACCTTATTAAGTCGATTAAAAATGTTAAATTGACTTAATAAGGTTGAAAAGGGGCTATGTCTACACTTGAAAAGTTAAGTCGACTTTTGTTTTGCATGGCATTTGCTTAGTTCGAATTAGTCAGTTACATTAAGCTCAATGTGCTGGTTAGTTCGAACTAACATGGCCACATTGACTTAATTTGAACTAACTGGTTCGAATTAAGGGTTAGTTCGAAAGGTATAATCAAATTTATTAGTTCGAATTAAGGAAGCCCTTAATTTGAACTAATGAAAGCCTAGTGTGGCCAAGGCTTAAATTTAGTTCGAATTAAGCTTCCTTAATTCAAACTAACTTGCCAGTGTAGACATAGCCTAAGATAATTGCCCCAAAATGCCCTTCTTGAGGGAAGGGGGGACTCATCCCAGAAACAGTCACAGGGGGAAGCATATGTACCTTGGACCCTGGTAATTCCTTTTTATTTTCTTGGTTTGGACTACCTCAGCAGGGGAGAGCCTTAGCGTGAACTCGGTAGTAGAAAATAGGAAGGGGCCCACGAAGGGCAGCCTTGGTATCCATATCACTGATAGCTCCAAAGGGCCCTGGGTCAGAACCTTGTGGAGTAGGAGGGCCTGGCCTCTCCTACCAACAACCTCTCTGCCAGCTATTCACCATAGCCTGACAATTAGGCCATGCTTCCTGACCAAACCCCAAGTGAGGACCATTACATAGAACCATAGGTCTGGAAAGGACCTGGGGAGGTCATTTTAGTCCTGCCTTGAGTGCAGGGCATCGAACCAGTATTGTCTAGACCAAAGGTGGCCAAATTTACTGACCCCCGATATCAATCTCCCCGCTGGGCAGAATCATTTAGCCTGACCACCTGCTGCAGGGCAGAAGCTATGAGTTCCCTTCTTCAGTCTGGTAGGTGGAGAATGGGGGGCAGGGCAGCTCCCAGCTCCAGTGGTAAAAGAGTCACATGAGGTTCATGATCCACAATTTGGGCATTCCTGATATAGGTCTGACAGGTCTTCATCCAACCTGCTCTTAAAAATATCCAGTGACAGAGATTCCAAAACCTCCCTAGACAGTTTATTCCAGTTCTTTACTCTCCTGACAGTTAGGGACTTTTTCCAAATGTCCAACCTAAACCACCTTTGCTGCAATTTAAGCTCCAGGGCCATCCTTTGGGAGGAGTGAGCAGGGCGATTGCCCTGAACCCCACCGTTATGTGGCCCTGCGCTGCCCTGCTCCCCGTGGGTCAGCGCGGGGCCCACGCTGCTTTCCCCTCTGCCCCCGCCAGGGCCACACTTTGTCCAGCCCTGGCCTGCTCCCTCCTGTTCCACTGCTTTTGGCAGCAAGAAGCCAAAGGCAGTGGGATGAGGCGGGAGCGCTTCGCCCGGCCTCTGGGCCAGCCCTCCCCGCCCCCAGGGGCGGAGCAGGGAAGCAGACAGCCCTGTTAATCCCACTGGTTCTTGTTCTATCTTTAGAGGTTAAGGAGAACAACTTTCTCCCTCTTACTTGTAATGACCTTTTACGTACTTGAAAACTGTTATGTCCCCTCTCAGTCTTCTCTTCTCCAGACTAAACAAACCCAGTTTCTTCAATCTTCCCTTACAGATTGTGTGTTCTAGACCTTCAGTTATTTTTTGTTGCTCTTCTCTGGACTTTCTCCAATTTGTCCACATCTTTCCTGAAATGTGGACCCAGAATTAGACAGAATACTCCACTGAGGCCTTATCAGCATGCAGGAAAGTGTAAGAATTGCTTCTCATGTCTTCCTTCAATGCTCCTAATAAGGGGTTCTCAAAGTATTTTTTGCTGGAACCCTCTTTGAAAATATTGCAGGCTGTGGAAGGTTTGCCCTGCCCCAAAAATAGTGATGACCCCACCCCATGCCAGGCCACCCATCCCCTGTGCCATGCCACCCTTACTTCTGCACTGCTGATGGGGGTGGCACTGCCTTCAGAGCCCCTGGCCAACAGCTGCTGTTCTCTAGCCACCCAATTCTGAAGGGCTCTGGCTGTCAGCCATGCATGAGGCAGATGGCTGCAGCCCCAGCATGCATGGGGGCTGACAGCTCGCAACCCATCAATAACTTCATGACCTCTTGAGGGATTCCAAATCCCAGTTTGAGAACCCCTGTTCTAATACATCCCAGAGTGATGTTTGCTTTTTTGTAACAGTGTTACACTGTTGACATATTTATCTTGTGGCCTTCTATGACCCCCACCCCTCTTTCTGCAGTGCTCCTTCCTAGGCGGTCATTTCCCATTCTGTATGTGTGTGTCCTGCCGGACCCTGAGTGGGCCTGAAGCTGGGCTACCAGAGTGAATCAGCCCTGTATGCTAAAAAAAATAAAAAATAAAAAAAAAAATAAGGCCTATGTTAACAGCTTTGTTTAAGTAATGCTAAAGAGAAAACAATCTCCATGATTAAGGGGTTTGTGGCAACAGCGTAAGTTAAAGTTCCTCTTTTGGCATTTTGCTTGGCAAGTAGCTTTGTAGTTAGCAAGCTTGTCCAAGTGTACCCTTAAGAGAACAGAGGGTGGGCCTATCAAAGTAAAGAAAATCTTCCCCCCTTCCCCCCCCACCTCTCAAGATAAAATTGCTGGATGAAGCAGCTTTGATTGTATAAGAAGTGCAGATTTTGATTATTTAGCAATTTCCATGGCCTAAACTTGAAATTGCTAAGGGCAGCACAAATGGCTAAGTAGAGGATGCATGAGTGGTATGCATGTACAAGTTCCTGACCAAGGCCAAAACTCATTGACTGGCCAGAACCCAGGCGTGCCAATCAAGAAAGAAGTGGTGACCGGTCGAAGGCAATTCTGAATGGAATGAAGGAAGGTAAAGAGGGGTGGCTCGGTCCAGCCCCTTTGATGGATTCATCCATAAAACCAACTCGACTCGGGAGTTAGGATGGAGGAAGACTGATATCAACACAACAGGGTCGGTATGCACCACAACTTCCTCACCCCCTCAAGTCTTGGCACCTGGGCTAACTTTGACCTGTCCAGTCTTAAGTAAGCCCTGTGTCTGACAGGTATAAGTGTGTTCCAACTATGGATGTGTGAGTTAAAAGCATGGTGGTTTGTCTTCTATGTTGCATTCTGTGCTGCCTAATTTAGAGCTGTAATTACAAGCTAGAACTTTTCTGCCTTATACTGTTGCTATACATATTGATACCTAGAGACCTACCTGAATGAACTCGATCTCCTCATTTTTGGGATAGATCTTGTTACCTACAGTATTTATTGTGCAATTTTATTAGATGGTCTTCTCAAGCGTTGAACTGTGGCTTATGTTTTCCTAAACTTGTACCCTCATACCAAATTAATAAAAGTGACATACCAAGTGATTAATACTAAAAGAGGTGTCCAGAGTCTTTCTCCCCCTTTTTGAATCCCGCATAACATGTGCAATTGATTGTTCTTTCCTCCATGGTGTACTTTGCATCTGTCTTTATTTAATTTCATTCTATTTACTTCAGACCATTTCTTCAGTTTGTTCAAGACAAGAAGGGGTTGCAACTAGGGCCAGACTGTCATGCCTTGGGACACAGCTGGCTATAGGGACATATAGACTGCAGAAACCAGGTACACTGAAGGGATTACCGAAAGACAGACCCTAGCCCTGATCAAGGACAATAAATCTTAGAGAGAGGCTGAGTTTCAAAGGAGTGACCAAAACACTACCTAAAATAGAATGCCTTTTAAAAAACTTATTCCCAGGACAGCCGAATTTGGCAATTAATTGATCTTTGACTACTAGTGGTAAACATGCCAATGGCTTGTGATGTAAGATTAGATGGGTTCTGAGCTGGTACAGACAATTCTTTTTTTGGGTCTGGCTGGTGAGTCTTGCCCACATGCTCAGAGATTAGCTGGTTGTCATATTTGGGGTCAGGAGGGGATTTGGGGGGGGCGGAGTAGGAGGTTCTGTGGCCTGCATTGTACAAGAGGTCAGACTAGATGATCATACTGGTCCCTTCTGACCTTGAAATCTATGAAAAAAATTGCTTTGTCTGTAGAAACTCTTCTGTACCACAAGCAGGGGAAGGACTCTGAGTGCCAGGGAAGAGAAGCAACCCCAAATTGTGGTCTGGTAGTGAATTCAGGAGGATTCTCCCCCTCCCTCCACAGCTCTGCTTCAGGATCACAACCCTATTTAAGGTAACGTTTCAGGCCAAGCTTTAAACTTCAGCATGTGTTGAAGTTCTGTTGTCTTGTTGAGGGATGGACTTAAGAACACGCATGAGTGCTTTCCTGAAACAGGGCCTCAGAACTGCTTTTGGTCCTCCATACATCTTAATAGCAGATACAAGTAAATTATTAGCAGTTAGTGCAAATCCCCTAAACCAATCATGATCGTAAGTTGTTTCTTGAATCAGGCCCAGAGCCGTGCTGCTGCTACTTGGTTCTCTGTTGAGCCCTTTTCAACCACTGATCCCTCTGGAGCTCAGGATGCTGCTGCTAGCAGAGGAGATAAATCTATCCCTGCAAGGGTGGAAAGCTTTGTCACACCCAGAGTGAAACAAGAGTCTGAAAAAGGCTCTCTAGTGTCTACTTTCAGTTCTTATATGCCCCCTGTTACTGTAATATCTGTGCATGTCAGTCTTTAATATATTTATCCTCACAACACTTCTGTGAGGCAGGGAGGTACTATTATTCCCTCTGAGGCCCAGAGAGACAAAATGGTTTGCTTAAAGTCGCATAGAAAGCCTGTAACACAGCAGGGAATTGAACTAGCACCTCCAAAGACCCAGGCCAATGCCCATAATCATTAGACCATCTTTCCTCGAGTAGGTTCTACTTAATACATTCTTAATCTTGGTTATCAGGATTTTCTCAAGGCGATGGGTGGACTTCTGACATTTTATGTCTTGAAGTGTCTTTAGGGTTTCATCTGACACGCTTTCTTTAAAATACGTGTGTAAAAGTAGTCTCACAGTTAGAGTGGAATCCCTTAGCCATTTTAGGTTTGTTTTGTTAGTAATGCTGGAGTATCCTTCAAGACTCTTCTATTAATGATTGGTTCTTCTGAGTGGCTGTCTGGAATAACTCACTGTTTGAACTGCAGGTATTTGCACACTCCCTTTGTGACTGTCTCAGGTGCTCTTTATGGCAGACACTAAAGAAAAGATTTAAATGCTTGTTTGTTCTTGTAGGAATCCGGGTATTGCCCAAATATCACTTATAGTCCTTGAGCCAGGAGTAAGAAGAAGGATACTTACATAAAGGGTTATCTTTAAGAAAATCATAATTGATTTTTTTTATTGTTCTTACAGTAGCACCCAAGCACTCCAAACAGGATAAAGCCCTCCTAAATTAGATGTTACTTCATTTAATGGGCATTGAATAAGCCAAAGTCCTGTGGACAAAATGTACATGTTCATTTAATTAATGATTGTATCAGAAAGCATATACAAAGGGGGAGGGGTGGGGATAAATAAAGCTGTAGAAGAATCTTAATTCTGGCAAGTTGCAATGTTTTTTTAACACAAGTTCCAGAGGGGTAGCCATGTTAGTTTGTATATGGCAAAAAACAAGAGTCCTTGGGCACCTTAAAGAGTAACAAATTTCTTCAGGCATAAGCTTTCGTGGGCTCCAACCCACTTTGTCAGATGTCACAGGACTCTTGTTTTTGTTTTTTTTAACACAATTTTTTTTTTTAAAAAAGGAATTCTCTAGATTTAAAGAAAAGTTCCATTACACACAACTGTAACATCCTTTCCCCCCATCAATCATCAGCAAAGTGTTTACTGGCCACTTCATATCTACACCACAGATCTCTGCCACTTAAGCTAAGGGAGCTCCTCTATTAGCAGATAGCAATAGTAGGCTATTATCCTTTGTTTGACCCATTTGTCAGAAAGGGGCACAACAAACATTTTGTTGCTAGGCTATATAACTATTTGTTATAAAGCTGATAGGAATCAGAATTCCATGTCTACTCCTGGCTCTGATAGGGGAATGTTGTCCAGTGGCTGAACAGGGGACTGAGAGTGAGGCCTTCTGAGTTACATTGGTTTGTTAGGCTTCAGGTGTACTTTTTCTTTGTTTAATGATTCTTTGCAGTTGAATAGTGGTCATTCATATGTATGTCTCAAAGCAAAATGAGAGTGAATCTGCAGGAGTAGTCTCAGATGCCATAGACAAGCACATATGGTACAGATGCCATAGACAAGCACATCGATTTGGGGTATTCATTCTGTGAGATGCTGTCTTCCGTCATAAGGTACGTCTACACTACCAATAAAACCTTGCAGCTGGCCCATGCTAGATGACTCTGACTCCTGGACCTCAGGCTGTGGGGGCTGTGAAACTGCAGTGTAGACATAGAATCATAGAATAATAGGGTTGGAAGGGACCTCACGAGGTCATCTAGTCCAACCCCCTGCTAAAAAGCAGGACCTCTCCCCCTAAATTATCCCAGCCAGGGTTTTGTCTAACCGAGCCTTAAAAATCTCCAAAGATGAAGATTCTACCACCTCCCGAGATAGCCCATTCCAATGCTTCACCACCCTCCTAGTGAGAAAGTTTTTCCTAATATCCAACCTTGACCTCCCCAGCTGTAATTTGAAACCATTGCTCCTTGTTCTGTCCTCTGTTACCCTTGAGAACAGCCTAGCTCCCTCCTCTTTGGAGCAACCCTTCAAGTAGTTGAAGGTTGCTATCAAATCTCCTCTCAGTCTTCTCTTCTGTAGACTAAATAAGCCTAGTTCCTTCAGTCTCTCCTCATAAGTCATGTTCCCCAGCCCCCTAATCATTTTTGTTGCCCTCCGCTGGACTCTTTCTAATTTGTCCACATCCTTTCTGTAGTGGGGAGCCCAAAACTGGACACAGTACTCCAGATGCGGCCTGACCAGTGTCGAATAGAGGGGAATTATCGCATCCCTCGATCTGCTGGCAATACTCCTACTGATGCAGCCTAATATGCCATTGGCCTTTTTGGCAACAAGGGCACACTGTTGGCTCATATTCATCTTCCCGTCCACCATAACTCCCAGGTCCTTTTCTACAGCGCTGCTACTTAGCTGATCGGTCCCCAGCCTGTAGCAGTGCATGGGATTTTTCCGTCCTAAGTGCAGGACTTTGCACTTGTCTTTGTTGAACCTCATGAGGTTTCTTTCGGCCCAGACTTCTGTACTTGTGCAACACTACAGCCTGAGCTCTGCATCCCTCCCACCTTGTAGGCTCCTAGGCCTGATCTCCCACCCGAGTCTGCTAGTCTGCACAGTGATGAAACAGTCCTGCAGCCTGAGACCGAGTCAGCTGGCTTGGGCCAGCCTGGGGTATATAACTGCAGTGTAGACATAAGCTAAGAGACCTGGATTTTTTATTCTAAGCTTTGCCAAAGATAGTCCATTTGGCTCTGTATGAAAGCTTACACTTCTTTTGTCTATGTTCTATGAACAAAGGGAGCTCATTTAATTTCCAGGGCTGTCAGTTTGACACCTTTCACAAGCACTAAATTCCCTAAAATATGGTCTAACTGGTTTTAATTGACTCTTTTACTGCTTGTACTTCTGTCTATATAAACTTGTGTGTGTGTGTGTATTAGAGGGAGGGGTTCCTGTCATCCATTTTGATCTCAAAACCCAAAATGTTTCACAGTACAAGTTAATCTTCAAGCAGAGCTTTGAAAAAGGTGGAAACGGGTGGCTTTTTTTTAACAGAACAGGGCAGGGTTAGAATTGTGATCAATTTGCACCACCCAGAATTAGAAAATTCTCCTTTAGCAAGAACAATTGTACAATATTTGTATGTGTTGCAACATACCATTATAAATAAGTGCAGCATGGCTAAGTATTATTTCCTAGTCTAATGATTAAAGCTCTTAGTAGATAGTCTCTCTCTCTTTTTCCTTGAATAACTGCCAATGAACCAGCAGCAACATTGTGAAATTAGTTAGCACACTTACTCAAAGCAAAACCAGAATATTATTCCTCACATTATGCAACCATAACCCTGTGCCCCAGGCTAAATTTTTTAAAGGGGCCTGACGAACTCTTGTTTGAGAGTGAGTCCTGCTTTGAAATGCTCTCCAAGTCATGACCTTTGTGGCATCCACATGTCTAACATTGAACTGAATGAATCCACCTCCCAGAAACTTCTTGGCCAACATACACACCTCTATGGTTATGAGAGTTCAAAGAGGTATAAGTGGTCGAGGAAATCAAAGCAAAACTTGCATTCGTATGTGACCCATAAGTCCTCAAGAAGTTTCCAGCTCCAAATCACTTTGCAAGAGAGGCTGGAAGAAATCTTGGGGTCTTTATTTATTTATTATTTAAGAGGGAGTGTCCTAGAATTACAGCTCACCTGAAAAAATAGCCCATGCTAGGCATTTTCTTCTCTTATGGTGTAAAACACTGAGGAGAATTGGGTCCACTAAGTTTGTGGCATGGAGCTATCTTAACTTTGAATACTTCGGCACAGCATGTGTGACAGCTCAGATGCTGATAACGCACAATGTGCCGTCTGTAGCTCAGAAGCTCCTAGCAGCTCACTTACATAGCTGTCATTTGGACAAACGTTGGCAGTCCCTGTTCTGTGGGAGCTGGGAGGAACAAAATTTAAGAAGTTTCCACTTGTTCTCATGCTCTAGTCTCTGAGGCTATGTCTACACTTGCTAAAATTAGTTCGAATTAGTTAGTTCAAACTAATTAATTCGAACGAATTTTAGTTAGTTCGAATTAGCGATCTCCATTCATTTCAATGGCCGGTTAGTTCGAACTAAGAAATTAGTTCAAATTAACATGGCCACATTAGCTAATTTGAACTAGTTAGTTCGAATTAAAGCCTTACTTCTAAAGCCCTATTCGAACTTATTAGTTCGAATTAAGGAAGCCCTTAATTTGAACTAACTAAAGCCTAGTGTAGCCATGGCTTTAGTTAGTTCAAATTAAGCCTCCTTAATTAGAACTAATTTGCCAGTGTAGACATAGCCTGAGAGATTACAATGCTTAAAGGGAAACTGTCCATTTACACATCAGGAGACCAGTTCTTTATTGCTATAGCAACTCAGGCAATGCGAAGGAACTGTAAGCTATTGGATCTCCTCATAAGGATGTATCCACTCACACATGGACTTCCTTGGATGGTGGAAAGATGGTACACGTGGTGATTGGCCTTCCCAGCCCTTAATGCTCTGGTATTGGGGTGGACTGGGGGCATGTCAAGGATATTTTTTGTATTATCATAGCACCACGGAGTGCTAGTCATGGGCCAGGACTCCGTTATGCTATATGCTGTACAACACAGAACAAAAAGACACGCAGGGAATGCTGTGCTCTGACTATTCTCGCTGACACAATGGTTGCATAGGTCCCTTTTAGCTGAGCCTAAATAAGCTGAGCATATATTCATTCAAAACACTTCTGTAAAGTTTGTTTTCCTAACTTGTTTCTTTGACCACATCAGTTCTCTTGTGTCCATCCACTACCTCCTTCTCTACTACTTCAAAAAAAAAAACCAACCCAATTTGTCTTCACTTTTAGGCATCTTGTGGTCTATTCCTCCTTTACCAATCAACTCTTGTATATTACAGTGATATCTGTGAAGTCAGTGATCTCTCCTCTGTCAATCATGCCCATTTTGATTGCTCATTTGTCAAATTTCACAACAAGCACCTTTGTGTTTTCTTCCTATGCTGCTTTCTACACTAGGAAGAAGCTCCCAGCAAACACCTAAAAAGCCACTTAATTTTCCTCTTTCAGATTTTTTCCTCTCTCAGGATGCCTACAAAAACTTGCCAGCTTGTGTGCAAAGACTATTGCCTCTTGCACAGTTATTAATTGTTTCTTTAGTACCTTCTGCTTCATCTGACAGTTACAGCTTTCTGTTGTCTTTTGTTTAAGCTTAGACTATAAATTCTTCAAGACACGCACCATCTTTGTGTATATTTATTTTGATAAGCACTTACAAACAGGATCCCAAGCCTTGAGAAAGGCCTCTGCAGTACAAATAATCAGGTTACAAACTAGAGCAGTCTCCGGAGTCTAAAGCTGCTCTAATTTACACCAGAGGTTAACTCTGGACTAAAAGTAAATGTAAAGTCACCTTTGTTCACTTAATTTCCATACAAACCTTAGTTTGGTTAGCACAGACATTTGAGACCCATACGTTTTAAACAAGAATATTCCATTTTGGGGTAGTTGTCACAGTTCTTTCTGTTTGGACAATGAATTGTAAAAAAGTCAGTTTCCATTTTATTTCTAGTCTGTTTCCCTTTCAAGTTCTTAGTGCTGCAATTCTGGAGTCTCAAACACTGCAGGGGAATATTTATTTGTTTTAAAACAAATGCTTTAAAAATGTAATTTAAAACAAATCATGAAAACATTTCTACTGGGCTTAGGTTTTAAATCTCAGGCCAACGTTAAGTTGATAACATCCCTTTAAAAGATCAAACTACAGCACATAGTCCATACATTACGTACTGGTACCCAGGGAGCTGATGATATGACATGCTATATATATCCACTTTCCTGTACCATGAAGTTAAATAAACTTTTAAAAGCAAATGCTCCATTAGCTCCTGCCTATCAATCTTAGTGTATTAATGGAGACTGTTTTAAGCCAGAGAGACTTTTTTCTTATTCTATTAAAATATTTACATTGTAATAACTCAGTGAGGTTTTTTTCTAAATGGAAAGCCCATAAGTGGGTGAAAGTATTTTAGAGCAGGGTGAGACTGAAGGGATGTGACATGTTATTGAACTAAGGGCCCTAGAAGGTGAGGTCTGTGCAGTCATAAATTCCAGGAATGCGGATGTGACTCTCTGAATGTGTATATGAAGTTGACAGCATTTGACAGCTACCATCTGTGAACAATAATGTATAGAAAAGCAAGGCTGCATGATGCAGACTGGAATGTACTATCAGACTCTAAGGACTATGACCATTTACTACTCATTATCAGTGAGTATGGCCATGATTAGCTTCAGGGCTTGGAATTAAACTTGGAAATTATGAGGACAAAGACTCCTTTGTTAAACCAAAATAATTAGTTTAATACATATGAAGAGAAAATAGGCAGGAGACTCCCCTTCCTCTGCCCCAGCCTTTGTTTTTATTAAGTGTTTACCATCCAAGCTCTGCACAGGAGTCCTAAAAAGCCTGCAGATTGAAAATGGACAGAATGTTATTTCATTCTGGATCCTGTGAAACACAAGAAAATAGCTCTTTTTGTACCCTAGCACTTAGGGTTGCTAGTTCAGCACTTTCCTGGCATCATACCAACCTTACAGCGGAGGATGGCAAAGAGGGACTATGATGATAACGGTATTTGTATGTATCACATTAGGTGATCAGTGTTACTTTCCTAGCATGCTTTCCCACATTCTCTGTGATTTCAGCATTCTGGTAGTAATGCCTGCGTTGAGTAGGACATTTTTTGTAAGCACAGCCTCAGTTCTACAGATGATGAAGGGATAATCCATATTTTCTCAGTTCTCTTTTATTAATATTTCTGTGTTCATCTGCCTGATTGCCATTTCCACTGATATTTACGGAGTGCTAGACACATGGAGGTGAATGCTGCATGAACCCCACATAAAACCAAGCTAATTTACAGTCAAAGCTGCTCAAGTGCATTTCCTACCAACACAATCACTGAAGACCAGGCTCTCAGCTGGTTTAAATTGGCATAACTGCATTTAACTCAATAGAACTCTTACGCTAAGCTGAGAATTTGGTTCTAAAAATCAAGGAAATCACTAGCTAGGAAAACATGAAAACTACCACCCTCTTATCTATCTTCATTCCCATAGATAACATATATGTCCGCTCCCACACTACACAACATGTTCCCTTCCTATACACATGACCCCAACACACAATCTAAACGCAGCTATATCAGAATCAAACTCAGTCTTAACTACAACAAAAAGTGCTCACATTTCAGGGAAGATGTTTGACTTTGAAAAATATCTATTCTGAACTATATATATATTTTTTTTTTAAAAAAGCAGTATGTCTTTTGAACGGGAAAGATCAAATGAATTCTGTTTTAATTTTTTTTAAAAGTCAGTGTCGGTCTACAGTAAAAATGTAAACAGACAAGAAAAAGTGTAGTAAGATTCACATAGTTCAGTGGTGGAGAGAGAACATGTCAGACCCTGACTACATTAGAGAAATTTGTGCTGGTGTAATTTTTTTCAATTGTAAAGTCTTAATGTAGTAGGGCTGGCCCAACCATATGTGAACAAGGCGGTTGCCTGGGATGCTAGGTTTTAAGGGGCACCAAATTAGATGGAAGAGAATTTTTTACTTATGTTATCTCTTATAACATGGAGGAGGGGGCACTAAAATCATAGGTTGCCTAGGACATCAAAAACTCTTGGGCTGGCCCTGTAATGTAGCCTGATATAAAGTGAGGCTTACACTGATGTGACTTTGGTAAGTGATTGAACTAAGCAACATTAACCTAAATCTCTTTTTACTTTGGTATACCATGGCCCCATAAGGGGGTTGTGCATTGCTAGTTACCCCAGTTGAATTCCTCTTTTTTTAAACTGGGGTCTAGTAATAGATAGGGCTGGCTGAAAATTTTCCACTGAAACTTGTTTGTGACTAAATGAAATTTTCAGTGACTGCTTTTCTCAACATTTTTCAGTTGTTCATTGGGAAAAAAATAAAATAAAGAAATCACAAAAAATAACTTGGGGTTTTTTTGAATGGAAGATTGAAATTTTCCACTGTGGGGGAGGCGAGGGGACTATTTTCTATCTAGCTCTGCTTAGTATTATAAAAGACTCTTGTCTCTTAAGGGAAAATTATGTGTCAGGGCTAACGTTGTACGTTTGATTTTGATGGTGCTATGGATGGAAATGTGGTGATGCAAGTGTGTGTTAGAGCACTCTTCATACACTACCTAACCTCTTAATTAGCTTTTATATATAAATAGAGAGTATTTTTAAGATAGGCCACAAACAGCGAGAAGTGGGATTTCCCTTCTTTAGCACTTCTGTACTGTTCTATGAATGATAAGGTACGTCAGTCTCCATTCACTTTCTGGACTTGGTTTCTTTGCTGAGACTGTCCATACAGGAGCCAATTAGTGCAAACTAATGGTGGCCACATTATCTGTCAATTTTATACTTAGATGTAAACTCTGTGGGATGGGGACCATCTTTTTGTTCTGGGTTTGCATGGCATCTGGTACAGTGAGGTTCTGATCCATGAGTGGAATCCCTAGGCACTACACTAATGCAAACAATACATAATAATCATAATTAATAGGCTACTCAACAGCCAGTAACAACTTTTAGCACTACTGACTTGGACCATATTCGAACTAGGTGGCCACGGGTGAAAGGTTCCATGGATCATTATTGTTTCTCTCTCCCATCAAGTCTGCCCTGTAATGGCTTTGATTTCCTGCTAGATGTCAACCATAAAGACTCCAATTGACACTAATCCTATGATGTGTATTGATCTGGGATGTAGAAGGGTGTTTGCAGATTGCCTTTGCCTGGTCCTGGCCTTTTAGCAGCACTATTAAAATGCTTTCTATATGCAAAGAGGGATGTTTATAACCGAGTGCTTGAAATGCTATTAGATCTTGAAAAAAATTACTTCTGTGTATATCATGCGCCAAAACGTCTCTGCTCAGATTTAATTTCTTCAGACGGGAGATCAGTTGAGTGATTTATTTCTAAACATTATTTGAGCAATTCCTCTACTTAGACATAAAACTTTTTGAAGCACACAGTGACTTTTAAAAGAGGATCATTTTCACAGCACTCCACTCTAATTCAGGCAATATGATGTATTCCCTCAAAGTTGTAAAAAAAATAGTGATGGGAACAAGATTGCCAGTAATTTTCCTTCCTTCATTTGATAGCTAGTTACATGGTTACTTTGTTGTTTTACCTCACATTTTTAGGTGAGAGCAGTTTTGGAAATTCCTTCCCTCTATGCTTTAAAACAGTGATATTACATCAAAAAGTTCACTGTTTATCTCACTCACACTTTCTCATATATATATATATGAAGATGTGGAAAGTTTTTAATAACAAGTTCTAAGTCTTCCTATTCTTATCCTGCTACTTAACTAATGTATTGCTGATTGTCTCTTCCTCCTTCTTTTCCCTTAAACCATTAGTCTATTTAAACTGGGTGATCTGATCTCATTCTCTAGTCTTTTCTTGCATGGTTCAAAATCCATTAACTATCAGCCAAGAAATCATCTTTTAAGTTCTTTGGCCTTCCATTTCTTATGGGTATTGCAGCTGTCTGGGAGTGATTATCCAAGTTACAAACACAGTGGTGATGAGTCTTTATCATACAATAGTGCTGCAACTTGTCACTGATAATGGGCTTGATCTTGAAAAATGGTGAACTCCATGGGAACTGTGGCTGCTCCACACCTCTCAGGATCAACAAAATCCATAACTAATCTGCTTATTGTCATGTTTTTTTTAAGATACATGATTGCCTTTGATTAAGTAGAAAGTCCCAATAAAGTGGGTGAGATCTTCAAAAGCATTCATTATTGTTCTAGCTCTGCTCCCATTGAAGTCAGTGGTAAAACTCACATTGATCTTCTGTTTTCAGTGGCTTTGTTTTCCTTTTATCCTCTCACAGTAATAGCAGTGAATCTTGTAGGGTTTTTTCCCCTCTGTGCTATTAAATAGCAGCTACCAACTTGTCTCTTGTCCCCACAAAACTAAATGGAAAGTAATGTTCAGTTTTTGTGTTAATGTTCCCCTCCACTATATAAAATTAATTGGACTTCTTTATTTCCCTTTGAGAACTGAGGTTAACTCCTTTTTATGCAACATCTGTAACTGAAAAGTGTGTGTGTGTTTGTAAAGATCTGTATATATATTTTGTTCTGTGGAATTAAAGCATCTTTGCAGGTGACATATTCCCATCTTTTAGATGAAATACAGAATTTAATTTTCCAAGACAAGTATCTTGGTTTATATGAGATTAATAAACTCTGGAGATTACTCTGGGAGCCCAGCATGCACATTCAAGAGTGGAATTTGACTCTGCTTTAGCAAGAACATTGATAATGACAAAATTATAAGCCTTCAAAATAAAGGCTGCAATAGCATTAAAAGTCCAGCTCCTTAGGGCATGTCTACACATACTCTGCTGCATCTAGTGAAGATGCTCTATGCTGACAGGAGAGACCCCATCAGCATAATAAAACCATCTCAGCCAGCCTCACAACACTTAGCATTGTCTACACCTGCACTTAGAGCCGTGAAACTTGTGTCTCTCAGGGTGGCTTGTTCACACCCCTGAGTGACATAAATTCTCCCAACATGAACCATAATGTAGACACTGACTTACCAAACTAAGGCTTTGTCCACAACATCAAATCCGAGGTCAGGGACACGTATTAAGTATGTTGCCTTGTCCCGATGCTCTCTGTTGGCTCCAATCTTACCACTAATAAGGCCAGGTCTACACTACAGCGCTAAATCAGTGGGAGATACATAATCTGTGTTCCGCAGAATACATATCTCCCATCAATTTAGTTAATCCTCCTCACCGTGGCATCCTCACTTGGCTCCATCAACTCAAAGTGCTCTCTGGTCAACGCAGCCTTATTCCACTTGAAAGGGTAGAGTTATTACATCAACCAGAGACTGCTTCCAGGATCATCTGAGCAGGTCTATACTGCCTGCTCAATTGATCCCACTGGGTCAATCCTCAGGGATCAACACAGTTTTTAAAGTGTAGACTAATGTAAGAAAGGAACTGACCTTGACCTTAATTCTGCTCTCCAAGAATTTCAGAGGTTCATATCATTGCCAATTTCAGTCCCATGTTGGATCTTGAGAATGGAGCTAATAGGGGAGAGAAAATGAATGGTGCAAATGCATATTCATGCCCCAAACCCTAAAAAATTTAGTCCCTTGGATGGATTATTGTGGGGTGGCCCAATTTATTAGCTGGGATTTTAACAGCCCTCGTCTGGAAGAGTGAGTGCAATATTTTAGAGAACAAAATGGATTTATAAAAGGGTGTGTATTTGTCTGTATTCCTTTCCACCATTTTGGTTTAACTAGTGAATGGCTGCACTGACACACTACCTTTACTACTGTATTGGTTTAAGTGTAGACATAACCTTAGGTAAGGGATCAGACCTTCCTATGTGTTTGTCTATCACCCAATACAATAGGGCCTTGGTCCTGATGGGGTGTCTGGACATCACCACTATACAAATAAATCATAAATTATAATAATGAAAGCTGACAGCCTTCACTGTAAAATCATTGCTATTAAAAAGAGATAAAAGGCTGAATTCATCAACAACGTTCAAGGCTGATATCTTTCAGGTTGTGAGTATAAATGCATCATTGGCTTGTTTCTCTTCAGACTGGATTTGGCAACCTAGCAGCATTATGGAATTATTATATTTAGAGAGTATCTTTTATTTTTCAGTAAGGCAGGATTCTGCTCCTGCCATTACCCTCGCAGCTGGGATGAGAGCTTACAGTAATCACACTTCTGCTCTCTTAAAGTTAGGAATTGGCAAATGCCAATGATTCTGATCTGTGTTTAGATCTAAAGGGGAAAAAAATCTCTACTTTGTAACGTACAACACTGGGTACAGATTGTTTTGGGTTTTTTTCCTTTTAGCTCAATAATAATTCACTTATCTCAAAAAGGAGACTACAACTTCAGTAAAAGATGGGTCAGTTCTATTCGGTATACGTTCTTATCCTGTTCTTTTCACTGTGCTATCTGAGCATCTTCCAGCTGTGCATTAATTGAGGTGATTAATGTCCATCATGTGATTTGTTCTCTCTCATCCACTCCCCAGGATGAGGGTGAGGAAAATTGTGTGTACAGAGTAATGCTTGTTTTGGTAGGGTTTGTCTGAGAATTTCCGTTATTTACATGTTCAAGCAGCTCTGTATTTGTTAAAGAATGCAGGATGAAGAAGTGCATCTTGTACCTGGTGTGGAAAGTGATGAGGTTTGTGAAGCTCCTTAATTCCTATGGGACTTCCTTCCCTAGTCTCAGGCCAGCTCCGGAGAAAACTGTCTCCTGCACAGATGAACTTTCCCCTTTTGTTAGCATGTTCCTGTAACAGGGCAGTCTGCCCCTTTAAGAGCAAGGAGGCTGGGGAGCAACCAGCCTTGTTCTGGAGAGGGGCTCAGCAGCCAGGTGCTGGGAATTATCTGATCCAGCTGGACAGTACCAATTTATTGGATCTGATGATTCCTAGCTAGGGGATATAGAAGAGGGCCCCAGCTCTGTCCCTTCCAGGAGAGGGCTGGGAGTAGACTCTCTTGAGGTTGTAGCAGAAAACTGAGGCTGGCTGTTTCCAGAGGACAAAGTTGCCAAATGCTGTCATTAGCTCAGAGAATAGGTCATATTTTAGATACTTTCAGCCCCAGCCATTGAACACCTGAAGATAAAGACTAAGACCATGAATTTTATTAGCTGTGCTGTAGGAAGCCAAGGCAGAGAGTGGAGGATTGATGTGCTTGTGGGAGCTTGTATTTCTGGGGAGACATCCCACAGCATTCTGCACTAGATGGCATTTCTTAAGGGCCGATGGCTTCAGATACTTTGCACTGCTTTAGTTCAGACAGGGTGACAAAGGCATGTAATAAGTGAAGCTGTCACTATCCATCATTTTGACCTGGAGTCTCTTAGCCATGCATGGTAGAAGAAATCACTCATGGATGCTGCCTTGCAAGTGTTTAGCATCAGTGAGGAATCCAGGAACACTTCTAAACTATAGACTTCATTAAACTGATCTTTTGTGGGTGATTGTTTTCAGTGAGAGAAGACTGGGCTATGGCTTCAAACCCTTCAAAGTGCTTTCTGCCCACCAGCATTACCTCTCTTTTTTTGGGGGGGGGAGGTTAGCGGGGTTAGCTTCATCCATGAGCTAAGCTCAGTCAAGCACTGGGCTGTCTTTATGGTAGTAGTATGGCTGTATGTGGTTAAGGATAAGTGAGTTGGGTGTCATCTGCATATGGTGGAGGTGCAATTTCCCATTATTACTCTTTGGGTATGTCCCTCCAGGATGGACTTGTACTATTTTACTGTATTCCCTTGCACCCTGGCCACTTCTCTTGGGAAAGACAGCAGTATCTCATAGTAGATGATTCTGAAAGCTTCAGAGACTTCTATGAGGATGAAAATCATCAATCTCTGATCTCTAACTGTTGGCAACAGATTATCATCCATCAGTGCCACTAAATTGGTTTCTGACCCATGTCCACCTGAATTGAGATAGTGCCAGGTCTGAGATAGGAGCTGCAATGAAATGAGCTTGTAGTTGGTTTTAGGTAGCTTCTGTATGAGATTGTGCAGGAACAGAAGATTGGATATTGTGTGATAGTTAAATAGAACCAATGTATTTAGCATGGGTTTCTTCAGTTTTAGTCTATTATGTGTCTGTAGGAGGCAAAGAAGATTCTTCCTTGAATGAGGCATAATCTATTTCAGTTAGGAGTGGCGCCAGTTGCTCATGATTCTTTCTCAAGCAGGGAAGGGCCTGGGCTAGATTCACAGGTATGAGTTCAAGATTTCTCTAGGGCATCCATTATTTCTTGATGAGTGAATTTGAACTGTGGGAATGCAGATGAACTCTTTGTTGGCTGATATAGAAGGAGCAGATTCATGCTGTCTGAGAAGCCTTTCCAACTATACATGATCTTTTAGGTTGATAATTCTTCATGGTTCTGGGTTCTGTTATGGGCTGTAGGCACTCAGATTTGATAAAGTGGCTTACTACCCTAGATAGTTCCTTCGGGTGGGTATTAGACAAATGAAGTGGGTGATGAAATAAGGGATTGGCAGATTCAGTGGAGACTCTTGTGAAGAGTCTCTTGGCCTGTAATACAGCCTCACTATTGGCTTGGAGAAGTTCTTTGTTTCAACATGTTGGCACACAAGTTTCTGCCCCTATTGTTTCATCTGAAGCAGTGTGTCATGCCACAAATGATATCTGTGTGGGTGATGAGGAAGGGGCAATTTGGGGTATGTCTACCAGTCCGTGGCAGCGAGCCTTTCACCCAGGTTGATAGACTAGGGTTAGCACTTTAAAAATAGCTATGTAGTCAGGACTTTGAGGTTGTGGCATCCCCATTCCTCGGCTTCAGAATTCAAGCTGCAGCCCAAGCTGTGATGTCGGTACAGCTATCTTTCGCATGGTAGCATGAGACCCAGAGCCACAAGCTGCTGATTGAGGTGGGAGACTTGCTGCTGTGGGTTGTGGAGATGTACACTTAGGTGTCAGTGTATTGATGGCCAAGGCTAGTGCACAATGATGATCATTCAACAGGCCCTTGATGCCTTTTCCTGCAGCTGAAGTGCTTCTGTCTTTTAACATGCTTTGGAATTTGATGTTTTTTAAGAATTTTCATGATCATATCTGGTCAGTGGTCTTTTTTTGTTGCTTGGGAGGTGGGAGAACTCTGACCACTGTCTCAGTATGGGGAAAGTCTGTCCAAGACCATGGCTGTGCTGGATGGCCTTGATATTGACATCTAGTCTGAAGACCAGGCCCAGGTCATCAATGGCAGTGTGGGGTGGACCAGTCACCAGAGATGACCTAGGACTGGGACAGTCCTAAAGAGGCAAGCACAGACATGAGTTTGGGGTATTTTGTCAAAATCAATGTCAAAAATGTCCCAGAGAGAAGTGTTTAGGGTATTTTATCACCATTATGAGCAAGGTATCAGTAAGATCCTTCACTAACCCTTCAGTCTGTGGTAAATTAGTATAAAATTTGTTAGCTTCAGCTCTGGTTTCTATTGCTAAATGAGTGTGTTTTAATGAACATGTTTGATTTCACAGCTTCTGTCACTTCCCCCCACTTCCACCCCCATTTCTTTGGCTGGATTGTAACGTCCTAGAGATATCCACATACCTCCACAGCAGTTCTGCATATGGGATGTATTTTGCATTTCTCTGCAGTAATAGATGCTCCCTTGTGTTAAAAACAGTGCATTATCTGTACATTGAGGCAACCATCTTTCCTCCGCTGACTAAGATTAATTGAAAAAGCCAGTTCATGCCCATTGTGATCCACATGTGGAGTGTGCTCCACCCATGGAAAAGGGACTTAGGTGCCTTTGTGGCACCATCCTCTCTCACCCCATAGAACCTGGAGAAGGATCTCCATGTAGCCCAACTTACATGGTGGAGGGGAAGTGTAGGCTATTGGGTGATTGCATCTCTTCCCCCACATACTCTGGCACCAAAAAAAAAGTGTCCAAAAAGTTAATGCAGCTTTGGAATGTATTCACTTTCCCTTAGCTCCTCCCACCTTAGGGGGAAAAATTGTAGCAAGAGAAGTGGCTTCTTTGGAGGAGGTTGCTATCAAAGACCAGAGCCACTTCACACCTGGTCTATGAAAATTTCTCTGACCTTCCACTGATATGGGCTCCAGCAGATGTGGATTGTGCCTTTTCCACAGAGGGAAAATCCTTCCTCCCCAGTAGGATAAGGCAGGGAGCTCTCTCTAAGGAAATAATGGAATTTTCCTTACAAAAAGCCCCCTCCTGAAACTTTTACCCTTGGACAGAATGATCAGACCCAAAGTATATGCTTAAAAAACACTTATTACTTTTAAAAAACCCACTGTTTTAAGTATAACAATACATCACACTTAATAGCCCAGCCTCCCATTCTACAAAGCTGGGTCAGGATTATTAGCTTCACTTTACACATATAGGCTGCGTCTACACTGGTAAATTAAGTCGACTTAAGCTTGGCTTAAGTCGACTTAATGTGCCCTGCACCTACACTACACTTTGCTTAAGTCGACTTAAGCAGCTTAAGAATTTGATGTTATATCCATACTTTAACTTGTGTCCTTCTGGAGAAATGTCTTAGACGGGAGGGTGTAACAACCATTGTCTCCTTAATGTTTAGGAATTTTCCAGGTAGAATGGTCCCGGGGAGTAAACTGATGAGCCATTAAGGATACAATGGTTATATTCTTTATGTCCTTAATGGCTCATCAGGATACTCCCTGGGACCATTCTACCTGGAAAATTCCTAAACATTAAGGAGACAATGGTTGTTCACACCCTCCCGTCTAAGGCTATGTACACACGATCAGATTAAAGCGCAACAAGGCAATCGCGCTACAAAACTCACGTGACCTTTATTGCGGGACAACGCGTACACACGTTGCTCCCTGCAACGCAACAAAATTACACGCATTATCGCGGTTGAGCGCAATGACTTCTGGGCACCTATCCCATCGTTCCATTTTCCCCTAAGTTGGCGCTATGAATCATGGGATGAAGGAAAGGAACGCAAAGCGCCATGGGTAAAGTGTCAGTTTCCCATGGTGCTTTGTGTTCCCCTAGCGTCTTCCTCGTTGCCAATAGCAACTCGCGCCTATTTTCAACATTGCAGTGACGCAACGCACCACTTGCAATCAATCGCAACAGCGACAGCATGGATCCTGCTATGATCTCCATTGTCGCCTTCAACATTCTGAATACATCTCGGCTTGTTGCTCAGTACGCAATGAGCTCCGAGTCAGATGAGGACACCGAGGAGCAGGGGCTGATCGATGCCATGCAGAGCAACAGCACCGCGTTGCTCAGCTCCTTCACCGATCATCTGCACACGGTGCAACGCCGTTTCTGGTCGCGAGAGACGAGCACCGAGTGGTGGGATCGCATTGTTATGCAGCTGTGGGATGACGAGCAGTGGGTACAGAACTTTCGAATGCGGAAAGCAACCTTTCTGGAACTGTGTTCAGAGTTGGCCCCTGCCCTGCGACGGAAAGACACCAACATGAGGTCAGCCCTAACTGTGGAGAAGCGTGTTGCGATTGCTGTATGGAAGATGGCGACTCCCGACTGCTATCGGTCCGTTGCAAACCAGTTTGGAGTCGGGAGGACCACCGTCGGATTAGCCCTCTCACAAGTGTGCCAAGCCATCAATCGCATCCTGCTACGGAGGACAGTGACATTGGGCAATGTTCGAGAGATTGTGGACGGCTTTGCTGCCATGGGATTCCCTAACTGCGGGGGAGCCATAGACGGCACACACATCCCTATTTTGGCTCCAGACCATCTCGCGACGGAGTACATAAACAGGAAGGGCTACTTCTCCATGGTGCTGCAAGCACTCGTGGATCACAAGGGGCGTTTTACGGACATCAATGCTGGGTGGTCGGGAAAGGTGCATGATGCCCGCATTTTCAGGAACACTGGTCTGTACCGGAAGCTGCAAGGGGGCACCTTTTTCCCTGATCAAAAAATAACAGTGGGGGAGGTGGAGATGCCCATAGTCATCCTCGGAGACCCAGCATACCCACTGATGCCATGGCTCATGAAACCCTACACTGGGAACCTTGATCGCAGCAAGGAGCGGTTCAATTACCGATTGAGCCGCTGCAGAATGACTGTGGAGTGTGCCTTCGGCCGTTTAAAAGGGCGCTGGCGCTGTTTGTATGGGAGGCTGGACTTGGCGGAGGACCAGATCCCTGCCGTGATTGCGTCATGTTGTGTCCTCCATAACATTTGTGAAAGTAGGGGAGAAAAGTTTTCCCCTACGTGGGCTACGGAGGCACAGCGCCTCGAGGAAGCATTCGAGCAGCCAGCCACTAGGAGTATTAGGGTGGCACAAGGAGAAGCTGCTCGCATAAGGGAGGCACTCAGGGAGCATTTCAATGATGCCCTTCCCTAGTTAAGTTCCATGACGCATGAGGTGCACCTTAGGATCATTTCAGTAATGTGTATAAATAAATGCATTCTTCAAAGTATTTGTTACTGTTTTTATTGAAACCTGAAAGATGGGGGTGGGGTTACAGGTTGGTGTAGCTCCGGGTCTCGTAAAAGTAGCTTGGGGGGAGGGGGGGCTGGATGTTGTCCTGTACCGGGGTGGAGGGTGGCCTTCAAAGAAATGCTTTGAGGGACTGCGGTGTGTGGGAGGCATACACGGCTGAACTGTCTGGAGTGGAGCCCGGACATTTATCGCCTGGGACTGCAAAGCTATCATGTTCTTTAGCAGTTCTGTTTGCTCCTTCATGACGCTTATCAGTTCGTCCCTGTGTTTCTGCCTCCTCTGCTGGGATTCCTCTCTCCAGGCTCTATTCTCCCTTGCGGATTCTTGTGTTGCTTTCAGCAGGTCATTAAACATATCCTCCCTGTTTCTTCGAGAACGCCGCCTAATGTTTCTCATTCGGTCAGCTGGGGTAGACACCGGCCTTGTGAAGCTCAATTCTAATACAAAAATAACAATATAGACATTGTTAACACATAGCATAGATAGCCAATGTAACCTTCCAGTAGCACATTCCACTGGAAGGTACAGGGCGGTCAACACACTACGCTGCGCTGAAGCAGACAAGGTACATTCTAATAGACGGCTTACCGGGGGCTAAGAATCGGAAGAGGGCACACAGATGGAACCCAATATCCCTCTCCTCAGAGTGCCCCTTCCATCTAGAATACATCTCCTACATGCCGCCGGTAGCAGGCCGGGACCGTATGCTGCTGCACTGTGTGCTGCCATGGTTCCCAGGGCTGTGCTTTGCAGCTGGAGAGGCAGAGTGTCCGTCTTTGGGAGCGCAGACACAAACGCTCTCCCATCTAACCTGAGTATTAGGCTCTGGAGGTACATCGAGGAAACCTTTTCTGACCTAAATGCAGATGATTATTTTACAATCACTGCTTGTATTGATGCCCTGCTAATGAATGCAGAGTAAATAGCGTGCACAGCGGGGACCCGCAAGCACCCCCACCCCAGACAATGATATTTTAGCAGGAGCAGAGCTGAATGAAGGAGAAACTTACCTGAACCCCCCTCTGCCGCCTCAGAGAACAAGCTGCAGTTCAAGCCTTGGGTGGACGTCTCAGCGGGGCTGCTGAAGAGCTCCTGGCTACACGCGGTTGCGCTTTCCTCCGTGTCATCCTCCATCTCCTCCTCCTCCTCCTCCTCCTCAACAACGTCCTCATCCTGCTCGGCTCTGGCAATCACCGGACGAGGAGGGGCTGAAGTGTCCACGGGACTTTTGGCAGTGGTTGTGGGGTCCCCGCTGAGGATGGCTTCTATTTCCTTATAGTACCTGCATGTTGCAGGCGCTGATCCAGAACGGCGGTTTCCCTCCTTCGCTCGGTGATAGGTAATTCTGAGCTCCTTCACCTTTGATCTGCACTGCACTGTGTCTCTATCATGCCCTCTCTCTGACATGGCCCGAGAAATTATGCCAAATGTGTCATAATTCCTCCTGCTGCCGCGTAGCTGCGCCTGCACGGCGGACTCTCCCCAGATGCTGATCAGGTCCAGCACCTCTGCCGTGCTCCAAAGGGGTGCGCGTCTTCCACGGCGGGCCGCCATTGCTACTGATGATCTGAGCACAAACACACTCCACGAGGAAGAGAGCAGGAAGTGAAACAGACTTGAAATTTGAAAATCCCGGGAATAAGTTCGGGGCAGGGCGGGGACAGTTTCGTCACGGCCACAGAGCGGGTGGGGGGGGGAGACCAGAGAGGACGACTTGGGAATGCTGGGACAGTTCCGGACTCCAGTCAATGCGCGGTAAGCGTACACACGAGCTCAAACGCGCAATATATGATCCGCAACAGCTGTTACCACTCTCGTCGGAGTGGTTGTTGGATTGCGCGACAACAAGGCACTTAACGCGCAAGAGCCCTGTTGCACGTGTGTACGCCGTTGTTGCTATCGCGCGGTAATGAGCTTTAATGCGCGATAATCTGATCGTGTGTACAAGGCCTAAGACATTTCTCCAGAAGGACACAAGTTAAAGTATGGATATAACATCAAATTCTTATCTTCTAATCAAAATAGAATTCCTAGACATAAACTATATAATCATTCCCAGCAAATTACTACCTTTCTATTGATACCAAACATGACATAGTTCCTATGGATTATAGCATTGATGAGATATCCATAGAAAATAATATCATAAATGCTTCCCTAAATCCAGACAGTGTCACACACAGGGCTCTGCACTGGCAGGATCCCTGTCCCCCTTTACCCCATTGTACACAGGGGTGCTCTCCCCCGCCACCGTGGACCTGCCCAAGGTCCCCCTAGCCCCTCAAAGTCGACCTAGAGCATCCAGTGTGGACGCTCTAGGTCGACTTTGTAAGTTCCCCTTTAAGTCGACTTTAATTGTAAGTGTAGACACACTAAGTCGACTTAAAAGTGCAAGTGTAGATATAGCCATAGAAACCAAGGCCTGAAGCAGCAAAGCTTGCTTTTGTTGTAACTGATTGTTGGAAATACTGCAGGATTCTGGAAGAAAAAAATATGAATGGTTTAATAGTTCAGAGCAGTGGAAGAAGTCATAAATGTTTTAAAGCTAAATGAACAGGAGATTCACTGTTTGAAATGCACAGTCCACTATGGCCACAATCCACAAGTGCTTTTTTTTTTTTTTAACTGAATTGCAAAACTGCAACAGGAAAATAAATAGCCTCTTGAACAGTGAATAATGTGTTTCTGATTTTCCTGAGACCAGGAAATCCCTTGATTGTACCAAATACTTTGGGTTGAATTTTATTTTCTTGTTTGGTAAGTTTGCTCGATGTACAACTGGCTATTGGGGATCCATGCGTCACAAAAGATCAGCATCAAGCAAAGACACTTGTGGTGTATATAAAATATATATTCCAGGGTACTGAAGCTGATCCAAGCAGTCATAGGTTCTTGTATCATTGGTCTTGTTTGGAATTCTTTTCATTGCTCCACTAAATCCATTGTGGTTAGTTTGGAAAAAACCTGTATACTGGAGCCCAGTGATACAGCACATGCTGTTTCTATTTGCCTACATGAAGGATCTTGTGTATCTCTACCTGCAATTTGTCTTGTCTCTTTACATAGTCTGAAAAATGTCTGAGGGTCACAGAAGCTTGCATTAGTTCTGCCTCCAGAAGACACCAGCTAAACCTGCTCTTTTTCCTCAAAGGGTTTCAAGATAGGATAAGTCAGCTGAACTGGCAACAAACAAAAACTGTTTGGAAACTATAAGGAACATAACTGCTGCATGACTTAAATGCCCTTTCTGGAATGCACACTGTGATCTAGGACATGTCCCGTACAATTTCACAATGGCACTATCCTTTGGAGAGCAAATTCAAAAGCTAAGCCACAAATAAGTCTTACAGTATGTGAATTTTAATATTGTAACAAGATTAGTTTTCTAGAAATGAAGTATTCAGCCACAAGTAATTTGTGAAAAAATTCAATTTGAAAAATGTTTTATATAAATCTTGACATCTTCTGATACAAACCATCCCTGTTTCAGAGTCACCAGCCCTGCAATTCTGCTATTCCTACGTTCTAGCATTCCCTTATATCCCAGTAACAGCCACCTTTAAATACAAACAATATGCAGTTTCTTGCAGTAATCACAGTTCCCTAGTCCTGTGTGTCAAGAAAGCAGAAGTGGCTTTTGTGTCCCAAGTGGGAGAAAGTTGAGACGTATTGGGCTAGTTGAGTAAAACATAATGCTGAGAGATGGGCATTCAGGAGTTTAGAATCTACCACTAATTTGCTGTGTAGCCTTTAGCAGGTCATTTAATCGCATGTGGGCCGAAGCCAAAGCCCATTGAAGTTAGTGGAAAGACTCCCAATTAGAGATGGTTGGGGATTTTTTTTAGTTTCAGAGGCATTTTCCAGGTGGAAGAAATTCAGAGGAAAATCTATGTGTTGAAATGTATTGATTTTCATTAAACCCTGAGTTGGGAAGGATTTCTCAGGTCAATCCAAAATTTCTGGTCAGCAGGTGAGAGAGAGCAAGCCATCCTAAAATAGCAAATAGTGGTTAGGATCCTCATCTGGAAGGGCAGAGACCTCGATTCCAGTCCCAGCTGTGCATTCAGGGACTTGAACCAAGGTCTCCCATGTCACAGATGCATGTCCAATCACTGGGCTATTGGCTGATCTGGGTGCAGGGTTGTTCTCTCTGGCTATGTCTACACTTACCAAAGTTAGTTCAAATTAGTTAATTCGAACTAACTAATTCAAACTAATTTTAGTTAGTTCGAATAACTTAATTCCAACTAGCATGGACCCACTAGAATGCTAGTTCGAACTAAGCAAGTGCCATGCATGGCACTTGCTTAGTTCGAATTAGTCAGTTGCATTAAGCTCAATGTGCCGGTTAGTTCGAACTAAGCAGTTAGTTCAAACTAACATGGCTACATTGACTTAATTCGAACTAACTAGTTTGAATTAAGGGTTAGTTCGAAGTAAAATGAGGTTTTACTAATTCGAACTAACTTTTCCTTAATTTGACTTAAGGAACTGCTTAAATTGAATTAAGGAAACTCAAGTGTAGACACAGAGTAAATTAAGTCGACTTAAGCCTGCTTAAATCGACTTAATTTACAAGTGTAGATGCACCATCTGGTTTTTCATGAAAAATTCAAATGCTCTTGGTTCCACCCTGATGCAGATGTGCAAATTTTTGTGGCTTAGGAAAGCCCTTTCCATCCCAGCTCTACTTCTAATGACTTGGAAGGGTTTTGGATTAGGTCCTTTGCTGAGATACTATACTGTATCATTGAAATCATACAGTATGAAAATTATACTTGCGAACCTCCATTGTGTCACAACAGTTAATTGATAGTGCTTTGAGGATGTAATCCCTGGAATAAATGTTAAGTATTCTTACATTCATGGCACACTATATCTATGTAAGAAGCCTACAGATTATAAAATCAATTATAGACTGGAACTTTCCTTTTGGGACACCTTACTTCTTCATATGCTACATAATCAGGACACTTTATTGTCTCTTTCTCCCTCCCCCTGTCAAATTGTAAAAGTCAATGGATCATTTTCCCATTTATCAAACATCTGGACGAGTAGGAAGATATATCTACACACTACAATTCTATTGGTCTCCCAATATAACTGTACACCTTGGAAATGTGGCAGATGGTGAAAGTACATAAGAGGAAGTTGAATGCACCAACATAGTTTAAGAATCATAGGAATTCATTGGAGAGATTATGTAACCAATGTGGAAGTGTTGTAACATGCAGGCCAGCAGATTGTGGATTCAATAATTAGATAGAGAGAGCTACGGTGGTTTGGCCATGCCATCGGGCTATGTGTTAGATTGGATTCCTCTTGGAGAGAGGAGAGGGTATGGAGGACAAAGAATGGAATGGGTTACCTAGGGAGGTTGTGGAATCTCCATCTTTGGTGATATTTAAGGTCTGGTTAGACAAAACCCTGGCTGGGATGATTTAGTGGGAGTGGTCCTGATTTTAGCAGGGGTTGGACTAGATGACCTCATGAGGTCCCTTCCAGCCCTAAGATTCTATGGCTGCGTCTACACTAGTAAATTAAGTCGACTTAAGCTTGGCTTAAGTCGACTTAATTTGCCCTGCGTCTACACTACACTTTGCTTAAGTCGACTTAAGCAGCTTGCTTAAGTCGACTTAAGGAAAATAAAGTCGACTTAATGAAAATTAAGTCGACTTTATTAAACCACCTTTCTACTCGACCTAAGGCTTAATTCGACTTTTAAAAGTCGAATTAAGCCAGTGTAGCCCTGGGGTAGCCTTAAGTCGACTTAGGGCTACCCCAGGACTACACCAATGCCCTCTCTGCCAGGGGAGGGGCACAGGGGGAGCCTGGCATGCCCCCAAAGAGCAGGGCATGTGGGCAGGGTGTGACACTGTCTGGATTTAGGGAAGCATTTATGATATTATTTTCTATGGATATCTCATAAATGCTATAATCCATAGGAACCATGTCATGTTTGGTATCAATAGAAAGGTAAGAATTTGCTGGGAATGATTATATAGTTTATGTCTAGAAATTCTATTTTGATTAGAAGTTAGGAATTTGATGTTATATCCATACTTTAACTTGTGTAATTCTGGACGAATGCCTTAGATGAGAGGGTGTGAACAACCATTGTCTCCTTAATGTTAAGTAATTTGCCAGGTGATATGGTCCCAGGGAGTAAACTGATCAGCCATTAAGGACACAATGGTTGTATTCTTTATGTCCTTAATGGCTCATCAGGATAGTCCCTGGGACCATTCTACCTGGAAAATTCCTAAACATTAAGGAGACAATGGTTGTTGACACCCTCCTGTCTAAGGCATTCATCCAGAATGACACAAGTTGAAGTATGGCTATAACATCAAATTCCTAACTTCTAATCGAAATAGAATTCCTAGACATAAACTATATAATCATTCCCAGCAAATTACTACCTTTCTATTGATACCAAACATGACATAGTTCCTATGGATTATAGCATTTATGAGCTATCCATTGAAAATAATATCATAAATGCTTCCCTAAATCCAGACAGCATCACACACAGGGCTCTGCCCTGCCAGGGTCCCTGTACCCCTTTGCCCCATTGCACACAGGGGGTGCCCCCCCGCCACCGTGGACCTGCCCAAGGTCCCCTTAGTCCCACAAAGTCGACCTAGAGCATCCAGTATGGACGCTCTAGGTCACTTTGTAAGTTCCCCTTTAAGTCGACTTTAATTTTAAGTGTAGACACACTAAGTCGACTTAAAAGTGCAAGTGTAGACATAGCCTATGATTCTAAGATTGACCTACCATAAGACAATCAAAAAGGATATTGTCGTCATGGAGCCAATATATGATGGAGTCTAACATCTTGCTTTTGACAGATAGCAATGGGGAAAAATAGATTTCCTCATATGCTACTAGGCACAGGAGATTCTTAATCTAAGCTCCTGCTGGTCTTGGTTTGTTTTTATTGCAGAACTTCCTTTCTATTCCCCAAATTAGATTTGCTGCCTTCCTCTTTTGCAGTATTTAAAAAGTATTTACAGACACTCTTTCAAAGGCAATAGAACTAAAAGTCCCCAAAATAAACCAAGGCTTGCATCTTCTTGGTGTACTTTTTGTTTGTATTTGATTTAAAACAATATCTTGCTTAATTTTTAAACCTCTTTGCTAATGACAGGACAGCCTGTTCCTGTGCAAGGAAAGTTCATAAGTGAAAACATCATAACTCCGCTGAATATTTGCCAGGTGCTTTTGTTTAAACAAAACCACAGTTGCTTAATATAACTCTCAACAAATCATTCTATTTGGCCAGTCAAATAATAATGCTATCCAAGTAAAAAAAAGGACAATGACTATAAGAAATTCAAATGTTAATTTAGAAAATACTACATAGGAATTAAAACCAATTATACTTTTTTTATAATCATGCCCAGTAGTTATACTTTGGTGAATCCTTTCATGTTGATTTTTTTTTTAGGGCTATAATTTATCTGCCCCCAAACAAGAGGCAGAGTGTAGCTTCATTGACCCATGAGTAGACCAGGGAATGAAGTGTAACTTGTCCCTTTTTCTGGGTGTGTCATACACTATAAGAGACGGTAATATGCTTGGTGAAAAAGTATATATTTTGACATGACTGAGAGAGCTCTTTTTCAAATGTACATTTAAAAAGAATTCTAGCAACTTTTAAATGTTTTATTCGTGACTCTATGCAATATTAATGCAAAATATTTTTACTTCTCATTTAGAAATCCAATTATCTGTTTATGATGTGTCAGCTATATTAGAACGGGCTTCTCATAGTCGGAGACTGTGATTTTTAAACAGTGATCCAGCTCTTGTCTAGGTTCTCTAGCTGAGTAGTTTGGAACGGACATCATCTCAGTCCATTGATCATCCAATTATTTTAATGAAAATCTGTTCTCATTTGCTCCTAAAATCATTCATGAAGGCTATTGAGACTAACTGAACTAATGATTTCATATAGCTAGAGGAGTCCACATCTGGTGACTCTTTAGCTAGCTAGCAAACAAAATACCAGAAATAGTAAAGAGATGGTTATGTTTATTGAATTTTAATATTGTCTACTTTGAAAGTATTGCCACCTATCTGAGAGTTGTAGCCGGAATTGCTCTGATAACAAATTTCTGCTACATAATGTCATTAAGCTTTTTTTTATAACGCATTTAATGTGACTGTGATTTTCAGTATCTGAACCACTTAAAATCACAGCAGGCTCAAACTTGAGATACAGGTCAGTCTGGATCAGAATTATTTTTTAATAAAAATGTAGTAATCCATTTTAAATGTCAAATACCATACATTTCTTAAGCTTTATAGAAAACTTTTTGGCCCAGATTCAACCACTGGGGGAAACAAATCCATAATGGAAGACGAATGATCAGGGTCTGGTACTAAACCATTGAAATCAAAGGAATTTTGTTACGGACTTCAATGGGAGTAGGATCAAGAACATAAAGAACTATATACTATCTTGAAGTAGCAATATTTAATGCATTATTTTACTACATATTTTAATGTAGTGATGATAGCACTTTGCACTTCTTAAACTCATAGCCCTTTATATTTCAAGATTACATTTATAGATTCATAGACTCTAAGGACAGAAGGGACCAATATGATTGTGTAGTCTGACCTCCCGCACAATGCAGGCCACAGAACCTCACCCACTCTTGGTAGCAAAGAAGTAATTTGCTTTGATGGATTAGTAGATGCTGAAATGAAGCTGTGATATTTGCTAAAATGATTATTCTGATTATGCTCCAGGGTGCTGAATATTTTTATTACAATTACACAAGCAGGTGAAAGGAGCTACAATCAATCAAATCCCACACAATAGACAAAAATATTTTTATTCTTTCACCGGGGTTTGAAAGTTCTATGTTGTTTTTCTCTAGCAGTGTTACCTTGGGTGCAGGTTAAATAACTTGTTCATGGATGAGGCCAAGAAGTGAAGAAGTGTCTGAAAGAATGGCCTGCACAGAAAATATGTAATCTGATTGGAAGCAGAGTTCATAAAAATTTTAGTCTTGATTGTTGGGAATGATATTTGAATTTCGGTGTTATGATTGGCTAAAATATTTCACTTGGCAGATAATCAAGGAATAGTAAGCAGATGTTCCTCTCAAGCTGGAGGTAAATAGTACCTGAGACAAAGGCTTTTGATGATCATTGAAACATGAAGTTAGTACATCGATATTGCATGTATTCTGAATATTTTAATATGTCTATAAATCTCTTCAATTTAAGTGTATGCTATCTGGGGTTTTGTTTTAATCTAACATTCTGAAGCGGTAATGACGTCAAAGGGTTAGGAAAAAAATGTCTTTCTCCTTGAGTCACTCAGGAAGCAGAAATGTACCTATACACCTTTTTGGCTCAGAAGATAATAGTTGTCACTGAATTCAATTACTGCAAATGACAGGGAAGTCACTTACATGTGGAATTTGAATGGTAAATGTTGATCCATTGTTGTTGATCTCTGAAAACTAAACAGAAACTTCCTGGCTTGTCACATGACTCTTCAGCCATTTGCAAGCCAGGATTTTCTTCCTGTAAACTGGTGATCAACTACCAAGTTAATTTTTTTCTTCTCATGTAAGTATCATTTTTGCTGTGAAGTGTATTAAGCAAAAAATGGCAATTGAGATTGTAAAGTAAAATAGAGGCACTTACTAATTCCAGTAGACATTTATTGTGCGAGTTCTGCAGAGGAACTGATGTTACTCCCATGGTCCAGTGAATATGGCACTGGTCTGGTGGGCTATTCCTGCTGATCTGCTTTGAGACCCAAGATAAGTCACTTCACTGCTCTCTGCTTCAGTTTCCTGATTGTAAATAAGACTAATGATACCTTCTCTGGCAAAGTTAATTGAGATATATGAATGGAAAGTAAGATGTAGGAGTTGAATGCTAGCAAACCATGGAACTGAATAATAAACTAGAATAAATATTAGAGAACAAAGGTGGGTGAGGAAATAACTTTTATTGGACCAGCTTATCTTGGTGAGAAAGGCAAACGTTTGAGCTTACACAGAACTCTTCTTCAGGTCTTGGGCATTAATCAGTTTGTCACAGCTAACTATGAGGTGAAACAGGGCATAAGTAGTCAACAAATTTCAAGGAGCTATTCAAAGTAAAGTGGTCTGTTAACACCCTCCAGTCATAGGACACATTGGACACAAAAAGCCTTATTTGGATCCCATTCTCATCAGTTTTACAATTGTGTAAATTCAGTGGTTTCAGGAGTTAGTCGTAATTTACATTGGCATAAGAGATATCGGAATCATATCCAGTTAATGTCATTTAGTGGTTTCAGTGTCATGTGTGAGAATACTATTTGGGTTTCTGGACTGTGGCGGCAGAGGTTTTCTTTGTTTTTCTTTTTCTTTGTTTTTTTGGGGCACTTTGTATGCCTTTTAGGGAGCTAGGCTCAACTTTTTCTTATTCTTGTTTTTTATTTCCCGTTTTGTAAATATCCTCTTAGAAGCTGAAAAATAAAACATTCTCTGTCAATGGTATTCTTTCCTTTCTGGAGATAGGTGCACAATCATGAAATCCCATCATTGTACAAAACTTGATAGGTCGAGGACTTGAAGGATTAGCTCCTATTATTATTTAAGTTTTAAAAGGAACTGAAATAAAGATGAGCTTTAGTTTGGCCACAAAATTACAACTTATATAACACCATCGGCTTTGACCCCTCCAATAAAACCCATCCTAGGAATATGGGAAAAGGGGAACATATGTTTTCAAAGATCCTGAGTATTTGGAGGAGGAGGAAGATGGAAAGAAGAGAATTGCATGGAAAATGAATAAGATTAGGCTACATATACACCAAGGAGGGACGTCGATCTATTTTAAATCGACTTTAACCCACCGAATTCTGAAAGTTGCAGGAGCGCGATCGCACAACACTCCTTACATCAGGCTCCTGCATCCCCCTCGTTACTGTCGGGTTGACATTCAAAGCAGTGCACGGTAGCTATAGCGCTGCAACCGCACACAGAGGCTTGCAGGAAGGTGGTCATCCTCCCATGATGCAACATGCTCCCTCCCCCTTCCTTCTTGTCACAAACAAACAGGAAATGGTTTTTTGTGCCTTTTTTTCTCTGCCACACGCACGTCATTGCCAGAGAGGCATGGAGCCTGCTCACTGCTACACTGCCACAAACACCTCGCACCTTATCCTGCAGAATTTTCAACAGCAAAACAGGAGCCGCTGCGTGGAAAATTGCAATGTTACTGAGGCTGCCCTGCGACAAGCATACAGTGAGACAATTCCTGCTTGCTGCAGGCTGGCACACATCTTCAGTCTGTGGACGCTGGTGCTGGGCCCGGGAAACAAGCACAGACTGCTGGGACCACATCGTGATGACTGTGTGGGATGCTAAGCAGTGGCTACAGAACTTTGGTCTGCGAAAGGTCACTTTCCTGGAACTTAGCAAAGAGCTTTTCCTGGCACTAAGGCATGTGAATAATTGCTTGAGACCAGCTCTGACAGTGGAGCAGCGAATGGCCATAGCTCTGTGGAACCCCAGACTGTTACCAGTCAGTTGGAAATCAATTCAGAGTAGGGAAATCCACCATGGGAGCTGCTGTGATGGAAGTGTGCAGGGCCATTAATAGACTTCTGCTGAGAAAGTTGGTGACTTTGGGAAATGTGCATGACATAAATTGCTGCACTGGGATTCCCAAACTAATTGGGGAGGGCCCTTGATGGGATGCATATCCCTATTTTAGCTCTGGACCACCTTGCCAAAAAGTACATAAACCGCAACAGGTACTTCTCAATGGTCTTGTAGCCCCTTATTGATCACAAGGGATATTTCACTGACATCAATGGGGGGTGGCCTGGAAAGATACATGACAGACTTATCTTTAAGAACTCTGGTTTGTTCAAAAAGATGCACGCAGGCACTTTCTTCCCTGACCAAAATATAAATATTGGATATATTGAAATGCCAATAGTGAGCCTGGGGGATCCTGCCTACCCTTTGCTCCCCTAGCTAATGAAGCCATAAACTGGCCACCTTGAGAGTGATAAGGAGCATTTCAATAATAGGCTCAGCAAGTGCAGAATCGTGGTAGAATGTGTATTTGGGCATTTAAAAGGTAGGTTGAGGAGTCTACTCCTCAGACTTGACCTCAGCAATAAAAACTTACCAACGGTTATATGTTTCTGCTGTGTGCTCCATAGTTCGTGTGAAATACATTGTGAAAAGTTTCCCCCATGGTTGGGTCGCGGAGGCTGATTGGCTGACTGCAAATTTTGAGCAGCCAGATGCTGAGGTGATGGTTCAAGTGCACCGCAGAGCGTTGTGTATCAGGAAAGCACTGAAAACCCATTTTTGCAATGAACACCAGTAATGTATGTACCCCTCAGTGCTGTGAGCTTAATTCCTATCACCTACCCCTGCACCATTCTTACCTTCCCCTTTTTTCCACCCTGACAGCACCCAGGCTATGAATGAATAAAGACAGATATATTATAAACCAGGTGTTTTATTTGTTACCCATTTCAATGGAAGTGGGGTGGGGGAGGGGAAGTGATCAAAAAAGGACTGCTATGGGGCAGTTCTTAAAGGGGCCGTCACCTCTTTCTGCTCACCTACACGGGTGTGCAGTGCAGCACATACTGGACCCTGCTCATCTTCGGCCGGGAGTGCTTGGGGGTTGGGAACATGGGGTGCTGTGCGTTCTGGAGGGGCTGCAGAGGGAGTCTGGCCAGTCACTGCTGTTCCTGGAGCTCTACCAGGCACCTCAGCATGTCAGACTGATTCCTCCTAATATACAACTCCTGTTGCACGTCATACTCCTGCCTCCACATTATTCTTCTGTCCTGCTCCCACGCCATTCTACTATTCTCTGTGTCCATGTTCAGGTTCTCAGACAAGGACATCTTCCAGGCTCAGAGCACTGTATCAGTTCCCCAGAGGTATTCATCAGCTAACTGAAGATATCATCCCTGGATTATTTTTTCCCCTCTTCCTAGCCTGTGAGAGGCACTGCATGGGCTTTTGGTGGCTGAAGGTCGAAGAGTCAAGAGTAAGGCAAGCAAAGCACACAGTTCCCATTGTGAGATGAGTCCATACAGTCTAAAAATGATACGTTGTCACAAGAAGTCCCTTGGCTATACAGAATATGAGGCCAGAACCACATTCCCAACTGCACATATCGCAGGGGTCAGATTGCCATTCCAGACATGGTAAGCCAGGGACGCTTGTGTGACACTGTCCGGATTTAGGGAACCATTTATGGTATTATTTTGTATGAATATTTTATAATTGTTATAATCCATAGGAATTATGCCATGTTTGATGTCAATAGAAAGGTAATAATTTGTGGGGAATGATTATATAGTTTATGTGTAGGATTTGTATTCATATTAGAAGTTAGGAATATGATTGTTATATTTTAACTTGTGTAAGGCTGGGGGAAACTCCCCAGACTGAATGTCTACCCAGCCATTGTCTCCTTAATGGCCCATTAAGGAAGCTCCCCAGGATAATGGGCTGAAGAAGAAAACCTGTTGAGCCACTAGGACTTAAACATGTGACTCAACTCCAGTTTAATTGGAGAGAACTGCACACAACATGGAGAAGGCCAGAGGTGATATAAGGCAGCAACCCCAACTCCATCTTGCTCTCAAGTCTACAGCCAACACCCATCTCTGAAACTATTCCTCTGAGACTGAACAAAGGATTGAGGCCCACCCTGGTGCTGGGTGTTTACCAGAGGAACAAGCCTGCAAACTCCAGAAGAACAAGCCTGCAAACTGCTTTTCATGAACTTTAAATCATTTTCCAAAGGGGTAGCCGTGTTAGTCTATTGTAGAAAGACAACAGAGTCTTGTGGCACTTTTAAATCTGTTAGTCTTTAAAAGTGCCACAAGACTCTGTTGTCTTTAAATCATTTGTATGTATGTGATTCGTTTTGACCCTTTAACATCTCATATTCTGCTTCTTTTCTTCTTATATTAAACCTTTAGTTGTAGTTGCTAAAGCATTGGCTACCAGTGTGGTATTTTGGGTAAGATCCAAACCTATATTGTTCTGTGTGCTGTGGCTGGCCCTTTGGGGTCAGGAGAACCTATATCTTTAAGGGACCGTGCGGCTAGGTGGGAGCCGGAGGAGCTGGAGTGCAATAAAGGGAGCTGTTTCTATTTTGGACAGACTTCTTGGTGCCCGGTGTGGGGAACCAGAAGCCTGGTTGTGAGTGATAGGGAGACTGGTTTAAGTACCACCCATCAGTGTGTGGGGAGTTTGGCTCCCGGTTTTGCAGCTTGCCCTGATTTTTGCACGTCCAGGAAGGTATCCCAGGAGGCCCCGGTCACACCTTGCATCCACTACAGAGATTTCCAGCAGACTACCCAGCTCCCCAATAAACAGCTAACCAAGGAGAGGGACCATTGGGCTCCCCTGTAGCATCCAATAGTGTAGTGTGGTGGGAGGAGTTGGGCAAAATGAATTACAGGAGGCTATGGGAAAATTAAGGCTAGAGAAAACAGGGTGAACAGAATTGGGACCCTTACGCCCATGCAGAGTGCCATACTGGCTTGTGTCCAAGGAACACCATCCAGGGCAGGGGAGAACTACAGCATTGGTCAGTTACTATACAATTATGCCATCTTCCCTAGATGACCATGTGCAACAGCAGTCTCCAGTGGGTGATGCAGACAGAAAGGGAAGATTTGCTGCAAGTGTCGGAGTATAGACCTGGCCCGTATGCTGCTATGCTATGTTCCACGATGATGCCTGCCCCCAGTGTGGTGTCGTATAGTCTCCTATCATCAGGGAAGAAACAAGCTGCCCTCCCTCGAAACCTTCTGAAAAGGATCACAGAGTACCTTCATGAAAGTTTCCTTGAGATATCCATAGGGGCGTGTCATAGAATTCCTAGGCACAGCAACAGTCTGTTCCTTTATGGACCCTATACAATAGTTCACCGACACCCAGGAATGCCATCCCCTCCAAATACAAACTTTTTTCCCCCCCACAAAAAGTAGAAGCAAGACTGGGAACATTATCAAATCTCATTTTGTGATTAAAACACTCATCAGATGTGTCTTCCCAGGTCTCTTGGGCATCGAGGCATCCTGTGACTGGCTGGGCTGCTCTGGGGTGACAAACAGGTTGTGGCTGTCTGGGAGAATGGATACCCCACTCTCCTGCCACCTGTTTCCCTCTTCCTTTTCCACTTCATCCACAGAGTCCTCCTCATTCATCCTGGATTCCATGGTGGTATCGATGCAGTGTGGTGGCAAAGTGGTAGGGTCACCACCGAAAATTGCATTCAGCTCCCCATAAAAGTGGCATGTCTTCGGCAAGAAACCAGAATGACTGTTTGCCTCCCTAGTTCACTAATATACCTGTCTCATCTCTGATTTTAACACGGCACTGCTGCTCATCCCTGTTGTGGCCTTTCTCAACCATATCGTGCTATCTTCTTGTAGATTTGTGATTTCTTTTGCTGGCTCAGAGTTGAACAAGAACACAGGCCAATGAGAGCCAAGACCGCAGGTCAATTCCATTCTGGGGCTTGTTTGGAGCATGCAGTTGCCATGAGCTGTTCATCTACCAAGCTCTCTCCATGCTGACTAAACAGGAAATGGGAATTCAAAATTTCCCAGGGCTTGAGAGAAGGAGCCATGTCCTGTTTACATGGGCATGATGCAGCAGAGCACAAATGTCCAGAGTGGTCAAACCAGCGACTTATGGGATAGGTCCCAGAAGCCAATGTTGTTGACTTAATGTGCACTTTGCCTACACTGATGGTAATTTGACCTCTAGAATTCGACTTCACTTCTATGGCCGTTTCAGGGGTGGTTTTATTAAGTCGAATTTCAGCATGATTTAGACATGCCAATGGAGATGCATGCTTTAGGGGATCGACATAAGCGGTGTTACATCAACCTCCATTGACAGTGTAGACCAGGCCAATGTCTTCCTGTTGTCCTTTGTTCTTTATCCTTCTTACTGCTTGCTAGCAATGGAGCGGATAGGAAGATATCCACAAATTTACTATCCGTCTGCTAAGACTCCCTACTTCCTAAAAGAGATGAAGACCATATTTTAAAAGAAAATACAGCAAATAACTAGTCTCTTTAAATATGTTGTTGTAGTGGTGTGGAACACAGGATATTAGAGAGAAGATGTGTAACGTACTATCTTTTTTGGGATCAACTTCTGTTGGTGTGAGAGAGAGAGACGAGTTTTCAAGCTTACAGAGAGTTAGGACCTCACTCACCTTGCCTCTCTCATCCCTTTAAATGTTATTAAAGTGGTTATATTTTATTTGAATTCCTGCATCTTTAAAAATCTGCAATGTAATGGACTGCAGCTATCATGGGGAAAAAAAGTTTGAGTTCTGAATAAGACAATGAAGATAATAATGATCACGGAAGCGATAGATCCAGTTAAAACTGGTTCTAGCAAGCATCTGAAGTTATACCTTGAAACACTTAAATCCCAAGTGGGATTTGATAGATTTACATTCCAGATAAAATAGTAATGGCTTTCACACAATATTCTCAGCAGAGGTGCCCTAGCATACCACCCTTTGTGTTTTTGGTTCCTGGAATTTGTAATTCGTCCAGGAGCTGCATTCTTCTAAGTGTTACTTCTATTTTTGGACTGACTCCATTCCTTATACAGAAAAACAGTGCTCTTGTCAGACCAAATGAGATTATATGAGCCATAGCATTGCTTTACCCTTTTCTGCTATGGAACACTTCATTATACTCACAGAACGATTTACGGAATTCCAACATTTCCACTCTCAAGCTTTCTATGTTTAATTCCTGGTCATGTTTAACCATCTTCATAGTATGTTGTTCAAAACCTGATTGTTATTATTGTGCTGGATTCTGCAGTAGCTCCAATTTCTTATTTTTTCCAGTAAAATGACTTGGGGTGTGTGTATGTGAGACATCTTTTGGCTTCATAACTGTAGTCAACTGCCTGAATAATAATTGTATGAATACTAATGACTGTCTCTGATGAATAGAAAGCATTTGAGCTGTTATACAACATGGTAGGCAGCAGTGTGAGCTCATTTACATACCTTAAACTACATCCCTCACACATTATAACCATCAGACTCTTGCCTTACATCAAAGGAGGTAAGAGAGGGTGCGTCTACACTTGTAAATTAAGTCGACTTAAGCTTGCTTAAGTCGACTTAATTTACTCTGTGTCTACACTACACTTTCCTTAAGTTGACTTAAGCAGCTGCTGAAGTCGACTTAAGAAAAAATTAAGTCGACTTTCTTAAACCTCATTTTAAGTCGACTTTGCTGCCAGTGTAGACGTGGAGTAACCTTAAGTTGACTTTAAGTCAACTTAGGGGGCTCCAGGGCATCCCCACTGCCTGGCCTATCCCCCCAAAGGGCAGGGCAGGCCCTGCCCCTATGCCCTGCCAGGGTCCCTGTCCCCCTTTGTACATGGCTGAGCCCCCTGGCACTTGGCAAGGGGTGCCCCCCCGCCACCATGGACAAATTTACTTAATGCGAATTAACGCTTACTTCGAAAAGTATAAGCGAATTTATTAGTTCGTATTCGTTTATTAGTAATTAAGGAAGCCCTTAATTCGAACTAATGAAAGCCTAGTGTAGCCAAGGCTTAAGTTAGTTAGAATTAAGCTTCCTTAATTCCAACTAACTTGCCAGTGTAGACGTAGCCTTAGTCTTTAAAAGTGTCACAGGACTCCTTGTTTGTTTTGCTGAACTAGACTAACATGGCTACCCCTTTGGAACAGTGTCATTGATGTGCTGAGTGTTTTACAGTCAGAGGACACGGCCTCGCTCTAAGGAATTTACGATCCAGGAGCTCAACTTTGCAAACCCTTCCTCACACGTGTACCCTTTACTCACATCAGTGGCTCTTCATATGTGAGTGGGCAGCAGCTGATTCCTTTCGGAGCACTACAGCCAGGTTTTAGTTTTCCATCACTCTATCGGCTGGGAATACTTGAATCGGTGAGGTTCTGTGGTCAAGATTTATAAATGTTTTTGTTTGATCTCTTTAATGCCAGCTTCCTCCCCAGTCTGACAAAGTAGAAGAGACCTTTTTTAAAACAAAATGTGATTACTTGCTCATATGATGGCCAGCTCCTTCCCATAATAAGAGGGTAAAATTGGTATATTACCTGATGGGGTGCTGTGAAAATAAATTCACTCCTGTTTGTAAAGAACTAAGATACGTCAGGGAAAACGTCATAGTAAAACCCAGGAGGAAATTAATAAATCTGTGCTTAGTACAGGATTTGAGTGGTGTGCAGTAAACAATGCATAGGGCCGAACATTGAGTGATGAAGATAAAAGGAAACACTGAATAATTAGCTACACTTTATTTGAATGAGGTATGGATCTTGCGGGGAAATGTGTGTAAGGTCATATAATTATAGAGGCCAGGTCTACACAACAATCCAACATCCATGTGACTACATTGCCCAGGGGTGTGGATTGTTTTTTTTCACCCTCAATCCTGCATGATAGTTTTGCTTATCTAACCCCCCCTGTGTAGAGAGTGCTATGTCAATGGAAGAGGGTTTTCCATCAGCAAAGCTAGTGCCTACTGGGGAAGTAAATTAACTAAGCCATTAGTGGAATCTTCCCTGAAGCTGTGGCACTGAACATGATGACCAGCCCAGACTGTCTCATGTAGCATATACACAAGGGTGATGAGTTAACCTTGCACAGGCCCCTTTAATTTGCATGTTTCCTCACTTTTGAGTGCTCAACTTAACAACCTTAACATTGTTTAATGTGGTTTATTTCAGTGTGCTATGAGTTATTTTCAATTGCATCCCTTCCCCAGGACGTCTCTGATAAAATCCTAAAATATTACTTTTAACATGTGGTGTGCGCTTGAGATAAAAAACAATGTTTTACTTCAGTGAGTGTGAAAGAGTAAAATCCTTCTGTGACATTCACAGTAAATTATATTTAGAGAGCTTCTTTAGCTTGACCTCTTATGTAATGTCTTTCCTTTCTTTTAAAGTGCAAGAGGTATCAAATATGCTGTAAATTTGAAGAGGTTATATAATCTTGCTCTTTTATATATAGAACAGGGACTGCAAACAGGGGAGTTTGCGAGGGAGTTTGTGGGAAGTTTGTGTTTTGTGTAGCTACTATGGTGAAGAGGAGCTGCGTCGCTTGTGCCAGCACTGCTTCTGTCTCCTCTACCTGTGCCTGTATCCAGACAGACATACTGACCATGGATCTCTACCCAGATCCTGGCGTGGACTTGCAAGGACTGTGGCCTGCATTTCCCACTCTCAGATGGTCAGGCTGGGGAGATGATTCAATGTCTCCTGGTGGAAGCTCTCAGGAAGCAGGTGGGGGAGTTACAGGAGGAGGTGGCCAGGCTCAGGGGTATCCATGCCCTGGAGAAGTTCCTGGATAGCATCCATGAGGAAACATGCAAGGATGAAGAATCTATCCAGAGGCAAAGGACTGCTGCCACACCCTCGGAGAAGGATGAGATGGCTCAAGCAGAGGGTGGACACTGGCAGCTGGTTACTTCTGGCAGCAGACAGTGATCCACCCCTGCTCCCATCCCACCCTCCGTTGTGGTAAAGAACCACTACGCAGCACTACAAATGGGAGATGAGGTGGAAGAGGAGAAGCCATGCACCCCCGATGTTGGGCGGATCACAACCATCACACCCAGGAGAAAACGTCGGGTTGTGGTGGTTGGGGACTCTCTTCTGAGGGGGATGGAGGCACCCACCTGTCGCCCAGATAAGGCCTCTCGGGAGGTATGCTGCCTGCCAGGGGCCCGTATCAGAGGGATTGTCGAGAATCATCCGTCCCTCTGACTACTACCCCATGCTACTCATCCATGTGGGAACCAATGATACTGCGAGAGGTGACCCTCTGCAGATCAAAGGTGACTACGGGGCTCTGGGAGCACGGGTGAAGGAGTTCGGTGCACAGGTGGTGTTCTCCTCGATCCTTCCGGTCAAGGGTAGGGGACTGAGCAGAGACAGATGCATCCTGGAGGTGAATGCCTGGCTGCGGAGATGGTGTTACCAGGAGGGCTTTGGCTTCCTCGAACATGGGGTGCTGTTTCAGGAAGAAGGACTGCTAGGCAGAGATGGACTCCACCTATCCAGGAAGGGGAAGAGCGTATTTGGAAGCAGGCTGGCTAACCTGGTGAAGAGGGCTTTAAACTAGGTTCGAAGGGGGAAGGTGACCAAGGCCCACAGGTAAGTGAAACTGAGGGAAACCTGGGGGAAAGTATGGAATTTGGGGGGTGCTGGAGCTGTAACAGCAGGAATAAAAGAGAGGGTAGTTGGAACTGGGGGGGGGTCAAATAATTGTTTTTTATTTCCTGATGAAGTCATAATACCTCAGGTGAGTGGGGAAGGAGGACACCGGGAGAAATTGCAAGGAGGAAGATGCGACAGGAGGGAGAATCGACAGGGCAAGTAGGGCAATGGGCCCGGTATTTTAAGTGTTTGTACACAAATGCGAGGAGCCTGGGAAACAAGCAGGAAGAATTGGTAGTACTGGCACAGACAAGGAACTATGATATAATTGGAATAACAGAAACGTGGTAGGATAACCTGCATGACTGGAGCACTGCCATGGATGGATATAAATTGTTCAGGAAGGACAGGCAGGGAAGAAGGAGGGGAGGAGTAGCGCTATATGTAAAAGAGCTGTATGACTGCTCGGAGCTCCACTATGAAAGTGGAAACAGGATGGTTGAAAGTCTGTGGGTTAAGTTTAGGGGAGAATGCAACAAGGGGGATGTTGTGGTGGGTGTCTGCTACAGACCGCCAGACCAGAAAGAGGAGGTGGATGAGGCGTTCTATGGACAACTAACAGAAGTTTCCAGATCGTCGCAGGCCCTGGTTCTTATGGGGGACTTCAATTATCCTGATGTCTGCTGGGAAGATAATACAGCAGTGCACAGGCAATCCAGGAAGTTTTTGGAGAATATTGAGGACAACTTTCCAGTACAAATGCTGGAGGAACCAACTAGGGGCCTTGCACCTCTAGACCTATTGCTCACAAACAGAGAAGAATTGATCGGGGAAGTAGAAGTAAATGGCAACCTGGGCAGCAGCGACCATGAGATGGTAGAGTTCAGGATCCTGATCAATGGAAGGAAGGAAAGAAGCAGAACACACACCCTGGACTTCAGAAAAGCAGATTTTGGCTCCCTTAGGGAGCTGATGGGCAGGGTCCCATGGGAGGTTGATCTGAAGGGGAAAGGTGTCCAAGACAGCTGGCTGTATTTTAAAGAAACCCTGTTAAAGGCACAGGAAGATAACATTCCGATGTGCAGAAAGAACAGCAAATGTGGACGGCGACCAGCGTGGCTTAGCAGGGAACTCTGCGGGGAGCTGAAATATAAAAGGGAAGCTTACAAGAAGTGGAAGCTTGGACAGATGACAAGGGAGGCGTATAAAGATATTGCTCGGGACTGCAGGGATAAAATCAGAAAGGCCAAAGGACAATTGGAGTTGCAGCTAGCAAGAGATGTGAAGGATAACAGAAAGGGGTTCTATAAGTATATCAGCAACAAGAAAAGGATCAGAGGTGGTGTAGGTCCCTTACTGAATGGGGCAGGCATTCTCGTGGAGGATGATGCAGAAAAGGCTGAAGTACTCAATGCTTTTTTTACTTCAGTCTTCACAGGGAGGGCCAGCTCCCAGGCTACTACATGGGGTAACGCGGAATGGAGAGAAGAGCGGCCCGTGGTGATGGAAAGTCAGGTTAGGGAACACTTAATGAAATTGGATGTGCACAAGTCCATGGGGCCGAATGAACTGCATCCGAGGGTGCTGAGGGAGTTGGGGGAGTGATTGCAGAGCCGCTGGCCATTATCTTTGAGAACTCGTGGCGAACGGGGGTGGTCCCGGAGGATTGGAAAAAGGCAAATATAGTACCTATCTTTAAGAAAGGGAAAAAGGAGGATCCAGGGAACTACAGACCGGTCAGCCTCACCTCAATCCCTGGGAAAATCATGGAGCAGGTCCTCAAGGAATCCATCCTGAAACACTTGGAGGAAAATAGAGTGATCAGGAACAGTCAACATGGATTCACCAAGGGCAAATCGTGCCTGACCAACCTGATTTCCTTCTATGATGAGATGACTGGATTTGTGGATGCGGGAAGAGCCGTTGACGTGGTATACCTTGACTTTAGCAAGGCTTTTGATACGGTTTCCCACAGCACTCTCGTTGGCAAGTTAAGGAAGTACGGGTTGGACGAGTGGACCGTAAGGTGGATCGAAAACTGGTTAGATCAACAGCTCAGCGGGTAGGAATCAATGGCTCGATGTCTGGTTGGCAACCGGTAACGAGTGGAGTGCCCCAGGGGTCGGTTCTGGGGCCGGTTCTATTCAACAGCTTCATTAATGATCTTGATGATGTAATAGACTGCATGCTTAGTAAGTTTGCGGATGACACCAAGTTGGGGGGAATGGTAGATACTCTGGAGGGCAGAGACAGGATCCAGGGAGACTTGGACAAATTGGAACACTGGGCCGAAAGAAACCTCATGAGGTTCAACAAAGACAAGTGCAAAGTCCTGCACTTAGGACGGAAAAATCCCATGCACTGCTACAGGCTGGGGACCAATCGGCTAAGTAGCAGCGCTGTAGAAAAGGACCTGGGGGTTATGGTGGACGGGAAGATGAATATGAGCCAACAGTGTGCCCTTGTTGCCAAAAAGGCCAATGGCATATTAGGCTGCATCAATAGGAGTGTTGCCAGCAGATCGACACTGGTCAGGCCGCATCTGGAATACTGTGTCCAGTTTTGGGCTCCCCACTTCAGAAAGGGTGTGGACAAATTAGAAAGAGTCCAGCGGAGGGCAACAAAAATGATTAGGGGGCTGGGGCACATGACTTATGAGGAGAGACTGAAGGAACTAGGCTTATTTAGTCTACAGAAGAGAAGACTGAGGGGAGATTTGATAGCAACCTTCAACTACTTGAAGGGTTGCTCCAAAGAGGAGGGAGCTAGGCTGTTCTCGAGGGTAACAGAGGACAGAACATGGAGCAATGGTTTCAAATTACAGCTGGGGAGGTCAAGGTTGGATATTAGGAAAAACTTTCTCACTAGGAGGGTGGTAAAGCATTGGAATGGGCTATCTAGGGAGGTGGTAGAATCTCCATCTTTGGAGATTTTTAAGGCTTGGTTAGACAAACCCTGGCTGGGGTGATTTAGGGGGAGTGGTCCTGCTTTTTAGCAGGGGGTTGGACTAGATGACCTCGTGAGGTCCCTTCCAACCCTATGATTCTATGAATTTATTCAGACACACAAGTGATAGAGAAATTGACTTCAGTATTCACAAGAGTAAGTGCTTGGAGCATCAAGCTCATTGTCTGACGAAGTGGGATTTTCTCCCACGAAAGCTCATGCGATTAATAAATCTGTTAGTCTTTAAAAGTGCCACAAGACTCTATTGTCTGACGGGACACTATGGATGGGATGGTCAAAGGATCCTAAGGAAATTCAATGAGATTTTGGCTCCTAACACCCGGAGGACAACCTATACTTAAAACCTTTTCAGCTCTACGTCGGTTAAGAATGTGAGTGGAGGGTGGCGGGGCAGGGGAATACCTAACACTTCCATGCCAGTAAAGGCCCTATTGTAGATGAAGAAAAACCACCATAAAAGTATTTTTGCCCATGTAACTTACTTCACTTAAGAAACTCAGTATTCCACTAAAACCCCCTTTTGCTAATATAAGATGCATCTGCAGTAAGGAAGGTAGTTGTCTTTCTCGCTATACATGTAAACCTTTTCACAGTAGACTAGTCTCCTGAATTTTTAAAGAAGCCTTGCCTATCTGACATCAAACGAGATGAAAGCAGGCAGGGGGTGGCTCTCTAAAACCATAGTAATGCTATCTTGCAGAGAGATTCATGTAGACCCCAAGGCATTTTTAAAATGGATAATATAATGTACTTAATCCTGAGTTGGGGGAAAAAATCATGTTTACTGATCAGCACTAAGTTTTGGATGATAGTTTGAGCCTGGGTTTATTTAGAAGAGGCTGTCATCAACTTCTTTCTCGAACAAGCATTCCATGCTCTGTGAACTACTTGTACTGTGAAGACACAAACAATGCAATAAAATAAGAAAGGCACATCGGTTGTTATGGATGGGAAAGAAAAAACCCTTTCTTTTCACTTCTTGGCCCAGAGTTTATATATTACGTAAGGAGGAGAAGGGAAGGAGCAGGAGGATGGGGCACAAAAGCTCAGGAGAAGATAAAATGTGATTAACATGCAGATTTATATAATTGCAGAACATTAGTCCATCTTACTTGTGGAAAGAGAAAAATGTCTGCTATTATGCTGCTATAGAAACCAAGTAGAGTAAGTGGATGGGTGAGGGTATGTGTATATCTATGTTTCTCTCTCCTCCTGCATCCTGCTTTCTTGGAATAGAGATCATATCTCATTCAATAAGCTTTGTCAGCCACGTGATCTTTCCTAGTACAAAGAAAAGTTTGTTTATTTATTTCATTTCTCTTCAAATCCCAGTTCTCTCCCTCCTTTTTTTCTGTTATTGACATGTGATGCTTCTCAGTGTCAGAAGAGCAGTTAAAAGAGTCTCCATGGATTAACTATTTTTCCTCAGCGGTTGATCCACTCTGGCTTACATAAGCACTTGGAACATGGTTACTTCACCATGGAGGCACTAGCCCCCTTCTGTTTGTAGTTACATGCACATAATTGTACAGAGGGTCTCAAGGCTGCTTTGGAAAGTAAACACTGACTAAGAAGGAACAAACATTGTGTGTGTGGCTGAACACTGTGTCCACACAGCTTGTTTCTTTTAAAGACGTATGTTAGATGTTAAATGCCACACACATTAAACGAAAAAGAAGACAGAATCAGTTATAAAATTAAACTCTGCCTCATTGTCTATGTTGCCAATCAATTATCTTTATGAAGCTGCAGAGAATTGTTTCTCTCTGAACAACGGCACAGAAAAAAATGTATTGAAAAGCTCCTACACTGGGAAGAGTTCATAGGAATGTAGGAGGTGCTGCACTGGATTAGACGCATGGACCCTCTAGTCCAGTATCCTGGTTCTGGCAGTGGCCAGAATCGGATGTTGTAGAGAAAGGTGAAAGAAACCTCCCACTAGAATGGTAAATAGGTGGGTTAATCTGCCTCCCTCATACTTAGAGGCTGACTTAAACCTTGAAACATGAGATTTCATATCTCATTTTAGAATTAACAATTATAAAATTGGCATTCTTCTTATCCATGTAAATGTCTAATTTCTTTTGACTCTGCCTTTTGGCCTCACTGACTTTCTGTAGTGAGCCTTCCACAGTTGCAGCCCATTCTGTGAAGGATTGTCTTTCTCCAGGCTTGAATTTTCTATCTTTGCATTCCATTGATTGTCCCCTGGAGACAGGGCATATAGCAGCTCCTGGGTTGCCTTATCTAGACCATTATTTTATGTACTTTTGTCACATCCAGTGGCGCGGGAACATTTTTTGTTGTGGAAAGCCACTGGAAAAAAAAAAACCTGTAAACCCTGTATATGATGGAAACTACTTCAAGCCAGGGGGTGCTGCACCCTCAACATCCCTGGTCCTGTCCCATCTTAATCATCCCCTTCCTCAAGGTAAACGAGCCCACTCTCTTTAGGTATTGGGTGGGGGGGTGCCTTCACTTTCACGTATTATGAGAGTTTTCCCAGTACACACCTTGATCTCATCACCCTTCTCCAAACGTTCTCCTAGTCTGCAATGTCTTCTATATAAAAAAACCAATTGGTTTATATCATGGCATGATACTATTTGCTGTATTATTCTCCATCCTATTCCATTTTATATCCACCCCTTTCGGGGGTGGGGAACCAGAACTGCATACAGTAGAGGTCTCAAGTTAGCTGGCCATGTGGCTGTCAAGGTTCCTTTTCTGATACAGTACTAGATGTAGCCCTTTTCTGAGGTGATACAGAATACTGTGATGCATGTGATAGCAGAGGCATGTTTGCTACACAGCAGCAATACATGTTTAATTCGCCCCCCCGCCCAAGTGTTGTACAACCCCTGAGCCCGCTCTTGCATCAGTTACAGTTGGGGGTGGGGGAGGATTTTCAATACTGGGAGAGAGAGAGAAAGAGAGAGAGTTGCACATAACCACATGTATATGGGGAACTTATGTAGTCATGGAATTTTCAAAAAGGCAGCCCCCCAAAGGCAAAGGCAACATCCTGTTGACGTCAATGGAGGAGAAAGGTGGAGAACGTGTACATTTCTGGGGTGTGGCCCTGAGGTTGTGTCCTATAGGAACAAGAGTTTGGTGCTGAAGAGTTAGGCCACCCCTGTGCTTATGTTGTTATGCTTCAAGCCACATTATTGTTTGATGCCATTTGGGGGCTGCAGAGGCTGTCTGTGGAGAACTATAAAAGATTCACATGGAGGATGGAAAGAAGGTGAAGGCCAAGAAATCCCAGGTAAATGTATGTAGTCATTAGCAGGCAGAATTGCAAGATGCTGGCTGGAGACAAATAATGGGGGAAGGGGGGGCTTTGAAAGCTATTTCTCTAAAGAAAAATGAGAGCAGTAATAGGTGAGGGTGCTTTCTGACTGTCGCTTTGATGATCTAGGGGGAGGTGGTGCTCTGGTAATTCAGTGCAGTGCAGCTTTATATGTAGTTTATTCAGTGTGTGAATCTTCCAGTAGTAAGGGCCTGTTGTATCAACTCCTGTGTGCCTGCTGTAGGGAAGCACATATACATTCCATTGACACAGAACTGGCACAGCAGCCTGATGGGACCATGAGTAGCTGGGCATAAAGTGAGGATCCCTGCCACGTCAGTCTCTGGGCTTGGCTGCCCAATAAGAAGAGATGTATAGAGAGGGTGTTTAAAGCCACTTTGCCAACCCCTGCCTCCTGAACTGTGCAAAGTGCAGTCTGAACACACCCATGATATGGGCCTCCAGGCAGCTCTCTAAACCGTATCTCCCATTTATCTGCCTTCCTTATTTTTTTTCTTTCCTCCTTATAGGGAGCCCTTCATCAAACCCCCTTAGCCCACTACCTACCTACCGACTGGCCCCCAAGCCACAGTAATAGTTATTTTGTGGGAGTTGTCAGCTTATCATGAACCGCCTTCAGAAACATATTGTAAAGAACACGTGCTTCTGGCTGACCCTGTATAACTAGTTCAGTATTTCACACAGCAGCTGCCAATGACATAATAAAAATGTCTAAACAAAACTGTACACTTTGTTGGCTTTTTTCTGCCCTGTGTGAAAAAAGTTGTATAGATAGCCACAGTACAGTTCCCAGTGGACTGATGGTCTGTATCCCAAAGCCACATGTGCTGATAATGTTAGCAAAAAGGCCATGTATTGACAGGACATGGGCAAGATCTGCCCTCTCACCTGTAGTGGTACTTCTGCCAGTCTATGTTACGCCCTGGTCCCATTGGGGATATTGGTTGGAGGTTCCTTCATGAGGTCAGGAGCATGGGCACATACCTGACACAACTGAATCCCCCCCAGTGACATTTGCTCCTTCGGCAGTATGGAGATCCTGGTGCATGTCTACTTTAAGCAGCTACTGTTACACCCCATTCATGGCCCCATGAAGTTGTGAGATCTCCATCAACCTCCTCTTGGCATTAGCCAAGGTGGCCATCCATCATACTGGCAGCAGGCTGCTAGACAAGGAAGTGCTCTGCAACTGTGGAACCTATTTCAGATTCTCCCTCCAATTACACATCTGGGCAGAGTTCCTCTGGGCCATGTCCGAGGCTCTCTAGAAACCTTTGAGGAACAGTGGGTGCTGACAGGGGGGTCACTGCTTGGTGTCCCCCACTGCTTCCCTAAGTTTGACCCTGTAACGCTCACTCCCATTCCTATTTTCTCATTAATTGTCCCCAAGACTGGCCTGAGATCTGGGTCTAGTGGCTCCTCCCCTTAGGCAGGCAGAGAAGCCGTTAACTGTAGGTGGGTGCTAGCTTGCCCCTCCTTGGATTCCCAATAGGTGTAGAGGAACTTCCTCCATTTATGGTGGGCTTCACTGGGTGGACACTGATGCTGAGCTGTTGCTGCTTGTCACACTTGACATGTTCAATGGCTGAAGAAATGACTTTGGCCTCCAGGGCTGAGTCTGGTAATGAGCCAGCAAGAAATTAAAAAGCAATACCAGGCATTCCCAGCGAGGGCCTGCTTGGAGACCTTGTATTAGACAAGTCTTATGCTCAGCTAGAACACAAGCCTGAGACCAATTTTTCAACGTCCATGCAAAAATGTGTGATTTGGATCCTACACTGTGTCAGTATGACAGGCTGCCTCTGATGACAGGGCCTTTTAGAAATGGCTTTGCCTTAGTATTTTAATTATTTGCAAGGAACAGGGTTCAAAAAAGGACTAGATGAGTTCATGGAGGCGAGGGCCCTCAATGACAAGTAATGACAGTGCAGGTATGCAAAAACCCATGCTCTGATTTGTCCCTAGGCTCTGTGTGCCAGAAACTCGGAGTGAGCGAATGGGATGGATGACTTGGTGATTACTTGTGCTGTTCATCTTCCCCAAACCACCTGGCATTGGTCATTGTGAGCCGACAGGGCACTAGGCTAAATGGAGCAATGGTCTGACTTGGTTGGCCGTTCTATTGGTCTCCTGACCACCTGTGTGACTGTTCAGTGCTTAGCTGATGGGGATTCTAGGTGCTAGCATAATGCAAATAAATAAGCCTCTTTGTCTAACATAGTAGCGGATGCAGGGCAGGCCCCTTAACACCCTTACCTTGTAAGCAATGATCATAGGTGGGCAGCTGGCCATGGCCCCACAGGGGGATGGGGGGCCCACAGTGCACCTGGCTGCCGTGACCACCTATGGTGCAAGGTGGTGGAAGACCACAGCCAGGCTGGCAGGGGGCCGCTGGGGCTGTATACCCCGGCGGGCGCTATGGGGGGGGGGGGGAGAAGGGTCAGGAACCCCAGTGGGCATGTGTGGGCACCGCAGCGGAGGGGATGGGAAAGCCCCAGAGATGCTGGCTGCAGAGGCAGGGAGGGCCCAGGGAGGCTGACAGTGGGGCTGGGGCCCATAGCGCAGGCGGGGGCAAAAGTCAAGGATGCGCCCCCCCCCATGTGGTGTGGGCGAGGTCCCCATCCTTGACTTTTGTCTCGGGTCCCAAAAAACCTTAAGCCTCCCCCTGGCTATGGTGCTGGTTTAATTATACGTTCACATGACTAGGCTGGTACATTAGTTGTTGGCCAGGGGACAGGCGCCAGCCTTTAGCAAACATCAGGATGAGCCCTAATGGGGGGGGGGGGGGGGCCGCGAAAACCCCGGGGGGGGGGGGGGGGGGGGGGGGGGTTTAGCCCTTCGGGTGCATGATGCCCACTGGTGGCCTAAAAGGGCGCAGGGCAATGCCTGCCAGTCACCGCCGCTGGGCGGGATCCAGCCATGCTCCATGCTGCTAAGGTGGGCTCCTTAATATTTCGGGCGTGAAGATCACTACCCCCCCGCTGCCCCCCTGCCCCGCGCACGGGCCGGAGAAGGCGGAGCGGGCGCAGAGCGAGCGCGGCTGGCGGCCAGGGGGTGGGCGGCAGCGGCTGCGCGGGGCGGGCGGGGGCCGGGCGGGGTCGGTAGGAGGGGAGAGAAAAGCGCGGGGGCCGGCGGGCGGCGCAGTCTCGCCGGGCTGAGCGGAGGCGAGGGACGCTCCAGGCTGCGCTGAGTCCGGGTCCGGCGCCGCCGCTCTGCGCCTGGGGCAGCTGCGATGCGCCTTGTCCAGAATATGTGCACCATCGCCGAGCACCCCGCGGCCGGCAGCGCCAGCGCAGACGGCGGCATCGGGGTCGCCGCCGGCCGCCCCCGCCTCATCAAGATCGCGGTGGTGGGCGCCAGCGGCGTGGGCAAGACCGGTGAGTGCTTCCCCGTCCCGCCCGGCGCTGGGACTCGGGGCTCCCGCCGGGATGGGCGATCCGTGCCGCTTCCCCAGTCACCTTTCACCCCCTCCAAAACCGGGGTGCTGCTCGCCCCCGAAACCGGTGTCCGCTTGAAAGTGACCCTCTCCTGCGCCCCTCCCTCCCAGAGCATGGGGCGCAGCTGGGCGGAGGGAGGGGGTCTGTGCAGACATCCCAGGAGCAGAAGTTTGTAACCGGCTTGTTCTGTGGTCATTGCAGCCCTTGTGGTGAGATTCCTCACAAAACGCTTCATCGGAGACTACGAGCGAAACGCAGGTAAGGAGAAACATCTGGGCTGCTTGCCGCGCCGGGGTACACTGATACCCCCCTGCAGTCTCTGCCGAAGCAGTCAGGACACAGATTTCTCTTACCAAATGTCATTTGTGCTTTGAACAGTGAAACTCTAATACCAAACCCCTGCGTGGTCAACTATACTATAAGGAAAGCAAAAACTACTCTTGCACTCTAGTGTGCTCACCCCTGACTGAAAGCAGGCTGTGAAATTCTTTCCATGGAGCTAAGGCAACAAATATCTGTAAGACATTGCTGCTGTTGTGGGGACATGTCACTTCAGAAGCTCAAGACCATGTAGACTTGAAATTCATCCACTCGAAAACACTTGGAAGCAAAAATCTTTGTTCCAGTGCAGAACCCCTGTTAAGACAGTTGAGTCCCTGTAATAAATTTGGTTTGCTGATAATTAAAATTGTCCTGTTCTCTAGGAAGGTGTAATCAGTTCCAAGTCTTTTTTTTAAAAATTAAAGAACTGAAAACTTGTAAGCAAGTCACTGCAAAATTAACTCCCAGGTGTTCTGATAACATCATGAAACCACCTACCATGGTCCCTCTGTTATTATGCTAAAGCTGTCAGTCTCTTACTGCAGCTGGTTAAGTGTATAAGTTGTGTGGCTAGTGATAAAATGCTTCATTTCCCCCACCCTCAGGCAACTTTTTGTGTCTGTTCTTATAGCCGTGAATATATTTGTAACAAAATGTTGTTATTGTTAGGTAACCTTTATAGCAGACAGATCCAAATAGATGGAGAGCTGCTTGCTATTCAAGTGCAAGATACACCAGGGGTTCAGGTGAGCTAGACATTCATACATTTCTTAAAATAGTAAAATAAGCTTTAACCTTCTTTTGCCAGATGAGCTGTTCCACTATCAATCTTTCTAGAAAATGTTTTACTCTCCATTTTAGAATCAAGTATTTTGAATGGCAGAACAGGCAGCCTGGTTTATAAACAGTCAAAGCTTGATGAACTGCATGTATGTAGTGCAAAGACAGTAAAAGAAAACAACCCACTATTTCAATTAATCTTTTGTACTTCTGGAGACACAAGCAGTCTTGTATTGGAAGGCTTTTTTATCCAATACGGATTTAGATTCTAATGTGTTAGGAACACTGGCTATGAAGAAGGAACATTTTATTTTTGTGCCAACAAGAAATATATTGGAAAAACGTCATTACTACAGCCTAATAAACTTTAAAGGTTCACAAATGTGCACAATAAAAATGAAACACCACAGTATTGTCGCTGCATTCAGTAAGATTTGTTGTGACTTAATCTTGTATTATGGAAAATTTGAGTGTGTAGACAGAGTAATACTGGATTTTGCCTTTTTGAACTGGGCAATTCTCCAGGTTTAAATGCTTCCAGCTCATATCTTTGCTTCCCCAGACTTACTGTCTAGCCAGTTAATTTCCCATTCTGTGGAACTACAAAGCTTCTCTCTGCATGCAGAACTACTCAGGTCAATTTTCCACTGGAGTGTAGCAAAACTCCAGTGTTATTTATTCCAGATTTCTGCAGCTGGATCAACATATGTTACGAAGGTGCAAATATATATAAAGCTTTATTTATAATATGAAATACAAATCTATCATCATATAAAATGCATTTCGTATTTACAGGCTTTAAATGAAAGGTTATCTTTTTAATGTCATAACCATCTAATTTAACACTATTCCTCTTTTTCAGATCAATGAACACAGTCTGGAATGTAATGAACAGTTGAACAGATGTATTCGATGGGCAGATGCGGTTGTGATTGTCTTCTCCATCACAGATTACAAGAGCTATGAACTGCTTAGTCATCTTCACCAGCAAGTTCGACAGTTACATCCTGGAAACAGAGTCCCTGTCGTGGTGGTAGCAAACAAAGCTGATCTCCTACATATTAAAGAGGTGGAGCCACAGCATGGACTTCAACTGGCGAACATGCTGGGTTGTACTTTTTATGAAGTGTCGGTCAGTGAGAACTACAATGATGTTTTCAATGCCTTCCATGTGCTGTGTAAAGAAGTTAGTAAACAACAAGTAACTAGCACCCCTGAGAAGAGAAGAACCTCTCTTATCCCAAGGCCAAAGTCGCCAAACATGCAGGACCTGAAGAGGAGGTTTAAGCAAGCTTTGTCTGCTAAAGTCAGGACTGTCACTTCTGTCTGAAAGCAAAGCTCAGTGGAGGTTCGTCTTCTCAACCTGTTGTTACGAAGTTCCAACTTTGGAATGGTAAAAGACTGGCACTATGGAGTCCCCGGTGGTATGAAAGAAAGATGGTTCAGAGGTTCATTTGAACTGTTGGAGAAATAAATGATTGCTTAAAGGAGGCACAACACTGAGCTCCTTAAGTGGTAGAACATCTACCTTTATCTTAAAACCAAACTTTTAGTAATTGAAAGCAACCCACAGAACTTCAGTCTTGCTTTCCTGGGATGGGACACAGTTGGCTTGATGTACATCCACACGATTTAACTAAGTCTAGTGACCTCCCTCCCTCCCCGCCCCCCAATTCCTTGAACCGCAGCTTACTTTTATTGGAAATAATTATTTGAGTCTTACAGTTGTTGTTTTTGGTATTGGATGAAGGACAGCATTTGTGTACCATGTATTCTGAAGTACAAAAGAGCTTGTTTTGAAAAGTCAATATAAAATGAGAGGCTGTAACTGGGTTTCATGATTGTAAACAATGCTACACTATTTTTACTCATATATTATTACTGATGATTTGACCAGAATTTTTGTACACAGAAATATTGTGCACGGGGTCTAAGTGTATTTTATCATTACAAGTAACTTGGGTTTTTTTACTGTCTGAAAAATATTGTCTAGATGAATTTTAAAATGTGCTCGTCTCTTAATCCTACGCTTTTCAGATGCGAGTTGGAATGATGGATCTTAGTAACTGCTCCGTGCAAAATCCTTTCCATTTCCTCAGCCACATTGTGTGTAGCAGGCATGGAAAAAACTCAGTCAATTCAGTATTGTATGATATCTACTGTTGGCTCTAGGCAGTGATGCTGGTTGGATCTTTCTTAGGTGAGCCATGTCTCTCTGAGTTTAATGGGATATTCATCTTAAACCACACATAGCAGACGTATGCATTTTACATTGAGCCAATGATGTTTGAGAATATAGGAAAAAGGCCTTATACAAATGCACTTTAAAAAGCCACTTGTTCTTTTGCTTGAACTGTAACTTATTTATTTTTGTGTACAATAACTCTTTATGTGGAGCAGACTTTTCACTCCTGCAGTCTGTTTCAGCATTAAATTTTTTTTTGGGAATTGCATAGTTTCTCATGTAGCGTTTTTGTTTTAAACAGAATTGGAAACAACTAAGGCATTCGGGGGACAAAGCATTGCTTTATAAGTATTTTTTCCTCACGATTTCCTGTATGTTTAAAACCTCTTTAAAATCAATAGGTAGAAATATGAATTAACCCCCCCTTTCCATGTTTTTATGTATTCAAGTCTCATGGGTACAAGAACCTTAGGTACCAGGGGATGTATCCAGATGAGAGTTTCTAACCACGAGAGGAGTGACGTTCTGGAACAGCCTTCCAACAGGGAATAGCGGGAGCAAAAAACCTAGCTGGCTTCAAGACTGAGCTTAGTAAGTTTCTGGAGGGGATGGTATGATGGGGCAGCCTAATTTGGCAATTAACTAGTCTTTGATTACTAGCAGTAAATATGCCCAATGGTCTGTGATGGAACATTAGATGGGGTAGGTTTTCGATTATTACAGAGAATTCTTTCCTGACTGCTGGCTGATGAGCCTTGCCCACATGCTCAGGGTTTAGCTGACTGCTATATATATAGTGCCACAGGACTCTGTTGTCTTTCTACAATAGACTAACACGGCTACCCCTTTGGAATTTGCTATATTTGGGTTCAGGAAGGAATTCTTCCCCAGGACAGATTGACAGAGATCCTGGGTTTTTTTTGCCTTCCTCTGCAGCTTGGGATATGGGTCCTTGCTGGTGGATTCTCTGTATCTTCAAGTCTTTAACTCATTATCTGAGGACTTCAATAACTCAGTCTTAGGTTAAGGGTCTATTTAGGAGTGGGTGGGTGAAGATCTATGGCCTGCATTGTATAGGATGTCAGACTAGATGATCATATTGGTCTCTTCTGACCTTATAGTCTGAGTCGACTCAGAACCCTTTTATTTACCATATATAATGTCCCTGAATGCAATTATGCAGACAAAAACCAAGGCCTTTCACTCTGGACTTCAGATCCATCCCTCCCTGCTCTGACATAACATCCTAACAAGGGAGTAGTGGGGGTGAGGCTCAATGTTACTTAGATATAAATTATTCATGACTTGAGCTAAACACCAGATATAAACTTATTTGTGAGCTCAACACAACTACTTTCAACCCTTTTGTTTGAAGCTAAGTATTATCTGGCCTATAATTTTGCTTAGCGATAAAGATGATGCAGTGAAGAATTAAAGTGCACTTGATCAGTGTGTTGAAGTAGATGGCACAAATCTCTGATTTTGTTTCAATACACACAGAAAACTAGACTGCTGATAGATACTGATTGGAACGAATGACACTTAGACCCCGACTTTTCCCCCCAATAATAATGGGGAAATAGACTAGTTATTGAGCAAAGAGGTGGCTGTTTTGATCTCCTAACCACAGACCACCACACAGACCCCGCCAGGTGGTTTAGACAATAAACCAGCAAATATTTAGCCTTCTTAAAAAAGACTACTGTTGACCCAGGCCAATTGCCAGCAGCCTCTCCCACTGGGGTTCAGTGTCCGGATATCAAACATCTCCTTCCCTGTCGTTTCAGTAGGAGACAGTAACCACTTGCTCCAAATTAATTTCCAATTTCCTACAAAATGTCACCGGTAACATCCTGCAAGAGGGTGCTGCTGCCAGTGCTTGGCTGTTACCTGGACAGTGTTTGCCTGCAGCCCAACCAGAAGGGAAGGGTGGGGTCAACATCTGCAAGGCCAAGCCCTGGCAATCGCTGGGCACCCATCTCCCTCCAACTCCAGTAACAAGCTAAACTATAGTATCTTCTACCCATCAAGTACAATAGAGGAGCGGCTTCCCCACCACACCGGCTGCAGTAATGTGCACATACGCCTGCCTGGCCAGAAGGATAACAGACTGCAATCTAATCTAGTCTCATCTGAGCTTTACTAGTTGCTTTAATACAGCTGTGTCAACTAATACATTCTCACTCAAAAGCTAATATCTGTGGCAGTCTGGACAAAATGCCTTTTACAAGCAAAAACCAGGGCCAAGGTTGGGGGTTGCAGGCGTCCTGCCTTCTCTATTGGAGTGGTGCTGGTATAGCAAGAGGGGTTATGGTATGGAAAAACTTGAGAGCTGCATTATGAACCAGTTGTCTATCCAAACCATTGCTTTCTGAGCCTCAAAGCCAACCCCCACCCTCCCTTCCTGTTTCTTTATAACAATTAATAGAGGGAAGCGTTCCAAAAGCAGTTGGTCTCTTATAGCATCTTTTATCTACCCACTTCTCTGGCCATCAGCCTATATAGCCTTGTGCAAAATTCAATCCTTTGCTGCAGTGGCGAATGGCAGTGTCCCATACCTTGGAGATGAGGGTTGCCTGATGAAGCAAGGGTCTTGTCTGAGCTGCTTCAGCTGGTAGATGAGGACTGGTGGGACCCTGAAAGCCCTTGAATCCTGTTGTGTGTGTGGGGAGAAGGGGGGATGCCAGGAGGAAAAAGGAAAGGATTCCACCAAGGGATGAGTAACAGCCACTGGGGTAGCTGGTTTCTGCATAAAATCTGCACACTATCCATGGCCTCACTTTGGCACAGCATGGATCCTCCTGGCAGTTCATGGCAAGCTCCATGGAGGACCCAGTTCCCTGCCATAGCTCTCACTACCTCGCCCTCCCTCAAAACTTCAGTTGCTAATATGACCAAAACCACATCTGCCTCCCTCAAACAAGGGGGCATAGTTACCATCCTCCTTTCCAGAATCATCCCTACAGGCCCCAGCGTGACCTCCCTATCCTTGAACAGCAGATGAACACCTTTACATCAGCCCCATGGTGCTTGAACTGCTGTCCCTGCTGCTGAAGTGTAATGCTCTAGCCCGCTACTGCATTGTGCCCTGGCAAACTGGCTCTGAAGGGGACTCCTGCAAGGTGGATGTAGAGATTAGGCACCCCTATACAGAGACTGGTGGAATCACAGGAGCTGTGGGAACCTCTAGCACCAAAACCTACCTAAGCCTCAACACTGACTGGTTTGCCCTGCACTATAACAGCTCATGCAGCATATCCTCAGATTAGCACGTCAGGGCCCTGAGAACGTGCAGGAAGAGAAGGAACTGTCTCAGCTGCAATCGCTTCTTAGGACTGGTGACCCGAGATGACCCACATCTACCGACAGTGAGCGGGGGTGGGTGGGGAAGAGCGAGGGCAGAGGCTTCAACAGATAAGTCTGAGCATGCTCAGTATAAACCAAGCAGCAGCTCTGGCCTGGGTGTGGGAGGGCATGTGAACTGCATGCCCTGTGTCTGCTTTGCTGGTGACCATTTCCTTGAGGAATGGAGGGTCCTCTGGAGGAGCCTAGAATCCTTTGGGCTGCTGAAAGATATGGGGAAGGGCCACAGGATTTGGAGGAATTGCTGGCCAGCTGTTGTGCTGCCCTGGCTAGAACACAGCAGCATGGGTACATGACTCTGGCTGCCCCTTTTGGGTTATGTTGCCTTTGTGTGTGTGCTCGGTGGGAAGTGGGGGAAGAAGAGCAATAGAAACCATCTAATAAAGGTAAGGGGTGGGTATGTATGCAAAAACCATGAAAATGAGTAGATTCTGTTATCTATGCTTTATTGTTAAGTAATTTCCAAAGTATCTATATTTGAATAAGGTAAACAGGGCAGAAGAAGAAGAAATATAGTCACAGAGAATGGCTGTTTGCTGTCCTTTCTCTAACTTGCCCAGTCAAAAAGACTTCATAAACTTTTAGTATTACATACATGTTTTGTTTGATATGTTACTTTCCCATCAAATACAGTGGAATGTCACATTCTGTTATATTCATTATCTAAATCTCTTTCCATGAAGGCAACTTTGTCCATGCTTCAGTCTAACTGCTATCAGGGTTTTGTTCCTTTCTGACCACAGAAGTGCATTATTAAAACAAAATTAAGACTGCAGGAAAAGATTGCATTTAACAAAACTTAAATTAGCTAGTGATCAAAAGTTAAAGAACTAGTTTCTGTTTAAATCTAGTCTTGGGGCATAATAAAGAATGCTAAAATAGGGGAATGTCCTTCTCTATAGAAAGAAGGCCTAAAAATGTGCCCTAATCTCCCAGTGTAGAACATAATCTTAGCATCTGTGGGATGAACCAACTGGAACAATACACTGCATCTTTGTGGCTCCATTGTTTTATGTTGCATTTTTATAAAGCTCAATGCTCAATAAGGATTCCAGCTGTAACCACATATGTTTTTCTCCTCCAAAGATTAAAGCAAAATTAGGAAAAAAAAAGAAAAGGAAAAAGAAAAAAGTTACATAACTTAGACAATTTGCCTTATTAAAGGCTGTTACATAATCACAAATTAAAAATCAAAAGCTTTTCCTACCCATATTATTCAGAAATACAACTTTAAAAGAGTGTTCTACTTTTAGAATCTTATTTTTTTTCCAAATGGGAATTATGTTCTTTATTTGATGTGCTGAGAGTAGCATTCCTCTAGGATTAATAAAGTGAGGCATCTAATCATCTCAGCCCACATGTTCTTCTGTGTGAAATCATGCAGAGGTGAATGTCATCAAAGGAAGTGACTTTTCTCATGGGACTATGACTGGGACAAATGAGAGAAATCAGGGGTCTGCAGGAAAGATAGTACATGACTCACCAGCTTGATTACGGTGAGATTCTCCATCCATGCTTTCTGCTGCTTCTACTCCATCAGCAGAAAAACCATGGATGATGGGCTTGTAGCTATTCTACTACTGACAACCCAGTAATCGCTTCATGGCATCTCCCTGGGGTTAGAGTCATAGACTGCACAGAAGGAGTAAAACACTAAATAAGGCACTCCATGTTTTGCAGGGGAACAAAACAGGCTGGGGCTAGATTCTGCTATTGTTACTCCCACTTTAAATTACAAAGAATCGCACTGAAATCAGTGGGACTACTCACAGTGGAAAGCACTAGTTACCAAGGGTAAGGTGGCAGAATCTGGCTCTTTGCAGCTATTCCACAATTAGCCACTTTGTTGGGGAATTATTACAGGCAGCCCTCATTCTCTAGTCTATGCAATGTAGTGGAGAAGGCCCGTGTTAGCTCACAGGGGATTTAGCATAGTAGTGCAATACCATTCAGCAGAGAGGAGCTGAGTATCAGCTTGATGTTAGAGGAAAAAAAAAATCAACAGTTTCTCAATCCATTCAAGTCCCCTTGCAGCCAGCGATTAAATCACTTGATTCAGTTTTCAAATTACAGCCACAATTAGTTTTTAGAGCATTTGCTTTTTGGAAGAATATCAGAAAGGATGACAGGCCAGAGGATGGTATTTCCAGTGAAGGCTAATCACTTATCTTCTCAGCAGATCTGCACTCTTCAGATGCCAATGTCTGGCTGTAGATGGTTTGTTGCAAACAACAACTCAGGAATGTTAAGTGGTGTCAGGAGCGTTGAGGCGAGCACAATTACCTGAAGACAGAAATAAAAAATACAATTCAGGAGACTAATCTTGTCTGCAATCAGAACAAGATCTCTAAAGATGTACCTTTCATTTATAGAACAGTAGAGGAATTATTGGTGTCTTGTGCTTACTGTGAGGTGGTAATACAGCTTGTCCAATGCTATCACCTGCTCAGCTAATAATTATAGCTGAAACCATCTTTAGTAAGAGTACAACAGTGATTATTATCTCGCTTCTAGTGCATTTGTAGCTTGATTCATTCTACCCACACCCTGCCAGGGTAGCACAGCGATTGTTATGACTCTCATTGTGTTTACTTGTGAAATGCGAGTTGATCAACCAGCAGCTTCCCCTGCCACAGCACTAATTTTTGTCAACAAGTGACTCCAAATCACAGCTGCGTCTTTGTTTAGGCTGAGGTGGAAATTACAGAAGCCTGCTGTGGCTAGTCAATGAAATGCAGTTAACATTCAGAAATTTGCCATTTGAGACAAGCAGCATGGTATTTCAACCAGCAGGATCGCGGTTCAACCAAGGACACAATTTGGATTATCTTATTAGCTTTTCATAAGGAGAAAATATGCCCCCAATAAAAGGCAGCATCACCCATTATTAGAGCTGGTCAAAACCATTCTTTTTCCATTATAAAATCAAAAGTGGAAACAGGTTGGTTCAGACACAATACCCATACACAGTACTCATTGGGAAGGTTTCTCAGGTCCAGGGTGGAATTTCTGGTCTGAACCAGAGGTGTGGGAAAGCCAGTATTCTGTCTGATTGAGAGTAGGGACTTCAACTTGGGTCCTCCCAGATCCCAGACGAGCGCCCTAACCACCACACTTCAAAGTAAGCCTCTCTCACTCCCTCTCTAGCCCAACGAATAGTTAATTCTTTACATAAAACGGAAGAGTGCCAACATTGAGCATTTGGAACAAAAACAAACTTCAAAACCTAAATTTTTTTCACAAAGCAGAATTGTTGTTTTCTATCCAGCCCTATTCTTTTCATCCTTTAAAGCAGCACAGCATCGCAAACTAATTTTTGTACTCAATGTATCTTTATGTATGTGTTTTCTTCCCCAAATGACAGTGGGCATGCAAGTCCCTAAGCAGATTTTATTAGCGACTAAATTCTTATGACCATTCGAGTCAATGGAACTACTAAAGATTAGAAGCACTACTCTCAGCAGTGTTTGTAAGATCAGGCCCAAAGATTACAAACAGGCCAAACTGGAGAGGACGGTTGTACTCAACTCATGTAAAAATGAACTTGCTTCCTCAATGTAAGATTAAAGGTATATAATTTAGAGAAATCCAAAAGCATAAATTATGGCAACTGTAATGTAAATGTTGGCAACACTGATCTATGTTCTTTTTAGGAATTGATCAAACTGTGCCTACTCTTCATCTGAGGTAAAAAGCATCAAGCGTAAATAAGTTACCTGAATATTCAAACATTTCAGGTGATTAAAAAAAAGACACTAAATACCAAGTACCCCAGATCTTAGTAATACTACCCTTACGCCTCCCTCAGAGGGGCGTAACCACGAGTGGGCCTGGGGGGGCTGGCGGCCAGCCACTTGGAGATGGGGCCCGCTCACCACAGCGCCTGGCAGTGGTGCAAACTTTGGGCCTCATTGCACCTCCTCTCCCCCTTCCTTCTCCCACAGCTCCATTTGTTACCTAGCAATTGGAATATCTCGGACAGTTTCCTGTCACATGACTAGAAGCCGCCCTAGGCTGGGCCCACTCTGCAGATTTAGGGGCCTGGCCAGAAAACAGGGGCTGGCTACAGCCCTGCTGCCCCACTTTTCTTTTTAAATAATGCAAAGAATCTGGAGTTAAATTACTACATTTTCTTTTGTGCTAAAAACCTCCTGCTCTCTCATACAAACTAGAGAAAATTGGCACTGATTATTTCTTCTATTTCCCATTGCTTAATACCATCTCTGTAATTTGCAGGTGCCAAAGACTGCCACTTTCCTATTTATATTGTGGAGGAATCAGAGCACAGTACAGTATGTGCACTCTTTTTCCTATGTACTCAGCTTAATTCGAGGAAATATGAGGTGACGTGTTACTGATGTTTTTTGTCGGTGAATCAACCACCACTCTCAGAAAAAAGCAATTTCATCTTGAAATTATTGCTAAACTATCAGGGTAGATGTACAATTGATAAAAGGAGTCCACAGAAACAAATTAGTTTGATGATTGTAATTTATTCAGAAGAAAGACACTATCTTTGGGTGCGTCAACACTGGCAACTTAGGTCGACTTAAGGACACTTAAGTCGACCTACACAAAGCTGCATCCACACTGGGCGTTTATTAAGTTGACTTAAGCGCTTCCTTAAGTCGACTTATTAACAGCTTAAGTCGACTTAATAACACCACCTCTGAAGGTCGACTTAAGCCTTTACAAGTGTAGATTTAGCCAGTGTGGATTCAGATTAGCCCTAAGTCGACTTTAAGTCGACTTAAAGGGCCCAAGGCTCCCCCACTGACAACCCTGCCAGGGTGGCTGGCACAGCCAGAGCCTGGCATGCCCACCCACAGGGCAGGGCACAGCCCTGCCCACTCTGCTCCTATGCCCTGCCACTGTCCCTGTCCTGCTCAGCCCCCATTGTACCCAGGTACAATGGGGCAAATGCTGAGCCCCCTGGCACTTGGCAAGGTGCCCCCCCTGCCACCATGGACCAGTCCCAGGTCCACCTAGCCCCTAGAAGTAGACTTAGGTGTCCAGTGTGGACGCTCTAAGTCAATTTGGCATGGTCCACTTTAAGTCGACTTAATTTTATAGTATAGACATGCTAAGTCAACTTATTTGACCAAATGTAGACATAGCCAGTGAGAAGAGATAAACCAAATGTGCCCTCATGTACACTAAAATATGTATTTGTGCATGTGGATAAAAACATATGTTTCCAATCTCCAGATTTAATTTTCATTTGCCTAAACTCCAAAGAACTGCTGGAGCAATCAGTGGGGAAACTGATCTGCTGACAGGTTTTCTTTTGTTGCTCTATAAAATTCTTTGCTTTCACATCCACAGTTCAACTCCAATTTTTAAAAAAGTACCAATAATTAGTACAAATGGCAGTCTTTTGTGTAAGTGGAATGGAATGGCGAGGCCTATGTTTTCATCTTGCCCTGATGTTTGAAAGTGATCGCCTGAACATCACAAAAACATCTCTGTTGAACACAGGCTCGTGGTAGATGAATGCCTGGCTCTTTGCAAAGAGAATAATCCCAAACAGGTGGCACATATTCACAGCTGAACTATAGAAATCCAGGTAAATCCAACTAACTCAGACACTATTATATGCAAGACTCAAACAACCATTTCTTTTCTTCCTTTTTTCTCTTCAGGACTCTCCCTTAAAGCCCTTTAGCTCCTAATGTAACCATTTCATACAAAGGCAAGTGGCAATAAAAGCTGCATCAACTCTAAATTCTTTGGGAATCTACCTCAAAGGGTGACCTCCCACTAGGGTCAACCACAGCAAAGCAACACCAGATTCCATGTCACCACTGTCAAACCTCAATCCCTTTTAGAAAGTCAGCCAAAAGCCTCCTTGCATAGTTTTACACCATCTCCTCATTAACTCTGTACTTATCTTTCAAGCTATATTAATATATTTAGAGTCTGGATTAAGTTGTCCATCAGTATGTCACAATTCAGTCCTTGTTCAGGACAGCAAAACATTTGGTTCACTGTGTTCAGGAGATAAGAGAGAAGCTAATTGGCAAGAAATGTTATCAGATGAAAAAGTGTTCTTGGAAAGGGCATTTATCTTATAAAAATTCAAAGATGCTGTTAAAACATGGAAAAGATGCTATCAAGCCAGAGGCTGCTCTGTCTTGGTTTACTCTACTTTGCTAAAGACGCTTCATTAGTCAGACAACAGAGTCCTGTGGCACTTTCAAAGACTAACAGATTTATTTATCGCATGAACTTTCGTGGGAGAAAATCCCACTTCGTCAGATGCTTTGAAGATGGGAAAGTTACAGAATGGGAGGAAATTAAATGCAGGGGAGTGTATGACATAGCATCAGGTCAGGCTGTAACAGCAAATCAAAATAGGTGTTAGGATTCAAACACTGGGGAACAGCACATAGAGGAGGGTGAGGTCAAATCACTTGTTGTAATGAGAGAAAAATCCATAGTCCCTGTTTAACCCCAAGATAACTGAGTCAAATTTGCATATAAGTTCGAGTTCTGCAGTTTCTCTTTGAAGCTGTGATTTGTTATTCATCTGTTTCAACACAGCTATTAACAAGTCGTCAAGGGAGTGAGCAGGGAGATTGAAGTGTTCCCCTATTGGTTTTGTAGTGTTGCAATTTCTGATGTCAGATTTGTGTCCATTGATTCTTTGGCGCATAGACTGTCCTGTTTGTCCAATATATAAGGCAGAGGGGCATTTCTGGCACATGATGGCATAAATCACATTGGTGGATGAGCAGGTGAATGAGCCCTTGATGGAGTGGCTTGATTAGGACCTGTGATGGTGTCATCAGTGTAGATATGAGGGCAAAGTTGGCAGCGTGGTCTGTTGCAGGGATATGTTCCTGCTTTAGTGTTTCTGTTGTATGATCTGTAGTTGCTGGTAAGTATCCTTTTAAGGTTAGGGGGCTGTCTGAAAGCAAGGAGAGGTCTGTCTCCTAAGGCTTGAGAGAGTGAGGGATCATCTTGTAAAACAGGCTGTAGATCTTTGATGATGTGTTGAAGAGGTCTGGCTTGGGGGTTGTAGGTGGTGACCAGTGGCGTTCTGTTGTTGTTTTTCATGGGCTTCTCCTGCAGTAGTTGACTTCTGGGTACCCGTCTGGCTCTGTCAATTTGTTTCTTCACTTCTGTGGGTTTGTACTGTAGTTTTAAGAATGCCTGGTAGAGATCCTGAAGGTGTCTGTCTCTGTCTAAAGGGTCAGAGCAAATGCGGTTATATCTTAGAGCTTGACTGTACACAATGGATCGTGTGGTGTGTCGAGGATGAAAGGACAGTCTCTGCGCCAAAGAATAAATTGACACAAATCTGACATGAGAAATTGCAACACTACAAAACCAATAGGGGAACACTTCTCAACAGGGGAACATCTCCCTGCTCACTCCCTTGACGACTTGTTAATAGCTGTGTTGAAATAGATGAATAACAAATCACAGCTTCAAAGAGAAACTGCAGAACTCGAACTTATATTCAAATTCGACTCAGTTATCTTGGGGTTAAACAGGGACTATGGATTTTTCTCTCATTACAACAAGTGATTTGACCTCACCCTCCTCTATGTGCTGTTCCCCAGTGTTTGAATCCTAACACCTATTTTGATTTGCTGTTACAGCCTGACCTGATCCTATGTCATACACTCCCCTGCATTTAATTTCCTCCCATTCTGTAACTTTCCCATCTTCAAAGCGTCTGACGAAGTGGGATTTTCTCCCACGAAAGCTCATGCGATAAATAAATCTGTTAGTCTTTAAAAGTGCCACAGGACTCTGTTGTCTTTCTACAATAGACTAACAAGGCTACCCCTTTGGAATTTTATTAGTCAGAGCTGTATTCTTCAGGAATTAAAACAAGGGAGTTTATATCCAGCCCTTGGAGCAAAACTTATGTTTATGACACAGCTGGTTATGGAGTGGTTTCTCTGAATTCCTCTTGCACCTTTAAGGATCACTCTTTATGCCTGCTCCACCCAGGAGAAAACCAGCTGCTCCCATGCACCTTTCTCCATATAACAATTATCAATATCATAGAGTAGACCATGCCAGAAGTGTCCCTCATCCCCTTACTTACTTACTACTCCAGCTAGTGTAGCCAGGAGCTGATGCAGAGAATGAAAGGGGCCGGGACCAGTCAGATGTACACACAGCCTTCAGATGCTTTCCAACAATTTTCTCTGGCCAAAGTTCTTTTGGAGGGAGGGCAAGGCAAGTGAATGGCACCTTGGTGCCAGGGGTATGTGGATAGAAGAGAGGGGCAAAAGAGGTAGTTGGTTTGAAGAAATAAATCTGAAGCAAAACTAAGTACTATTTGATGGGTTGCCTATGTGGTTGTTTATAGACTTTGTCTTGTTTATTCAGCTGTAAGCTCTTGGAAAAGGACATATCTTTTACTTTGAGGGACAGGATGGCAGCCAGGTTGTCAACTTGACCACAGCACACTGAAGGGAGGGAAGAAGATTTTAATATAGGAGGTTAAAGCAAACTCTTAACAACAAATGTCCTGGAATCTGATGCCCATACAAAGCAGCTAGGAGCTTGGTTTTTTGAATTCTCATCCTGCCTCTCACTCAGTAAATAAACTATCCAATACAGAAGGATGAAAGGCTAAATTAGCCCCAAAATGATCCAATCTTTTTGCTATAGGGAGTCATAGAAACAGTGAGAAAGTGGCCCTGCCTGCATCCAGTCATAGTATGACAGGTGTGGCTGCCTCAGCTTCTCTTTAGAATGCACCCATACAAAGGCATGTCGTCTCTCTTATCAGCAAATTCAAACCCTTTTATTAATATAAAGTGCTACAGTCCACAGATCCCTCATAGTAAAGACAGTTCTTCACAAAACTTCAGTGTAAAACAAGGTTATAATACAGCTGCTATTCAGTTGCATTCAAGGGTCACCACTCCCAGGTCAGCTACCCGAGAGTCATTAACTACTCCCTCCCAGTCTTTTTAGTTCTTCACAGTTCTTTCTCCAGGCCTTCTTCCTGAGAGTTCCTAGACCCGCTTATCTACCACAAGTTTTCTCCTGGAGCCCCAAGTCAGCTCTCCCATGACAGAACTCCACTGTTCCATTCAGCCAGATCTTTCTACCCAAGAGTCCTATTGCCACTCAGGACATGTCCCTCCAGAACCAACTCCTTGTTTTGGGATCAGCTTTCTAGTCAGGCCTGCTGTAAGGGGGCTTCCCACGGTGCTCCACTCAGCCAGACTCTACCTGTGAGTCCTGCCCCTGCTCTAGGGGATCTACTCTCTAGGATCAGCCCACTCCTTTTGGGCTTACCTGCTCCTAACCAAGCTGGTTCTTCCCTTCTTCCTAGGAGCATCTCCACAAGCCCTCCTCTAACTCACCAGGGTTCCCCAGCTTGGGTCAGTTCTTACCATCATCCTTTTGCTCTACCTCAGGGCTCTCATAACAGCTTGCTGCCAGCGCAGTCCTGTGGGGGGAGCGGGGCCAAGGGCCAACTGGCCTAGGCGGGGCCCCGCGCCCCCCATGCTGGAGGGGAATCGGGCTGCTCCACCCCACCAGGGAGCCATCTTGGGCAGGGAGGCTGAGGCCGCCGGCTCCGGCCCTGGCCGGTGGGGGGAGCTGGCCGTAGCCAGGACCTCAGGCTGCTGCGGCCGGTGCCCCAGCGGGGGACTCGAGGCCGCCACTGGGAGCCGGTTCCGGCCAAGGGCAGCCCGCCGGCGAGGGCTGGCCCTGGCCGCATGGGGCAGGCCGGCCCAGAGGCAGGTCCCGGCCACCTGCCCCACCCCTGGGCCCGCCTGCTCTGCCGCGGGGGCGGGGAGGGCTAGCCCAGAGGCCAGGCTGAATGCTCCCTGCTGTCAGGGACTCTCCTTAGGCAGCTTTTACCTGCTCTTTTCTCTTTCTCAGGCAGCTCTGCCTCATTAGGTCTCTCTCCCCTAGGGGCCAGGGGCCCTCTTTTAAGCCCAGTGAGGGATAGCTGAGCAGTCATAGTCTTTTTCCTTCCTAAAGAGCCAGCATCACCCTGTGACATTGACACCTAGGCCTCTAACACAATTTCTTTCCACCCTTGAGGCCCCTAACCCCAAGCCATTTTCTTTCTGGCAGAGGAGAACTGAACATTTTGGAAAGAACAATCATTACTGCTCCACCTGGTGGGATCACTGTTTGCAGTTCAATTTGTGTGTGCAGATTCCCAAGCAAATGCTTAGTCTCAGAAAACTGGATGTGCAAATTCTGTAGCTGTGCTGAAGTTTCTCTGGAATGATCTGGGCCTCACTGAACCTAGTGCACACAACAAACTTGAAATAACTTGCATCTGAAAGCTGGTTGCCTGTGGATGTTTCACAACAGAGACCTGTCATTATTATTGTGTCATGGTGTGCATTCAGTACCAGGACAGTATTCAGCATTATAAACTACATTTTGTTTGTTACTCTTCATTTGTCCTTGCTCAGATAGAAATCATAGCACTTAAGGTTTACCTGGATACCCGGTTTGTGTGCTGATATTAGGTCCCTCACCATTCTGACCTCAGAGACTGTCACACCACCAACCATATAGAAGATCAGGAGAGGATGATCACTGGGGTGAGGACGACTCACCTATAAAACAACAAAGCATTATTCATATTGCTTCCATTTATGCTGAAACATAAGTTCCCATGACTACAAAAATGGACAATCAACAGCAGATTGCATTGACTATTTATGACTGGTCAAGACAGAGTATTGAAAGATTCAGAGGAAACTCAGAAATGAATTTTTAACATGCTGGTTTCTATGGAAGTTGGAAAGAAAATTAAAGGGATGCTGTAAGGCTGTGAGATTAAAAATAACTGGGAATGACATTCAGGGGTGATGTAGTCACAGGTCCCACTGAGGTAAAAGGGAATTGAATGGGCTCAACAGACCTAAAATCAGACCAATGATTTTCAACCGATCAAATGTGTTTACATATATTATCTTATACTATGAAATCTGAATTACAAATGCCTAATGTGCTTTGCATCATTTAGACTAATTACTCTGCAATGTAAATAGATGAGACAAGTCTACTTTTATTTAAAATCAGTTTCTGGACAGTCACATGTTGATACTCTCCTGCAGTAGAACAATGCTGCAATATCTGGGTGGTGACCACTATATGGGCATGTTTAAGACCAAACAGAAAATACTGTTTTCATTTAAAAAATAAATAAATAAATAAAACAATGCAAATGCTTATCTTCATTTTAGTTGTTGTAAAACTATTAATTTTTAAGGAACCTAAATGCAGGCCCAAAAGTAGTCAACAGTGTTCTCATTAACCAATTCTACTGGTTCAATTATCTTACTTATTTTGCGGTTTTCTAGAGTTACATTTTGCTAGGAGACATCCATTGATATCATCCTGGTCACACTCAGCAGGTCCTTTGGACCTGATGCAGTGGAACCAACACAATTACTCTTTTTATAACACCACATCCCCTCTTATGCATGACACTCAAAATGTTTGGCTCTGAGGACTAAGAACGGCATTTTCTTTTCTTTTTGTTACTGTTTTTCCCAACATGCATTCTATAAAATGGAAGTCACAATCTATGTTTGGGTGGCACGTGTTTCCATTTTCTTTCACCACCCACGGCATCTCTCTTTGATCCTTGCGGCTCCAGCTCCCTGGAGTACAGCTTCTTCTCCGTTCTATATTGTGGTTGCCCTATATTTAGCCTTTGGACAATTTCTTGGCCAGCAGTCCAGTTCATGATTTCCTGGATCTGACTGGCACTCTTTAGAAGAGGAGGTTCCCTTTGATGAGGCAGTGGTCTCGGTCAAGGACTGCTCCAAGGTGCAGAGCTCTTGGGCTCGTCAGAAGTTTGAAATGAATGCACATCATTTACACACAGGTAATTATGTAATCAGTGCCTGAACACTGTGTGTGGATGATGTTTGTTCTCCTAGCCTTCCCTCATTCATCTTTATTCTGAGGCATGAGGTAGAAATATGGTTTAATGTAAAATCATGCATATCCCCATGCTGCTCCTTTCCAATTAAATCCACAAACCACCATTAAATCAGTGTAACTCATTTTTGACTCTATACAGGCTTTCCCTTTCTGGCTTTGTCTAATTTCTCAATGCAGAACAATGGCTGCATAAAATGTATTGTTATCCTAATTAAATACAAATGCCATTCTTAGTACAGTACTGTGAGGAGTTCAAGTAAGGTCTAAACAGTCAGGTAAAAAGTAGATCAGATAGCTCAGGTACTGGAGTATATCAAGGAGTATACAATGAACTACTCGGGCAACTGCCACAATGCTGAAGAACAAATTATTCACAAAGATGGTAAACATGACTGTTGGTCAAAGCGCTTATGATAGTGTAGCAGAGTTGTTTCCCCTGCTCAGGCCCAAAAGGGGTTAATTGGGCCTGAAAGAGTAGCAGCCAATAAGAGCAGAGGGCTGCAGGGCCAATCAGGGCGCAATCAGCAGTATAAAGGTAGGGGTGCAGCTCTTACTTGAGGCAGTTGGCCTCAGACCTGGGAGGAGACAGGTTGTGCTGTGAGCAGGGCTGTGGGAGACAGGACCCTGGACAGCTCACAGGGGCACTGCTTAGCCCCAGCCTTGATACAAGGGCTGCAGGTACCTTGGGGAAGGATGTGTGGCCCAGGGACCCAGGTAAGGGTGAAGGGAGTGCAGGGATTGAAGTGGCACTCAGCTGAGTGCATAGGGTCCCTGGGTTGGGGCCTGGAGATGTGGGTGGGCCCGGTCCCACATGCCTCCCCAGACCACCAGTGGGCAGGAGACCACCAGGAGTGGTGTAAACTGCTGGCTGCTGATACAAGTGGGCCAGCTGGAGTTAGACTATACCCCAGAAGGGGGAAGAACTGAAGGCTCGGGCTGAGGTCCTACCAGGGACTGCAAGGAAGTGGCAAACAGACTAGCACCGGACACTGACACAAAGTGGGTTCAGAAGGGACTTAATTGTACCCTGGAAGGGGTGGATTTAACAGAGGGCTAAAGTCCTAGAAGCCGACTCAGGGCTGGGGTTTGGTGTTAGAGAGGCGAAGCAGAGACCACCTGATGGTGGACCACTTGAGTAATTCTCCGTAACATTACCAGGAGGTGCCAGTCAGGTGGGTTCCCTGCTGCGAATGCCTACACTAGAGTAGTCCTACATAGTATAAGAACTACTAGCTTTAAGATGTCAGTCCCTCCAAAGGCTAAATGCAAATAGCCTTTACATGACTGCTTCCCACTTCCTTTAGTATTATTCTAGCTGCCACACAGAATAAAGGTGGTGATCAAAGTTATATTTCATGAATTTAAAATATTCAGCTCTGAATATGTCTCCTTAATAAATTCATCATGTGACTAAAATTCATTGTAAACATGTACAGATCAAACTGGAAAGTTTTTGTAAGGTTACCTAATGTAACCTTTCATGGGCACATAGAAAAGGATAAAATATTTGACAAATCACTTCCTTCAGTCAAAATAAGTCTTTATCCAAACATATGGTTCACATATAAAGTGCATTATTTTTCAGAAAACTGAAGTTCAAACCACAAATTCCAGAAACGCATATTAAAAAATACCAACCATTAGGCATGCAAGCTCTAAATTAAATTAAAGTTATAATGAAAAGGCTTTTGGAACCTGTAATTTTATTATGTTATGCACAAGTGTTTTAGAGGAGGACAACATTTTCAGTACAAAATATTTGGTTGTGCTAAGAATGCGGGTTTCTGTGAAGAGTTTTCCGTTTGATAACGCAGCCACCCAAGGCTCTCTCTCTTTTGAAGAGGCTAGCTGCATACGGCTAAACACAACTCCACTCTGTGCTACAGAATAATAATTAAAAAAAGAACTGTAACAAAAAGCAACACACTTTCTGTCACATGTCTACAAACTAGGCCTGGTTAAAATTGGAGAAGTCTTTTCCCAAAACAGCACACACTTTTCACCAGTTTGTTTTATAAAGTTTTCAAGTCCTCAAAATTTCGTTTTTAATATTAAACTTCAGAGACCCCAAGATGTTTTGCAAATCACCTACAGAAATTCACTCCCAGCTCAAAACCGCTCGATTTAGAAATTTTGCCCAGTCTAAAAAGCATTAGAAATTACCGTGGCAAGTCTTTCGTAATTTAGGTTGGTGGAGAGAGGATAGGAAAAGACAAGGCAACACAGAAAATCTCCTCACAGAGACACGTGCAGAGAGATGCATACTTGGTGAGCTGTGGCCATGGATGCATGAACTTTGGCTGCATCTCCAGTAGCAGTCCAGGAATACATACCAAGCCCAGGTCCTGCAAACACCAGGGACAAGAGGTACCTTTACATCACAAATTTTGGGCAGATAAAGTATGAGAAGCGAGACTAACACTGTGAATATGACGATTACAGTTACTGGCATTAGTGATATAGCAGGGCAGCAGAGAAGCCAGCCTGTTTGCCACCAGGATTCTGCAGTTCACCCAAGATTCCTAAGTGTAACTATAACTGTAAGGAGTATAAAATAAACATGCAAATCCCAGCATTCATGTAGCCAAAACATAGAATCATAGAAGAATAGGGCCGGAAGGGACTTCACGAGGTCATTTAGTCCAACCCCCTGCTAAAAAGCAGGACCACTCCCACTAAATCACCCCAGCCAGGGTTTTCTCTAACCGGGCCTTACATATCTCCAAAGATGGAGATTCTACCACCTCCCTAGGTAGCCCATTCCAATGCTTCACCACCCTCCTAGTGAGAAAGATTTTCCTAATATCCAACCTCAACCTCCCCAGCTGTAATTTGAAACCATTGCTCCTTGTTCTGTCCTCTGTTACCATCAAGAACAGCCTAGCTCCCTCCTCTTTGGAGCACCCCTTCAAGTAGTTGAAGGTTGCTATCAAATCTCCCCTCAGTCTTCTTTTCTGTAGACTAAATAAGCTCCTTCAGTCTCTCCTCATAAGTCATGTGCCCCAGCCCCCCAATCATTTTTTTTGCCCTCCACTGGACTCTTTTTAATTTGTCAACATCCTTTCTGTAGTGGGGAACCCAAAACTGGACACAATATTCCAGATGTGGCCTGACCAGTGTTGAATAGAGGGGAATTATCACATCCCTCGATCTGCTGGCAATACTCCTACTGATGCAGCCCAATATGCCATTGGCCTTTTTGGCAACAAGGGCACACTGTTGGCTCATATCCAGCTTCCCGTCCACCATAACCCCCAGGTCCTTTTCTACAGTGCTGCTACTTAGCCAATCGGTCCCCAGCCTGTAGCAGTGCATGGACTTTTTCCATCCTAAGTGCAGGATTTTGCACTTGTCTTTGTTGAACCTCATGAGGTTTCTTTTGGCCCAGTGTTCCAATTTGTCCAAGTCTCCCTGGATCCCTCCAGCATATCTATCATTCCCCCCAGCTTGGTGTCATCCACGAACTTACTAAGGACGCAGTCTATCCCATCATCAAGATCATTAATGAAGATGTTGAACAGAACTGGCCCCAGGACAGACCCCTGGGGCACTCCACTCGTTACTGGTTGCCAACTAGACATCGAGCCATTGATTCCTACCCGCTGAGCCAATTGATCTAGCCAGTTTTCTATCCACCTTAAGGTCCACTCATCCAACCCATACTTCCTTAACTTGCCGACGAGAATGCTGTGGGAAACCGTATCAAAAGTCTTGCTAAAATCGAGGTATACCATGTCAACAGCTCTTCCCGCATATTTAAAGGTCCAGAGTGAATCAGCTTCACTGAAGCCAGACTGCATATAAAAGCACATAGTAAATACTACATCAACATAGCCCAGCTATCAAATATAATCTAGTGAAGGAGGAATCTTGGCGTTTGGATACTTATCTAAACCTAAGTGATCATGAGGACTTTTGTCCCTACAATCGTCCATCCTGATACTTTCTTCTAGAGGTTTTAGTAGTTGGAATGCTTCCCTTTGGCATGTTTTGGGGGTCACCAGGCAGGGTCAGCGCTGCTCAACAATACTGTATAGACTACATGAAATGGGACGACAAAGCAGGTTCCCAGCTGCAGCAGGAAGTGATTCAGTTGACAGGGTTGTTTTTACTAATTTAGAGGTCACAAAAATGCAGACATTTCTTCTGAAAAAATCATAAAAACTGCCATACTAGTTCAGACCAATGCTCCATTTAGCCCAGTATCCTGTCTTCCGACAGTCGCCAATGTCAGGTGCTTCACAGGGAATGAACAGAACAGGTAATCATCAAGTGATCCATCTCATTGTCCATTTACAGTTTCTGGCAAAGAGCAATCCCTGCCTATTTGGCTAATAACTATTGATGGACCTATCCTCCATGAATGTATCTAGTTCTTTTTGTAACCCTTTTATCATCTTGGCCTTTACAACATCCTCTGGCCAGGAGTTCCACAGGTTGAATGTGTGTTGTGTGAAGAAATACTTCCTTTTGTTTGTTTTAAATCTGCTACCTATTAATTTCATTTGGTGACCCTCCAGTTTTTGTAGTACGAGAAAGGGTAAATAACACTTGCTTATTTACTTGCTCCACACTTGTCATGAATGATTTTATAGAACTCTATCATATGTTTGTCATCTCTATCATATGTTAGTTATCTCTTTTTCAGGCTGAAAAGTCCCAGTTTTATTAATTTTTCTGCATATGGAAGTTTTTCCATACTTGTAATCATTTTAGTTGTCCTTTCTCTACTTTTTCAAATTTCAAAATATCTTTTTTGAGATGGAGTGATCAGATCTGTATCCAGTATTCAAGATGTGTGTGTACCATGGATTTATAAAGAGTCAATATGATATCTTCTGTCTTATTATCTATCCCCTTCCTAATGATTCCTACTATTTTGTTAGCTTTTTTGACTGCTGCTGCATATTGAATGGTGAACTACACACAATGATTCCAAGATTTTTTTCTTGAGTGATAATGGCTAATTTAGACCCCATCATTTTACATGTATAGTTGGGATTATGTTTTCCAGTGTGAACTATTGTGCATTTATTAACATTGCGTTTTATCTGCCATTTCGTTGCCTAGTCATCCACTTTTGTAAGATCCCTTTGTAACTCTTTGGAGTCTGCTCTGGAATAACTGTCTTGAATAGTTTTGTATCATTTGCAAATGTTGCCACCATACTGTTTATCCCTTTTCCCAGGTCATTTATGAATATGTTGAACAGTACAGGTTCCAGTATAGACCCCTGGGGGACACACTATTTACTTCTCCCCATTCAGAAAACTGATCATTTATTCCTACCCTTTGTTTCCTATCTTTTAACTAGTTACTGATCCAGGAGAGGACCTTCCCTCTTATCCCATGACAGTTTACCTTGTGTAAGAGCTTTTGCGAAGGGACCCTGTCAATATGACTCCAGTTCAGGCTACTAGACTTAACAACCTATTACTTTTGTGACCAACTGCAACCAACTGATCCAGATCAAAATTGGAAAAAGTAACATGGAAATATGTCCGAATCGCTTTAAAATTAAAAAAAAGAAGAAAAGAAGAAAAAAGAGGTTGCATGGAACTTTATCACAAAATTTAAGTCTAAATAAAACATTCATCTAGCAGGTAATTTTCCATTAAATGAATTTTAATTGTAAACATTTTACCCAGCTGTGTATATAATCACTTCTAATAATTTGGTCTTTTCTCTTCTTCACTGGGCTATATAGTACCGGTCAGATCCTCAGCTGGTGTGAATCAGTACAGCTTCGCTGGCTTCAGTGAAATTCAGCTGAAACCTGACAAAATTTGTTGGCTTGCACTGACAGTTTTGCATCAGCTGGCACAGTGGAAAAGTTAATTTGGGATTTGGATACTTCAGCAACTGAGCTGCTGGTCAGGAAAAACGGAAGGTTGACATTTATCATGCACGCCCATTTTCTGATGATTTAAAATATGTAGGGCAGGCCCAATACAAGGTATTCTGGGATACGTGTAGCCAGGAGTGGTTTTTTTGTCTCCAGTGACACAGTTCCTCATACAGAATGAGCACAATTATAAACGCCATTAAGAATGGATAAAAATAAAGTTAGTGACCCTAACATCATATTCTGGCAGAATGCAAAGTCTCTTTGAAGCCACTGCTGGAAAAAAAAAAAAAAAAGCAATCCTCAGTGACAATAATTTAATACCAAGAAACAGAAAGGCTCAAAAGGTGTAGAGCAGACCACTGCTGCACTCTGACCTAAAACAAACCTGTTACTCTGTCTGTCTAGCAGCCTCAGGATACAAGGCTTTTCTTTCAGTGCAGCACAGAGGTAAGTTTTAGAGCTAACACAGAAAGCTCAATTAGGCATCTATGCGAAAGGACAAACCCCGCCCTTCCCTGTGGTGTGGAGGTACTATTTTTTTTTTTTGGTAGCTGAACTGGTTCTGCTGAGTATGGGAGAGATAGGAGCTGTGAGCTTTAACCACCAGACTGGGGTGGGCCACACTGCTCGTAGAAGTAACCCACTTGCAAAGCTCTCTGGGAAGACAGTCCCAAGTTCCAAGCCCTGGAGTTCAGGTTAGAAGAAAGACACCATCATTTATTAGGGGAATCTCTCCTGCCTGTGAATGAAGTAGGGAGATAGCTGTGCAGTGCAGTATAAGGAACTGATATCAATGAGGCGGGTCTTCTTTAAATCACCAATTAGTTTGGAGTACCACTAAAGTTGCATGGACTCAAAAGAGCCTTTCTGTATCGCCTTAGCTGAGCTCCAGAACAGACATGTCAGCTAGAGACACCACTACCCGGTGAGCGGCATCTTTAAAATTCTTCTCTAGCTGAACAAATATCAGTTCGCCAGGTTAGGGGATACACGGAGCATGAAATATGTGGTTGGTTCTTTCCTTGGCTGACTGCTGTTGAGTCATCAAGCACTGAGTTCCCAAAAGACAGCACTTTTTACATTCCTCAGAAGAGTTCCACCTTTACTTTGGAATATCAATGTGTTTTTGTTCATCCCACTTAGTAGAGTAACACATTTCCTATCCCTGAAATCGCAGGGGTTTGAATTAAGGCTCTCTCTCTATAATGGACTAATCTGGAAACACAAATCAGAATAGTCCATATTTAGAGGAAGGAGGGAAGCATGAAAATCTTATCCAAACCTTGTTCTGAATGCCACTAATGGGTCTTCAAGTGTTTGAATGTTTCCTCAAAGCGTTTGATGAAGTGGGATTGCCTCCCACGAAAGCTCATGCGATAAACAAATTTTTTAATCTTTAAAAGTGCCACAGGACCCCTTGTTTGTTTTGCTGACTTAGACTAACACGGCTACCCCTTTAAAACTTCTCTCCTTTATAACTCACTTGCTTCATTCAGTGATATCCCAGTAAAGTTTTTTTGACATAATTTGTTATCATGGAAGAAATTGTGAAATCATAAATGCTGAATTGTAACAGCACCTAGTGAATCATAGGGGAGCATATTGAATATGCTGTCTTATTTGCCTGCAAAATGCCAGGCACATCTGTGGTGCTGGGTAACTAACAATAACATCTTGGGCTATGTCTACACTTGCTAAAATTAGTTAATTCGAATTAGCTTAATTCGAACTAGCATGGCCACACTGGAACGTTGCTTAGTTCGAATTAGCGATTCCCATTCATTTCAATGGCCGGTTAATTTGAACTAAGAAATTAGTTCGAATTAACATGGCCACATTGGTTAATTCGAACTAGTTAGTTTGAATTAACCCCTTAGTTCGAATACCCTATTCGAACTTAGTTCGAATTAAGGAAGCCCTTAATTCGAACTAACTAAAGCCTAGTGTAGCCATGGCTTTAGTTAGTTCGAATTAAGCCTCCTTAATTCGAAGTAACTTGCCAGTGTAGACATAGCCTTGGAGCCTAAGAAACTGCTTGCCTGCTGATATGGATGATTTGAAAGAGTAAGTGGTGGCTGGATACTAGCTTTTTAACACCTTGAGCAGACAGATGAAAAATGTCCTGAGTAACCAACAGAAGAGACCCTTGGCAGAATGACAGAGGAATGATTCATGACAGCTACTGAGAGAGTGAACACAAGTATGATTACTAATCTCTTTCAGTGTCTCAAATTTTTCAGAAAAAACTATGTCAGCTTAGCACTCAGTCACTGGCTGTGTCCCCAACTCCTTCCCTCTTCTGCTGTTTCTCAAGGAATTTACCTAGTCCTTTCCCCCACCCATCACCTCCAATCCTTCCCCTCCACAACCTTATTAGTTAGTGCTCTCCACCATATTACATCTTGCCATGGGCGGAACATGACTCCTGCCTCTGGGGAAGCTAGCTTGGGCCACCAGGGCTCAGATTGTGGCTCTGCCCCTCCCCTGATGCCTCACCCACACCCCACCCAGGTCCTGCTCCCACCTGACCCCCTCCAGCCTGCCCGTTGGGCCCTTTGCCCTTCCCATCCACTGCTCATGCCTGTTTGGGGTGAGAGAAAAAGACATGTGAATGGTGGTGAAGAGGCGTGAGTGACGAATGGGGAGGAGCCTCAAGTGAGAGAACTGAGCAGGAGCGGGGTCTCGGGTGGAGCATGGGTTGAGCAGAGAGGTGGAGCCCAGGTTTCTGGCAGCGACTGTCTAGAGAGGCTTAGCCTTCCCAAGACTACTATACCTGCCGTCCATGCATCTTGTCTTAAGCAGTCCACCGACATTCACCGTTATGTCAGTATTGAGCAATATTGACTCTAGTGGGGCTCTGTGCAGGACAGATCCAACTGCAGGAGTGGGGCTCGACTTAGATGGCATCTAGGTGCTACTGTAATTGGGGCTGGCCCTAGACCAAATGATGCCCCAACTGAAAAGCATCTTAAGTGCGAAAATACAGTTCTTAAAAAGCCTGGAAGTTTCCATGAGATTCTACAAAGGTTCAGAACATTCTAGGAGGTTAGTGAAAAATGAATCCATGTACAGAATACCTGAAACACTTTACTTCAAAGGTTCTATTTTCAGTTTTGTTGCTAACAAAAAAGCTAAGCATCCCATGCCTGGTGTCCCCCAAGCTCCGCACCCCAGGCAGTTCTCTGGGTCGCCAACCCCTGCCTGGTTTACCATTTAACTCTCTCAGGAGGCACATGGCAGTAGTGAAGCATGCAGTGCGTACACACAAAGGCACTTTGCACAGATTCTTCTAACTCTCTTGCACTTAATTGTAAATACCTAAGAGAGAGTCCAGATCACACAGAATACAAATATCCTAACCGCAATGCCTCCCACTAGCGCCCCCTTTCTTTGGTTGTCCTGATAGGATTGCCACATTTCTAAATGCTAATAACCAGACCCTCGAGGCTCCATTCCCTGCCTGGCCTCTTCCCCCCAAGGCCCTTTCCTTTGGCCTGCCCTCTCATGGGCACTCGTTGAACAGAAACAGGACCCAGCACATGAAGAAGAGGACAATGACAGGCACTAGGACACAGGAGATAGTGTCCCAGTGTCGCCAGTCTCAGCAGGGAAGAGCAGGCATAGCGCAGGAAGGAGAGCCTCCCTCCGCCCCCAACAGGCTGAGCAGAGCAAGGCCTGCTTAGTGCTTGCAGAAATTTGGAGCATGGGGATGGAAAGGGGAGTAATGATCCCCGAACTACCCCCATGGTTGGTGCTGGTTGATGATTTGGTGCTTCCCCCCATGTAAAGCAACCAGACTTTTAGTGTCTGGTTCCCTTTTCTACCAGACTTTCCAGTCAAAAACTGGCCACCTGACTACTATGGAACCACCTGAGGTTAGGAAGATAGGTAAGTTCCTCTGCCTTATCCAGGCTTCTGCATGTTGGGTTACCCTTCCCTCCCTAACTACAAGCCTGTTAGTTTGACCTCGGTAGTACGCAAGGTATTGGAGAAAATTTTGAAGGAGAAAGTACTTAAGGCTATAGAGGATAACAGTAACTGTGATAAAATACAACATGGCTTTACAAAAGGGAGATCATGCCATAGCAACCTGATCTCCTTTTTTGAAAGGATAACAGATTTTTTAGATAAAGGGAATGCGGTGGACCTAGTTTACTTAGATTTCAGCAAGGCATTTGATACATTCCACATAGGGAGTTATTAGTTAAGTTGCAGAAGATGGGGATTAATATGAATATAGTAAGGTGGATAAGGAACTGGTTAAAAGGGATACTACAGTGGGTCATACTGAAGGGTGAACTGTCAAGCTGGAGGGAGGTTACCAGTGGAGTCCCTCAGGGATCGGTCTTGGAACCGATCTTGTTCAACCTTTTTGTTACTGACCTTGGCACAAAAAGTGGGAATGTGCTAATAAAGTTTGCGGATGACACCAAGTTGGGAGGTATTGCCAATACAGAGAAGGATAGAGATACCATACAAAAGGATCTGGATGACCTTGTAAACTGGAGTATCAGGAATAGGATGAAATTTAATAATAGGAAGTGCAAGGTCATGCATTTAGGGACAAATAACAAGCATTTTTCCTATAAGTTGGGGACACATCAGTTGGAACGAACTGAGGAGGAGAAGGATCTGGGAGTACTGGTTGATCATAGGATGACTATGAGCCGCCAATGTGATGTGGCTGTGAAAAAAGCTAATGCGGTTCTAGGATGTATCAGGAGAGGTATTTCAAGTAGAGACAGGGAGGTGTTAGTGCCGCTGTACAAGGCACCGGTGAGACCGCATTTGGAATATTGTGTGCAGTTCTGGTCCCCCATGTTTAAAAAGGATGAATTCAAAGGCTTTTGATACAGTTTCCCACAGCATTCTCGTCAGCAAGTTAAGGAAGTACGGGTTGGGCGAGTGGACCGTAAGGTGGATAGAAAACTGGCTAGATCAACGGGCTCAGCGGGTAGGAATCAATGGCTCAATGTCTAGTTGGCAACCGGTAACAAGTGGAGTGCCCCAGGGGTTGGTCCTGGGGCCGGTTCTGTTCAACATCTTCATTAATGATCTTGATGATGGAATAGACTGCGTGCTTAGTAAGTTCGTGGATGACACTAAGCTGGGGTGAATGGTAGATTCTCTAGAGGGCAGGGACAGGATACAGGGAGACTTGGACAAATTGGAACACTGGGCCGAAAGAAACCTCATGAGGTTCAACAAAGACAAGTGAAAAGTCCTACACTTAGGACGGAAAAATCCCATGCTTTGCTACAGGCTGGGGACCGATCGGCTAAGTAGCAGCACTGTAGAAAAGGACCTGGGAGTTATGGTGGACGGGAAGATGAATATGAGCCAACAGTGTGCTCTTGTTGCCAAAAAGCCAATGGCATATTAGGCTGCATCAGTAGGACTACTGCCAGCAGATCGAGGGATGTGATAATTCCCCTCTATTCGACACTGGTCAGGCCACATCTGGAATACTGTGTCCAGTTTTGGGTTCCCCGCTACAGAAAGGATGTGGACAAATTAGAAAGAGTCCAGCGGAGGGCAACAAAAATGATTGGGGGCTGGGGCACATGACTTATGAGGAGAGACTGAGGGAACTAGGCTTATTTAGTCTACAGAAAAGAAGACTGAGGGGAGATTTCATAGCAACCTTCAACTATTTGAAGGGGTGCTCCAAAGAGGAGGGAGCTAGGCTGTTTTCGATGGTAACAGAGGACAGAACAAGGAGCAATGGTTTCAAATTACAGCTGGGGAGGTCGAGGTTGGATATTAGGAAAAACTTTCTCACTAGGTGGGTGGTGAAGCATTGGAATGGCTTACCTAGGAAGGTGGTAGAATCTCCATCTTTGGAGATATTTAAGGCCTGCTTAGACAAAACCTTGGCTGGGGTGATTTAGTAGGAGTGGTCCTGCTTTTTAGCAGGGGGTTGGACTAGAGGACCTCATGAGGTCTCTTCCTTCACTATTATTCTACGATTCTATGAAATTGGAACAGGTGCAGAGAAGGGCTACAAGGATGGTCTGTGGAGTGGAAAACCTCCCCTATGAGTGGAGACTCAAGAAGCTTGGCCTGTTTAGCCTAACCAATAGAAGGTTGAGGGGGGATATGATTGTTCCCTATAAATACATCAGAGGGATTAATATCAGGGAGGGAGAGGAATTATTTGAGTACAGCACCAATGTGGACACCAGAACAAATGGTTATAAACTGTCCATCAAGAAATTTAGGCTTGAAATTAGATGCAGGTTTCTAACCATTAGAGGAGTAAAGTTCTGGAATAGCCTTTCAAGGGGAGTTGTGGGGGCAAAAACCATAACTGCTTTCAAAACTGAGCTTGATAAATTTATGGAGGGGATGGTATGATTACCCTATTTTGGAAATTGACTGATCTTTGGCTACGGGTGGTGGATATACAAGTGGCCTAAGAGGGAAGAGTACGTGGGTTGGGTTCTGAGTTATTGCAGAGAATTGTTTCTTGGGTAACTGGCTGTTGAGACTTGCCCACGTGCTCAGGGTTTAACTGATCGCCATATTTGGGGCTGATTGGCCTGGGCTCTGGGAGGTTTTCGCCTTCCTCTGTAGCACAGGGCATGGCTCACCTACCGGTGAATTCTCTGTATCTTAAAGTCCTAAAATCATGATTTAAGGAGGTAAGTAACTCAGTCACAGGTTGGTGGCCTATTTCTGGAGTGGGTGGGTGAGGTCTTGAGGCCTGCATTTTGCAGGAGGTCAGACTAGATGATCGTACTGGTCCCTTCTGACTTTAAAGTCTATGAGTCTATGAACGGGAGAAAAATGGCCCCAGAAGAGCAGCTCTTGCCCCTTTTGTAATTTTTTGTCCCCTTTGTCAGATGACGTCACCCTCAGCTTCTCCAGGTGATCGCAGATGCCTGCTGCTGACTTTGTTGCCAAGGCAACCTCTCCCCAGGCGAGACTAGTTCTCTGGGTTGGGAGCCAATCTATTGTTTATAGCTATTCCATTTTGAAAGTAGAGCACTTAATGTCAATGGCCCTATGTATTAGGAAGGTAGAATGGGGACAGATAAAACTGCAAATGGAGGGTGTAAGCTTGGAGAACTCTGGCATGGGGAGAGAAAAGAAAGAGAGGCACATGGAACCCCTGACATGGGTGGGAGGAGTGGGAATGCATAACTCTGGTAGGAGGGAGGGATGGGAGAACTGTACAGAGTCCCTCAGATAGAGCAAGATATGACAGTGGCTACAAGGAGGCTTGGGAGTGGGGAATGCAGGGATGCAAGGAGAAGTCTGTGACCCCCTCATTTTGATAATACAAGCTATAAAATCAAAAGGATCTTCCCAATCTTATACTGAAATAACCAGCAGACCAAATCTCCTGTCACAAATAAAAGAGAATTAACTCTTTTCTTTCAGACATATAGAACATAGGCTAGCTATATTCCAACAATCTACCAAAGTTACTCCATGTTGTTACCCACTACATAGCTCTGTTTTATATAGATATTTACACTGCCTCATCATCAAAGTATTTGAGCGCCATCTAGTACAGATAACAATTAAATCATAATAACATATATTTGGGTACCAAAGTTCCAGAGGACTAGCTGTGTTAGTCTATTTCAGCAAAACAAACAAGGACTCCTGTGGCACTTTTAAAGACTCACAAATTTATTTATCGCATAAGCTTTCATGAGCACAATCCTACTTCATCAGATGTAAGGAATGGAAAATTAGCATTTAGGTGTATACATACAGAGATCTGATGAAGTGGATTGAGCCCATAAAATCTTATGCGACAAACAAATTTGTTGGGTACTAATGTGTTTCACAAGTATATTTCAGTGTGCACAAGCCATAAACACTGTTTATGGGCATTCATTATACATACTGTAAGTGGCATGTACAATGAAGCAGATAGTTGGAGTTGTTGAAGAATTTTCATTTTAAAGGGTCTTTTTTAGATGATTATAACTTGGTGTACTTTTGGGCTTAGATTTTCCATGTTCATTCACAACTCAAGAGCATTTTTTAGTGGAAAGTTTAAGCAAAACCAGCCATTTTAAAAAATGAAGAGAGTGAAACAATGAGCTTTTGGCTTTAATAAAGATTTTGCAGCCATTTTTGAACAGATCTAACACCTCAGTATTTTCAGGGAGAAATTGAAATTTGGTGGGGACATAGTTCTAGTGAAAACCTATTTTGTTTTGGCTCAGTTTTAAGGGTATAAAAACATATTTCATATACATGTTCTGTTTAGTTGCAAGAAAAAGGTTTTTTTGTACTAACAAACACCCAACATTCTACTGGCACTCCGCATATTTGCATGTATAAGGTCATTTGTAATGAGCAGATGCATTTCTTTCCTAACACAGTTTTTGAAAATGGAAATAAATTCATATGTGTAATAATATAAATAGACACACATTGATCTCTTGCCATATATCTAAATACACATACGTACACACATTTGTCTATGTATTACTGGAACTTTTAGGTCTTCATTTTCCTGAGCATTAATATCTTCCATTTATTAGAATAATCAAGGAAAATGCCGTTGGGTACCACTTCCCAGGTAGTTTATATAATCTCAGTGGCTGAGATGTTAAACTATGGACAAATGAATTTGGAATGACAGTTTTACCTTCATGAACATGCTGAATCCAGTTTTCAGAAGATCAGTAAGGCCTGCAGATACGTGTTCAATATCAACAGAGTCAGGTCGATCAGAATTAAATATCTCCTCTATCACCTGCTTCAGCAATGGCTTGTATGTGGCCTGCAAAAGTAAAACATGTGCTGAAAATCAAATCGCCAGTACTTGTACCAACTGTTCTCCTTAGCATTTCATTTCAATTAAAAGGAACGAAAGCTTTTGTCACACAATGGAAATGGATTAAATACTTTTACAAGCTTGAAGCAATAATTGTGTTTGCAACATTGCATAGTAATGATGTGCACAGAATTCTCATCTAACTGAAAAGACAGATAAATGCCATATATTTACCCATATGCTCTGTGTACTCCATGTGTAAAGGGAGACAAGGAAGAAAGTGTGAAGCTTTTTATGGCAGAAAAGGTCAAGTGGCCAGACAAGACTGTTATTAATAGCAGAGTAGAGCATATGGGCTTAGGTTTCTCTCCATCCCAAGACTCCTTTAGGGTAATACAGAGAGAGCAGTGCACTGTTGCCATACCTATAGGTTATTTCAAATCAAGAAGGCATAGTTTCAGGGAGAACATGTGGCATTGTTGAACATTTAAACAGAAACGAGTACTATGTTTTGTTTATTTTTAGAGAATTTAGTGCATTTGAAACAGGCTGTATTGGAAGCTGGAGAACAGCTTATGACGTAGTGTGTGAAATAACAATTCAACCCCTATTCCTAGGCCAGGGAGAGTTATAGGAGGAATGATCATGCACTTCTAGCTCTACCTGCCTGCAGAGCCAGCCACTCCTGCCTCCTAGCTATGCAGAATGGGGACAGATTAAGATAATCTGAGGTTTTACGTCCATAACAACAGAATGACATGCATAATAACAATGACACGCAGCCTCCTGAGGTTCTGGCCTCCCAGCCCAACCCTCCATTTGGCACAATGGTGGCAAGCCTAGAGGCCCCTTTCTCCTGCAGGTGTGGCAGTAGGGGCCCCATCCCATTGGAAGCAGCAGGAGCCGCTTGTCTCACACAGAGTCAAGGCAGTAGAAGGACCCCATACTTACCCTGTCAGTAAGCTATTTAGGTGGGTGGGCTGGATGTGTCTGCCACACAGCAAGGCCTTACTTAGATCAACCTAGCTATGTTGTTTTAGTGAAATTCACACCCCTGAGAGATATAGTTAAGCTGACCTAAACCCCAGTGCGGACATTGCTGGGTTGTGGAATATTCCTTCCATAAATCTAGCCACTGCCTCTTGGAGTGGTAGATTTTCTACAATGACAGGACAATCCCCTCGGTCACTCTAGGAGGTGTTCCAGGGGGGTAGCCGTGTTAGTCTAGTTCAGCAAAACAAACAAGGACTCCTGGGGCATTTTTAAAGACTAACACATTTATTTATAAATAAGTAAATAAATAAATGTGTGTGTTAGTCTTTAAAAGTGCCCCAGGACTCCTTGGGTTTTTAGGAAGTGTCTACACGACAGCACTACAGTGGTGGAGCTGCAGTTCTGCTGCTGCAGTGTTCCTAGTGTAGACTTACCCAGAGTTTTCTGTTTGCGTGGGGTTGGCAGCATCACTGGAGTTAGTCAGTTTTGGAATTAAAACACTGCTGAGATCCTGTTCACATCCCTCAGAGCTATTATAGTAAACCCTCACTATAACAAAACCCTGAGGATTCAAGCCATTTGTTTGGTATAGCCAGGGATTCATTATAGTGAGCCGGGGGCAGAGAGAAGAAAGATAGCTCCTCTGGCCCTGGGGCCGGAAGAGCACTTGGTCCCAGCCATGGACCTGGGGCCAGAGGAGCTGTCAGCCCCTCCCTCCTGCAGCCCTGGGCCCAGAGAAGCGTTCAGCCCTCTATTGCAGCCCCAGAGCTAGAGGAACTCTCAGCCGCACACCACAGCAGGTGGGGCTGGAGGTGGGATCCAGGGATCATGTTTGCGATAGCCCAAGATTCACTGTTACCAAGGGCTTTACAGAAAGAGTCCTTTGTATTGGTTGTCTGCAAACTGAGGCAGGTATCACTGCATTGGTGAACATATCACTCATGTTTTCTTCACAGCCATGATGGCTAAAAACTTAAGTTTTCTTTTTCTGAATGAAAGCTGAGACTATGCAGTTTCCCAAGTGGGGAGAGAGAGGAAGCCCCCTTCATCTCTGTTTCTCTCTAGGGCCTGGCCAGCTGATCCCCACCCAGACCTCCAGGGTTAGTTGAGTGGCACGTCCTCACTGAAAGCTGAGGAGAATGCCGTCTGCTCTGCCTGTCCCTGCTTCCTGCAGCAGCTGCACATGGAAGCACTCTTCTTGCTCCTCCTAAGCTACACCTTTAACTCATACAGCCTAGGACACATGAGGTGCCACAGGATCAATGGGAAATCTTATCTGATAGCTGAGTCCCTAGCGCACTCTGGCGCTTCTCAGCTTCTGAGTGTTAAGAGGTCAGTAAAGGTAGAGTACTCAAAGGTGTAAATTGCTTCCTGTGTCCCCAAAGATATTTATTTAGTTTTAGGGTGAAGTGAACCTGTTGGTCAACTGTTTAAAAAGTCAGAAAGAGGAAGGGATCTGCCAGTTGCCTTTGAAGATTCAGGAAAAGGACAACAAATTACCACTAATGATCTGAGAGGAGTAATCCTTAGGAGGAAGCACTCAGATTCACAGCTGAATGCCATTCATATTTAGTGGTCTGCGTATCATGGTATCAGGGCCCACTGAATACAAATATCATCCCAGATATTAAAACACCGAACACAAATACCACTCACACATCACTCTGCAAACATGCCCTCAACCATTTTGAGACACTGGGCCGATTTTCCTTTTACTTACAGAAGGGTAGGCGAGAGGAGTGGTATTTTTTGTGACATGGATGTCTGTCAATTACTGAACGGACTGAGACCACGAATTCTTTTCATAATACGCCAAAGAGCTATCAGACGATAACTTTCAGTGTCAATCAACCTTGGTTCAGTTTGAACTGGTGATCTCAAGATGAAAGGGTCCATATCTTATTACAATGGCTTGAGTCATCCAGTCACCCTAAAGACGATTTCTAGGGCATTGTCTATTTGAACATTTAGCTGAGGCAAGCTGGAGTCACATGTCCATCTACTATAGCCTACTGTGCATGAACTGTCCATGTGACTCTCTCTGACATGCACTAACTAGTTCCTCTTTTAATGAAAATTCTATCTTACCCAATTTATAGTAGGGGATCCGCTTGTCTGCTTTCATGGGTTTGCTGAAGATTAAAACATTAAAGATTGACTGTAATAGTTTCAGGAAGGAGTGCAATGACTTCAGATAATTAGGTGGTTCTAAATTAGGTATACAATATTTCCCTGCTGTGCTATTCCAGGAATGTGACATCTCTAGTTTTCCTAGAAGATCAATATGCAATTTCACTCATGCTTTGTAAAGGATGAATAAAAGAAACATCATTTACAACACATAAAATAAATAAAAAGTGAAAAATTAGACACTTATTATGCAACTTGGAAGATGAAATTTTCTAGTCATTATTGTAATTAGGTATTTTTTTGTCCAGCAGTTTACAAAGTGAGAAACAAATCTTACACTTTTGTAAACAATCACATCAAAGGAGATTTATGTATCTCTTCTAGTTCTTCCTACAACATGTGAGCATTCTTTTAAATTAAACCAATAAGGCAAAATCATAACAGACATTAGCTATATTCTTTCTGTAACAGAACATTCCAAGATTTGTGTCAAAGCTAACTCTGCAATAAATGAGTGCCTGGAATACCACTCATAAACTTGAAGTAATGTGTAAAACTCTTTGTGTAATATTCAATTAAGAGGAATAGAAATGAACATTTGGAGCACAGCTCAAAACCAAAGTTAACCAGAAACCTATTATATGAAACAGAGGGTAAATATCATTTGAATGCCATCATAGCTGAATACTTACTGGCTACGATTTTCAAAAGTGACTAATGAGTATGGGTAGAGCTGGTCAAAATATTCTCGAAAAAAAAAATGCTTCAAGGAGCATAACTGTTTACATGAATATTTCCACAGGAAGGTTTCTTAGGTCTAAGACAGAACTGCCAAAATGAGAGATCCGCCACAGAATTGCCACTGGGGGTTGGGAGGAGGGAAGGGACTGATCTGAGATGTGTGATTTACAGGTTTAGACTCCCACTCTGCCTCATTTGGACCAGGGACTTGAACCTTGGTCTCCCACTTCCCAAGTAAGTGTCCTTAACTACCAGGATACTGGCTATTCTTGGGTGGGGTTCTCTTTCTTTCTCTCTTTTTTTTTGGTGCAAAATTTCAAAAGATCACATTTTGTTCTGCACTGGAATGAAAACAAATGTCAAAACCTCACATTTTTTACAAAACAGATTTGTTGTTTTCTGGCCAGCCCCAGTTTTGGGTTCCTGAATACTCATGTTCTGAAAATCAGAGTCCTTCAAGTGTCTTAGGCTGGCCACCCAAAAATGTAATCACTGGTCATTTTAAAAAATCTTGATCACAATATTTGCAATGCTTTTAAAAAAAATAACACCCCCCCACACATATAATCACTTTCAATTCCTATATTAGACTGACAATGACAATAACTTTTAAACCAATGCCTATTCTAGTATCTGTACATTTGACACTATTAGCATTTTTGCTCAGAAGTTGCTAAGAAGTTGATCGACCCCATATAGACAAACCAGTTTACAAAAATTGGTCATATGATGTATGTAATCAGGCTAAGGAATGAGAGGAACAGAACAGCAGTTACAACAGCAGGCACAGCAGAAACATTAGTTGTGGAATCCTTCGGCACACGTAACCATGAGGATAACTGATTGGCTAACTTTCCATAGACATTCATTAGCTTGTTTAGTACAGGACACTCACAGTGATCAGAAAAGTCCCCTTAAAAGTTTCTTAGATATTTTGTTAGCATCAGTATATTTTGGGATACAAAGTCATTCAAAATAACTGTCCCAAAATATACTAAGGCTGACAAAACGTCTGTGAAAGATCAAGAACTCTAGATAGGTGCTAACACAGTTTCAAATCTCAGTGTAAACATGGCCACAGGCAGAAAGAATGACCTGAATACTGGGGATTTTATCTGTACATACAGGGCCGTCCCTGGGGGGGAGTGAACGGGGCGATCGCCCTGGGCCCCACGGTTACGTGGGCCCCGCGCTGTCCCGCTCAGAGTGGAGCAGTGCGGGGCCTGCGCCGCGGCCCCCCCACCATGGCCGCTTCCTCCTGCAACCCTCCCCTCTGCCTTCAGCAGCTAGCCGAAGGTAGCGGGGCGGGGGCAGGCTGCGAGCACTATGCCCGGCCCCTGGGGGGCCCTCCCCGCCCCCAGGTTCTTCTGCAGGGTTGGCTGTTGAGCTGCAGATGGCGCTATAGCAACTCCCTATATAACCCCTAGCCGGCCCTGCCCTCGCCAGTTCCTTCTTGCCGGTGGTCCGATAGAGGGGAAGAAGGGTGGGTGTGGAATGGACATGAGCAACACATCTCGAAGAATATCAATTACAGGTAAGCAACCTTCTCTTCTTCGAGTGATTGCTCATATGAATTCCACTTGGATGATTCCCAAGCCTTACCATTCAAGGAAGGGGGGTCAGACGTCACATGTTCATGGAGCGCAGAACTGCTAGACCAAAGGCTGTATCTCCCCTGGTCTGCTGTGTGAGGGCATAGTATGTCATAAACATGTGGACCGAGCACCACATGGCTGCCCTGCAAATGCCCTGGATCGGGACATTGGCCAGGAAGGCCGCGGACGATGCTTGTGCCCTTGTGGAATGGCCTGTCATTTCTGGCACTGGCATTCCTGCCTAGTTATAGCATTCCCAGATGCAGGTTGTGATCTAGGCGGAAATGCGCTGGGACGTAATAGGTTGGCCCTTCATTCTCTCCACCACTACAAACAGCTGTGTGGACTTCCGAAAAGGTTTTGTGCGCTCTAAGTAGAATGCTACAGCACACCTAATCTCCAGTGGATGGAGGCCACACTCCCTTTCATTGGCATGTGGTTTTGGGCACAGCACCGGAAGGAAGATGTCCGGATTCACATGAAAACGTGAAACAACCTTCGGGAGAAAGGCTGGGTGCGGATGCAGTTGCACTTTATCTTTAAAAAACGCTATATAAGGTGGCTCAGAGGTCAGACACCCTCGGAGCTCAGACACCCTCCTGGCTGATGTGATCATCACCAGGAATGCTACCTTCCATGACAGGTGTAAAAATGAGCAGGATGCCAGTGGCTCGAACGGGGGACCGATCAGCTTTGAGAGCACAAGGTTAAAGTCCTATTGTGACACAGGCTTCCAGGTCAGGGGGAATAAACTGTCCAGGCCTTTTAGGAATCTTTTCACTAAGGGGTTCAAGAATACTGAAACCCCTTCCGTTCCTGGGTGGAATACCAAGATGGCTGCTCAGTGCACCTTTACCAATGCCGTGGAAAGGCTTTGATGCTTTAGGTACAGCAGGTAGTCCAGGATGCAGGGAACGGGCGCCCGCGAGAGTGAAGTCCCGTTGGATCTAGCCCAGTGCGTGAAGTGAGTCCATTTGGCATCATAGTTTGCCCTCATGGAGGGTTTCCTATTACCAAGGAGGACCTCTCTTACAGGGGTCGAGCATCCCAGTTCACTTGGGTTTAGCCATGGATGAGCCATGCTCTCAGGTGAAGCGACCATAGATCTGGATGCCTCAGCCTGCCATGGTCTTGCATCATCAGGTCTGGGAGCAGAGGAAGGGTCACTGGTTGATAGCTTGACAAGTCCACCAGTATAGAGGATCAGTGCTGCCGAGCCCATGCCAGGGCTATCAGACTTAATGTTGCTGCGTCCTGCTTGGCCTTTACCAAAACTCTGTGCACCAGAGGGGTCGGGAGAAATGCGTAGAGCAGGCCATTCGCCCAGCTGATTAAGAAGGCATCCCCAATTGAGCCTGGCTCCTGACCCTGGAAGGAGCAGAATCTCCTGTTCCGGGTTGTCCTTGAAGCAAAGAGGTTGACTTGGGGTGTTCCTCACCTCCTGAAGATGTCCCTGGCGATATCCCTCTGCAGCAACCATTCATGGGTCAAGAAGGACCTGCTGAGATTGTCCGCCAGGGTATTACACTGATAGGGGAGGTACGATGCCATCAGGTGGTTTGAATGGGCAATGCAAAATTCTCACAGGGTAATCACTTCCTTGCAGAGCCAGGTCGAGCAGGCACCACCATGGAATCATAGAATCATAGAATAATAGGGTTGGAAGGGACCTCACGAGGTCATCTAGTCTAACCCCCTGCTAAAAAGTAGCACTCCCACTAAATCACCCCAGCCAGGGTTTTGTCTAACCAGGCCTTAAATATCTCCAAAGATGGAGATTCTACCACCTTCCTAGGTAGCCCATTCCAATGCTTCACCACCCTCCTAGTGAGAAAGTTTCTCCTAATATCCAACCTCAACCTCTCCACCTGTAATTTGAAACCATTGCTCCTTGTTCTGTCCTCTGTTACCATCGAGAACAGCCTACCTCCCTCTTCTTTGGAGCACCCCTTCAAGTAGTTGAAGGTTGCTATCAAATCTCCCCTCAGTCTTCTTTTCTGTAGAATAAATAAACCTAGTTCCTTCAGTCTCTCCTCATAAGTCATGTGCCCCAGCCCCCTAATCATTTTTGTTGCCCTCCGCTAGACTCTTTCTAATTTGTCCACATCGTTTCTGTAGTGGGGAGCCCAAAACTGGACACAATATTCCAGATGCGGCCTGACCAGTGTTGAATAGAGGGGAATTATCACATCCCTCGATCTGCTGGCAATACTCCTACTGTTTGTTTATATAAAATGTTTATATAAAACATTGATGTTGTATTGTCCATCCTGACTGTGACCACCCTGCCCGCCAGGTGCCGTTGGAAGGTCTTGCAGGCGAGGAAGGTGGCCCTCATCTCCTTTATGTTGATGTGGGTCAACAACTCCCTCTTGCTCCACCTGCCTGCGTCGTCAGGCAGCCCATGTGGGCACCCCAGCCTAGGTCTGACAAATCAGTGACTAGACATACTGTCAGTTGGGGAGGATGAAAGGGTACCTCTTTGCAAACCCACTGTGGGTCCCGCCACCATCTGAGGGCACGCAGCAGGAGAGGGGGAATGGAGACCACCACATCCAGGCTGTCCTGTGCGGGGTAGTATATTGAAGCCAACCTCATCTGGAGGGGGTGTAGCCTTAGCCTGCCATATTGTATTACATACGTGCAGGATGCCAGGTGGCCCATCAGTTTTAGGCACGTTCTCACTGTTGTGAGAGGGCACTGCTCCCACCCATCTATCAGGGATCTGATTGTTCTGAAACATGATCTGGGTAACGGTGCTCTCACCCTGGTTTAGTCGAGGACTGCCCCAATAAATTCTATCCTCTGGGTCAGGGTCAGAGTTGACTTTGACTCATTGATTACCAGGCTGAGCTGCCCGAAGATGTTCCTCACAATTTGGATGCGATCTTCTACTTGTTTCCTTGAACGGCTTTTCAGCAGCCAGTCGTCGAGGTAGGGAAAGACTTGAATGCCGCAACAACGGAGAGGGGCCGCCACCACTGCCAGGCACTTGGTGAACACTCATGGGGCTGCAGAGAGGCTGAATGGTAGGACCGTGAACTGAAAATGGCTTTGGTCTACCATGAACTGTAGGAACCTTCTGTGCCTTGGCACGATGGCGATATGAAAATATGCGTCCTTGAGATTGAGGGCGGCGTACTAATCTCCCGGATCCAGGGAGGAAATTATAGAGCTCAGAGAAACCATGCAGTAGGAGAACCACCTCATGATCCGACTGAGCTTCCTTAGGTACAGAATGGGGCAGAGGCTGCCACTGGATTTCGGGATAAGGAAATAACGGGAGTAGAACCCCTTGCCTCTGAACTCATGAGGAACCTCTTCCACCGCTCCCACTTTGAGCAATGCTTGCATCTCCTGTAGAAACAGTTGTTCGTGAGACGGGTCCCAGAAGAGGGACAGGGAGAGAGGTGGGCAGGAGGGAGGGACCGAGGAGAACTGGAGAGAGTAACCCAGAGGTCCGAGATCACTCTGCACCACACAGGGTAGAAACGTGAAAGGTGGTTGGAAAACAAGAGCTGGTTTGGATCCTGGTTTCTGATTCGTGCACGGTCCTCAAGTGAACCCCCAAAACTGTTTATTGGGTGCCATTGATCGGCGTGAGTGGTCCTGCAAGCGAGCTGAGGCGTGGTCGCAGCTTAAACGGCTTCCTCTGAGGTGCCGGGTGTGTGAAGGCCCAGAGACTTAAGGATGACTCTGGAGTCCTTTAGGGTATGCAGGCGAGAGTCTGTCTTGGAGGAGAACAAGTCCAGACCTTCAAAGGGGAGATCCTGGATTGTAGTCTGGACTTCTTGAGGGAGTCCAGATGCTTGGAGCCATGAACTTCTCCTCATGGCCACCCCTGAGGCCATCACATGAGCTGCCGCATTGGCCCAGTCCAGGGCAGATTGGAGTAGGGCCCGGGACACCACTTTCTCCTCCTTAATCATGGCCGAGAACTACCCCCTGGACTCCTGATCCTGGAATTTTTCCATGGCTGACCAGGAATTGAAGGCATAGCGGCTCAGGATCGCCTGCTGGTTTGCGATCTGAAGGTGGAGGCCCCCCGTGGAATATGACTTCCTCCGAAAGAGCTCCAGCTTCTTAGCATCCTTGGCCTTGGGGGTTGCGCCCTTGTCCCTGGCACTCACGCTCATTAGTTGCGTCCACCACCAATGATCCTGGTGTAGGGTGCATATAAAAATGTTCATACCCCTGACAGGGTAAAAAGTACTTCCTCGCTACCCTCTTTCCTGTAGGGGGTAGGGAAGCCGGGGTCTGCCAGAGTGTGGTGGTGCACTGCTTGATGGTTTTTATCAGTGGGAGGGCCACCCTGGAAGGACCTTCCAGAACCAGGATGTCCGCCACGGGATCTACTGTATTTTTCGGACCATAAGACGCACCTGACCATAAGACGCACCCAGTTTTTAGAGCAGGAAAACAAGAAAAAAATATTCTGAACCAAATAGTACCGGTAAACTAAATAGAAGAGAAAGGAAGGCAAAGAAGAGAAAAGGAAGGGAAGAGAAAAAGAAAGAGAGAAGGAAAGAAGAGAAGGAAGAGAAAGGAAGGAAGGAAGCAAAGAAAGAAGGAAGGAAGAGGAAAGAAAAAAGAAGGAAGAGAAGAAAGAGGAAGGAAAGAAGAGACAGAAAAAAAGGAAAGAAAAAGGAAGATAAGAAAGAAAGAAAGAAAGAAAGAAAGAAAGAAAAGCCAAGGCCCCTGGCGGGGGAGGACCCTACTGCGGCTCTGGGAAGCCGCTGGTGGGGGGGCGGAGAAGACCCCAGCCCCGGAGGCTGATCCCGGCCCCGTGCTGGGAGGCCGAGGCCGTGGATTAGCCCGGCCCCGGCCCCTGGACGCCCTTGCAGCTCTTGCCAGGTAAGGGGGATAGTTTAGGAAGCTGGCGGGGAGCCGGGTGGGGGGCCAAGCAGGGGCCCGAGCTGGGAGGCGGGCGGGGGCCGGGGTGGGGGGGCGGGAGGCTGGGCGAGGGGCTGAGCTGGGAGCTGGGCGAGGGGCTGGGCGAGGTGCCGGGCGGGAGGCCGGGCGAGGGGCTGAGCTGGGAGCTGGGCAGGAGCCTGATCTGGGAGCCGGGCGGGGGGCCGAGCAGGGGCCTGAGCTGGGTGGGAGGCCGGTTCGGGGGCTGAGCCGGGAGGCCGGGCCGGGGTCCGAGCTGGGAGCCGAGTGGGGGGCCAAGCAGGGGCCCGAGCTGGGAGCCGGGCGAGGGACCGAGCTGGGAGCCGGGCGGGAGGCCGGGCGAGGGACCGAGCTGGGAGCCGGGCAAGGGACCGAGCTGGGAGGCTGACGGGAACAGGAGGGCTGGGCGGGGAACAGGAAGGTCGGGCTGTGCCCAGGCCGGGACAGGACTCGGCTTCAGGGGCACTAAGGTGGCCTGGAGGTGTGGGGAGAGTCCCTAAGGGGCCTCCATGTTGCGGGGCCAACCCCAGCTGAGCCTGCCCCATCCGGCAGGGGTGTGGGTTTGTTTGACTGTGTGTGGGGTTGTGAACTGGGGGAGGGGCCTAGTGGCTTGGCCAGGGGGTGGGGGCTAGCAGGGAGTGGGCTGGAGGGCTACAGCCCTGGATCTTTTTGCTATCCAGCAACGCCCCCTGGCGGGAACACTGCTTGCTGGACAGCATTCGGACTATAAGACGCACCCTCATTTTCCCCCCACTTTTGGGGGGAAAAAGTGCGTCTTATAGTCCGAAAAATACGGTACTTCCTGGGACATCTCCTCCACCTGCAAGCTGGTATTCCGGGCTACCATGTATAGCAGCTCCTGATGCTGCTTGCTATAATTGGGCAGGGATGCAGGAGTCACCCCCTATACTTCCTCCTCTGGTGAGGATGACGAAGTAGTTTTCTGCGGTGCCGTGGCCCGGGGTTCGGTGCTGGGTGGTGCGCGTGGTGTTGTATCACGCTTCCCTGTGCCGAGCCCCCCACTTTCATCCGCTCCCTCTGCAGCCTCAGACCCGTTGTCTGGTGGGACACTATCCGTGTAGGTGGGGTGGGCTCATGACCTTGATGCCATTGAATAGGATCGGCATGATCTGTCTCCTTGGGCTTGGTGATACATCCAGGGCGTCCAGAAGGGCCATTGTGGTGCCTGCCACTGCGGGGGCTGCTGAGGCGGCTGGTCCTGGGCTTCATGACGGGAGCTACGCCGAGGCCTGCCTCTTTTGGAGATCAGAGACTCAGCTTCTGACTCTGAAAATAGTCTCTTGCTCTGGGGGGACCAGGACGGTGCCATGTCCTGCGGTGCCATGGCTCCCTGTTGAGCAGGGCTTGGTCTAGGCAGGGGCGTCGGTTTGCCCCTTGACTGCACTGATGAGATTGATGGTGCCAGTGGAGTCGAGATACTGCTAGGCTGTGTTGATGGGGCTGTTTCCTCAATCAGCTCCCTTGTGGCTTCAAATGTGTCCGGGATGGAGGGGAGCTGTAGGTCCTCCTCCAGAATCTCCTGAGTAGGAGAAGGTGCCGGTGCTGGACTCAACGGTACCGCTATCGGTGCCGGAGTCAACAGCAATGCCATCTATGCTGGAGCTTACCCTGGCTTGGTCACTGGCTCTGTCGGTGCCGGGGGTGGAGGCGCTGTCTCCTTCTGGCCCGAGCGGCCCACCTGGGGTCCTTCTGGGCCTCCCCTCCCAACGGCGGTGTTGGCTCTTTTCAGGCCTCCTCTTCTTATGCAGCACTGGTGGAGATGCCGACTGGCGCTATTCGGTACTGTGAGGCTTTGGTGCTGGTCTTTAGTGCTGTGGCTCTCTGGAAGAGTCCTTGAGTGCCAGCCATTTCAGCGCCAGTGGGACGCTGCGCTCCAAGGCTGAAGTGCTGGGACCTTTGGCGGAGGCACTTGGCGGTTGGAGAGCCTCTTCCATCAGGAGAAGTTTAAGTCTTTGTGATCTCTCCTTCTGCGTCCTCGGCTTAAAACGTCTACAGAGTTTACAACATTCAACAAAGTGGGACTCCCCCAGGAACTTCAGACAGGCTGAGTGCAGGTCGTCCTTAGGCATGGGCTTCCTGCAGTCAAGGCCACCCCTAGGGGGGAGCGGGGCCCAGGGCCAATTGGCCGGGGGGCCCGCACCCTACCCCATGGTGGAAGGGGGAAGGGTGGGCCCGTTCCACCCCCGGCAATCAAGGCTGCCCCCGTGGGAGGGTGGGGGATAGGTAGGGGTAATGGGCTGGGGATCACGGGGGGGCAGGGGCATTGCTACCCCCCAAAAACATTTGGAGCACACAGCCCCCCTGCAATGTTCCTTGCTCCTCCACGTTCCCCCTCTATCCCCACCCCTTAGCAACCTCAGGCCCTAAGTTGGGCTGGGGCTGCACTGAGCCAAACAGCCCCAGGCTGGGCCGCCGGAGGAGCTGTCCCGGTCGAGGCTCCTGCTGGGAGCTGGCTGAGTCCGCCGCTGCTGGGGACCCAGCCATGGCCGGGGACCTAAGGCCAGCCCTGCCCCGGTTGCAGCCGAGGACCCTGGCCCGACCCGCAAACCTGCCCCGCCCCACTCCTGGGCCGGCCGGCTACTCCTCCTGGGGGGTGGGGAGGGCTGGCCCAGCCAGGGAGCAGGGCAAAGCGCAGCCGTGAGAGGGCCACGGCATGGGCTGGCAGCGGGACAGCGTGGGGCCCACTTAACACATCTTAGGGAAAAAAAACTAGCTTTGGTCATGATGATGTACAAAAAGAAACTGTTATCAACTAATTTTACAGCAAAAAGTGACTTGCAATTGCGGATATCCAAGAAAAAATATTTTGAAACAATAGGCCCATGCAGGTCATAGAGTCATAGAATCATAGAACTGGAAGGGACCAAGAGAGGTCATCAAGTCCAGTCCCCTGCACTCATGGCAGGACCAAGTATCCTCTTAAACCATCCCTGACAGATGCTTGTCTAACCTGCTCTTAAAAACTTCCAATGATGGAGATTCTAAAACTTCTCTAGTATTCAGACATCATTTCAATACACAATGGTGTATTCTAGCCTAGTGTAGTCTTGACCTAGCCCTGTCACTCAGGTGAAATGTGTTCAGTATCACAACATAGTTAACTAAATCCTGAAGTCCTTACTCAGGTAAAGTCCAATGAAGTCAAGGGGAATTTGCTTGAGTCAGAACTGACTAAGGACTTCAGGAGGCTGTTGCTGATTAGGGTAGTTCTAAAACCTATTTCCAGAAACATTCCATGGAGCTACAGAATATGTTTTGTATTCATACACATGTAAATTTGTTACATTTGTGAAACTGACATTTTGACTGTATGCTAGAGAACAATATAACACAGAGGGAAAAAGGATTATCTACTTGCCTGGCAGGTATTGCTTCCTGGGACATGTACAGAATTAAACTGTTTCATGTGCATTCGAGCTCTTGTAACATCCCTGAGGGACTTGAAGATATTGTCCACTGCAACTGTGGCCTTCTGAAATGTCAGGTTAAGAGATGATTCACAGCCTGAAACAATACAGAAACACATGGCTTCATTTTTCAGTCTGTTCATTGTGATACAACCTTCCAAGGAAGATTACTCACCACATAGTATCTGAACTTTTGCCTGCAGTCCAGTGACTCAAAATGCATTTCTTAGCTGGGCAGAACAAACTTGATGATTTAGTGACAAATATTCTGAACTGCCATGGACGACACAGTATTATCCAAAAGGAGATATGTTCATCAATAATTCATAATTACTATAATTTTTTTGAATTTAGTTGCTTAAAGCAGTTCAGCTAAGATGATTCCCCCCAGCCAAACACTGTGGCAAGCCATTGACTTAGAAGGAAGGATTTTAGCCCCTGGCTCTAATCACAACACCATATGATGTAGGTCACAAAAGGAATGCAAACAGTTCTTTTTAAACCTAAATTGCTCGAGTTAGAGAATTACTTGACAATTCATTGTTTATATTGAGATGCTTGTCCTTCTCGCCAAAAGTCTGTAGAAATCTACACTAACCCACTTTTCTGCTCTCATTTCTCATCATTCCCCCCACTGCCTCTAATAGTGCAGGATGAAGAAAAGTTCCAGGGGGACAGACATGTTAGCCTAGTTCAGCAAAACAAACAAGAAGTCCTATGGCACTTTTAAAGACATATTTATTGCATAAGCTTTCGTGTGAGAGATGCTGAAATGGGATTTTTTCCACGAAAGCTCATGCGATAAATAAATGTGTTAGTCTTTAAAAGTGCCAGAAGACTCCTGGTTTGTTTAGGATGAAGAAAGTATAAGAGGAAGGGTGGAGAGGGTGAACGGCACAGGCCTCAGGGGAAAGGGGGGTGAGGAGAGGAAGATACATATCTATCCTCCCATCCGCCCAGGCCTTTTTAAATGGCCAGACCGCTGGGCAATGCCCCTTTTCCCTGTCTGCAGGCCTGCTAGGGACTGTAATGTGAGCCTGTAGAACTGTGACGGTCAAAATGGTGGGATCTGAAAAACAATTATTGCAACAATTAAAGATTGTCAGGATGATGTTTTCATACCTGTGTGCCTTAAAGTCATTTTAATTAATTAGAATAATTGTTAAATTGACTATATTCCATCCAAGGAACATTTATAATGGTTTATAATCTATACACAGCTGTGCGGTACACAATTGTTATGTGCCATGAAGGTTCCCGGGTGGCTGACGAGGTGGTATCTACTACTCAGCTTCCTGGATTCATCAATAATCTCCCTGGGAAGTCCAAGGGACCTAGGAAGCTGAGTAGCAGATATCACCTCCTCAGCTGCTTGGGAACCTACATGGTGCAAAATAAATAAGTAAAATTTTTTGGCAGAAACCCACTTGGACCTCAACCATCTCTTTCTAGGGGCCCATTAACTGTTCTGCCCTGAGACCCAGAATTGCTGTTGGTGGGCCTGGTCCCTAGTGTTCAATATATCAGTGTCAGAAACTTCTGCTGTAAATCAGAATCACAGTCATCCAAAACTCTAGGATGCCTTTTGCACTATCATGTTGGATTATCGAAGTGCAGTACATAAACTAGCAAGTGATGGAGAAATAGTGTGCAAATTGCTATATGAAGTGACTAGAGAGGATAGTAGCCTCATCTGGTAGCTCTCTGAAGGGAAGAAATGGACATCTGGATCCACTGAAGAAATGGGGCTGAATTAAGGGCCTGTGGGAAAACAACAGTGATAAAATATGTGCCTTAGGGAGGCTGGGTACTGATGGAGATGCCCGCTTTCTGCTTTCATACCCTAAAGTGGGAAAGCTGGCGTTTCCCAGGTTTTCCAACCAGTCTGGAGTCTGAGGGTGCTTGGATCTAGAGTTCCAGTTCAGGGCCATGTCCATTCTCTTTCCTTTACCTACCCTCAATGGTAAATATTCCTTCTGTACCATCAGGAAACAACTCGTTTCACATGGTAACAAACCAGATAACTGGGTTCTACAGTCAAGTTGGACTTTTCCAGGTAGCTCTCTCTTTGGAATCAGAATTTGGCTTTTGTCCTTGTTAGTGGTTTGGGCACCTTGGCACCCGCAGGCCACTGTCTTCTAGATAAAAATTGCTCATGTCAGTATGTTATAAAGTAATGGGAAGTATTGCTGAGGTAGGAGGGGGTGCAGGCCTTTTCTGGATAATTAATGTGCATGTACTCTTGGTCTACAGTAAGGATTTGGCATTCTGTTCTACTGTTCTGTGGTAGAGCCTATAGAAAACACGTGTCTGTCATGCCTTTCTCCATCCTTCTTCCCTAAATTGTGCACACAGGAGAAAGGAGAGTGCTCTTTTTAAAGCTTCCCATGTCCATCACCACAAGTGGCTGTTCTGGACTCTCTTAATCCAGAAAGCTCAAATGACTGGGGAATCAAGTCCTCCTTTTCTCTATTTGGCAGCACGGTAGTTACATTCTTCTCCTTTTAAATGTATTTTTGGTTTTTCCATCCCTTATACAAGGTATTAATAAAAAATTCCAGGTTCCTTTGAAGCCGGTGATGTATTCGTTGTACTATAGTATGTCTGTAAAATGAGAACAACTTTGCCCTGATCTGTCACCAAAATCAGGGAAACAAAGGAAGCTGTGTTGTACAAATGACACGCTCCTACAAATCACCCTCATTCACACCCTTCACGTCAGTGGGAGTTGTGTGTGCATATGGAGAGAAGAAGAGGACTTTTATAGTTTAGCTTGCTTATGTTACCAAGAAATATGTTCTTTTTTACAATAATGCAGAGGTGGAATATATTAGCTGGAGTATAGCTCATGTATTAATTAAAATACCATTTGCTGTCACTGATTGTTCATTAAAAACATGAGTGTAATTATGCCAGCTTATCAAACTGATGCTTCTGAATCCAAAGCTTGCTACACATGGAGGAAGGAGTTTAAAGGAGTATCTGCTATGGGAATCTTTGGACTTTCCTTATTATTGGCAAATGTAAAATAACCCCACTTGTGGAAATGGGAAAATCCCTATTGAAGATTGTGGATCTTCAAGAAGTAGCACCCATTTAAAAACTCTGATATTGCACAAGAACAAAACATTCAGACTTTGCCCATTTGCCCTGCCCAACTGCCACTGATTTCAACAGGGGTTCAGGGGCTTATAAACACACAGTTTGCATTCAGCAAATAATAGGATTCAACCACTGGTTGGCCCATGTGTTGGTCTACTATGACTTTTTCTTTCCTGAATAGCAGAATTTTTAGAACTAGAATCAATGAATTCCACATGAAGTTTAGAACACACAAAAAATGGAAACCTTCTGTTTAAACTACAGTAATTCCTGAAACCAAACTGTAACATGTTTGTTATTCTATACATTTCCAAAATAACTGAAAAATTAATAAAAAAACTCCTTTAAAAGATAGATCTGTACTGTGAACCTATTAAGTTTACCAGTGATACTTTAGGTGTCCGTGCAATAGTACTTTATTTTTCTCTGTGGAAATATAACATCAACTGAGACTTTAAGGAAGACTCATTGGCTATGTCTACACTGGCAATTTAGGTCAATTTAAGTAGCCTTAAGTCAACCTAAATTACTCCCCGTCCACGATGGACTTTCATTAAGTCAACTTAAGAAATTCCTTAAGTCGACTTAATGAAAGCTTAGGTTGACTTGGTAAGAACCGCCGGTTAGGTCGACGTAACCCTTAAGTCGACTCCTTAGGTCGACTTAAGCACAGTGTGGACATGGATTAACCCTTAAATTGACTTTATTAAGTTGACTTAAGGGCAGTTAGGTCGACTTACTAAGTCCTTGTTCAGGGTAACTGCTTTGTTAAGTTGACTTAATAAGGTCGACTTAAAGTTGACCTTATTAAGTCGACTTAACAAAGTCGACCTAATTTTTTGTAGTGTAGACATGCCACTGTGTATCTGAAAATGCATTTTTACTATATGTTGTGTTTCTTAGTAGATAGTATGGGCATCCCAAGTAAACTTTTTTTTTCTTCTGAAATAAGACACAATTATTGCCATTTAACATGAAGCCAATGTTCTCTCAGAGAGATGCCCTAAATAAAGATAATGTTGATTGCAGGGCTGAAAACTCAAGGAAAGATCAAACATTCTTTAAAAGCTCATGAGTTCACTGAGGTTCACAGTGCAGGGCCATTGTTCAGAACAACTGAGGCATAGTGCAGCCATCACCAGAATCGTGACAAGTGAACTTACAAAGTACCTGCAAAATAACAACCAACAAAACGCCTGGAAACCATGGTACTGAGTTGCTGGGACAGTTAATCTGGTCTAAGAGCACAAGCAAAATGATGAGATGACATAAATGTAATCAGAACACCACTAAATCCCAGCAGTGTGATCTCATTATGAATGTTGTTTATTGTATATGTGAAAAGTTAGCTCACTTGGGGTGCATCTACACTGGCAAGTTAGGTCGACTTAAGGAGGCTTAAGTCAACCTAAACAAAGCCACGTCCACACTGGGCTTTTCTTAAGACGACTTAAGCACTTCCTTAAGTCGACTTAAGGAAAGCGTAAGTCGACTTAATAACACCTCATTTTAGGTTGACTTAAGCCTTAAATCGACTCCTTAAATCGACTTAAAGCCAGTGTGGCTGGGGATTAGCGTCTAAATCAACCTTATTAAGTCCACTTAAAGTGTTAAGTCAACTTAATAAGGTCAACAAGGGGCTATGTCTACACTAGAAAAGTAAAGTCGACTTTGTTAAGTTGACTTAACTTTTCTAGTGTAGACGTAGCCTCGGACTGTAACACATCAGTAAAAGAAAGAACAGAGGGACAGATGCCTTGAGGGCCAAGACACTGAACACAGTACCATTTTTAAAAAAATTAATCATAGACTCATAGAAGATTAGGGTTAGAAGGATCTCAGGAAGTCATCTAGTCCAAGCCCCTGTTCAAAGCAAGACCAAACCCAACTAAATGGTTGCAGCCAGGGCTTTGTCAAGCTGGGCCTTAAAAAGCTCTATGGATGGAGATTCCACCACCTCACTAGGTAACACATTCCAGTTACTTCAACAAGTTTTCTCAATATCCAACTCAGGGCCGGATCAAGGCTGCGGCTGCCCACCCTTGTGGACCCCCCATACCTCTCCCCCTGTGCTGGGGGGAGTGAGGTCAGTGGCTCTGGGGCCCCAGCTGGTGCAGCGGAGTGGGTGGGTGGGGCCGCAGCCCTTGTTGCCATGGGCCAGTGCAGCTGTGGGGGTGGGGTGGGGAGGGCTGCACTGCTGTGCAAGAGGGCCACGCTGCCAAGGAAGGAAGGCTGTGGTCCGCTCTGCAGGGGGCAGATGCGGGGTTGGAGAGGGAGGCTGCAGGCTGGGGTTGCTGCTGGAAGCTGGACCAGAGGCCATGGTGCTCCTGCCCCACCCCAGGGCTGGCTGGTGAACAGATCAGTCAGCCTGAGGGCTGGGCAGGCAGGCTAAGTGGCAGCAGGTCGCCACTCAGGCTGGCTGGGCTGGATTTTTGGAGGGCCAGCCAGCCCCTAAAGCCCCTGGCTTTAACCAGCCCTGATCCAACTTAAACCTCTCCCACTGTAACTTGAGACCATGGCTCCTACTTCTGTCATCTACTATCACTGAGAACAACTTAGCTCCATACTCCCTGGAACCCCCTTTCAGGGGGTTAAAGACTGTTAGCAAATCCCCTCCCCCTCTCCTTCTTCTCTTCTGCAGATTAAACAACCCTAGTTTCCTCAGCCTCTCCTCATAATTTATGTGCCCCAGCCCTAATCATTTCTGTTGCCCTCCTCTGCACTCTCTTCAATTTGTCCTCATCCTTTCTGTAGTGGCGGGCTCTAAACTGGACACAATACTCCAGATGTGATCTCACCAGTGCCGAAAGAGGAGAATAATGACTTCCCTCAATGTACTGGCAATGTTCCCACTAATGCAGCCCAATATGCTGTTAGCCTTCTTGGCAACAAGGACACACTATTGACTCATCTCTAGCTTCTTGTCCACTGTACTTCCCCAACATTTTTCTGCAAAACTGCTTTTTAGCCAGTTGGTCCCCAGTCGTTAGCAGTATATGGGATTCTTCCATCCTAAGTGCAGACATCTGCACTTGTCCTTGTTGAATCTCATTAGGTTTCATTTGGCCCAATCCTCCAATTGTCTAGGTCATTCTGTATCCTATCCTGACCCTCCAGCATATCTACCATTCCCCCAGTTTAATGTCATCCATGAACTTGTTGAAGGTGGAATCCACTCCATCATTCCAGACCATTAAGGAAGATGTTGAATAAAACCAGCCCCAAGAGCGACCCTTGAGGCAATCTGCTTGATACCGGTTGTCAACTAGACATTGAGCTGTTGATCACTACACATTAAGCCTGAAGATCTAACCTGCTTTCTATCCACCTTATTGCCCATTCATCCAATTCATACTTTTTTAACTTGCTGGCAAGAATACCATGGGACACCGTAACAAAAGCTTTGCTAAATTCAAGGTACATCATGTCCACCACTTTCCCCACATCCACAGAGCCAATCACCTCACCATGGAAGGTAATCAGGTTTGTCAGACAAGACTTGCCCTGTGTGAATCCATGGTGATTGTTCACCTTCCTTTCCTCTCAGTGCTTCAAAATGAATTCCTTGAGACTTGAGTACCTGCTCCATGATTATTCCAGGGACTGAGGTGAGGTTGGCTGGTGTGTAGTTCCTGGGATCCTCCTCCCCTTTTAAAAGATGAACACTGTCTTTGCATTTTTTCTAATCACCTAGCAAAGTCAAAGATCATGGTCAATGACTCTCAAATCACACCGGCCAACTCCCTCAGCACCCTTGGATGCAATGCATCCAGTCCCATGGCCTTGTGTATGTCCAGCTTTTCTAAATAGTCCTGAAGCAGATCTTACACTACTGAGGGTGCTCACCTCCTCCCCATACTCTGCTGCCCAGTGCAGTAGTCTGACAGCTGACCTTGTCTGTGAAGACAGAAGCCAAAAAACAAAACAAAACAAAACAACCAACCAACCAAAAACCCCCCAGAAAAACTCACCCCAAAACCAAAAAAAACCCCCACTGAATACTTCAGCTTTTTCCACATCATCTGTCACTAGGCTGTCTTCCCCATTCATTAAGGGGTCCCTGACCTCAATTCTTGTTTCTAACATACCTGACCTTTCTTGTTACCCTTCACACTCCTTGCTAGCTGCAACTCAAACTGTGCTTTGGCCTTCCTGATTTCACCCTGCCATGCTGATATCACCCCTGCAAACCTCACATTTATTCTTTCACTTTGTATTAGAAGAATATTATGCCTCTTCTAGCAGCTTAATAGAAGAACATGTAAACACCTCTATCCCCATATATCCCAAAATAGTTTATTAGAACATAAAAACTCTGAAGGAAAATCTACGGAATGTGTATGTAGCTATAACTACTACATGTAGGTATGTCTTTACACCTACTGGCTAGGAAAAAAGAGGCATAACAATAGAACTAAAGTGGTATTTACAGGATATCACCTTTAGACATGAGGGATCCCAGCATACTTTACAACCATAATTATATATAAGAATGTATTCTCTTCTTGCTGTGGACAAACACTAAAGCTGTTTAACAGTGACATTGTAGGACAATTTAAGAAATGGCATGGAGTGAAGAATTCTACTTGATCCCCACTGAAATTAACAGGAGAAATTTAGAGAGCCAGAATTTAATTACACAAATTGGAACTTCGTGAATTAAGTGCTTGGAAAGGGACCAGCTTGACAGCCTTGGAGAATGAAGTCATCCATTTATTTACAGAGCACACAGACAATGTGTAAGCTTTTCCACTCTGATCACCAACTTCAACGCTGCTTCCAGGAATGAATGCTGTTCATTTTCAGAGCTCATTCAGCCCTTGGCATCTCTGCTGCAACTGTCCATAAAGATGCCAGTTGAGGTAATTTTTGTGCTCTTTAAAGCTTTCCCCAAGGAACTAAACGGAGACCCACCAACTTACTGCACCATAGGTCATTGAAGAGCTGTAAGATGGCAAGGACTGACTCACCGCCAGGGTGAGCTGGACTCAAATTAGGCTTGCTCTTCTTGTCAGTGATCAACTGTGATACTGCAGTGGCCAAGAGTGGCTAGAAGGAAAAGAAAACCAACAAAATGGAGGGAAAAAAGGGACAATTTTGCAGACTAGGATTTAGCTTTTAAGTGTGAATGTTACCCCGCCTCCCCATATCTATTTAGGAAATGAGAATCAGAGCTATGTGAACACACAGATCAGTACTGCCTCAATATCCAATACTGAGAACTAGGGGTGAAATCCTGATCCTAACTAAGTTCATGGAAGTTTTGCTGTTGACTTTAATGGTGGATTCCACTCTGTCTAACCCTAAAGGAGTGTTCTTTGACAAAACTGATTACTGCATCTTACTTTAATTAGCATTTGAGTATGAATAATTAAAAGACAAGCTGAAAATCACTAATAATTTGCTCTCATATCATTTTTTCATCTTGACGATATCCAGAGGGGTAGCCATGTTAGTCTGTGTACGGCAAAAACAACGAGAGTCCTGTGGCACCTTAAAGACTAACAAATTTGTTAGTCTATAAGGTGCTATAGGACTCTCGTTATTTTCCATCTTAGAAACCATTTTATAATCATTAACTGATTGACTCTAACAACACCACTTGAGGGAGATAGGTTATGCACAATTTATCGACAGTGAAAGTGAGACAAGGAACTCCCCAAGGGCACTGAAAGAAGGGGTCAGCATCAGAGTCAGAGTTAGAGATCTGATGTGAGTCTTGTGCTCAAGCCATTCCTTCCTCAAGTACAGAGACAGTATTTAAATAACAACACACTGGAAATGTGTTGTTAAAAAACAGTAAGATAAATGGAATGGATAAGGAAAAGAAAGGAAAGGAAAGGAAAGGAAACCAGGGTACAATGGAGAAAAAAAAATCAGAAAAGGGAGAGAAAACGAGAATAGCAATAGATTTGATGTAGAAATGCAAGAGGAGGAACAATACCTTTTCCTGCACAGGATTACAAATGACCATTTGATATAAACATGTTTCCAACCTAAAGTCTGTATACAGATTTATTTATGAAACTCCAGTTGAATTACCATTTTAGAAGAAACCAATTGGGATCACTTGAAAAGTTACAAAATGGAGATGGCCAACTCCACACTTCTAAAAATGTCAGTTTCCAAACTGACTCATATAGAGAATGAAAACAAAGCAGTGTGCAGAAACACTCTGGAGCAGTCAACAGTATCAAGGAATTCAAATTAAGGCCATGAATGTGGTTTTTGTGACTGGAGGAAGGCGCATACGGCAGAGTTGAAACCTTGCCAAAACAAACACTGCAGCTTTTTGGACTAGCAGTGTGAACTGCAAAGGTGCAATCTGTTGTTTATTTTTATCACAACAAAGAGCTCCCATTTGAGATTTAGACAAAGATTTTTTAAAAGTGGAAAAACTAAGCCTTCTTAACCTGCATTTAGGCACCAAAATAAGTATCCTTATTTTCAGAAATGCTGTGCCATCAATGGCTTTCTTTGGAGCCAAATGAATAACAAAACATACATAACTATAAGATTGTAGGTAGCCCCATTAACTTCAGCAGAATTCTTCACATGTTCCTAAGTACTTTGCTGAATTGGGCTCTTTAAAATCAGTGGGAACTGCTGTGTGCTCAGCACATTTCAAAATCTTGCCATTTATTTAGGTGCTTAAATACGGTTTTCGAAAAGTCAATTTGGACTCTTATTTTTTAAAATTTTGGTCTTAGTGTTTATTTCTAACATCTTATTACAGCAAAGTTTCTCTTCCTATTTCCAAAATTCACTGTATTTTAATCTTACATAACAAAGAAGATTAACTTTCATGTAATATTAACAAATTCCGTACTGCTGGCTCTTATGTTACATGGGATTAAACGTATCAATTTAATGAACAATTACAGAAAAGATTACAGTATGTATTAGAATAAATTACATAAACTCATTGCAGGAGAAATTAAGTTATGTTCAAATGTGGTTTCTAAACAAAATGAATGCATTAGTTCATCACTTAAACAACTGAGTTGTTCCCTCAAGAATATCTTAATTCAGTGCTTTTTTTGTTAAAAAAAAAAAAAGGTGCCAGTACTCGTATTTTGATAGTAAATTTGAAAAATGTCTCTCCCACCCCTCTTCTTTCTGTGCCACCCCATTTCTTCCAGAGGTGCACTCCTTTCCCCTGCTGACCCCTTCCCCCCTCCCCAGCGGCTTTAGAGGCTTAAGCTCTGGACCCCGGCCAAAAGGAGGGACCTGGGCTCCAGCCCCTAAAACCCCTGCAATAATCCAGTACCCCTGCCAGCGCTGGGGGAGGGGGTGGAGGTGGCAGGGCCCTGGAGTCAGAAGCCAGGCTCTGCGCTCTGCCCCACCTCTGGGCCGGCTGGCCAGTCCCCGGGGGCGGGACGGGCCAGCACCTGTTTGCTCCACCTTGGGGGAAGCGGGGGGAGGGGGGGGGCGGCTGGCTCATGGCTAGGCCTCCGCCGCTCTGCAGCGGCCTTCCAGGGCCTGCCACGCACCAGCCAGCCCTCCACCCCCCCAGGCAGACTGGCCAGAACAGGGCCGGGGTGGGAGCACCCTCTGGCCCCAGGCACCGCCCGCCAGTGATGGAGGGTGGGGACTGGCCCTGTGTGGTGGGGGGGGCCAGGCAGGGGGGCTCATGGCTGGGAGCAGCCAGGGCCCCTGCAGTGGGGGGGGGGCAGGCAGAGGGGGTCCTGCTGTGGGGGACAGCACAGGGCCCCAGGAGCCCCGTGTTCCTTTTCCCTGCTGACCCTGCTCCCTGAATTGGGCAGCAGGGCCAGCAAAAAAGGTGCCCGTATTCCATACCCCTGTGTATAGTCACAGAAAAAGCACTGTCAATTTAAAAAGCACAGATTTTAGTATATTAATAAAAGCAGCCATAGTAAATGCTTCATGTATCTAATAAAGTTTTTTAATAAGGCTCTTGAAAGATGTTAGTAAAATTCCTAATTTTGCTGAATCCTTTGGCTGCCCAGCGCATGCGTGATGTGTTTAGGCTAGTCTTTCTTCATCAAATACCCTACAACATGGGTGACTCAGCCAGTACAGTACCGTTGGTATGGCTCTAAGATTTGTTGCCTCTGACCTACCTACAGTACGGTGATCTGGAAATATCTAGAATATTGAAGGAGAAAAATCATATGTGGGGAGGGGAAAAAGGAATACCATCCAGTTAACAATAGTGGAGGCAGGATGCCTTATTAAGGCATAAGTCTCATTTGGCTACTGGGTAGAATGTCCTAGACAGGAAGCCACAGTCACCATTCTGCTTATGTCTCTCCAAATATAATGCAAAGCCCTGCACTCCACAGACCATCCAAATGATGGCTGCACAGTATTCAGTTCTAGCAGTTATTATTACAACATTTCGCATGACATCTGTTGAAGAAAACCTTGTGTTAAGGGGAAAAAGTGTCTCTTAGTAACTATGTTAAAAAAAGATCTTAATAAGGAAGACATGTTAGAGGCCTAACCAATGTTTGAACTGAAGAATCAGAACAGTAGGAAAGATACTTGAACAGATTTTTCCATTCTGAAAAGCTTGTACATGAATGAGCACCATCCACTTCACTTCAAAAGCAATTACGGTAAACAGATATGTCAAGATTTTCAACAGAGAGGCTAGTGATTTTAAGTAATTGAAAGTTTAGGTGCTTTTCACAGGACTTGATTAGCAGAAAGAGTTGAGCAACCACCTCTAAAACTCAGGACCTTTTTAGATCGACTTAAAATTAATTTATTTTAAACAAAACAAATTTCCTTTTCTATGTTAACAACATCTTAGATTTCTAACCCTAAAACAATTGTATTATACAGTTTACTATTCATTAATTATGTTTACTTGTTGCATCTTTTTCAGCATGGACAATGAAAATTAATGCTGTCAGTTACACTTACATTTATAGTCAGTTTTGATTTTACATTGTCCATGCTGCGAGGTTTGGGTTGCAAACACAACAAGGGGAATATTTATCTTTAAAAATATTTCCACTTGGATTTTTTAAAAATACGTGACATTACAGGACTTAGACTCTGTAAAAACTGGTGTGTTGGTTGTGTAGAAATGCCTAAGAAAGGCAGGTCTTTTATTTTATCCAAATGTAAATTCCAAGCCAGATTTGAACTGACAGTGTTCTTTAATTGATGAAAATAGAGCTATGCACAAATATAAATGTACAGCAAAAAAGGGATCACACTGCTATTTTCTCACTATAAAAACAAATTTATAAAGTAACTAAATAAAACATTTTTCTCAACACAAAGACAAGAATAATAACATTTTAATGCAGTGCACAATTACCTGTTCAAGAAGGCCCCTATCCAACATGTTATACAGTAAGTGAAAAACCATCTGAGAACTGACAAGGATAATAGGTACTAGGCTCCCTTCAATGGATTTACTTAACGGTAAATAATTGTAATTTTGATCCGGTTCCCCCTGTCCCTCCAATTCAGATTAATGTAATTACAATACATGCCTAAAATACCTTTTAGTCTCCAGTCCATAGCAATGCTGAGAATGCTTTTCTTTGGGGAGAGAGGGTGAGTGGGGTTGTGGTTTTTTTTTTAAAGAATAAATTATATTTTATGTGTATTCTAAAATTAAAATTTTATCTGCATGCAGCAATAGTGTAAAAGGGCTCAACATTCTCCAAAACTAGAAGATCATTCTAGAGAAGAGATAGCATTTGAAAGGCTACAAAACTTCAATGACAGTACTGTATTCTCCTATGCTGGATGAAAATTAACATGTTGTAACATGTTTACAAAGTTGATTGAATCAAGAAGTAGGCTGTCAAATAAACAAACACACCATAAATCACAAAATTAAAAATGTTTTTAATTCAGTGCATGAAAAATCTGTTAAGTAACATGTCATCTTGTTGTGTTTTGAGTACTATTCTAAGTACCATACGTCCAAGCAGGGATAAAATGAAAGAAAAAATGCCAAGTTTGCTATAATTCGCAGAACAAAAAATATGCTTGACATTAAATAACACTAAACCTTTCAAACTGACACTGAAGCAGCTATTCTAATAACATTCAGATTTCATAGCTTAATTTTGTTCTCAAAGAAAAAAATTCTACACTGTGTGTGCTGATTTCTGAGTCCCAAATCCAGGAAAGCATCCCTTTGAAGGAAGGATGTTTAAGTATGTACTTAAGTCCCATTGAAGGTCAATCGTAACAGGTTTAATAACATTCTTACTAGCTATATAAGAAATGAAACCTTTGCTGTTCCACAGTTGTTGCGGTCAAGTACAGTAGTACTTTTAGGAACTAAATATAGGAGACACATACTACTAGTGATCATGACCCAAAAGATAATCCCGTTATTTTAAGCAACCAGTTTAGCATAATGTTTCCCACAGATATTGGCACAGTTATCTTTTTATTCACAGGATAGTCAATCTGTGGAACTCATTGACACAGGAGGTAGACTATTCATACACTGTGGTTGAATTTTCCAAAGGCTTAATAACTTTATGCCCACTGAGTGGAAGGATATTCTTGTGGATAAGGCAATAGCCTGGCACTCAGAAGCCCCAGGTTCATTTCTCAGCTTGACCCAAGATTTCTTGTCTGAACTTTGGAAAGTCACACAGGCCCTAATCAGGCAATGTTTGCAAACAGACTTGTACTTGTGTCCTGCTGACTTCAAATTTAGCTCTTAATCAGCACCATATGGGTGCAGGAGCCAGCCAGCATCCATCTCCTATAGCACTGGGGACTAAATCTCACTGCCTAAGGTAGGGATACTAATGCTTCCTTCTTCCCATGCTTTGCTGTCTTATCAGTTTAGACTGCAAACTCTTGTGGACAGAAACCGTCTTCCATTATGTGTTAGTAACAAGGTCCATAGCACAATGGAGCCCTGATCTCAGATAATGCCATTAGATGCTACTATAATCCACATAAATAACAATACCATCTTTTGAGAATGCTCGTAGCTAGTTTGCACAGCACCGCAGTTTAGACTACGGAGATGTGAATTGCAATGTGCGGTGGTGTACTGCACTGTAACACCCCAGTGTAAACCCTGTGGGAGCAAACTAAAAGGTACTTTTTTGTGTGTTAGTGTAGGCCTGTTCAAAATAAGACTAAGTACCTTTGAGTTTGCACCAGCAGAGTCCACACAGCGGAGTTAGAGCACACGCTGTTATGCACTGCAATTCAAACCCCTTTAGCTCAAATGATGGGGCTGCGTGGACAAAGCCTAAGAGAATGACAGGAGAAGAGAATGATATGGATAATCAGATATGCTATGAAGCATAAACTGATTACTAGAGGAAGTCAAGTTGGAAATTCCTTCCTCTTGACATACTACACTGTGCAATGGCTAACTGCCATATAAGAGGAGGAAAGCTTTGGTTTGTTTCCAAAAGATCAAATATTGGCCAATGGACTAGGGATGGACCAATTTTCCGATAAGGCAGATCTTACATTCTTATATTATTTCCTGCTAACCTTCCATCAGAAGCCTCAGAATTTTAAAGTGTTATACTTTATATATCTTTATAAATATAGATATATACACAAACAAAGATGTTGGAAAATTGCTGAAAATATTACAGTAGCCAAGTCAAAGAAAAGAGAAACATTGCACATAATTTCTTGCAATTTAAAATCACCCTAAGCTAAACAGAATAACTCTTGGGGGAAAATATTGGAAAATTTATAGTAGGGGACTGCATTGTGTAAAATGAAGAATATATCCAATGCAGCCCACAGAATGGAAATAAATTCAATAGCCACAATTTTTCACACTAAAAACTTTAATTGTAGCTTAATTGTCATTGACTACAACATAAACCACATGACACAAGTCAAAGTGTACCATAGCTATGCTGGATCAAGTACTTGAATACTACAAATCTTCGAATCTGCATCATGACAACTCTCAGGTTCAGTGGTGCTGTATGAGTGTATCTGAGGGCAGAATTTGGCCTGCTGAAGCTCACGAATTCTGAATGTAGATAAGGAACAATATTAACGTACAGCTTTCTTGAGCCTTTGCATTCTATGCCAGCTGCTACTGTATTTCCTACTAAAGAAGAGTGACTCTTAAATTGTTTCTCATTCAAACTTTCAGAAAAACAAAATTTTCTTTTCAGCTTTAAGAATCACAACATTGTCAAATAACAGCAGAAAAAGTGCTGGCTAAAGCAAACATAACATACATCTTTAATGTATTGCCAATATCAAATTTCCATTATTAAATCAAAGGTACTTTATCTTCTGTATACAACATATTCAGGAGATAAAATTCTGTCTCCAGTGAGACAACATATTGATCTTACCTGATTAAATGCAATGTCAGTGGTTTGTCATGCCTTTTTAAGCACAGTACACACAGGAATCCAGTCATCATTTTTACAACTGCCTGCCTAAAAACCACAACACTTATATATGGATTTCGGGTGTGTGCCATTTTTTAAAGCTATGATTCATGAAAAATTAGCTTCGGGTGTTGAGGAAAGCTGAACTGTCATTTAAGCAGAGTTCACTATTAAAGAGCTTGTGAAAAGATAAAAAGGTAGGTGACACACTTGCTTAGAGCATGGCTGATTATGTCAGTTGTGGTAACCACTGCACCTTGATGTAATTACAAAATCATTTTTTCACAAGAGTTTACTCCCATTTATATTCATCAAGAATCTCGTGAAAATATCCATTTGAGAAACACTTTGCACTTTGACTGAGTAATATAAAAGAATTGGTCTTGTGAACCTCTCTCTTGTCCCTTTGTCTGTACTTTTATACTCTTAGATCACTTTCTTTGCAGATATTTCATTTCAATTAATCACTTTTGAATAACTGGATTTCTCTCTCACACAACATTTAAGTCTTCACATGATAATCTATTCTTTATTTTTTGGGAATTTTTCAGATTAGACTACAGAAAAACATCTCTTAAGAACTGCATTTAGGCAAAATTTTGTTATATATAAAATAACTTATTATAAGAGACTTGTTTAACTTTGAAACAGCTATCTGACACATAAATTACTCTTTATTAATGTACTCTATAACAATAGCTTTTCTCAGTACTTTATAAAGATTGAAATGATATATGGCCCCCATCCCCCCAAAATTAACAATCTACAAACAAAAAGAAGTAAAAAAACTAGGTGGAATGGAAGGGAGGGACCATAGCTAAAACAAATAAATCATAGATGTGGCATTGTATTATGTCTAGGTTGTGATCTATGAAACTTTTCTGTTCACTTTTGTAATGTAATTGTATGATTTGATGACAATTATGCCATGCAAGGTTCCCTTTTGAATGCTCTACCATATTGTTATGGTACCATGTTTCCTGCAGCATCATGTATGTGTACAGATGTGAAGTATGTTACGTTGCTGAGACCCTCAGGACTATCTCTAGCACAGAGGCTGGAGAGTTACATGACAAAGACAATGCAAATTGAGCTCCCTGGCTCAGGAAAAAGAAAGGAAATCACTGCAGCCCAGGAGAAACAGGAGAGTTGAGGGAGAATTGAAAAGAAATGCAGACACTTTAAGGGGAGAAAAGCTTTTGACTTTTGCCAGAGAAAGACCATCTTATGAGCAATTCCAGGAGACTGGGCGTATTCACATGGCCAGGAGGGCCAAGACTGGTTAAATACCACCAACAGCCAGTCTTGTGGCTAAGAATGAGAACAGACTAGAGAGTAATCTTGGAATAGTGTTACTAGATCAGCATGCATTTTATATCTTTTATTTGCTAGTGGTAACTCCTAACTCTTTTATTAATTGATTGTGCATTGATTTGCTATATATTAACTTAAAATCATGTCCTAATCAATAAATTAGTACTTCTTTTATCTAAAGCTGAGCGGACTTTAGAGGGTGTGAAAGAGTGAGGCTGGGCATATCCATTTCAATGTCAAATGGATGAACAAGGGTCTGTGAGTCTACAGTGATTGGGGAAGGGTCTCCATCTCTGTAGTATGGAAGTTTCCAGTGTGTTATCTGGGGGAACTCGCTAGAGAACCGTCCCATGAGTTGCCAGGGGGTGCACACTCACATCCTGGGACCGATTACACACAGGAGGCTAGTGTGGACTGATTCAGGAGTGAATGGTCACCTCACAAAGTGGGATAAGTCAGGGTCCAGGAGTGAAAAACAGGGGGTCACAGCGGCACTCTGGAACAGATTCTGGGAGGGGACTGTCACATGTTAATTAATCTAAGTTCTGTTAATTTTTTAAGGGAGACTAATGGAAGACAAGAGATAGCATAAAGTGGAGGCCAGTGGTAAAAAGCATCTTTGTCAGGTGTATCTGATGAAGTGGGTTGCAGCCCATGAAACCTTATGCTTGAAGAAATTTGTTAGTCTTTAAGGTGCCACAGGACTCTTGTTTATTTTACTAATGTTTAAGTATCTTAGTGAATCAGAGCCAAAACACACAGTATAATATCAGAAGCAACAGTGCTATTTTTATTTACTTAATGCCTGATATAACTGTGAAAACAACTTACAATATTCTCTTGTCTCATGGAGGTCTGATGAATTAATATTTTCTGAATAAAATAATCAAATATAGTACAAAATAATGTACACCTCAGAGGAACTATTCTTTCTCAAGTATGCTCAAGTAGAATAAAAAGATAGAAAATGTACATTTTTCCCATCACAATAATAATTCACTTTATTAATAGTTCCAGGAAAAAGTAACAATGAAAACTACTCATTCTGTTGTAGTCACATTTTAATACCAAGGCTTTTTTCATGACATGGTGCTTACAAAAGCATGTGTGCGGTTTCAATACTAAAATGAATTTTCTCTGGTTGTGTGAGAAAGCTAATAAAAACAAAAAACAACAGAGCCTGAAGCGCTGGCTATGGTGTTTTAGGACCAAAATCTGCCTGGACTTGGACATGTACAATCCTATTGTCTTCAATGGAACAGCAAGAGCAAAACTGAGAGGAAAAACTCAGGCCTAGATTATAAAGTCTTTGGCTCAGGGACTACCAGTTACCATGTATGTTTGTACATTACCTGGCATAAAATAAATTAACAACAAAAGCAATGAGGAGAATAAATCTTAAGGAACAGATTCCAAAAATTGGAGAATAACTGACACAGGCAGGCAATTTGTCCAGTTTTAAATAGGAAAATCTTCCTTTTGTGTGGTCTGTCCCGTTTGCTACTGAGAGAAAACCAGACACGACTTTTTCTGATATTGAACGGAGGACACCATTTTAAAGAGTGCTCTGCCCTGCATCTGCTGGAGTCACCTTGAACAGTCGTGCCAGTGAAGGCAGAGTGTTGTGTTCTTCAAAATGGCACCCTTTATCTCCTTATGTGTGCGAGGGTGGGATCAAGCCCACTTCGTTCCCCAAAGTACCACAATGTTCAGAACTCTGGGAATGCCTGAATGTCCACCCTAAACTGACATGAATTTCTATAACATTAACTGAAATTGTTGTAAGCTATGGGCATGCTCAGGATGGCTGTGTTAGGCTCTTGGATCTAATATTCATGTGTACGAAGCACCCACATTGAACTTCGATGGTAGCAGTGGGTACTCAGTACTTTTGAAAATCAGGCCTCACGTTCAACTTTTCTTGTAGCAAAGTGAATGCTCACAATGTGTTTCAGGACATCAATCTCTTCTTTCATCTCGATTCTATATGTTACCTATACTATCACTCTGCCAAGGAACGCAGAATAACTCACGGTTTCTGAACCCGAGGTGCTTATAGATGCCTACCCTGACACTCCCACTGACAGAATGTGCCTGAGTAAGGACAGAATAATAACTGAAGAAACAGCTCAGGATTTGCTGGTTGCTTACAGTCAACAGTATTGCATGTACACACGGTCAAAACCACACTTAACAGAGTCTTCCCCAGAATTCAAATTCAATTGTCAGAGTCAAGGGGAAACTTTCACAGTTTTTGCAATGGTTCATTATTGCCTTATTATTTAGCACTGCATTACTAAAACAGTTTATTGATTTCCATCTACGGTCCTTTCTCACATAAAAACCACATAGAGGGGATCAAATAAATCAAAAGCCCATGCAGGTTTTGAAACCAAGCTCTTGGCCTCATTCTTCCCATCTTCACCCTGTCTGAGGAACCACTGGATTTGCACGGAGAATAATGGGAAAGACCAAGATAATAGCAGGGACCAGATGTCCCTGTGCAACCCTGACTCAAGCCGGTATGGATACTCTTCTGCCATGGCTCCTCCTAGGGCACCTCAGGCAGTGGCAGAACAGTTAGCTCCTGGCCCAACAGCCATTTGCTGCTGATGGGCTGTTGACACTCTGCTTTCTCTGATAGGCTGGTGGGAGTCTGATGGGAATTTATGCTGTCTCACGTAGGTAGTTAGCACCTGCTGGCTGCTTTTATTTCACATGGATTTTAATCTACAGCAGAGGGGAACATGCACAATAAAGCAACTCTTCAATCTCTTTTCCAGCTTCCTGAGTACATTCCTCTTTTCTTGGCTGCACAGAACTGTTTCCTTGCTATACCACCTCTATAATGGCTTTTTCCTATAACTTTGCTCCCTTGGTAGCAAACAGCCCCACAAAAATCTGGCCCCGCTCAGGCCTGCCCCTGCAACTCAGGCTGGCTTGGAAGGTCTCTTCTGTCAGGCCCCTGGAGGCCACACCGTGCACTGGCCTGCCCCACCATGGCATCTGGCTCCAGGGCCCTGGACCTGCCGACACCAGCCAGCTGGACCCCCTCCAGTGCTGAGCCCTGATCCAAGCAGCTGGCAGGTCTACTGGGTGGCTCCAGGACGAGCATGCCTGAGCACCACCCTGCCCCTAGGCTGGCTGCCACAGTGTGGAGGTGAGGCCCCTGGCCTGGAAGGGGGAGGCCACGAAAGTGTGCAGCCCAGTGCTCCTTAATCCGGCCATACCAGCTAGGGCTTTGTCAAACTGCACCGTAAAAACCTCTAAGGATCGAGACTTTATCTCCCTGGGTAACCCATTCCGGTGCTTCACCACCCTCCTAGTGAAAAAGTTTTTCCTAGTATCCAGTCTAGGCCTCCCCCCACTGCAACTTGAGACCATGGCTCCTAGTTCTGTCATCTACTACTACTGAGAACAGCCTAGTTCCATCCTCCCTGGAACCTCCTTTCAGGAAGTTGAAAGCTGATATCTAATCCCGCCCCTCATTCTTCTCTTCTGCGGGCTAAACAAGCCCAATTCCCTCAGCCTATCCTCATAAGTCATTTTTGTTGCCTTCCAATGAACTCTCCAATTTGTCCACAACCTTTCAGTACTGGAAGGTGGGGTCCCAAAATTGGGCACCATGCTCCAAATGTGACCTCGCCAGTGCCGAATAGAGGGGGATCACCACTTCCCTTGATCTGCTGGCAATGCTCCTACTGATGCAGCCCAATATGCCATTATCCTTCTTCGCAATTAAGGGCACACTTTTGACTCATATCTAGCTTCTTACCCTATTACTATTTATTATTTGTATTAGAAAGCACCTCCGCACGCTCAGTCATGGACCTTTGCCAAAGAAATATTAGGGAGATGTGGCTCTGCTCTTACTCATCACACTGAGTCACTGAACTGTTCAAGAATTTCTGCAGTTATGACAAAAACTGACGGTTTTAAAAAAATCTGTCTTTAGATTTTTTTAAGCAAACTTGAAAACAACCTTTGACATTACATAGTGTGAAAAAGGACCTGAAAGGTCTTTACTACATTTGATATTTCATATAAAGCACTTTACATTTCACAGCATCTTCTGTAAATGGTTATTTGACACACTGGAGTAACTCAGTAGGAAAGAGGTCAGCATAGATCATATGTAAACAATTGCTTGTGTGTTTCTTTTATGTGATCAAACTATTCTGCCACTGTTTGATATTCTGAATGGTAAAAAAACGAACAGACAAACAAACAAAAAAACCCCAAACCTTCCACTTTTGCAGCCAGAAAATAAAAGCTTCAAAGAGATACTTTCAAGGCTGAGAGCCCAAAACTTTAATCCTAGTTCTTCAGTTAGGTGACTCACCAACAACCTCCATGAGTTGCTGAGTGTATTTGTAAACCCACACATAGATGTGATTATAACATATGTCCAGAGCTCCCTCCCTGGGATTTAAAAGACATGGTGGGAGTAGAGGACAGCTGGAGTTAGTGGGATTCATAGAATCATAGGGTTGGAAGGGACCTCATAAGGTCATCTAGTCCAACCCCCTGCTGAAAGCAGGACCATTCCCACTAAATCATCCCAGCCAGGGTATTGTTTAACCGGACCTTAAATATCTCCAAAGACAGAGATTCTACTACCTCCCTAGATAACCCATTCCAATGTTCACCACCCCCCTAGTGAGAAAGTTTTTCCTAATATCCAACCTAGACGTCCCCAGCTGCAACTTGAAACCATTGCTCCTTGTTCTGTCCTCTGTTACTACTGAGAACAGCCCAGCTCCCTCCTCTTTGGAGCAACCCTTCAAGTAGTTGAAGGTTGCTATCAAATCCCCCCTGTCTTCTCTTCTGCAGATTAAACAAACCTAGTTCCTTCAGTATCTCCTCATAAGTCATGTGCCCCAGCCACCTAATCATTTTCATTGCCCTCTGTTGGACTCTTTCTAATTTGTCCACATCTTTTCTGTAGTGGGGAGCCCAAAACTGGACACAGTATTCCAGATGTGGCCTGACCAGTGCCGAATAGAGGGGAATAATCACATCCCTCAATCTTCTGGCAACACTCCTACTGATGCAGCCCAATATGCCTTTGGCCTTTTTGGCAACAAGAGCACACTGTTGACTCATATCCATCTCCCCGTTCACCATAATCCGCAGGTCCTTTTCTACAGTGCTGCTACTTAAATGATCGAGATGTTCAGTTGTTCTTCTCGGACCTCTTTGAGAGAGTTGTCAGGGGGACATTCTTCTTCACAACAAGAGGCTTTACTTGCAGAGTTCCCACAGAGATCCAGATTCTCCCTCACTAAAGATTAAAGCTGCAGCAATATCAAGATAAGAACTAGCTTTACATTTCCCTTATCTCAGGTGCAAACAGCGCCATTTCTCAGGCCTCTAAGGGTTTGGTTCAGATCAGTAAACAGATAAAGAGCACTGACTGAAGATGAATTTTGAAAAAAGACAGGTGATCTTGTTGGTGAGTGGGAAGCACTTTGAAGAGCTCCCTATCTCATCACTCTCCACGGAAAGCATCTGGCCTCAGATTGTTGAATGGGTTTTGCTTGGACTTCTTAGTGATCCTGGATGCCCACATAGTCACAGTTACTGAAAAAACTACTTTCCACTTATATCTGGGAAGAAGACTGCACCTTTCCCTATTTGCGTCAGATCTGAAGTGCAGTTGCTTGGAAATACTGACTACCAAGAAAATATCATTCCAGTGTTCTCTATCTTCAACAGTTCCTTGATGAATACTGAATCTCAGCACCTTCAGGGTAAAAAGTAAAATCTTTCTTTCTCTCATAATGCCTTCACCAAAATTACAGAGAGAGAAATAAAAGCACAAGACAATATGCAGGAGGTATTCCATCAGAAGCTTTTCTGCTTGACATACATCTCACCATCTAGAATGCAAGTCTCTCTAGTTATTGGGGGTGAACTAACCAATTCATTACATGCTAGACTAGTAGACTCTAAGAGGTAGTGTCCCACATAGTTCTCAGCAATATTATGATATGGAATGCCAAATCACTATTTAACTTCACTCCTATGCACCTTCATGTACACACCCATATCTCTTTCTCTGTCCTCTCTTTCCATATGTCTTTTTCTCTTCTCCGGCAGTAGCAGTGGCCAGGAAACAACACTAATGTCATAAGCAGAAACACTTTACGCAAAGCGCTGGCTGCAGAGGGATATACTTACTAGGGGTATGTCCACACTGGAGCCTTAGGTCAATTTAAGGAAGATTACCGTAAGTGGACCTACAGACTCCCACGTACACACTGGGCTTTTATTAAGTCGACTTAAGCGCTTCCTTAAGTTGACTTAATAACACCACCTCTGAAGGTCGACCTAAGGCTCAAGTCGACCATATTAACTCGACTTAAGCCAGTGGAGACGGGGGATAGCCCTTAAGTCGACCTAATTGGCCTCCAGGCCCCTTGCAGAGTTCCTGGCCACTGCTCCGTTGACCTAGCTTGAGCTTTCGTGGGAGAAACCCCTACTTTGCCAGGGATTTTCTTCCACAAAAGCTCATGCGATAAATACATTTGTTAGTTTTTAAAAGTGCCACAGGACTCCTTGTTTGTTGCCAATGAAGAAACTGGTGTACCTTCATATTCTGATGCCTTCAAAACACTGGAAATCACTCTGTAGTGCTTTGAAGGACAAAATGTTCCTGCTGCAATTTTGAAATGCTCAATGTTATTAACTCCCCAATTCCCCATCAGTTTGTAAATTAGAGGTTCTCCTGTATTGGTTATTTGGGATACACAGGTGCTATGGATTAGCTATCAAAACATAGCTCTGTTGAACTGACAAAATAATCTCTCTGTTAGAAAACGTATAAGCAAGGAAAAGTGAAGTAAGAATTATTCTTTTCAAAGTCAGTTATGATTAGAAAAGTCACTAGAACTAACAGCACCTTCTGCTCTCTGGGTGTACTGAATATCAGGGCCACTTTCTTTACAGACTCAATTAAACTGCCTTTTTTGTTTACTCTTAAGAAGCAACGTAGCTAAAGGGAACAGAGCAGGTTACTGTTCTGCCTTGTGTATCATTAACAGAAAACCTAACCAATCTTTATGGCATCTTTCTTATTTATTTTTATATTCTTATTATATTTTCTTTTCTGTTTTACATATAGCCTCTCTAGCAGCACTAAATAGGTACAGAACAGAGCACAAAACACACAAGCGCTCCACCCGCAGAAAAATTTGCCTGGCCCAAGGCTTCCAGAGAGGGAACCAGAAGAAAAACAAAACAAAATAACGTTCAGCCAAAAAGCCTGATTGAACAAAGAAGCCTCCCAACATGATCTGAAGCTTTGATATGCAAGCCAAGAAGGACATAGCTTGGCTTGCAGATCCCCAGGCGTGTTTGTAGGGCTAGCAGCTAGAAAAAGCATAGCTGCTTTTATAAACTGAGCAAATTTGATATGAATCATAGAGGCAATATACTTGGAACCATGCAGTATTATCTGTTTGTCACTTTTCTTAGTATAACCACCTGAATTCAGTTAAAGTCTATTGACTATTGAGCTCTTTAAAACAATTTTTATATCTCCGTTATTGAAAAATAAAAAGTTTATTTATGGACAAATAATTTGAGCTATCTCAATGTATACAAACATTGCTATAAGTGCTATTAAAAGCAATAGAAACATACTGGTAGTATTTGTTAAAGTCCAGTTCAGACCAGCTGCAGGCTGCTTCTGACCAGTTTTGTCAAGTGCATTTTTCTATCTTGACAAGTGATTTGGTGGACAGCCATGGGGTGGGCAATCTGAAAGCTTTATAATCTGTTACTGATAGAGCACTGAATGTTGAAAACTGGTCTCTAATAGAAATGATAATATTTTCCCAGAGAAAGTTATTTTAAATCTCTTTTCTTCTCTCAAGATATAAATACAATCAGTTGGGTAACTTGTCTGGCCTTTGCAAAAGCTGGAAGTACCAGTAAAGCTATCAGAAAGCACAGATATATAGTTCGTTTATTGTCTTAATATGTTGAATTACTTCAGTAATAAAGAAGTGTTCAAAAGTTCACCAAAGAAGGTAATGAAAAAGGTCTAGGCTGAAAGGAAGGCATAAGGCGTAAAACCCATCCTTTACTCTCTTCATAGAAGACAAAGGGAAACAATAAGTTTCCCTGTCTGAATATGCTGGCAAATAAGGGATGCTGTTCAACCTACAATATATTTTTCACAGAGAAGGGTTTTTCATCAGATAGTCCCATATAGCATGTAGAAGCAATTACATCAGTACAGAGCCTTCAAAAGAATTAGACCGAAGGAGAAAAAATTAATCAAGCTGGTTTGATACGTTGGCAGTAATGCTCCCTGACTAGGCTGACCGTAAGTTCCATTTTGGCCACGACAGTCCCCTTTTTAAGCTCTGTCCTGGACATCACAACATTTTGGGCGAAAATGGGTACTTGTCCTAGCTGTTCTTGCCAACTAATGATAAATTAGCAAGAGCAAATGGCACAAATGCCCAGTTTTGCCAAAAAAGTGGGGCACAATCCCCATGTGGAGGATCATTCAGGGATGTGTGGGTTCGGCCAGCCAGCCCCACACATGGACGGGGAGTGATTCAGGACAGCTCCCTGCCTGAGGGAGGGGGGACAGCTCAGACAAGTGACTCAGGCCAGTTGTGTGTGAGGAAGGGGATGGGAGGTTTGGGTGAGCGCTCGTGAGGGGAAGGTGAAGGGCTTGGGTGAGCCTTCCCCCATGTCCCATTTTCCCTTTGGGAAATATGGTCACTCTATCCCTAATCAAAGGATAAGAAGTTGAGCATACTATGACATGAAGAATGCCATACATCACTGTTAATCCAGCTAGCTAGGAATACTGGGGACCTGAGACTGGGACTGGGGAAAAGATGGGACTGGCACAGGAACAAATCAGAGGGAATGAGGCAGAAATGGTTAAGTTTAGGGAGGAATGGACAGACAAGTGTCTGACCACACAGCTCTCCAGAGCTTTAATATTTCCAAATTTCACCATTTCTTCGCTGACAGCAAATAGCTGTGAAAAGCACTGGGAAAGTGTATGTCTTGGTCCTCCCTGGTGCTGATCCACATAGGGTATGACAACCTCTTATTGCCATCAGTCTCTCTGGCTATGTCTACACTTGTAAAGTGAGGTCGACTCTCTTAAATTGACTTAACAAGGTTGACTTTAAGCGAACTTAAAGTCGACCTTGTTAAGTCGACTTAACAGAGTGGCTACACTTTAAGACGACTTAAATCGACCTTGTTAAATTGACTTAACAGTAGACATAGCCGTCCACACTGGCTTTAAGTCGACTTAATAAGGTTGACTTAAGGCTTAAATCAACCCTCGGGTGTTATTAAGTCGACTTAAGCTGTTATTAAGTCGACTTAAGAAAGTGCTTAGGTCGACTTAATAAAAGCCCAGTGTGGATGCGGCTTTGTATAGGTCAATTTAAGCATCCTTAAGTCAACCTAAGTTGTCAGTGTAGAAGCACCCCCTGTGAGCTAAAGAGGCAGAGGTCTGTGGACCTAAAGCTTCCCACACCACTGATGAACCATGTGGGTGTCAATATAATGCCACAAGATGGAACTTCTGTTCTTTTGGTTTGTTTTCTTTTAAGAATCCAACACTGAATGAGTTGCATGTGATAATGTCATTAATGCCTACACATAAGGAGGCCAAATTAAGGTTCAACAGACAACCTTAATTCTGGCATTTCCCATCTTTTCAATGTTTAAATGTGGAAGGTCAACAATATTTTGTTACCCTAGTTTTTACATGAGGTATATAAAATGGAACACTATAACATGCTGCGTCGTGTCTTGGCTTTTGGATAATATTTATCCAAAGCCATATTCTGGTTGGGACTTTTTGTTAATGTTACATCCTAGGTTAAGGTTGCCACCCAGCAAGCATCTCTGATCTAATCATTGGGGTGATTCATTTACACACTAATCTCAATAAGAATAACGTTTTAAGAAAATAAGCTGTATGAAGAAATAAAGTCCATATAGAAAATGAGTAGCAGAAAATTACTACATCTTTCAATGTCTAGTGATTTATTAAAATATAGAGGAATTTTAAAAAAATAAACTCATCGACAAGTTTATGGTGGTGTCAAAGCACAATTCATGCTTAAAACTAAACCAGCCTGCTGTCTACCTTATTAAACTTTTCTCTCCCCAGGTCAGCAACACAAAATTTAACATCTTGTTTTTATAGAAGACTCAAGTAAAGTCTGAATATTTGAAATGTCTAAATGGCTCCAATCAAACTCTTTGCATTTACAAGGAATGCAAACACAATGACATGACCTTAACAGAAAACTGACTCGACTGTTTCACAAACAAAGCACAATAATAAACATATGGAAAGAATTACAGAACAGAGGGTCAGTGGAGCCGAGAGAATGAACTAGTTCACAAGAGAAATAGAGGTATTTAAAAATAAAAGACAAGTATAGGAGAAGAAGAAAAACAGGTAAATGTAGCAAAATGAGTCAAGCATGAAGAATGCACCTTTTCCTGTGGGCACTTTTTTTATGCTCTTGCCAGGGTTTGAAGGGCAGCTACTGCAAGAATGCATACCATATTATTGAAAGCAATCATTTATATGACATATGCAAAGGCAGTAATTCTGGCAGTGCTCACTTTTATGAAAAATCACAGCCTCCGCAGACTGTAAAGGGCAAAAATCAGAGAAGCGTTTTAAAAATGTTGACGCCACAGACATATGAAACATATAATTACTTGTTTAATTCTAACATCTCCTCTCTCTCACATTTGTAGATGGCTAAGGGCCTGATTCGGCCAACACTTATTACAAGGTGTAGCGCTAATCCCATGCCCTTGAGTGACTAATCTCATTGAAGTCAGTCCCCAATCTGAGCAAGAGTCGACCCCATGACTAGTCTAACTTGTATTGTCTAAGATGACTCCATAGATGGAGTAGTCTGGCAGGCCAGATTAGCCAGAGAACATTGCACTTCAGTCTCCCCCAGCATGACCTTCTGTTCTACCATCTTTACCTCACTGGGAAATCCCTTTCACATTGGGGGAATATTCCCTGACAGATATTCCTGAAGTGCAGAGATCCTAGGAAAGCCCCTAATCTGGGCACTGTTTGAGTTCTAAGCAATTCAAACAGAATGGAGGGCCTGAACCTGAAAGGTATGGTGAGCCTTCAACTCCTACTGAACTCAGTGCTACATGTCAGGTTTCCAATGCAATAGAAATATATTTATCAACGAGAAAAACAAAACTAAACATTAAATACTATAAAATAGATTCAGATGACCAGGAAGGGAAATAGTTATGGCTATTGTGAATTCATTTCCTCACGGGCTAGTATTAATTTGTATTACCTTGCAATCTTTTTATTAGCTTGTAAATCACTGACAGCATGTTATATTTATAGCTTTATGAGAAAAATTCCACACAAAATTGACATCAACTTTTAAAATAATGACATGCTGGATATGTTTCTGCGCCAAGAGATTTTAGCAGTAAACCTGTGCAGCAGTTTTACAAATCCAAAGGCTCCATGGTTCCTAAGGCTAAAGCTTTCATCCAAGTTAATTAGTATTAAAGAATTGAATGTATCTACTCAGCAAATGCAAACTTAAATCTGGATCATGAGTGGTTTTGTCTGCAAAGAATGGGGAAAACAAAGTCTTGACTTATGGGGAATAGATACATGAGGAAAACTGGTAATGACACAGCATCTTTCACCTTTGAGCCTTGCTCTGAATCCAGTCCTGCTCATTAGTGACCAAAAGTCACTCTTATCTGACGGGTGTATGGTGACTTGTGTGAAGTGAGCTGTCAATCTCTGTTCAGCTCTAGGAGCTCTGATATCCTCATCACAAAAAAGACCATCCTAACTGGCATGCTCAGTACAAAAGCCAAAGACTGAAGGGGTATGGAGCCTATCCTGGTTTCTCCGGGCACACTGGGGGACAATGTGGCAAAATTTGCAATGCATTTGCTGCATCTGTTTTGTTCAAAGCAGAATTTCAGTCTCCGTGGCTGTCTACTTGCAGCTTATAAGCACCAAATTCACTGAAAGCGATAGGAAGACCATTTGAGAACAGCACTTACTTGCTACAATACCAATTTCAGCATAGAAAGGCAGCCATTTAACATAGAATTTTCAAAGGCTCTAACTATTAGCCTAACTCTGCTTCCATCGAAGTCTATGAGAGTTTTATCGTTGACATACATGGAAGCAGAATCATACCAACACCAGTATTCAACACTTTTGAAAATTCTCTTATTTGTGTTACTAGACATCCAAGATGCTGAAGGCACATTTATGTATTAAATTTTTTGGGCAACAAACAAATTTTAAAAAATCTTATATGTTAGCAAGATACCTTTTCAGATTTATTGCATCTTTACATTCAGATCAGTTACCTTTCTTTTGTTTTCTTAGACAATGCTCTGCCCACTTGCTTCCTAATTCTGAATGAGTATCTCAGATCCTGAATACAGCCAGAATTAACAAATGTTATCGCCCAAAGCTACGTATTTATTAGCTGTTCAGACCTCTTTCTGATGATGATATCACCAACAGATTTATTTAACTACTGTACGCTTCCTATGAGAATGACTGAAATATACTTTAAATAGTGTGAAAACAATAGTGGTTCAAATTCTTTTGTCAGTTACACCAATAAATGCCATAACAGCACTCCAGACTTTGTACTGGGGTAACCACACACAGAATTCACCATTTATCAGGGCTTTTTTTGTGATGGTACTCAGGGGTACTGAGTACCAGCTCCTTTTTTTCACAGCGATGTGGCTCCGGCTCCTGCTGCCACCAGCCCCAGATCCCTGGCTAAGTACCGGCACCTTTTCTTTTACAAAAAAAGCTCTGCTATTTATTAAATATTGGTTTTCAAAGAAAGGTTTATTCTTTCCACTTTGACACTATTTTGAAAGACTGATAGAGGATTTTTGTTGTTGAAGTCCCCTATTACAGCTTGATCCAGGACAAAAGCATACCAGTAAAACAGTGCTAAAATTTCCCAGAGTATTGAAAAATAGCTGTATTTAGGTATGGTGTAAGATTAATTTATAAAAGTATGAATTTCAGTGGGCTTTTTATTTGTTTTTGGGGTTAATTGTAAATAGACCTACCTCGCAGAAGCTCTCCATCCCTAGGGGATTCATGGGGGTGGCCAACTTGCTTATATTTGGCACCTGCTACAGTCTGATCAACTTACCCTGGAAGTGCTGACTCCCTTCCTGTTCCTGTTCGGCCAGCTAGGCCTCCTGTATGCGCAGCTGGGTGACTGGAAAGGCTTTTGGAAACTGATGGTTTTGTAAGGGCTTGCAGACTATTGCTGTTGTATCTTTCATGGTAAAATTTCCTCCACGTGACCTCTCTTTGAGGAGGGCAAGTTCATGACCCTTTTCAGGTGCCACATGTAAAGGAGTTGGCTGCCCCCATTGGTCCCTCTTGTGGCCCTCCTCTGCCCTAGTCTTTATTCTTCTTCTTCCAAGCCCTTGCTCATCCGATCATTACCCTTATCAGGCTCTGGGTTGATTCAGACAAATAACTCAAAAGTAAAACTCAAAGCCCCACAAATCTGTCCAGAAGCAAGGCTCTCACCTGAGAGCCTGGGTGAATAAAAGTGTTCCTTCAGAGTCCTTTTTAAAAAAATGCATTCTTAGGGGGTGATGCACCCTGGGGTTCAGCCTGAAACTGTCCTGCTCATAGCTGACTCCCCAGATGCCTTCCCAAAATCAGCCCTCTCAGACAACTGCTTCAGTGATCTCAGAAGGAATCAGTTACTTGAGGTTCCTTCATTGCACAAGGTGCCTCTGTGCTTAAGCTACCTGAAACTACCTACGTCACACTGAAAATGTAACTAAGGCTCCTATGGCATGAAAATGTTACCTTTAGAACTAAGAGTGTGTCTACACTGCAGTAAAATCCCATGGCACTGAATCTCAAAGGAGTCAGCTCACTTGGGCTCAAAGGGCTAAAGATAGCAGTGTAGATGTTCAGACTGGAGCCCCAGCTCTGAGACCCAGCCTGAGCCTGAACGTCTTCACTGCAATTTTTACAGCCCTGAAGCCTGAGCCTCACTAGCTGGAGTAGTTGACCTGGCCCAGCTGCCCGGGCTGTTTCAAAGGACTTTTATTGCAGTGTAGACATACCTGGAGGTCCACATTCTAATACCCTTACTCACTCTCAGTCACTCTTTTCTCTGCAAGTAACTGACTTATATGGGATTCCTGGCAGAATAAAGTGCTACTCAAGATGAATAATAGAATCTGTCTCTACTACTGCACATCTTTCAAAACACCCTCCAGATTTAGAAATGCTCTGAAACCTTTTAACTATTATATGTTTTCCAGAAGCCAGCATCAGCCACAAGATAGATAAGGTGCAGAAAGCAAGGTGGCATGCACAACGAAAAAACTATTACAGACCAGAAAAAGGGACCAAGAGATCTGCTGTAGAGCTGGTGTGGAAGATATATGATTATAGAAAAAAAAAAGTAAATTTAATAGGCAGCAAATAACTGTAAGATTGAGACCCTGGAATTGTTTGCAAATGGTTTCTGACCCAGTCACTGTGACCCAGAGGCTTATTTGTGGTTCACTTCTCTGCATCAGCAACTCCTGTCAGCCTGGACACTCTCTACACCTCACACACTGGTGTCATCATATTTATATAAAAGGTGATGTGATATAGCATTTGAAATCGAACAACACATTGCTCATTAATTTCCAGAGAGATAGCCGTGTTAGTCTGTAGTACAGCAAAAAACAATGAGAGTCCTGTGGCACCTTATAGATTAACAGATTTTCTTCAGCATAAGCTTTCGTGGAATATAACCCACTTCGTCAGATGCAACTGACGAAGTGGGTTATATTCCATGAAAGCTTATGCCGAAGAAAATCTGTTAGTCTATAAGGTGCCACAGGACTCTCGTTGTTTTTTATTGCTCATTAATGTCATTTGGAAATTTTCAAAACGATTTGGTAGGTAAATTATGGACACACTCTGATATTATGGCCTGCAGACTGTAAATAGACAAAGGTGACAAAACAGGTTTCCTCTGTATAAGGGGGAAAGAAAATACAGTAGTTGGTGCCTTGTCCAGGAAAGAGGGCTCTGCCTGCTGCCTCTGGGTCAGCAAGTGGCTAACCCTGCTGCAGTTTTGTATAAGGCATGTGCCTCCCCTTATATCCAGTGCCAGAGGGCAAAGGGCTCACTGGTGTCAGGTAATGAGTTTCAGGTGACCTAACCAATTCAGTGTACCCCAACTCACTATGGTTATAATCTGCATCTAAAAGGTGTCATGTAATACGTCACTGGAAAACTAGCAACTCACTGAGCATTCATATTCTTGCATAATGTATGCCTAAGCTACGTACAAAGAGTTAATGGATATATGCTGGAACTGTGACTGAAATGTGTTTAAACCAGGCACATCTGGGGAGTTGGTAAACAGGTCTGCCCTGCATGAATGAATGTGTTTGCTACTCTTGTCCAGCTGGGTCATCACACAGAGACAATGAAGGTCCATTTACATATTAGGTAAACAAAGCTATCAGGCTAACGAGTGTGGGAGAAGACAGCCTGGCGTCTACACTCAGCAGGAGAGAGAAGCATGGACTCGGTTTTATTTTTCCAAGAGTACACTACAAAGGTTTACTGGTCTATAAAGCCGGGGGGCTGAACGTCAAGTGATAAGCAACCGAATCTACTAACTGTATGTAATAGTACTATATTATAAAAGTGTATTGAGTGAGATCATTTATGAAAGCTTAGGACACTGATCATTAATATCATTGTGAACTGTATGTGTTAACATCACATAAGGAATTATGGATACTCTTTAATATTATGTTTTACAATCTGATAAACTGATGAGAAACACTGGTCTCTTTCAGACAGGAGAAAAAAGCAGAGCTATTCACCTGTTTCCAACTAAATTAAGTAAGGTGTGATCAGAAACAGTGGAACACCTATTTACATACGGGGATGAGAAGCCCACAAGAAGGGAAAAAAGCATTAGGTCATCCTGCCTCTTGAAACAAGGTCATACAGCTCTGGAAGATATAAGCGAGTACAGAAAATCTTTGGAATCTATCACTAGACAGACACAAAAGAACTGAGCTCTTGCAACCTGAGAAAGATGCATTCTTCAAGCAAGGAAGGTACCTAAAGTCTCTGGAAACTGAATAAACGGGGGGCGGGGGGGAGAAACAGCTTATACAAAGATCTTTCACCTAAGAAGACAAGGAAATTCGGTACCTTTTCTTCAGTGCAAGATCCTGATTGAGGGAAAGTCGGCCATGGCTGGGAAGAAGGAAGATTGGTGAGAGAAACCATCCTGAATCTTGTTCCTAGCTAAATTAAGTTTCAGACTTCTAGATGTGTGTTTTCACTTTTATTTGGTTGTAATCATCTCTACTTTTATTTCTTTTACTTGGCATCACTTAACCGATGTCTTACTGTGAATAAAGTTGTTTTACTTTTTATTGTAAACCAACCCAGTGCTGTGTTTGAAGGGAAGGGTGTATTTACTTGTATTAAGTTAATAAATTGTGCTATGCTTTTGTCTCTTCGAAGGAGCAAACCACCTTATTTCTTCTTTGAGCTGTTCAGGTGAGGGCTGGACACACCAGGGCACAAGGTTTGGGAGAAATTTGGGACTGACCAGTCACATTGCTGGTTGTAATCAGGGCTGGCGGAAGCCAAAGTGAGCTGTAAACAAGCTGCTGGAGTTAGAGCTACTGAACCAGGACTGTTTAGCATATAGACATTTGGGGGGTAGCCTGCCTCCTTGTGGGCTGACTGTGAGTGTCCCAGGCTGGAAACTTTAACAGCAAAGCATCCAGACCAAGAGGTGACACAATCCTTTACTAATCTGTTTGCAGGCCCAGAATGTGACAATCCACGGCCAAGTCCACGGATCCAGGTCCTGGGCGCTTGCTGACCCAAGTCAGACTGATTTGTGTGTGGACAGGATGAAGGCTTGGGCTCAAACCTCAGCTTTGACTCAGAGCCTCAGCTTTGTGTGCAGAGTGGACACACCCTGTGGGATCAGTATTGCTACTGAGAACTCCTCTGCTCCATATCATCTCAGATGGTCAGGCCTTCACTGGAAAGGCTACAGAAGCCCAGGGTTAAGTAGCTCCATTCTTTGCATTTATATGGAAAATGTGGAGGCTAAACATTTCAGCGCCCTCCACATCCCAAATGGATGCACTAGGAGGGAACTCTGAAGAGTTCCTTGCAAAGATTCTTCTGTCCTTCTCCAGCAGACACACACACAGGTTTCTTAGGAGAGTTCGTGGCTCAGTGATATTTTAAAATACAGCTGACTTTCCGAAAGCTAGTAACATGTCATTGTTAAAATCAGAAATCCCAGTGTGTTCCTCATTAATTGGCTTCCACCAGTCTTTCATGTTTAAGATGTCCAAAGGGCTATGTCCTGATGTGGAAAATCCAGTACGTGTATCCAACACTAATGCAATAGCACCACCCACACAGCAGAGCAATCTTATCCATGTATGGGAACTGAGGTGAAACAATGATAACTATTTTTTTAAAAGGGTGCAAACAATGCTTATTTTAGAAGCAATTTCTGTAAAGGTTTTTCTCCAAGAAATACACATAATACTTCAATATTGGAGATATTAGGTGAACTAAGTAATTTAATTGCCTTCCCTAAGCTTTACCCACATTGTCCCATTTGGTTTTCAAACCTCGTAATTCCTGAGATTTCACACCACATGGGTATGGGGAGGTATTGTTTGCCAAAAGCTCTTTGTGCTGTTAGGCTTTATTGTCATTAGGCTGTCCCTTGACTGACAACTCTTGTGATACAACCCTTAAAAACAACATGTAGAGTTTCTTACTTAGTTTCTTTTTGGCGGTGAGGTTTAACTCATGTCTCCAGGAAGAAAATGAGTTTCTGCTCTTCTCTTAGCTCCTAAATACTCATAGATCAAGAAGTTTGAGTGTGTGTGCTTCAGATATATTGTCCAGATCTACTGATTACTGGACACTATGTCTCCTACAGGAACTAAGCTTCCAGAGACTCCACCTTCTGTGGCTGTTGCCAGCATCCCACTGAAGATGAGGGCCTGGCCTTGGTCTGTTTTGGTCTTGTCTGGCATGGCTTTGAAGGCAAGAATGTGGATGAACTTCCTTCAGTCTCCTCCAATTGTGTGGTGCCAACCCCTGGAGAGCCAGCATGGAAGGGCTTCCATTAGCTGGGAGTGAGGCAGTACATGCTGGAGGGTTGAACTCCCCTCCTTTGCAGGCACAGTGTCTCCTACATGCCAGAGAAGAACACAGGTTTTTAATCAGGATGGGAAGTCACACAAAAATCCTGGCTCCTCATCTAGGAGATCACCCAGTGGAACCATTAAAGGATTATTTTAATTCAGAGGAACCACTTTAAAACATTGGATGGTTTCTCAGTGTCTGTGGGTAAAGCTGGGCAGTGCTTATTTCAGGTAGAGCACCATGGCTATGTCTACACTAGAAAAAGTTAGGTCGACTTTGTTAAAGTCAGCTTTAAGTTGACTTAAAGCCGGCCTTATTAAGTCGACTTCACTAAGTGGACTAAGTTGACTTAGTCCACTTTGTTAAGTCGACCTAACCGCCCTTAAGTCGACTTAATAAGGTTGACTTAAGGGTTACTCCTTGTCCACACCTTCCTTAAGTTGACTTAAGGAGTCGACTTAAGGCTTAAGTCGACCTAATGGGTGGTTCTTATTAGGTCGACTTAAGCTTTCATTAAGTCGACTTAAGGAATTTCTTAAGTCAACTTAATGAAAGCCAGGTATAGACATGGAGTAATTTAAGTCAACTTAAGGGTCCTTAAGTCGACCTAAAATGCTAGTGTAGACATACCCTATGATTCCAGACTCATTTAACTTTCCCTATGAACTAAAAGGCTGTTCTGACTATTATCACTATGCAGCTAGGAGTAGCTGGTATATTTATACAGTCCCCAGGTTTACTGAATGCAGACATATATCTTCACAGATGAAAAAAATTATGCCTTTTTACCCTTTTGTGGTATTATACTATGCTTTTACTCTGGACAGATATGTTAAATAATTCTATTATCCTGAATTATTCTAAATTAAAACAGAAGTTACTACCACATTTTTTGCATTCCCAAAAGTCAATAGAACTCTATTAGTTAAAATAAATAAACCCAAGATATCTATATAAGTAATGGCATTCTTGAATTTTAGCCCATTAAACAATTTTGGATTACAATTACAGTATCTCTATAAAACAGAGACCTCTATTTAATGACACAAAATTGAGTTTTAAAAGCTTCTATCACTTTACTGATGGAAACAAAACATAATTGCATAAGTGCCTGCAATTTTATCTCAGTAGATCCTGTTCTAAAGATTTGTATTCAGTTTTGGTATTCAAAACAATTCTGCCCTCTGCTGTTCAATATCCAACTTGCTACAGTTAAGTGAAAAAATATATGGAAAGTGAAATCTTTTCCTGTCTGTCCAACCATTTGAAAAAGTGGCATATTCTTTCACAAATTAATCTATTAGGTATCCATCCAAAGCTCTGTTTTAGTCTTTTTCTTTTGGTTACTATGAATGAAACATCCAGGGACACGCCACAGGTTTCAGCTTTCTCTTCACTGCATTTTTACTGTGAGATAACTCATTTACTTGAGGATAACTTTACTGTGAGATAATTAGCTTCCCCTCTGCAAAATTCTCATGGAGACAAGGCACTATTGTTTTTCCATGAAGCAAACATTGTGAGTTAACAGAAGGTGGAGTTCAATGAGTCTCACTACTCTTTAAAAACTGGGAATCCCGTTAACATGATTTAAAATGTAACTCACTTTGAAAAGGGACAATATCAAAATGGGCTCTTTTTACTCTGTCAAGCTGCTCCATCTATGGATTCAGTTTTATCTGCTCAATTTAGTGAGAGAAAGTATTTTCCCCCCACTGTTAGTTCTCCAGATCAAACATGCCTCTGGGAGAGTCAACTGAGTTCCTACCCGACTAGCACATTATCGATATAATCGTTCACTAAGTTTCAGTTGCACAGCCATCTCTGAAAACACCTTCCAAGTCTGACCCCTATCAGGCAAGTGCAACCCAATTGTCATCAGCGGATGGCAAAGGGGAAATACAGGCATAAGTGCAAGAACAATAGTTTGCACAGAAGTAAACAAAGGCAGCAGTAGACCTGAAGTATGTTTATAGTCAGGCGTCAGTGACGAAACACAAACCCAGAAAGAACAAACTTGATTCTCTGATCTCAGGGCAAAGAGAAAATCAGATATCTATTACTTGTATGCTAAATAAAATGAGTATCCACACTATCATAATTCAAAGAAATACAATACTTCTTCAAGAGCTTTTATGAGTTTAAAGAAACTATCTCTAACACAAATTCCTGTGAGAAAGGAATAGAACAAAAGATATGGACGTGTTTAAATGATGACACACATTAATCCTGTTTTAGGCAGTCTTCATTTTATAATTGTACACTGCAACTCCTCCAGAGTAGCCTGCCATGGAAACATCTGGCTTTAAAATGTCATTACAACTTCATCCACAACTCTACAGAGAGGAAGAGGATTATGTCTAAGATATACCACTAATATTTTTGTTATTAAGAAATCAAGGGTTTCAAAATTGCTTGGGTGTCATACAGCCTTCGAACTTTTCCATAATGAGAATAGTGACCTCTGCTGTTTTATGCAAGACATACTGTTTAGAAAAGCAACAAGCTCAAGTTAGAGACTTTCTCCCCTTATACCTTGCTTGGTTAAAAAAAAAAAAAGGCAGCATGATTTTTCATGAATGCACTTTTTGTATAAAAAGAAAAAAAGGAGATAAAAGAATGCCTGTTCCAAATATTTGTATTCCTGTTTAGGCAGAAAATCTAGCAATTTTGTTGTGCTTGGATCCTATTGAGGTGATTTTGTTGTGAGCTGTATCTTTCTGTTAAAGCAATGAAGTCATGATCTGAGAGAACCCTAATGAAACAAAGATGTACTTATTCCCTCCTGTCATTTAGTGATTTTTTTTAACATGGACTGCAACCCTGCAGAAGAAGAACTGGTCTCTAATTTAAATGTACCCTGGGAATCATAAAAAGCTTGTTGACAGAGGTCACAGCCACAGGGGAATTCACAGTTGATTAGTTCTTCTCCATAGGGCTTTTCTAGCCCGTAGGACTCACACTATGGCACAGACGTGCCGAACTAATTGGAAACAATTTGAGATGATTACTAATTATTTTATCTGCCAAGTTCCTAAATAAATGGCAAACTAACATAACCATGAATTCTATAGCAGCTTTCAATGATTTTGGGGTGTCCGATATGTCCAGATTTTGGACAGTATCAATAATTTTTTATCATGCAATATCATATAAAAATGGGATTCACAGCTACCAATTCAATAAAAAAATGTCCCTTAGATAACTTGAAAATGTCCATTTCATCAGCAAAGGACTTGGTCTGCAGCAAGGAAAATTTACATTAGATAGTAAGAAAATCTTTCTAACTATATAAGGATAATTAAATAATTAAAGGACAAGGCTTCCATGGGAAGTCCTGGAGTCCTGTCATTGGAGGATTTTAAGAACTGGTTGGACAAACAACTGTCAGGGATGGTCTAGGTTTACTTGATCCTGCCTCAATGCAGGGAGCTGGACCTGAGGATCCTGCCAGTCCTATGTTTCTATAATTCTACTAGATTTAAGCTAGAATAGTTAGTTTAAATTTCATCATCTCTTTATCTGCTTTTTGTAAATTAAATTAGATACAGACAAAATTTGGGGCCCTGATTGAGGCCATAAGGTGGTACCACAACTATAATAAATAAATAAATAAATAATAAAAGCTTAGCTTGAGGCAAACTAATTATGATATATTTTCAGTTACTGAGTAATATGTTCCAAAGGGGTAGCCGTGTTAATCTAGTTCAGCAAAACGAACAAGGAGTCTTGTGGCACTTTTAAAGACTAACACATTTATTTATCGCATGAGCTTTCATGGGAGAAATCCCACTTTGTCAGATGCTTGAGTGATATAATCTCTGATAAACCACTGCAGCCCAGACCCCAGGTAGCAGCAGGTGCCTTCTAATGGGGAACAGGTTGAGCTGCATTAACCACCCTGTTTGCCTGCAAAACTGCTTTTCAAAGGAGTGGAGGGAGATTTTCGGGGTGTGATGGAGCAGATGCTAATAGTTACACCAGGGAATGTTGTTTTGCTGTGTAGCAGCTCTGAGCCTGAGCTCTGATTATTATTTTTTGTCTGGCAGCATACACACTAGTTCTAGAAAATATCCCAGGCAAGTATTTTTGAAGTAGGGAAATAAAAGAAACCTATATAAGAAGAAATCAGGGCCTGCAATTATACTGGAGTGGAAATATCAGATGGCCATTTCTTTTATCTTCTCTTGTGCCCTGCTCCACTAATTTTTTCTTCTCCCTATTTTTACTGATTTTCTTTTTTCCTCTACAGTTCCTTCATTTTCACTGAGTTTGTTTGATTTCTCTGTATTTGTCCACTATGATGTTTTGTTATTGGTACACTTGTACCTTTTAGTGCATGTGCAACTCTCAATAAACAACGGAAATAAACTAAATGATAAAATGCAAGGCATTATGAACAAACAGAAACATTATATCCTTTACTAAATTAATGTTAGGCTACAGCAATTAAACATTTCATATTCCCCATTCTGTCAGTCTGCTTACTACCTCCTCACCTGCATTAGACAACTCCTCTGCCAAAACTTACTTATGCTTTCAGTCATCTCATCCTTTGCAATCTTCTTAAATCCTAATTCTCTAACCTTCATTCTGTTCAGAACAGCTTGGTTCTTCTTTTCAACCATACTCCAAATCAGGAAAAGCTTACCTCGCTGCTGAATCTCAGCTGGCTTCCTACTCTCTGACAAACAGCATGGCCAATACTTTTTGAGTGGCTCAGAAAAATTCAGGACTTCTTAATGCCCATCAGTTGACTAAAAACACCAGCTTGCAGAAAAATACATAAATACAATTCAGGATTATTTATGAATATTTCAGTAGCACTTTTTAAAAAACAGAGTGCAAATTGCTAACTCGCTCTTGCTTTTCTGCTTTCTCTTTCCTTTTCCCTTTCTTTTCCCCTTTCTTGTCTTTCCTTCTCCCTGGTATCTTGCAGTAGAGCTTTTCCTCAGTCTTGGTCAGTTCTGCATAATTTTAAACAATTGTTCCCTCTTTCCTTATCTCTCCCTCAATCTCTTTCCTCCCTCTCTCCCTCCCCTCCCCCCTTTGCATTTTGTTTTCTTCCTCCTACCTCAATATATTCTTTCAATGTTCCCCTCTCTGATCTTCCTCTGTGTCCTCATGTCTTCATTTTTATCCTTTTTACCTGCCCATTTAATTTCTCTTCCTTTCCCTTCTTTTCTATTTCTCAGCATCTCTCTCCTTTTCCTGTACCCATAATCTCGTTGTTAATCCAACAATCCAGCATTCTGTAAAGTACCACAGGGAAATTCTTGAACATGCCATACGTACAGTAGTTAAATGCAGCAGCAGCATATAAGACTGTCATTTATAATCCTTTCAATCAGAGTGCTGGACAAAGGACAAAATGTGAGAGACTTCCCTGGAAATCTAGATTGCTTTGTGACTCATGGACACTGAGTTTTCATATCAATTGACCTTAAAGAAATAAATGTTCACAACTCAAAACAACAGACAACTACATATGAAATGCAGGGGAAATGCAAATGTAAGAAATTAATTGTTATTGTATAAAGAAATTAAGACTTGTTTAATTTTATATAATCTGATGTTTTCAAATGCTGGCAATTTGATTTAAAAATGCAGTTCATGTCAGAAAAGCTGTTAATGGAGAGGTGCTGGTGAGCTATAGAGTCATACGACATACATTGTAACCGTGAACATTATTTTATTTAGGTTTTAGTTGCTCTAACTTCTTTACAACTAAATGTTTATTTACAAAATTTCCAGAAAACTGACCAAGACCCTGATTTGGCTGATTTGGGTTAGACTCAGCTGACTTCACAGAGGGTCTCTGTTTCCGGGATTCACCCATGAGATTAAATTTCTGAAATTGGTTGATTTACAACAGAGGTCGGCAACCCAAAAGATAAGAAGAGCCATTTAAAAAAATTCCTTCAATAACCAAGTGTTTTGAGAGCCGCAATGGATGTAACCTCCTGGTAGGGGGAGCTGGGAGCTGGGCCAGGGAGCCTGCCACAGGCAGGGGGTGAGCCTGGGAATGACCCCCCCGCAGGGTCTCCCAGTCGTGGTGGGGAGCCTGGAGCCAGGTGTGGGCCACCCCAAGGTCCCCAGTGGCAGCAGAGGGACCTGAGTTAGCGATAGGGTCAGAGCCACAATGGGACAGGCGAAGAGCCGCATGCAGCTCAGGTTGCAGTCCGCTGATTTACAACATGCTGTATGTGGGTGGAACTCCTCCAGAAGTCGATGTTGCACTCATTTACACCAGATCCAAATTTTGTCCAATTGTCTGAACACATCAAACTCTGAATGGAAGGAAAATGTGGTTCTACTTTATGATTGTTCTTTACTTTAACGTTACACTTCAATGGATCTGCCACAGGCAGTGACGCTCTGGTTGAGGCTGCCCGCTTCCATTCTAAAGGCCTTTTTTTCAGATGTTCATAACAGTTAAATGTTAATCTTTAGGGCTGAAATTTGCTATATCTGATTTCTTCTCAAAGGGTGAATGTTTTTTGAATGCAAAACCAAAAATAGTCCAGCTATTTCCGAGAACCTAGACTGGAAACAAAAAATATTTTTGCTATTCTCATTTTTTTGGTTTTTTGGCAACAGAGTTTTGAATAGCCGTCCAGCATTGAGGTGGTGGTAGAGAGAAAGTTTAAACCTAGCCTTAGATCAGATATAAACCTTATGGAGGTCTCGTCCATATACATTTTACAATTGAATTTTAAAAATATACATTGTGGATGAACAGTTCAGTTTTAACTGCCTAGAGCAGTGGTCGGCAAACCGCGGCTCGCGAGCCACAAGCGGCTCTTTAGCCCCTTGAATTTGGCTCTTCAGCTGTGGGCCTTGTTCCCTTTAAGTGCAGACTGCTGCTGCGGCCGGGCTGGGGAGATTCAAATCTCCCACCCTGAGCATGCTCAGACAGAGCGTGCTCAGAGTGGGAGCGGCCTGGCCGAGAAGCAGCTCTGCCGGCCGCCCCTTCTCCTCCGAGCCTCCGGCCAGGTAAGGGGGCTGGGAAGGGCCTGGAGGGAGGCCTGGAGAGGGGTGGGGGGGGACAAGGAGAGTGGCCGGGTTGGAGGGGACAAGGAGAGTGGCCAGGTTAGAGGGGTGGGGGGGACAAGGAGAGTGGCTGGGTTAGAGGCCTTCCTTTCCCTTCTCTTCTTTCCTTTCTTTTCTTCTCTTTTTTTTCTGCCTGCCTGCCTTCTTCTCTTCTTTCCTCTTTTCTTCTCTTTTTTTTCTGCCTGCCTGCCTTCTTCTCTTCTTTCCTCTCTTTTTTTTTCTGCCTGCCTGCCTGCCTT
>ML685769.1:22604791-22725764 GCA_007922175.1 Pelusios castaneus | reverse complement strand
AATAAATCTGTTAGTCTTTAAAAGTGCCACAAGACTCTGTTGTCTTTCTACAATAGACTAACACGGCTACCCCTTTGGAATTTGCCTTAACTAAAGGCTACCATGAGGCTGCACGAGTAGGGGAATAACTGAATTCATACTTCAAAAGGGGATACCGCACCCGAGGAAATGGTGTTTGAGATGGATGGGGGAAAACCTCAGAATCTGTGCTAGCATTAAGGAACAGTGACTCTTGAGGGCTATATGGTGAGTCTTTTATTAAAACAAACTTAGTTTTCAGGTATTTTTAAATAGTTGTTTTAATTTGATATGGAAGTGTGTGAATTTGGCTTATTGTTAGTGGTTATTAAAACTGAGTTCCGAATAGTGCAAGACAGAGCTTGGCATAGTGGAGGTAGGAGTTATACAAACAACCAAAACCAGCTCTGGCAGTGAACTTCATTATTGAGAACCCCCATTGTTCTGTTCCCAATACTGCCAATCATCTGGAATACAAATTCAGTAGGGGCACAATGAAACCTACATCTGATTTCACTGGTGGCCTAATCTGAATTTGAATCCAGCTCTTTGGCCAGATCAAAGTTATAACCCATTATGCCAATAACGCCTCTTGATACCATATTTACCTATTGCTCCATCTACAGTAGGAGCAAGAGAAAGATATTGGAAAGTGTAGGCCCTTTACTTAGCGGGGAAGGAGAGTTACTAACAGATGGGTGGGTGAGGTTTTGAGGCCTGCATTTTGCAGGAGGTCAGACTAGATGATCGTACTGGTCCCTTCTGACCTCAGAGTCTATAATTCTATGACATTTAGAAAGCTGAGGCCTTTAGCACCTATTTTGCTTCAGTCTTCACTATAAAGGATAATGGTGACCAGATACTCAATCCAATCAATATTAACAACAGGGGGAAGGGACACAAGCCAAAACAGGGAAAGAACAGAATAAAGAATATATAGACCATGTCTACACTGGGATTCCATCTAAAGTCAATGTTAATACATCAACATAATAAAATTGGAGGAGAGTGTCCACAGGGCACGCCTGCTCTGACTCCTTCTGTCCCCAGTGTAGACACTGGCTCTGGCTGACAGGCACTGGCTGCCACTGGCCCCTCCAGCCCTTCTGTGGGCCTGGCAGGGGGCTGCAGGGGCTGGCATCAGTCCCGGCAGGGGGCTGCCAAGCCCGCAGCCAGAGGTCAGTGTCTACACTGGGGTTAGTGTGAATCACTAAATTCGCCCTTACACATATGCCTCATGGGGGGTGGATTTACAAGGTCGACTTCTAACACCACTTAATTCGATCTTCCAGCCGCGTGAGTGTGTACGCAGGCTATAGAAAGTTAAAGTAAGCAGCGTCAGATCAACCTAAGACCGATGTAGACCAGCCTTAGATGTATTTGTAATCTTCGGATGGGCTAAAATTTATTCAATTGCCCCTCTCCAGTGCCTAACAGAAATAAACCCCAACCCTTATGGAGAAGCAGCTGGAGATCCAGGTTCCAGTCTGTAAGAGACTCACAGCAAAGACTGCTCAGAGTTACCATCCCACATTAAAATACTTCTAAGAACAAACATAACAATGATCTTTATTAACTACTAACTTAATAAATCCTATCCTAAGAAAACAAAATGAATTTAAACAGAACAGTTCCCACAGAAACACCATGAGAAAGATACCCAAGGCTATGTCTACACTAGAAAAAGTTAGGTCGACTTTTTAAAATCGATTTAATAAGGTCGACTTTAAGTCGACTTAAAGTTGACCTTATTAAGTCGACTTAACAAAGACTGAGACTTAGTTATTCGACCTAACTTCCCTTTGGTCAACCGAAGAAAGTGGACTTATACGTCCACACTGGGCTTAGGTCGACCTAAGGAGGGTTAGTTCGAATACCTCGCGGTTCTTATTAAGTCAACCTAAGCGTTCATTAGGTCAACTTAAGGAAGCCCCTTAAATTGACCTAATGAAAGCCTAGTGTGGACATGGATTAAGTTAGGTCGACTTAAGCCTCCTTAAGTCAACCTAGCTTGCCAGTGTAGACATACCTCAAGAGTCCCGAAGTCCAGGTGGAGTTCACCCAAATCTCAACTACAGCCTTTGACCAAGTCCAAAGGCTTGAGTGTAAAGAAGTAGCTAACCTCTTCTTCTTTGGTTGCAGGAATCTTCAGTAAAATTGCAAGCAGGCTTTTCTTTCTCCTCTGGAACCAGCACCATCCAGTCAGCTTACTGGTTAACCAGCCCGCAGTCCCATATATACGTTCCCTAACTCTGCTGCAGAAGACTCCATAGGAGGGAGAAAACATCTTGCTGTCCACTCTTGGCTCAGCTTCTTTCCTTGAACAATGAGCACATGGACTCCCCTCACTGCAACTCCTGTCTGATGTTCTGCAGTCTGCTGCTCTGTCTCATGTGATCTGACCACACCAGTAGGAAACCCTGTGGAGCATGCTCAAATGTTACCACTCCCTGTCTCCAGAAATTTCTCGTTCTGGGCAGCTAATCTGCCCAGCAACAGTAACTCACCCTCAAAAGGTCTCTTGAAGAGATAGCCTATTTTGGGCATATGGGTTACATATTCACATTGGCAGGAACTGATAAAATTCATTTAAAAGTACTTATGGAACAAGCTAAAGTACTTTTGGAACTATTAGAAATTATCTATGAAAACTCTTGAAGGACAGGTGAGGGCTCAGAGGACTGGGGAAGGGCAAACATATACCTATCATTAAAAAGGAGAACGAAGAAGACCAGCCAGCCTAGATTCAATTCCTGGAAAGATACTGGATGGTGGCGGGAATTAATTTGTAAGCACCTCCTTGAAGATAACAGAATTACAAAGAATAACCAGCATGGATTTATCAGGAACAAATCATGCCAAACCAACCTATATTCTCTTTTTGATAGGGTTATTGGCTTAGTGGATGGGGGAAACTGTAGCTAAGCTTTATATTGATTTAAATAAGACTTTTGACACAGTCCCACAACAAGTTAGTGAAATGCAGTCTAGATGCCATTAGTGTACTGCACAACTGGTTGAAAGACCATACTCAAAGAGTAGTTACCATTGATTCCTGGCAGGGCTTATATAAAGTGGGATCCCAGAGGGGTCAGTCCTGGGTCTGGTACTATTCAATGTTTTTATTAAGGGCTTGTATAATGGAGAGCAGAGTATACTTTTTCAATTTTGCAGTTGACATCAAGCTTGGAGGGGTTACAAGTACTTTGGAGGGCAGGATGAGAATTCAAAATGACCGTGACAAACTGGAAGAGAGTTTGGAAGTGAACAAAAACAAAGGTTTAGTAAACTGTTCCTGCCTCAGCACAGGAGGCTAGACTTGATGACTTCTTGAGGTCCCTTCCAGCCCTATATTTCTAGGATTCTATGACTGTAACCAGTCTGATACATCTCTTAGATAGTAAATAGCAGTATAAGGAAAGAGAAAAGATGCATGTAGGTAGGTTTTCAGTTTGAAATCATACAGATGAGCAAATAGTTACATTTGAAGAAAAAGAAATGGTGCTGGGAGATCTAGCTGTTGATATGACACCACGGCCATTAAATATACTATTGTTATGGGGAAGAAGCAAAACCTGATGCTGTTCACTAAATACAAAGATTATTTTTAAAAGTTTGAACATGATCAGACACCCGTGGCAGCCAAATAGGAATTTTTAACTTTTCCATGATTCTGTGTGATACATAATTATTCTATGTGCTTGTATAAGCCACGTGCCAATATGCATACTAACACTCCACTCTCCGCTGTTTTAAACTGAGCATATCATATACCTAGATTTGTCGATATCATGTTGGGATTTTGCCAACAGTACTACTTTAATTAATCAAGCCCTAAAATGAGAATAAATACTGCAATAGGTCCACCAGGAAATCTGTGTCTATTCAGACAGCAGAGTTAGATGCGTCACGGATCAATTTCTCCAAATGATCCATTTTATCTAACCACAAGAATGAGGTTAGAATATCCCTCAAAGACCATTCTTTTGAAAAGCTATCATCTAACTCTAGACTATCTTTTATCAGTAATACATTAAGTTAACTCAAGTCTTTACATTTCTTTTCTAGTGAAATAAATATTTTATCCTTTTCGTTCCATGTCTAATAACTGCATTTCAGATAGCAAAGCAATACACATAAATACCTTCAGGAAAACAAAACTACATGTAAAGATTTCCAGAGCATGTCTTGATTAAAACCCATGCAGTAATTCAACAGGAACACAGTTTACTACACCACCAGAAGTCTGACTGAATGTTTAACATTTTGAAATAATTTGTGACTCTTTGCATTTCATTCCTCCCAAGATGGAGGAACGGGGAGGAGAGACAGGCTATAATTTTACATGTTTGCTGTTTTGACAATTAGAACAATTCAGTTTCTATTACCAGAGCAGTATTGTTATTGGCTTTGCTTGTAATAAAACCTTCATACTAAATCTCTGTGCACTTTATGAATTTCACTCCATCTTTACATAAAAAATCCTCAGGTTCCTTTAATAATACCAGAAAATAGTTCCAGCTTTCTACAGCTGCAGAAGTTTGCCCTCCCTAGAGATCTACAATGGTACAATGCATGCTTCCAATCAAAAGAGTGACATAGTGGACATGATTTACAGTTTAGACAGGCTTGATTAGGGAATAGTATGCTACAGAGCACATATTAAACAACTAAAGAGAATTTTTAATATGTAGTGCTTTCTATCTTCACAACAAAAACAAGCCAAAAACAATTTCCTGCCCAAAAGCTAAGGGAAATGGGAACTTGTATTTAAGGTTCCTTATCCTCTGTTGTCAAGGTTTCAACCGGCAAATTTCACCTATAACTGAGAAAGGCTCCTTAAATAACTTTATCTGTATAATTTTAAATAGGAACCATCTGCATTTTTATACCAAAGGCAAGGCAATACCTAAATTGTAACAAGGAACAGTATTTATAAGGTCAACATCAGACTAAAACTGTCTCTCAGGTAGATCTGGCAGAGTTTTCCTGACTGAATTCCTGGAGATTAACTAATGAAGGGAACAATCAGAAAAGTGAAAGATTTATTTTCAAAGCATCAGTTTGGTATGAAGATGACATTTCAATTTCTGCAAGCAAGCAGAGAATCTTCGTAGGCTATTCTTCTCTGTCAGTCCTAAGAGCACCTACTCTTTTGAGATTCCTTTCAGTTCTTTGCATTAGATTTACCTTAAGAAAGGCGAATTTGGAAACAAGGGACAAAGTCTTCATAAGTTTGATTTTCTAGAACTAAAAAAAGTTTGGAAATTGTTTAGACTACAGTCACATACTCAAGAATGGCAATGTGTGAATATTCTAATTCAGTGGTTTTCAAACCCTTTTTCCTGGGCCCCAGCTGAAAAAAATCATTTATGCTCACGACACATCAATTATATCTTCGAGCAATGCATTCCAGTTTTTTGGCGGTGGCAGCAAGGAGTACCTCAACCCAGCACTGGGTCCCGACCCTAAGTTTGAAAACCACTGGTCTAATTTACTGTCATAATATCACCTTCAGTTCTCAGTATCTGGTAAAGTTTTAGCATCTTAAGACTGATAAGTGTTCCAATCTATTTGGTTTTTTTAAATAGCTATCTAGCTATATACATGTGCATTTTGCGAAAGTGAATTCAGTTGTCTTCAACAAAATATACACGTACATAAAAAGAGCATAAATTGTGTATTTTAACATCGGCTTTATGGACTTCTGCCACTTGCATTTGACTGGAGAAGTGGAAAAATTGCAGAAGCCTAAGGGTCAATGTTACAAAACCATCTCACTTACATATTCATGCAAGCCGATTTAAAAAAAAAAATGTAATGCTGTTAGTTTGGAGAAAACCACAATGACGCTGTAACGATTCACCACTTGACGGAGATTTCAAGCCACAAATGTATACTATACATGAACACAGTGTCTAATGATCAAGGGATATGACTATCAGTGAAATATTAGCAATTGCCAGTATTTCTCATTATAAAATTTCAGAGAAATATCCGGTGAAGAAAGAAGCAATAGTGGAATGGTTAGTTGCAATTCTAATTCTAAATATATGGTTAGATTGAATCTAGTATTGTCACATGTGTTGCATATTAAGTAGAAAGCTGGAGGCTATTTGTCTGGTCTACAGTTAATCTGGTGTTCCTTTTTTTCCCTTTTGTCTAAGAAACTAATTTTAAAAACGTTAGTTTTTTTCACCTATTTTTCTAACTCTTTTGTTCTCATGAAACAGAATGCAACTTCTCCCCTAGAATTATTTAATTTTGTTAAGATTTTAGTTTTCAGAGAAGAAACAGTTCCTTCTCAGCATAGATCATGAACCTATTTCAGTTATACAGTTAAAAAACATCTGCCTTTATGGAGTTAATTGTCATCTTATTAATTTTAGTCAGACTATTTTTTTAAAAAAGAAGCCTAATGAAAACCATGTTTATGTGCTCAAAGGCACAGAGGAAATTCATTACTCTGAGGAATAACACACTCCACAAGTTAAATGAAAGTAATCTTATTTATGACAGGAAGAGGCCTTCACTAGACTGAACTCCACCACACTTGGACTGATACTAGCAGTCTGAAAGAAGCTGCAAATTCAAGAACCAATTCTGAAAGGAAGCCTCATCTCAGCAATAAACACATTTGCCGTTTAGTTTTCAAAATATTCAAAAGCCTTACAAGAGGACATACCCCCCATTACAGCTGCTAGCCAAATTTACCAAAATATGCATATGAGCAGAACACAATAATGAAATGATAAGTAATAATGTAATCATGAATATTTGATTTCCTTCCCCCACTTTAACAAATGTCTCCATGCTTCATAGGCTCATTAACTCAGGTTTCACAACGACACATACTTGTGTTGACAGCCACGTTTTCTCATTATCAGAGTTGACCATTTACTATTTTGTTTAGTAGCAACACATTGCTCAAATAACCCAGTTTTCACTACTAAATCTTATATTCTCTTTGGAGTTAGCTTGTTTTACAATTTTATTTATTTTTAGGGGACAAAGGCTTTGAACCTGAGATTGACTCAGTATGGATGGACAATCAGCCTGTGGTGCATCTGTGAACAAAATGTTGCAGGACCAGGGGCTCAATTTGTAAAATAAAACTGATTTTGAAAGTCTCAAGAGGCATACACCCTACTCTGTACAACAAAAAACCCTTTAAACAGAAGAGCAAAAAGCTTTCCTCAAACAATATTAAGGAATGGCCCACCTACCCAGCATGCATAAGCCTAAAATTGAGAGGGGCCTGGCAGCTGTTTGCATTTATGTATGTTATGACTTAGTTTTAGATTAAAAACAAATTTTATTTGGAAGAAGAAAAAGGAGACAGTGCCTGAAAAATCTATTTTTACAACTACTTCTGAGGAATAAGATACAATCTTTCATCTTGAAAATAAGGCAGAAGTGGCTGAGCACTTCTGAACAACCAGTCAAAACAGTAATTTTATTAATATGAAGTTGTAATGTGTGACAGACATCTTGGTGCATCTGTATGTGCTTATACTACTTGGTCTTTTAGCCACTTTGTCTGGGAAGGGAAAGGGGAAAACATTCATACTAAGCAGATTGCATTTAACCGTAAGAAATTTTGTCCACAAGGGGGCACTATGTGCTAACAAATAAAAGATGCAGTGACACGTTCTCTGAGTTTATTGTTTGCATTCTTGCTGACTTCTGCTAACAGCTCACCAAAAGAATTGTGGGTTTATCTGCCTTTGTTGGCATGCATATGTTTGGTCAGTTCAAGTTTAGATGTTTGACTGCTGTTCGAGATAATTCCTTAAACAAGGCTAAAAAGCTTAACTGTTGCTGTTGTGAGCCTCCCCTCCAGGAGGTACTTTACACCCAGAGCTAACTTGAAAAATGAGAACAGTTTGGTAGAGAAATGTATATGGTTATTTCTTTTCTATATTCCCTTTGCAAATATATCATGTGAGTGTTTGAATACACTTTCTTCCCCCTTTGTAATCCAAGTTCTCCTTCTCCTTGATCCCACAACAAGATATAAACTCTTGTTTGCAACATTATAGTTGGTTGTCATGGAAATAAATGTGATGTCAAAAATTTACCATTACAACCAATATAAGGCTATATATGAATAGGATAGGCTGGTTGTTTTAAATACAGCTTATTGATTATTAGAACATATCAGAGAAATGTATTTTGAAAAGACATAGAAAATGATTAAAAGAGATAAAAAATAAATGGAGTTTTGTTTAAGTCTGAAAATTCTTCCCAGCATTCAAATCTTTCTTTAACTCTTATGTATTTTACTTTTACTGAAACCTTCTCAGTCTTTTTCATCTAGACTTGAACTTGTTGACCAGGAGGGGAGTGAGATTGAAAATCTCCTTCCCACTAGACCAATGATTTATTTACTGACAGAGATGAGCAAGCAGTTCTAAGCAGAAAATGTGAACAGTGATAGTGATATTTTCCTTGGACCATATTTTATACTCCCCTGCAAATGAGGAGGGAAGGGAAAGAGAAGCAACCCTACAAATATGGATATGAAAAGGTGGTCCCATCCTCTCTAACATTTGCACATCTCAAATTGTTGGAAACTGCATGGCACAGTCTAACATGCCCATGGGAGGACACTGCTAATGGATGGCAGTACATATGGAGACAGCGCAGCCTTTTAAGATCTGCATTTGTGGATGCTGGCATGGTGGACTGGGAAATACAGAGCTAGCAAACGTAGGTAGGCTGCTAAAGGGGAGGAGAAACTGTTGTTATAGCCTCATAAGCAGTATGATAGATAGCACCGGGCACCTACTGAGATTGGAGCTGCCAGACAAGCTTCAGACAGCCCAAAGATGTTGTGCAGAGAGATCTACTGAGAGCGGCACAATCTTTTCCAGACTTACAACCTTCCGTCACCCCAATGCTCTCATACAGCTCCAGTTTCACCCCGCTCGTGTTAAATGGCATCTATCGGCTCAGACACAGTGAAGGGTTGCTCTGCTTCTCTTTCCATGATTTTCAAGCTTATTCAAACCGATTTTCAAACCTATTTCAAACCTATGATTGTTGATTTTAATCCACTCTGTGCCATGCAGAAAATGTGAGCACAGGTCCATGTGTGTAGAATAGATAAAGAAACAAAGATTGTACAGAGTATTTTTCCAAATGTCTCTTTTGGGGGTTTCTAATCAGCATTTTCCACTATTTTCAGCTTTGTAGGAGTTAGTCTTGCTCTCGCTCACTCTCACATGCACTTAAATGTAAGGCATCTAAGATAACTCTGTAAAGGAAGACATTTCTGGGAAAAAAACGTGAATGTTAAAGTAAAATCATCATTCCTAGCTCCTTTTCAGCTGTAGATCTCAGAAGTACCCTACAAAGGAGGTCAGTGTCATCATCCCCATTGTACAGAGGTGGAAACTGAGGCACGGCGAAGTCACTTGCCCGAGGTCATCTAGCAGAGCCAGGAATTGAACCCAGGCTTCCTGAGTCCCAGTCCTTTGGTCGTGAGCTCCTAAATTTGGGAACTAATCCTAGTACTGCAGTATCTTGTTCAATGTCTAAATATAAAAGTGGACAATGGTCCCCCAAAGGGATGCAGGAAGCTAACACTAATAAGATATCATCTACCGACTCTACCCATATCATTAAGGATATGTTTTGCAGCCGTTATTAAAAACATTCTAAGACATTCTTTTCTAAGATAATGTCAGGGCCCAGGAGAGTCTATTTTAAAATAATGATGAATCCTCCCCATAAAAATTGACCATTTAGACTCATGTAACCTTATACAGATATAGGAGTGCGTGGGTGAAGTTCTGTGCACAGATGGCAGAGGATAGATGGCACTATGCAGGAGATCAGACTAGATGATCATATTGGTCCTTTCTGACTTTAAAGTCCATGAGTCTATAAGATGCAGTCAAGTAACAGGTTAGGCCAAAATGTAGGCCTTGTAATAAAATTAATAATAAATGTATATTACAAAAAACTAATCTTAGCACATCACATAAAATTACTACAAACAGGTGTCTGGATGTAAATGTTCCCTTGGAACACAATAATATAGGTAGTAAAGAGTGAAACTGCATATAAACAAGTCCAGTTTTACTTCTTGGACTCCAATCCAGCATGAACAAATTCATGTATAGATCCAGCTGTGGACTGGGGCCTTATAGACTCATAGACTTTAAGGTCAGAAGGGACCAGTACGATCATCTAGTCTGACCTCCTGCAAAATGCAGGCCTCAAAACCTCACCCACCCACTCCAGCAATAGGCCACCAACCTATGACTGAGTTATTTACCTCCTTAAATCATGATTTAAGCGCTTTAAGATACAGAGAATTCACCGGTAGGTGAGCCATGCCCTGTGTGACAGAGGAAGGTGAAAACCCCTAGAGCCCAGGCCAAACAGCCCTGGGGGAAAATTCCTTCCCGACCCCAAATATGGCGATCAGTAAAACCCTGAGCACGTGAGCAAGTCTCAACTGCCAGTTACCCAAGAAACAATTCTCTGTAATAACGCAGAACCCACCCAATATACCCGCCCTTCTTAGGCCACTTGTATATCCACCACCCACAGCCAAAGATCAGTCAATTTCCAAAATAGGCTAATCATACCATCCCCTCCATAAATTTATCATGCTTAGTTCTGAAAGCAGTTATGGTTTTTGCCCCCACAATTCCCCTTGGAAGGCTATTCCAGAACTTTACTCCTCTAATGGTTAGAAACCTGAGTCTAATTTCAAGCCTAAATTTCTTGATGGACAGTTTATAACCATTTGTTCTGGTGTCCACATTGGTGCTGTACTCAAATAATTCCTCTCCCTCCCTGAAATTAATCCCTCTGAAGTATTTATAGAGAGCAATCATATCCCCCCTCAACCTGCTTTTGGTTAGGCTAAACAGGCCAAGCTTCTTGAGTCTCCACTCATAAGGCAGGTTTTCCACTCCACAGACCACCCTTGTAGCCCTTCTTTGCACCTGTTCCAATTTGAATTCATCCTTTTTAAACATGGTGGACCAGAACTGCACGCAATATTCCAGATGGAGTCTCACCAGTGCCTTATGGAGTGGCACTAACACCTCCCTGTCTCTAATTGAAATACCTCTCCTGATACATCCTAGAACCGCATTAGCTTTTTTCATGGCCACATCACATTGGCGGCTCATAGTCATCCTATGATCAACCAGTACTCCCAGATCCTTCTCCTCCTCAGTCCGTTCTAACTGATGTGTCCCCAACTTATAGGAAAAATGCTTGTTATTTGTCCCTAAATGCATGACCTTGCACTTCCTATTATTGAATTTCATCCTATTCCTGATACTCCAGTTTACAAGGTCATCCAGATCTTTCTGTATGGTATCCCGATTCTTCTCTGTATTGGCAATACCTCCCAACTTGGTGTCATCCGCAAACTTTATTAGCACATTCCCACTTTTTGTGCCAAGGTCAGTAACAAAAAAGTTAAATAAGATTGGTCCCAAGACCAATCCCTGAGGGACTCCACTGGTAACCTTCCTCCAACCTGACAGTTCACCCTTCAGTATGACCCACTGTAGCCTCCCTTTTAACCAGTTCCTTATACACCTTACTATATTCATATTAATCCCCATCTTCTGTAACTTAACTAATAACTCCCTTTGTGGAACTGTATCAAATGTCTTTCTGAAATCTAAGTAAATTAGGTCCACCACATTCCCTTTATCTAAAAAAATCTGTTATCCTTTCAAAAAAGGAGATCAAGTTCATCTGGCATGATCTATCTTTTGTAAAGCCATGTTGTATTTTATCAAAGTTACCTTTATCCTCTATAACCTTAAGTACTTTCTCCTTCAAAATTTTCTACAAGACCTTGCATACTACTGAGGTCAAACTAACAAGCCTGTAGTTACCTGGATCATTTTTATTCCCTTTCTTGAAAATAGGAACTATATTAGCGATTCTCCAGTCATTCAATACAACCCTCCGAGTTTACAGATTCATTAAAAATCCTTGCTAATGGGCTGGCAATTTCATGAGCCAGTTCCTTTAATATCCTCAGATGGAGATTGTCCGAGCCCCCCTATTTAGTCTCATCCAGCAGCTCAAGTTTGGCTTCTACCTCACGTATGGTAATTTCCACTTTCATGACCTTGTTTCCATTAGCTACCCTATCTCTATCCCTCAGTTCATCTTCACTCTCATTAAAAACAGATGCAAAATACTTATTTAGACATTCAGCGATGCCTAGATTATCCTTGACCTCTACCCCATCCTCAGTTTTTAACAATCCCACTTCTTCTTTCTTTGATTTCTTGCTATTTATATGGCTAAAGAACCTTTTACTATTGGTTTTAATTCCCTTCGCAAGGTCCAGCTCAACTTGACTTTTTGCCTTTCTCACTCTACCTCTACATGTTCTGACCTCCAAAAGGTAGCTTTCCTGGCTGATCCCTTCCCTTTTCCACTCCTTGTAGGCTATGTGCTTCCTCCTAATCACCTTTCTGAGATGCTTACACATCCAGCTTGGTCTACAGCTCTTGTCTATGAATTTTTTCCCCTTGCTCAGAATGTAGGCTTCAGATAGTTCTTGCAACTTTGATTTGAAGTGATTCCAAGTCTCTTCTACCTTTACATTCCTGAGTTTTTCTGTCCAGTCCACTTCCCCAACTAATTGCCTTAATTTTCTAGTTAGCCTTTTTAAAGTGAAAGATCCTGGTCACAGATTTATTTATTATATTATCCTTCCAATTAGTTTGAACTGAATTATCTCATGGTCACTTGAACCTAAGTTGTCCCCTACAACCAGTTCCTCTATTTGGTTCTCGCTACTCACCAGTACCAAATCTAAGATGGCATCCCCTCTCGTTGGTTCGGTAACCGTTTGGAGAAGGTATTCATCAGCTATCACATCCAGGAAAATCTGGGCCCTCTTATTACTACTACCACATGTCCTCCAGTCTATATCTGGGAAGTTAAAGTCTCCCATAGTCACACAGTTCCCAGCAGTATTAACTTCCTTGAAGGCCTTAAAGAGGTCCCTATCCATGTCTAAATCAGATCCCAGTGGTCTGTAACACACCCCAAACACAATTCCAGGAGAAATTCTAGTAGCTTTTTTCCCCAATGTGATTTTTACCCAGATTGATTCTGTCTTGTTAATTCCATCAGTCTGAATTTCCCTACAGTCTACCTCATCATTGATATACAGTGCCACTCCCCCATCTTTGCCTTTATATCTGTCTTTCCTAAAGAGCACATAGCCTTCAATACACCAGTCATGACTACTATTCCACCATGTTTCAGTTATCCCTATAACATCTGGCCTCACTTCCTCTACCAGTAGCTCCAGTTCCTCCATTTTGTTACCCAGGCTTCTCGTGTTAGTATATAAACATTTTAGTTTTTGCTGCTTGGCCTCACTCACATTCTTTGCCTGATTCGGCACAGTCATTCTAGAGACAATATCTCTTGCTAGACTGGCATTTACACTACCCCTCCTCCTAACCTCCATGCTGCTCCCTATTTCTGTGTCCTTTCATATTTCATTTTCCTTCTTCTCAACACTAATATCAGGCGCGAAGATTATTCGGGCATCTGCCAACCATCTCCCTCGATTCCCTAGTTTAAAGCTCTCTTGATCAGTTGTGCTAATCTCCCTCCAGAAGTCTGTATCCCTCCTTACCTTCCTGCCTTACCACAGATTAGGGTTGGAAGGGGCCTCAGGAGGCCATCTAGTCCAACCCCTAGATTGTACAAACTTTGGGGTAGAAACCTGTCAGCACCCTGACATGGGCAGTCAGGACCAAGGGTCAGAGCAGGGTCAACCCCGAGGCTCAGAGTAGGGAAGAGTCCATACTCAAGTTCCAGGCCGGGCTGGAAACCAAGTATCAGAATCCAAGTAGGGTTTCAAGGTCAGCAGGTGAGGTCTAAATTGAGCTGAGGTCAAAGCTAGGAGCTCAAGAGCAGAGACATTCCTGGTGGCTACAGAAGATCTATATTGTTGCCCGGACACTTTTTGGAATACTCCTTGGATTTGTATAGGGCAGGAGCCAATCAGGAACCATGAAGCTACTGCCTATCGGACCCCTTGAGGCAGAATGCTCCATGGTCAGTGCCTGTAGTGTGTCAGGGGGAGTGGCATGTGAGCGGATTACTGCAGCTGCTGGGTGGCACTCTGGAAGTGTTTGCTATCTGTCAGCTCTGCAGGCCCAGGTCCGAAAGGCTTTATAGAACCGTGTCTATCTTGTTAGCCCTAATCATGCTGAAAGTTCCACGTGGGCAGATCTTTAGGCCTACATGGAGTCTCAGCAAAATCAGGGCTCCATAAGGCTCAGTGACTTGCAGGATCTGGGTTTAAGTTCATAAAGCACACTGGGCCCCCAGTCCCAATAACAGCTTCGGAGAGCTGCCTTAATATTAATAGTAAATAAGATGAGGGGTCTAAGCAGAGTGAAATGTGTGAACAGTAAATCAGATTCCTAGATGTGTCCAGTTCACTTAACCAGTAACACAGATAAGGGTTTTTACACTTTTCAATCTATTGGGCTGGATTTTTGGCTCCCTATTTTTGGGGGAACTATCGGACAGGTAGAAGTTGGCTGAAGCAGCTCTACCAAATCCTGCACTCACTATCTCCCTGCCTTTGGTGAAAGAGAAGGGAAAAGTCAAGACTCTGCTTTTTGTGGGAAGGACGGGGATCCCCTCTCACTGTGCTCACTCCACTTGGCTGCAGTCAAGAATCTGACCCATTTATTTTTATTTTAAATATCCCTTTCAATGCTACTGCTAACTACAAATTACAAATGCTTCAGCTTTCTGACGTTTCTTCTTCTGTCACTTCTTCAGGCACAGACAGCTCTCATAGGGCTTGTCACTGGCACTGTTTCACACAGCAATCAAATCCTTCATGCACCAGTAAAAACTCAATTCAGTCTGTGGCCAACAATTCGCATTCACAGTATTTTCTTTATAGCTAGACAGGCATTTCCTGAAAATAGACCCTGTATTATCTGTGCTTAAGATCATATATAAACTTCTTGAAGAATATCCAGGAAATATAAATATAACAAAATCTATGCCAGTCTGACCTGCTCATTAATACATGATCATGTATGTACAACACACATTCATACAGAACTTGTAGACCGTACATGTACAATCAAATTAACCTTTGAACTGCTGGCATTTAGAACATAATTTACTGTACTGTACTCTGCTCAGTGCTGCTACTACTACAGAAATACTATCCTATAAAATGAAGAAGGCTGATAACAGAGTTGAATGTTTCAATTTCCACTAAATCTAGTTCAACAACATTGGATACTCAACAGAAATAGGATTAAATTCTGTTGGGTAACCATCATTATTGGTTTTTACATGAAAAAATTGTTCACATTTGCTATCTTTTTCTAAGAAATGGCCCACAAAAACTTGGGGGAGAGGTAAGGGGTGGAAAAGAAAAGAGGAACTTGGCACCTTCCTTCGATGATTGATTTAATTTAGCCATAACATCACTGCCCACTTCTCTGCAGCTGGTTCCACATTCCTGTTTAATTATTACTTGAATGGGATGTGCAACTCAAAGATTAGAAGTTCACCCTCAAAAGTCTCCCTCTAATTTTTGTTATCCTGCCAAAAAAACCAAAGTCTCACCCCTTGCTTACGACAGTATTCTAGACACACAAGACAAGCATGGGCCATTGTCATCTGAACCCCAATCTTCAATGCCAGTTCATGCAAACTCCCCCCCATACATGCTCACCTCTGGCAGGTCTAATACTAGCCTGCCACCAATTATTTCGAACCAGACAGCTCATTTTTGGACAGGAGTTTCTAGGAGCTGCACTCACATGCTAAATCAACACAAAGGCTATATGTAAGTTTCATTTTTCCAGAAGTACTTATTTTAATGATGCTATAAAGGCTTTCAACAGATATGCCTGAAACAAAACATTTTCTAAAAAATATTCAAATGGCCTTGGGGGATGGCAAAAAACAATCACCCATAACACCTGCAAAGTTAGAGCCAAGTTCCCTAGTGCTGGAGCAGGGAGGTGTAAATTATATCTCCCTACGCCAACGAAGGCCCCTGCACCACACAGAAATTCAATCTAAGTGTTACCATTGCTGCTGCCTCCCCTCAAGAATTCTGTCAGTTTCGTTTTAGTTCTCTGGTTTTGCAGCTGAGATTGAACTATACTCTGGAGCAGGTGAAAGTGCGCTAGACAAACTGGGTCAAATCCAGAGGTGATGTAATTTATACACCAGTAAATTGATATAATTTAAACACAGAAGGAATGGAATAGGGAGACCACCTGTCCCTAATTGGGTGGGACAATTCTGAAACGTACACTTTAATCCCAGTCTTGGGCTGAATGACTCCAGAACAGCATTTATCCTGGGGCAGCACCAGCAAGTTGTGGGGAGAGAAGGGCACAGGTGGGCCTTAGCTCCCTCTTGCCAAGGGGCCCCACCCTCTGCTTCCCCTTGTCCCCAGGCCAGAAGCCAGAGCTATAAGTAAGCCACCCAGGGAGCCCGGGTCACTGTGAGGAGACCTAGACTCTCCTCCTGCCCTGGGGGTAGGCCCCAGGGGATGGGATCATGGGTGCTCTTGGGCTCCCTAGCAGGGCAGATGGAGGGTGCTACACAGCAGCTCGGCCTCCTTTGGTGGCTTTTACCACTGCCCAGTTCTGGCTTTCAGACTGATCAGGGGACAGGGCTACAGGGGAAGGAGGAAGACCAGCGGTGGGGCCATAGAGGGGGCAATTTACACTTTCCTTTACATAACTCTAGATTTGGACCTGTGTGCTCAATGTGCTTTTACTGCTTCCTATATTAGGATATTACATTTTTTAAAGTCTGCCATACTTATACTATTGCCACAATGAGGAGTTGCCAGATATTTCTGTGAAAAAATTAATGGCCAAATTCTGCTCTGGGTTACACCTCCATCAATTTCAGTGAGACTGCATAAGGGTAACTGAGAGCAAACTGTGACCCTCAGAATGTATGCACAGGACTGACAAGGGGGAAAGACGGGGGAACAACTTACCAGGATATCAAACTTCTCTCAATAGGCTTGGGTATGTACGCAATATATGTGCATTACTAACTTCATGTGCATTCATGGATATTGATGTTTGTGTCCCTCAGCTGCTTCACATCATGTGTAATTTACAATATCCTTTACACAGGATTTGGACAAATGTGCCTAATATACTTCACATACATTTATATTTATCTCTTGGACCAATGCATCTGAATTGCCACCTCTACAAAAGTGAAAGGCCTGCTTATTATTTACGAGTAAGCGTTCAAATTACTGCAAAACAACAGTGGGAATTTGCACTATTTCTCATTCATTCAAACGCTGAGCTGCAATTCCTTTAACTACATAAGCTGACAAAAAACCAGAAGTTTCTGGACTCTCGGATATATATAGTTTTAGGAGAAACAGTGTGGCTTAGTGGGCAGAACACTGAACTGTGACTCAGGAGACCTGGCATCTATTCCTGGCTCTGCCATTGCCTGCTGGGTGACCACGAAGAAGTCACTACACTGCCCTTGTCTCAGTTTTTCCAGCTGTAAAATGGGGATAAGAATATCTTCATTGTAAAGTCCTTTGTGCTCTCCTGATGAAAACTGCTGTATAAGAGCTAGGCATTACTATACTTAAAGCTATTTTTCAATATACATTGGCAATTTTTACATTAGCAAATTCTAAGGTCAGGCTAACTATGTGGTTCTAAATATTCAACTTGTTCCAGTAATTATTTTAAAAAGTACACACATTGGCAATTTTTACATTAGCAAATTCTAAGGTCAGGCTAACTATGTGGTTCTAAATATTCAACTTGTTCCAGTAATTATTTTAAAAAGTACACACATAGGCTATGTCTACACTTGTTAATTTAAGTCGACTTAGTATGTCCACACAAAAATTAAGTCGACTTAAAGGGGACCCTGCCAAATCGACTTAGACCGTCCATACTGGACGCCTAAGGTGACTTGTAGGGGCTACGTGGACCTGGGACTGGTCCACGGTGGCAGGGGGAGCACCCCTTGCCAAGTGCCAGGGGGCTCAGCATTTGCTCCATTGTACCTGGGTACAATGGGGGCTGAGCAGGACAGGGACCCTGGCAGGGCATAGGAGCGGGGTGGGCAGGGCTCTGTCCTGCTCTGTAGGGGGGCACGCCAGGCTCTGCCTATGCCAGCCACCCTGGCAGGGATGGCAGTGGGAGCCCTTTAAACAGACTTAAAGTCGATTTAGGGCTAATCTGCGTCTACACTGGCTAAGTCGACTTAATAAAGTCAATTTAGCCAGTAAAGTCGACTTTAAAGTAGGTTTTATAAAGTCGACTTTAATTTTCCTTAAATCGACTTAAGCTGCTGCTTAAGTCGATTTAAGGAAAATGTAGTGTAGATGCAGATTAAATTAAGTCGACTTAATTTGTAGCTTAAATCGACTTAATTTGTAAGTGTAGATGCACCCATATAGCACTATAAAAGTTTTGTTTCAACATACCCAAATACAACATAGCATTTAACTTTTGAATACTTAAATTAGAGGGTAAATAATACTATGTACTTCCCCTTTAAATCATATTTTTGTCCTTTGTGTGGAATAAAATGTGTTGGAATAAAAAGCGGGGATTTTTCTTTTCAAAACAATGCATCACTACTTTAATGTAGTGATAAGAACGTGATTTTAACCCAGACATTGGTGATGTTTCAGAGATACATGGTGCGTGTGCACCCCACCCCTCCACGTTCTCAGTGCAAACTTCTGAGGGTAAATCTACAAAGATTTGTTTTGAGGAAGACAGCTGTGTTCTAAAGCTTAACAGAATGCAAACTTGAACTCAAATGTCATTGCTAAACTCATGCTCACATACTGTATGGCACAACTTAGGACACGTACATTGGTGTTTCTCTTTTTGATGAAAAACAATATAAAATATTTTTGTTGTATGATATTTTGCTTCTTCAGTAAAAGAAGAAATCTCTTTAAGTAGACTTCTATTACTTCAAAACTGTAATCTCTCTCCTTTTACATAAATCAGCACAATCGTGTTTTGCTAAAATAAAATAAACATTGCCTGAGATGAAATGGACTGCCTGTTCTTTTGCAAGGCCTCCAGTCTTGGCACTGTGAACAATTAGATAGGAACCAAGTGACACCTTTTGGATAAGGGTGCAAAATCAGCAGACGGAATACATTAAAAAACTGGGACAATTCTGTCTAAACAATTGAATGCCAGGATCCCAGGATAAAAAATAAGGAGAGGTTAAAGGACAACGCATTATAAAACATGAATGCTAATACCACTAGAGATGCTGTTGAGTTTTTTATTTCAAAGCAATTTTAGTGGCTGTTGGAAACCCACATCACACTTAATTCTTTTGATACAAACATGAAAAGTGTTGATTACTGACTACTGGTAATTCCAAAGGAGGTCGGAAGTCTGGGGGGATTTCAGAAAAAATAAGAGAATGCTGGGCTAAAGTGCTGTTCAGAGAAAGTGATGCAGACAAAACTAACTTTAAATGATAATATTTAATCAATGATTTTGATCATTTCTCATCATTTTTATTGTTTTTAACAAAAGTTAAAGACAATGTTGAAACAAATCATTTTGAACCAAAAGCCAAAATGTTTTGTTTAGAAAATGTTGAAATAAAACACCTTGGTTTTTTTTCTGACAATGTTTTAGGTTTTTGTTTTTACCAGTACTATTTGGCATTTTGATTTTGTCAAAAAAAATGTTGGTTGAACCACAACAATTCTCTTTTTGACTTTTCAAGGGACTGAAAATGCAAAATAAAACTAAAATTGTAAAAAAAATATTTTTGGTTGAAACAGAAATTTTGTTTGTTTGAATTGCCAGAAAACCCAAAAGTCATTATTGGTACCGTTCTAATTCAGACATTGGACAGGAAAGTGCAAGTCTGAAGGTTCCCAACGTAAAGCCATACTGCTGCTGTGTCCTAACCTGGCCATTTCCAGTTCATTTTCAATAACAATCATTTAGATTCTAACAGCTATAACAATCAGTAATAAAATGTCTTACAGCAATTGAAATTAGTTGTTTTATAAAAGATTTTGTTCCAAGCATTATAAACAGCTGAAAAATGGGAAGTGTTTAGATGATCAATTAATGTTTGAGATGTTCTCAAAGCAAAGCAGTTCAGAACTAATCTGAAGCTAGTTTGGAAGATAAACTTTATCAGGCAATAGGGATGAAAGCAGGGTCTCTGTAAATGCTCCAGCTGGTTCAGAACGCAGCAGACTGCCTGAACACTAACACAGATCCAGGATTCTGTTTTTCATCTGTACAGCCTTCCATGCATTGGGCCTGGGCTATCTCGGCCTCGGTCTACAATGACTGAAGTTTGGCATAATGCTGCTTACCTCGACTGTCTGCAGCCTGTGTCTCCACTGTCAGAGCAGTAAATTCAAATTAAATGGTGCGGTAGTTCGCCCTGATAACATCACCCCTGCAAATGGTGTAGTACTGAGATTGAAATCTAGAATTCGAATTTAGGTCTGGGTAGCCAGAGAGTAGCTCTAATCTTGAATTTCCTGTTTCTGCTGTCTGCTACACCATAGCAACATAGCTCCTCCATTGCTGCAGCCCTGGAAAGTTTTCAATTAATTCCTCTCTCTGCATGCAGCACTGTGCCTCTCTGCTGTGCCTGCGGCAGAGAAACAGCAAGGAAAGCTTTTTCTGGCCCCTCCCTCTCCCCCTTTTTTAAGAGAAGGGGGAGGAGTATGTGCAGGATGACTGCCTCCTTACAAGCTCCTGAGTCTACTAACCACAGTGCAATTCAGAAAGTAATGTGAGCAGTGGGGATGTGAGACCCTGAACAAGCAATTTGCTGTGGTCACTCGCCTTCTCCTTCTGTAATTTGACAGCCTAAAATCAAATTTCAACCCCATCCTCAGTGTAGACAAGCCCTCAGAGACTTCCTTCTCCTTCTAAGCTCAGGTGTTATCATGAAAATGGTTGAACTCCACTCACCAGGAGCTTTGGAAGTGGCTGTTACTACAGTTAAGCTCACATTGTAGGTTACAGGTCATTCTCAGAAGCTCCCCGCAAAACAAAACTCAGGCCTTGTCTACACTTGTTGCTTGCAAGCTACGTAAAACAACGTGTGTATTTCCCTTCGACTCTCTAACACTCACTTACCTCCCTGCCTCCACTGAGCTGAGTCGAAGGGAAATGTCATCCTTTCCACCGAGCGTTACTCTTCTTCCAGGGCTGGAATTTCTAAATTGAACTCCAGATTGATTGAACAGGTCTTGACTGACTGCTCAATTGAACCCACAAGATCAAACTGATGGTGGTGAATTTGCTGCCGCCAGTGTAGACTTTGAATAAGACATCATAAGGAATATAAACCCCGCCCACTGAAATCCTAACCCCTGAAACATGTTTTGCTGCTTGTTTACTTTATATAATTTCCATCAGGCAATCAGATTTAACAGTATAAATGCCTTCAGAGATAGACAGACATTGCTGGTTACTTTGTAATTGTGCATAATAAAAAAACAAACAGAGCAACGCAAACCTTCTGTTTTCAGGGCTCAACAAAAATAAACCAACCCTAATGGCAATTTTCCCAAATCCTCATGGAGCCTACAAATTTGTTTACTGGACATTTATGATGCTGCTGTAATGAACCTAAGTTTTGAAGTTAGCCCATTCAACAAAAAGAAAAAGAACACATCCTCATTCTTATTAACATTCTGAATGAAATGCCAAAACAAACATGCAAAGTGGTTATTGTGATACTATACTTTTACCAAATTGAATTTTTTTTTTTTTGCTCCCAATTTTCAGAAATAATCTAGCCACCAGAGTGCTAGATGACTCAATCAGTTCGATGTTCTAAGCAATGCAAGTCACTAAAAATGAGAAGCTATAAGTCCAGACAGTACAAGGGTAGCAGTCCCATATGGAACATTTTAAAGGGCCTAAAATAATGATTGAAATCATTAATTGGCGAAAGAGTGTAACAGGCTGCCAGTGTTTATCTGAAAGACCCAATTCTAATAGCTGGTCTTGATCCCACTCCTGACACCATGTAATGATCTTGAGGGCTCATTGAAGACCATACTACTGAATGAGTAAGGAATAAAACTTTAACAACACAGACAGGAGTGATTCACAGGCAGAGGCGGATTAAGGTGCCCTAGGGCCCTGGGCTGCCAACTTTTGTGCCCCCACTCCTAAGCCCAGGACCTAACCCCCCCATTACATTTACAGTGACCAGGGCCCCTCTGCAATGGTAGCAGACAGCCTGGGAGAGAGGCAGTGCTTGGCCACGCCGGCCCCGGGACCATCCGACAGCCCTGACAGCCATGTGGGGCAGGCCAGCATTAGGTGCACACTGGCGTGGCCTCCCAGTGCTGGGGGTGGGGCCACTGTGCTCCCCCCCCCCCCCGGGCTGTCTCCTGTGGGCAGGGCGGCCAGCGCGTGCAGCAGCGCTCCAGGGACAGGGAAAAGACGGCCTCTGGCAGCAGCCTTCCAGGGCATAGAGCACTGTCAGGCCACCGTGCCAGGGCCCCTGGGGGCCTGTCAGAGGAGACTGGCCAGGCCAGCCTGAGCTGCAGGGGCCCAGACAGTGGTGTGCAGGCCTGAACAGGGCCGGATTACTGCAGGGTGTCAGGGCCTCCCGTTAGCTTGGGGCTGCAGCACCGAAAATCCCTATATGAATCCAGTCCTGTTCCCAGGGGAGCAACTGGGAGCAGGCATGTTAGATCTCCTGTAGGGCACATCTCTCAATTCATACAACACTGTCCCATGCTAGGGAGTATCTCTAAATCAAACCTTCTACAAGCATATCTCTACAATCCTGTTGGGGAATATTAAATATGTTCCACTGAGATGCTGTTTCAGGTGCCTCAATACACTACCCATATATATATATACACACATATAAGGAAGGCAGGAAAAGTTCTCATGAGAGAGAAAATATAATGTGTGGACTAACAAATTCTGAGGGACTCTACACAATATATGAGAGGACTGTATCTGACAACAGGTTGGGAATGGCACCAGTTCACATGTGGTGGAATTTTTAAAAACCATTCTGCAAAGAAGGTATCAAAAGGGTAAGGGGCAGAGATCTGAGATGGATGATGGAACAGCAGGCTCAGATTTTGCTGCAGTTCCTGAAGAAATCACACCTTAATAAGAACAAACAGGTACAGCTACTGGAGCAGATGTTCCAAAGCTTGCTAGTCCAGAGATACTCACTCAGTAGTAGTTCTATGTGTGTCTAAAGGTAAGCCTGGACCATACACTGTGATCACACTTTAAACTGCTGTGTAGACGTACCCTAAGAAGCGACTAGATAATGACTCTGAGCTTTTCCTTGTCACCTTTCAGTGGGTAGCCCAGGCCGCTGAGTGGAAGAAAGAGACTTGGGCTATTTTTTTTATCTTCATTTCGTTAACAGAAGAGGCTCAACTGCACATTGGGCTGTGAGTAGGGACACTGCTGCCAGTTACAAGGACATAACAGCTGCCATTTTGGACTGGTTATGGATCTCAGGAGAAAAATACAGGCAGCAGTTACAGAGGTGTGCATTCCTCTTTGGACCTAGAAATGGACTTTTCTGCTCACAGACTGACTGAATAGTCAACTCTCTCGCTCAAGCTTGAATCTCAGACAGTGAGAGAATTGAGTTATTTAGTTACTCTAGACCTGTTTCTAGACAATCTGCTTAGGAGAGCAGACATGGATGCATCAACACCAGCGTGAAAACACAGAAGGTTACATGGATAATATTATGTCTGGGAAATAGCTAGGGCCACGAAAGACCAAGAAACTAGCAGAGAGCAACCAAAAAAAAAAAGGGGGGGGGATTCAGGGACTCCCAACATACTGAAAGGTGAACTGTCAAGCTGGAGGGAGGTTACCAGTGGAGTCCCTCAGGGATCTGTTTTGGGACTGATCTTGTTCAACCTTTTTGTTACTGACCTTGGCACAAAAAGTGGGAATGTGCTAATAAAGTTTGCGGATGACACCAAGTTGGGAGGTATTGCAGATACGGAGAAGGATCGGGATACCATACAGAAAGATCTGGATGACCTTGTAAACTGGAGTATCAGGAATAGGATGAAATTTAATAATGGGAAGTGCAAGGTCATGCATTTAGGGACAAATAACAAGCATTTTTCCTATAAATTGGGGACGCATCAGTTGGAACGGACTGAGGAGGAGAAGGATCTGGGAGTACTGGTTGATCATAGGATGACTATGAGCCGCCAATGTGATGTGGCTGTGAAAAAAGCTAATGCGGTTCTAGGATGTATCAGGAGAGGTATTTCAAGTAGAGACAGGGAGGTGTTAGTGCCGCTGTACAAGGCACTGGTGAGACCCCATCTGGAATATTGTGTGCAGTTCTGGTCCCCCATGTTTAAAAAGGATGAATTCAAATTGGAACAGGTGCAGAGAAGGGCTATAAGGATGGTCTGTGGAGTGGGAAACCTGCCTTATGATTGGAGACTCAAGAAGCTTGGCTTGTTTAGCTTAACCAAAAGAAAGCTGAGGGGGGATATGATTGCTCTCTATAAATACATCAGAGGGATTAACATCAGGGAGGGAGAGGAATTATTTGAGTACAGCACCAATGTGGACACCAGAACAAATGGTTATAAATTGTCCATCAAGAAATTTAGGCTTGAAATTAGACGCAGGTTTCTAACCATTAGAGGTGTAAAGTTCTGGAATAACCTTCCAAGGGGAGTTGTGGGGGCAAAAACCATAACTGCTTTCAGAACTAAGCATGATAAATTTATGGAGGGGATGGTATGATTAGCCTATTTTGGAAATTGACTGATATTTGGCTACGTGTGGTGGATTTACAAGTGGCCTAAGAGGGGAGAGTACGTGGGGTGGGTTCTGAGTTATTACTGAGAAATGTTTCTTGGGTAACTGGCTGTTGAGACTTGCCCACGTGCTCAGGGTTTAACTGATCGCCATATTTGGGGTCGGGAAGGAATTTTCCCCCAGGGCTGATTGGCCTGGGCTCTGGGGGTTTTTCGCCTTCCTCTGTAGCACAGGGCATGGTTCACCTACCGGTGAATTCTCTGTATCTTAAAGTCCTTAAATCATGATTTAAGGAGGTAAATAACTCAGTCATAGGTTGGTGGCCTATTGCTGGAGTGGGTGGGTGAGGTCTTGAGGCCTGCATTTTGCAGGAGGTCAGATTAGATGATCGTACTGGTCCCTTCTGACCTTAAAGTCTATGAGTCTATGAGTCTAAAACCAAAAAGGGCATTTATTCCATCTTTTTAAGCTGTAGTCAGAATCTCCTATTGCTGAGTTAAAAAAGTTAAACCCCAGGAAGAATAAGTTTGCCTTTCTCTACTGTCTGGACTGTGCTTGAGAGCAGGTGGGGATGGCATCTGTCAGACAATTATATCAGGGAATGAGTGGAAAACCTCGATGGAAGAAAGGCAGTAAAATAATGAGATGGTAACAACAGCTCTTGTTTTTGTCATTTATAATCACAAGGTCTGGTCTTCAGCAACTATGAAATGTGATGTTTACTCGGATGCTTAACTAACAGCACCTTAGGGACCAATCCTGCTTCTGCAAGAGAGCAAAAAACACCCATTGAATTAAATGAGAAAAGGAGCAAGTCCCCAGTTTATAATGCACAACAAGAAGTTTAAATTGTTTGACGTGGATGAACGGTAATTTTCTCTCCAGCTTTAGTTTGTTTTCTGTTTTATCATTGCAAAGGAGTTTGCATGAAAGTTACTATGTAAAACAGTCATTTCCCAATGGGGAGAATTATCTCATTTCTCTCTTAAAAGACACTCTCTCTCTCTCTCTCTCTCTCTCTCTCTCTCTCAGTCCTCTTTACTCTATGGGCTTATTTATTTATTTATTAGACTTACCCAATTCACACTTCCATATGGCTGCACTGTGACAGAGTAACCAATTGTTGTCTTTGATATACAGAACATTTTAGACAATGGTAACGCAGCCACTATTGTTTTATTTTGGCATGTTTGTAATGAGCAGGGAGCTATATTCCCTGATGGAAGTGGTGATCCAACTGTGAAGCAAAATTAAATAAGGCCAAGAAGTGCTGGGAATGTTTGCTTGTGTCTGTGTCAAGAACTGTTGCAATGAGATCTCACGTTTCATGGATATGGTCAATCCCAGATAATTTTCACAGAGGGATGTCAAAGACACCTAATAAAATAGTATTTTCAAATGAAAGTCTTTTATTTGATTGCTCTGAGGTTTTGTAGAGTTCTTATAGGAGAGGTGTTTTGGAAAACCACACAATCTCTTGAAAATAAACCTATATGCAAAGTCTGAAAATATTTTACTTCTTATTGGAAAAATATGCACTATCATAAAGATCTTCAAGATACTATATTCAAAGATTTTTAAAATATCTCTGTACCGTAGTAGTACCAAAAGAAAAACACTGGGAAACACTGGGAATTCAGTGTCTGTATTCTGTACATCTGTGGTTGCTCAATGCTTTTGGAAATTAGACTTTCAGTTCTAATATTTCTCCCACACTTTAAAAAAAATAGACTTCCTTCTCCCCCCAACTGTGTTTTAAAAAATTGCCCATCCATGCGTAAAAACTTTTGTGCAATATGTCAGATAAGTTATAAATCTGGGGAAATAAAGCAGATAGACAATAGGAATGAGTTAAGATTGGATATTATGAAAAACTTTCTCACTAGGAGGGTGGTGAAGCATTGGGATAGGCTACGTAGGGAGGTGGTGGAATCTCCATCTTTGGAGATTTTTAAGGCCCGGTTAGACAAAACCCTGGCTGGGGTGATTTAGTGGGAGTGGTCCTGCTTTTTAGCAGGGGATTGGACTAGATGACCTCATGAGGTCCCTTCCAGCCCTATGATTCAATGATTCTAAGATTACCCTTCAAAGAAATCCAAACACGTTAAGGCACTCCAGCAATCTTAATTGTGCTCTGCATGACATCATGTCATAACTATGTAATTAGAGTTAAGGTATGTTAGTATTTGTGATTCCATATTAGGTTAATTCTTTTCTAAAGACTTTATCTGTCCCTCCACTCTATTCCTCACTGTATTATTACCAGGCAGAGTTAAGGTTATTTGGGTGCCTGAGCTATGCATCTTTGAAGCATAAATTTAATTCTTAAGTTCATCGCTTTCTAATGCTTGATTCTTGGGACAATTAACTATCCCTATAATATTTTTTCTTCTTAAATTACTGATATGTACACTCCACCTCAAGTCTATTCTGCTATAGTTTTTAAACTAAGAATATCCCTTAGTTTTCAAAAGTATTAAAAGTTCACATAGTATTCTGAAAACAACTAATGAACATTTCTGTTGTTTTAAATGTGCTGAGGCTAAAAATAATAGTTCACTGATTTTAAAATCTGGTTTTGAATGTGCATTACTTAAAACTATCTTGATTTAAGACAAAAGGAAACTGTGCTATGATGGACTACGTACATTGGAGAAAAAATATACTGAACTTTACTGCTGAGCTAATCAGCATGTGCAGAACATTTTCTAATTTTTCATTAGGAATATAACATTAGAGCAACACATGTAAACCAACTGTGCTGCCACAAAAATAAACTTCACAGTTTAGCAGGACACATTAAAGATATTTTGGGTCAATAATAATCTGCAAATTAACTGCCTGATCCTGCTGCAATCAGGCAAAACTCCCACTGACTTAAGCCTCAGGAGTCAAAGGTAGATAAAGAATCCAGTGAAGCCTCTGATGAAGGAAAGCTAAAGAGTTCATGAGATTTTAATACAGCCTCCTGACAAACACACCGTCAAACCTGCTAAGAACCCATGATGGATACCAAATAACAGAAAATGTGTGTGTGTGGAAAGTAATGTAGACAGACCTTGGATTGGGTCAGAAGCAGAAGAGAACTGTAGCTCAGGATTTAGAAAGACAGATGAGGAAAGAAGCCAGAGTACTAATTATATCACAAAAGAGAGATGTGATCTGTAAAACTGGTTGGCTAGGTAGGAGGAAGTGAGATGTATGGGAAGCAGAAAAGGGAGACAAGAGCTTACAGATTTATTTAGATATATGAACTAAATTTTTGGAGATACTTACCTGAAACAAACCATAAAATCTGTTGGGGTTTATACATCACTACACAAAATGGGGCCCTTGTCCATACATTAGAAACGGTGTTACTCGAACACAATGGCAGTGATGGCTTCTATGACAAACCTGGACAGCATTTCTGTCCCTAGCTAAATAGCATGATACAGTCCCCTCAGCGGTTCTCATGCTCTAGGTCGGAACCCTAAAATGGGTCCCAACCTAATTTTAATGGGGTCACCAGGGCTGATGTTAGACTTGCTGAGGTCCAAAGTCCAAGGGGGGGTGGGGGGAGGCGGATCTTGGGCTCAGATTCAGGCTTTAGTCATGTACTAAATTTTTTGTTGTCAGTAGGGGATCCCAGTGCAGTGAAAATTGAGAACTGCTGGGTGGCTTGGTTTTGTAACATGTTCGTTATAGGGTTCTCAGAAAGAAAGAATCTTTGTCAATACTCATTACAAGACTGCTATGAGAAATTGTGCTAAAAGATTATTTGTAGCAGTTTTCCCAGTAATGTGGAGTTCACTAAAACTCAGCATTTCAGATTCAGATACATGAGTTTACTTTTCAGTGTTCATCTAAGCCAGTATCTGATACTAGTCTTGCAAATGACTTTATCTAGCCAGTAATGCTGCCGAATCAGTGCTGATTGTATATCAATTCAAGCTGGTGTTGAAAACCAGAACAAAAGGACTGTCAATCAAGAGCTCTCTACATAAGAGAGTTTAATCTCCAGATGAGTCAAGGCAGTGCTCGGTAGATAGGTAGCTTGATACTACCTTTCTGTCCCACCCATCCTAGTTGCTGCTAGGACAACCTTAGGTACATTTTAATGTATGTCAGTGGATAGCAGCTATCAGAGAGCTGTTTTGTCAGTCAGAATTGCAGGAGCACTTTATGCACTGGCCATTTCTCTTCCCTGCCCAGGAATACACTTATACTTCAGAGGAAGATTGTGCGGGGCTGTATGTGCTATCCATACACCTGAGGATTCTCTTATGATGGGAATTATTGGCAGCTGTCTTAATGTGGCTTTAAACAACAATATAATACATAGATTTAACCATTTCCTTTTTTCCTCCTTTCATTTTTTAAGTATGCATAACATGCAGCCAGGTTCTTAGTGATTTAAAGCACCTAACTTTCCTGAAGTCAATTCTAAGCCATGGTTATGCCCGGATAATAATCAGGGACTCAAAAGGAGCTGACCACACTGTCAACTCTAATGTCCATTTAGAGAAGACGCACTACTGTCCTTTTAAAAGGGAAAAAAATATCTATTCCATAACCACAAATGGAAGGAGGCCTCTGATTTTGTATTATAGGAATACCCTGCTCAAAGAATTTATGGTCACTGGGAAGTTCTCCATTGGAAGATTCTTCCTAACAAGCTATGCCCCACAGTATCTTTCACTTCACTAGGATGAGTCCTTGTACGTCCCTAGAAATCCCACTGATGTATATCTTAAGGATGCCGGAAAGAACACCACAAAAATTATTCTAAAACAAATATGTAATGGAACATCTGCAAAAAGAATACCACCGCACTTTGGAAAGGAGCACCACAAATGCGAGAAAAAAGAGTTTGGAAGGACATTTTTTGCCCCCAAGGAATATCACTTCTTCAGGGAACACTTTAAAAGTATTTTATCATTAAAACCCCATTCTCAACATTTCTATAAACAGTTTATATAGTATATAAACAAACATTCTCCTCTCTATGCATAGTTATAAACTTAATATTCCAAGGGCTATTTTTTATAACATCATCGAATGACACAGAGCACCCTTTTTTCCCTTGCAGACTTTCAGTTAGATTTTAAATATCCATAAGCAAGATTATATTGCTTCCATAAAGGTTTTTGTTTACACTTCCAAGTCCGGAAGGTCCATGCACTGCATTTCTGATGCAACCTTGCAAAATTCTAATTGCCATCCTCCCCACTGAAATAATTAATTTTCAACATACTAATGTGAAGTATCATTAGTTTTATCATGATCACCATCATGATAAGTAAAGATGACTAGAATCTGTGATAAATTTGCTAAGCTTTTATGACAATACCGCAAGGTTCCTTTGTCTTTATCAGGTCAGAGAGCCACAAAAAATTTTTAATAAACAGTCTGTTTGCTGCACATACCTTCTATGCACCCGTGTGCAAATTTGGATCTTTGTATTCAAATGTGTAACAGTTAAGTGGTTTGAGCTTTGGCACTCAAATCACTGCAATTAACCAGTAGAAAAACATAGTATCCTAGCAGTTACTCAATGGAAACATATACTACAATTCTTAATTAAAGAATGCATTAATTTCTTTCTGTAACGTTCTTCAAAATCCATTTCCAACTACAAATTACCATCACAGCCAGTAGATCAGAATTTCTCACCATGGCTTAAGTCCTTTTAAAAATACTAAGCTACAGAAAATAACTTACTCACAGTCTTTAACACCCTTGATTTATTAAAAATTTGCACAAGGAGTTTCTCCGGTGTGATATGTACAAATAACACTGTCCAGAAACAAAATGAACTGTCCAAATACCTGTGTCCTCTGGAGAATGGGGCCTGTTGCAGCAGTGACAGAGTTACAGCTTGCCTAGGATGAGTATCTATTTGACGGAAGGTTGAGCCAGATGCAAGTCGTCTCTCATGGATGCATAGGCACCGATGAGATTTTAAAAGGACTTTTTAGTGCATGCGCTTAATTTTATTGCCACCAATGGAGAAAGTGTGCACAGGGTGCTGGAAAAAGGTACATGAGGTAAACAAATGTTAGCAGAATAGGTGACAGAGTGAGGAAAACACCAACTCTAAGGCTAATGACACAGCATGCTGTTGTCCGACAAACTAAGATTATATAGTTGAAACTCCCAAACGATTCACTAGCGGCGCAGTATAAACCACATGTAAATAATGTTTCATTTTCATGCAAGTCTCCAGAGACTGTTCAATACATTTGTTCCCTGGATTTCTGTGTGTTTCACGAATAAATCATCACGCATTTGGGAAATGTGTCTGGCCTCCTCATTTCCCTAACTCCAAAACATTTCCATTGCCATGCTACCATATGAATAAAGCACCATCTGCCACCTCTGAATCCAGTCTCTTCTTTTGCCACCTATTCCTTACAATACACATTGCATGCTTGCATCAAATTTGCTTCTCTCCCCCTCCCCCGCCATTAAAATTCTTTCTTTCTTCCTTCAAAGTTTAGAAACAAGGCCACCGTGCTGAAATGCCACACACTAATTTTAGCTTCGGCTCAGTGTGCAAGTCATTAAATTTTCCTTCTTACTTTTGCACACTTTTATGATGTTTGATTTGATTCCAAAGTAAACCCACAATGACTTATCCCCTATATTGGCAAACCAAGTTTTTGCTAATTTTTTTTTTAATAGAAGAATGGGAACAAGCATTATTTAGTGTTCACTAAACTGAGAGAAGCATTTTAGTATTCCTGCACCATGTTTGCTCTCAGCTGTAGATTTTTCTGGCTCATAGATGTATAGATTTTTAAAACCACAACTTCTAAAAAACTGAGTGGATTCCAGAATCCAATACACCCTTTCTGTGGTGAGAAAACTAGTGCTGTGTCTGGTCGAAACAAGAAAGAAATGAGCTTAGAGCCCTCTGTCATCTTTGGAAGATAAGTATCATAGTGATTTTCAAAAACGTCTTGTTTAAACTAGCTTTCTTGTGGATTTGTGTTGAGGGTGGGAGAACGGTCTTAGATAAGGATGGTCCCAACATTTAGATGCAAAGACCCAGTAAGTAAATATCTTATTTTTTATTAATGCCAAAGAAGCAGTTCACAGGTTACAATATGGAGCCAAAATTATATATAGCTACTGGCAAATGTCCGTGAAGCTTTTCTTCATGCATGCAGAAGGATTACAGTTATTATTGTATTTATAAAGTGTAACACCATTCATGTAGGAGTGCTGTGCCAAACCAAACCACATAGCCACCACCCCAAAGAGTTGTCCGCTTTAGGAGCACAAAGTAATACAGAATGAAGTACTAATAAAAAAGTGACAGGTGATCATCTGAACTGGACTGTAACATGGAACTGGGGGAGGGATTACACGAAACTAGAGAGTGATGGAGTTTGCATGTATTAATGGAGTGGCTGCGTCAAGCATAAGGGCAGCATAAAGGAGGCACAGAATTAAGAGTAAGTGACTTTATTTATATTTCCTCTTTGAGAAAACAGTGTGAAGAATATTCCCTACCGATAATTGCACCCTATTCTTTTTGACTGGGACACAGCTACTGTGTACCTGCACATTTGGGCTTGCCAGATGATAGTATCAGATATTTTGGTAACCTTCATTTTGTTAGGTTTAGGAGCTAAATAAAGCTACCCATTGCTCTTGGACCTCACAACATAGGAATTGCCATATGGACTCACACATGAACTGGGGTTTTCAAAGGAGCCCAAGGGAGACAAGCACCTGACACTCCTTTAAGCTCCTCTGAAAATCCCAGCACAGTCCAGTGGCTTGTCTCCTTACTTGGCATCAGATGCATTAGAGGAAGGTGCAAGAAGTGCCTTGATAGATAACTATGAAATAACCTGCCCATAAGGGAAATTTCTTACTAACTACAGACAGTTTATGTTTGCTTTATTCCCTGAAACATGAAGGTTTATTATCTTTTGAAAGGGTACTTTGTTAGATACATTAACACAATTAAACTAAGACGCTGATAAATATATACATTAAGAAGTAAAAGCACTATTTAACACACCATTCTCATATTCTTGTTTAATCTAGCTCTTAACATTTACTGGTATTTTCTCCCAAGCAGATACTGGAACAGACCGAATTTTCTTTCATACCTTTACATTATGGGTGGAAAAGAACAGCACTTTTAAGAAGCCACAGACTACAGCTGAGACTCTGAGTCAGAGAGATGGCCACGCTGCACTCATGTGGAAAAGAATAAGGTCATACACAGGGAAACCTACCAGATCCAGATGTGCTTCCAGTGAACTTGGGTGGTAAAAATCTGCTTAAAATTTGTTGATGCTCCAATCTGAATTAGGGTCTTGCAGCCTAATATTTTTCACAGGGTGTTCTGGGCCTGGCCTGACCTAGATGAGCAAAGGAATAGAACATAGGAAATTTTCCCACCTGGACAGTGTCCAGTTGCCCAAGGCTAGAAAGAACATTTTAAAAGCACACTTGGAAAATGACTGAAGGATTAGATTAAGCCATGCTGTGACTGTGTGTGTATGAGACAGGAAAGGAGAAAAGGTAGGCTAAGTAAGGAGCCTGCAGAAAAGGGGAGAGCACAACCCAATGGTTAGAAAAATGGATTGGGAGTCTGATATTCCTGGCTCTGCCATTCAGCCCAACCTCTCAGTCTCTGTGTCCCTGTCTGTAAAACAGGGATGATTACTGCTCTCCTTCTTTGGAAAGTGCTTTGAGATGAAGGGATGGAAAGGGCTGTATAAATTACAAGTATTAATAAGTATTGTATTTGCAAAGGACTGGATCTAGTCAAAGATACTTATTTGGATAGTATCAGCAGCATGTTAAATAAAAGTCGAGATACAGGGTGAGATCTTTTACACCCAGGGAAAAGGGCATGAAAGGACTCAAAGCCCTACATCTGTGTGAGAGGGAATTCCCTTGGCACTTGCAGTGAGGAAGATACTGTATGGCTCCCATCTGAGGACCTCTCGCCATTCCTGATTTACGGGACATGCTGGCAGCAGGGCTGGAAGGTGCGGGGCCACATCACTCAGTGCTGTGGGGGTCCCAGGCCACCCAGTAGTTCACAGTACAGTCCCACAAGGCTATTGTAACTTAGATAAGTCCTAGGCTTATCTAAATTATGTTAAGGGCCTCTCTGTCACAGCACCCCAGGATCAAGAGGGTGCCAGGGCAGCTTGAAACAACCATCCGGTAAGTTTTGCACTGCACCTCACTCCAGAGGCTGAGAATTTTGGCATGGAAAAGGTGGTCCTGATTTCCTAACAGATGTAAAAGGGGCTTGCAGTCAGACACAGAAATTAGAGATGGAAAAAATCTTCTAAAATCAGCTAGTCCATCTTCACTGGCAGTACTCTATATATAGCTGTGGAAGCAATGCATGGAGGCATGCATGACTAATGGTCACAAGGTGTCTGGCCCTTTTAAGGTGCAGGACTAAGGAAGGTGAGGTGATAGATTAATGGACACTTGGGCCTTACGACATGACCGAGAGTGAGAAGAGTCTGGTGTTGGAACCAAAGGGAGCAGGCATGTTCCTGTGGTGGCACTGAGCCTGACTCTGTAAGGAAAAGGGTAATTTGGGGACTCAGAGCCCTATCCAGAGCTGGAATTGACACAAGGCACACAGCCTAGAAAGGGCTAGGAATAGAGCCCAAAGAAGAGGCTAAAGAAAATCCCAAGGGCACATGTAACCTTCAGGTGGGCTAAAATTAATTAAATTGCCCTTCTCCAGTGCCTCACAGAAATACACCCCAACCCCTGTGGAGAAAAGCAGCTGGAAACCCAGTATCCAGTCTGTACAGGACTCACGGCGAAGCTTGCTCAGAGCTACACTCACACATTAAAATACTACTACAATAAACATAACAATGAACTTTATTAACTACTAACTAAATGAACCTTATCCTAAGAAAACAAACTACAATTAACCAAGAACAATCCCTTGCATGAAAGATACCCAAGAGTCCCAAAGTCTGTGTGGAGTTCACCCAACTCTCAGCTACAGTCTCTGTTCCAGTGTGGAAGCTTGAGTGGCAAGAAATAGCTGTCCTCTTCTTTCTTTGCTGGGATCCTCTGTAGCATTCCATGCAGGCTTTCTCTTCTCCTCTGCAACCAGCCCTCAGTCCCATATGCATGTCTGCAAGGTCTGTCGCAAATGACTCCTTTACATGGAGAAAACATCGTGTTCACTCCTGGCTCAGCTCCTCTCCAGAACACTGAGCACATGGTCTCCCTCAAGGCAGCTCCTGCCTGCTGTCTGCTCAGGCTGCTCATCATACCAGCAGGGTACACTGTGGAGCATGCTCAAATTGCTACCACTCCCTGCTTCTGGAAGTTTCCAGTTGTGGGTTGCTAATCTGCCCAACAACAGCAACCCACCCTCAGCAGGTCTCTCAGAGATAGCCTTTTCAGGCATATGGGTTACACACAGACAGTTTTTTGTTTGGTTAGACATTTCAATTTGGTCTCTTGGTACCCAGAAGGGGTTATGTTTGTTGTGATTTGGCCAGATTGCACAGACTGGTGTCTGGGAAGCTGAGGAGACTGACCTTGAAGAAGGAAACTAGCAGGGAGTGCCAGCTGCACTAAGGGACAGCTATACTCTTACGACAAGTTGGTTCTAAAAGTGGGATCGCTCTCATCACGGAGGGATTATGGGGCAGAAAGGTACAGATGCTTCCTTTGGCTGGGGAATCTCCACCTTCCCAGGCGATGTATGTACATATAGGTTGGATCTGGTGAACCCCTTCTAGGAAAAGGGAAAGGACTGGAAGACATTCTCATTGGAAGCATAAGAAAAGCAGGCACAAAGCAGGGCAATCCTCCTGAAGTTGTTACAGAGTGAGTAAAAGCCACACTGGTATGGCATACCCCTGCAGAGGCCCAGGAGAAATGCCCTGGTGTGCTTTAGGTGCAGAAAGAGGAAGCACATAAGGAGGGCCTGCCCCTTGAAGAGAAGAGAACGAATGCATGAGGATGGAATGTTTCTCATGTGGGAAGATAGGATACATTAAAAGGCTCTGTCCCACTAAGAGCTTGAACTTTGTGGAAAAGGACTGCAGGCAGGGGACAGTTAGGGACCCCCCAGCACAGAGATCAGATGGTGAATCTTGGAGTCCCTAACTGTCCCCCTTGCAACTTAGACAGTTGGAGGCAGAGAGGAACCCCTTAAAGAGCACCTCAGAGACAAATGAATCTGGAGAGCCAGAGTTCTGCCCTTCACTGGCACGGAACAAAAAGTTGAGAGGTATGAACTCAGAGGAAAAATTGTGCTGTTTAAGGGGTGAACACAAAGGCAGTTAAAGGACAGACTCTGCAGGTGTGGAACTACGAAGTATGGAAGAGCACAGCCATGAATGACCCAATTTCTGTAGCATAGAGATCCCAGTGTGAGTTATAGGAGATGCTCCTGGAAAGGGACTGGCAATAAAAAGACCTAGAGGAGACATGTGCTACACATGACTGGGTTATGGCACAGGCCAAGAAACAAGAATGGGAAGTGGTCCAGGCCAGGCTGGACAATGAGCACCAGAGACAACAGTTGGAGCCACAAAGTAGCCACGCCCCTATGATGCTTATGAAGACAGAATATCTGAAACCCCTCTTTCCAAGGGAGATGTGTTGGAGAGGTCAATGCATCTTCCATCAAAACCAAGAATGTTTGATTCTCTCATTAACAGGAAGATATTACTCTCAGCCACACCCAACAGCAATTTTTAATTTTTTCTTGCTGTTGTGAGGTGAAGTGGCCTCCCTCTGATGCTGACAGGAAGGAACCATTCCCTAGCCCCTCGTGGGCAGAGCCAGGCCGGGGCCCCCCATGCCAGAAAAAGAGAGGCAGAACAGGCACGGCCTCCAGCTCAGTTGAGGGAGAGCAGGGAAGGAGACAGACAATGCTCCTTTGCTGTTGGGCCCTGAACCAGGACCGGGCTGTAACGACCCCTGCCTCTGGAAGCGGAATACCCTGGGAAGCTGCTGGAAATGCCAGCTGCTGAGGACCCTCAGGACCTGTGAGTGATGAAGACCTACAAACAGGGAGTATCCCAGGGAAACCGGACATTAGTCCAGCCATGTTACTGAAACTACAGTTGGTATATTTTGATAAGATCCCCGCTGACCCAGAGGTGGAATTTCCCACCACTGTTAGGGTGTGCTCAGGTCTCCTGACAATCCTGATGCCATCCCCACCCCTGAGGTGGAAACCTCCCCGCTTGGCCAGACATCCTGCGTGTGTCTTTGCTGTCTGCTCCAGGAAGGGAGCTGGACCGCAGACTGTTTTTGCTCTGCCCTGCCTGGAGGACTTTAACTTCACTGTTCGCTGTTGTTCTGCCCCACCCAGGGGGCTGAGTCTGACCTATGAAATTGGTTCTCAGCCGCTAGTGGTACAGCAGCGTGGAGCGCCCTCTCTCTGACATGGACAGAGAGAAACCATTCAAAGCCACGACACTCGCCAAAACGAAAAACTGAACAAAAACTCATTTGACCCAAAACACTTTTCCAGTTTTTCATCATGTTTTCAGGTGATATTTACTTTTTAAAAAAATATTAAACAAATCGAGCTAAATTTCTACTCAAAACATTATTCTGAAATCAAAAGTACTGTTCATTCACTCAGAACTGCACTTTTCAGCAAATTTACCTATTTGACTGAAAACTTTTGCCCAGCCCTACATAAGTACCTAGAAAAGTAGATAGAGATAATAGGCCAGATTCTCAGCTGGTGTAAATTAAGATAGTTACTTTGAAATCAATGGAACTACACTGATTTATATCAACTAAGACCCTGCTCATTGTTCCAAGGTCTATCTACTGATGAGGCCAAGAGTACTAAGACACCAGATCCCATGTTCTTTGCTTTATATAAGAATGTAGGTAGATGGAAAATGTGCAATTTACTTGAAAGGTCACCATCAATATCTATTACTTATATGGTATCACTGGTTTCTGTTATGGGCCTGACCCAAGGTCCATTGAAGTCAATGGAAAAAACCTCACTGAGGTCAATGGACTTTGATTAAGGCCTAAAGTTAGAGGTGGTTTAACAGTTGTACCATATAGGTAAAGCTGTCGTCTCTCTATTTCCAAAGGTTGTGTTAACTAGTTTAATTAAACTGAGAAGCACAAAGAAATAGGAGTTCACTTTTAATGCCATATGGCCCAGCTTTCTCATGTAATACAGCTAAACACACACAGTTAGAAATGTGAGTTGTGTCTTGAAGGGTGCAACCCATAAGAACCACCAGGCTGGCAGAAAGAAACCACACAAGAAAAGTACAAATCATAAATTTGTGCATTATCCACAGAAAGAGAGCCAGTCAGGTTCACAAGGTCCTTGCAAGAAATGTATGGTATTATAGGAACCACAACAGATAGAAACAATGATTAACTTTAGGTATGCTGGCAGCTAGAAGTTTATTTTTGAACAGACAGACTCCTGTGGCACCTTTAAAGACTAACAGATTTATTTATCGCATGAGCTTTCTTGGATTTTCTCCCACGAAAGCTCATGCGATAAATAAATCTGTTAGTCTTTAAAGGTGCCACCAGACTCTGTTTGTTTTTCTGCAATAGACTAACATGGCTACCCCTTTGGAACCTGTTTGTTTTTGGTAAGACTAGGGAGCTATGTATGTTCTGTGTCTGCCAAGTGTTCTGTTTATTAAAGTGTACCTATCTGTTTGGACTGTCTTTAGTCAAATTGCAATGATAATGACTGCTGGGTGGAAAAGTGACCACCATCAGAAGAACCACCACTTTCTTGGAGCTCTTTCTGCGGTCCATTCTCAGTCCTGGTACTTCATGAAAGGGAACAACTAATGGCAAGTAAAATGTAAGACATTACTATCTATGGTCTTGTAAGCCTGGCACAGTCACCAAATGCTTTTGCCAGATTTTGACAAAAAGCACTTTCCAAAACTAACATTTTCAGGGTGTTCCACTACTCTTAAAAATAGCTGACTTTCTAGCAAGCAAATCCAAAAGGAAAAAATTTAAAGCTGACAGGTCTATGAAAACAATAATGTAAAATGTGTAGGACACAATAAAGCCGTGTACTTTCACTGCTTCTCTGCATTCAGACATAATCAGTGAACCTAGATTAAATCAACTGAGTGACCTTAGGCAAGATTAAATCAGTTTAGTGACCTCAGGCAAGTCCCAAAGGGAATTCAATCTACATATCACCAGCAGTCTGGCTTTTGCACAATTTAAAGCATCTGGAGCTCATCTTCACTCAGAAGCTAACATGTAATTTGAATTACCTGCCACTCACAAAGAAGACAGCTCCTCTAAATCAAGGGTGAACTTATTATTAGGTCTATGTACAGAAACTTGTAATACATGAGTTTTCATCATATCATAATAGGTTGGTTGGCAAATTACAGTTTTAAGTGCAGTTTATTTCTAAATATTTCCCAACTTAACAGGACACTGTCAATTTAACACCCCACTCCACACACACACTTATGTCGGAAATTTCTTTTTACCTGTTCTCACAGGTAACACAGACTCTATAATTGTAAGATACGGAAAAAAATTTTTTTTGCGTCTTCAATTTGTTTACTTAGTGGATTTTACACTTTTGTGTATGATCAGCTTCACGGCTTCCCCTATACAGTCAGTTTCCTCTGTTGATTATGTGAATCTTTCATGCAGCAATGTGGGGCAAAAAGCCTTAGAAAATAGGAAGCATGACTGTAAAAATCACAGAAATTGGCAGGAGATCTGAAGAAGTACAACACAGTAATTTTTACTCATATTTTACAATTAACTAGGTAACTGACAGCATCACTTGAAAAGTAAAATAAGGAACCAATTCTGTAAGTTATTTTGAATACAGGGAAAGGTCAACATGCAAGGAGTAATTTCTAATTTACAAAAAATACCAAGTTTTCAGAAATTAATTCATAATTATGTTATTAATGACAACAAACATCTTTATTTTCTATATCTTCCTTATAAACTTCCAGGCCTAATTTTCTATGAAATCTTCATAATTTCCTGGAGCTCAATCTACATGCTGATGTACCTTTTAATAATAACCTTTTAACTACTGTAAGAAGGATACTGTAATTTTAGTCACAGGCATTCACCCTTCCCCTGACTCTGGGGAAGAATTATTCCCAGATAGCAGCAAGAGATTGGTCTCCAGGAAAGGAACCTGAGTCGACAGAATCTTGATAGTAGACGGCATGGACAGAGACGAGTAGTGGCCTCAGGATGGATCAGCTACAAGTGACTTTGTCACCCAGCTAAAATGCTGGGTTGAAGGTTTTGCTTATCTTCTGTGTGGACTTTTTCTGTTAATAAATAAAAACCTACACATTAGGTGCTCTTTAGTATCTGAGGTCTCCCGGACTTGTTTATACTCTGTGGCTGTGTCTACACTTGTTAATTTAGGTCGACTTAGCTAAGTCGACTTAACAAAGTTGACTTTAAATTGACTTTATTAAGTCGACTTAGCATGTCCATACCTACATTTTAAGTCGACTTAGGGGGGACCCTACAAAGTGGACCTAGAGCATCCACACCGGATGCCTAGGTTGAGTTCTAGGGGCTAGGTGGACCTGGGACTGGTCCACGGTGGCAGGGGGGGCACCCCTTGCCAAGTGCCAGGAGGCTCAGCCTTTGCCCCATTGTACCTTGGTACAATGGGGCAAATGGACACAGGGACCCTGGCAGGGCATAGGGACAGGGTGGGCAGGGCTCTGCCCTGCCCTGTGGTGGGGCATGCCAGGCTCTCCCTGTGCCAGCCCCCCTGGCAGGGAGGGCAGTGGGGAAGTCCTGGAGAGCCCAAAGTCAACTTAGAGTCGACTTAGGGCTACTCCACATCTACACTGGCTTAAATCAACTTTAGAAAGTCGACTTAAGCAGACAGTCGACTTAAAAGTAGGTTTAACAAAGTCGACTTAATTTTTCCTTAAGTCGACTTAAGCAGCTGCTTAAGTCGACTTAAGGAAAGTGTAGTGTAGACTCAGAGTAAATTAAGTCGACTTAAGCAAGTTTAAGTCAACTTAATTTACAAGTGTAGACACACCCTGTGTGAGGGGAAATCAGCATGGGTTTTACTCATGGTGCCATGACTAATAGCAAGGGGGTACTCTGAGGTGGCCAGTCCTATAACAATGCACCCCTAGAAAAGAAGCAACAAGTGAACACAACTAAAGAACATCAGACGGGCTGAGCCAAATTCATCACTGCTTAATCCAGCTGAATTGCCTCAACTTTTTTTGCGGTAAATTGCAAAGAATTATGGATGAAGATGCATGATGCCTGGCACCCTTCCTGCTCGAAAGAAAAGAATTTCTAGGATGGAACAGTAATATTTATATCATGGAGGACAAAGCTACTTGAATTGGTAACTTGAAGCTTGCATCCTATTCTGTATGTACCCACTGTGTATAAATGGAACTTCACTGACTGCAGCATTAATGGGGTCTGCTCTAGGGGAACAGCTTGCAGAATCTGTATTTTAGGTGTAAGATATTGAGAGTAGGATAGAAAAAAGACAATCTGAAATTGTTCAATTTGTAGCAATGAAAGAACAGTGTGAATACACAGATGAACTCATGCATCTGTGAAAAATAGGATGAATTTGTCTTAATATTTTTTGCTTTCTTTCCCTCGTAGAAAAAGTGGAAATAACAATCTTGTAATTTTGGCACAAATGTCATTTAAACTGTTCCATTTATTCTGTGTTTTTACTCAGGTCCTGGCGATGTGAAGAATCTTTATCGCTCTTCTTAAATAAAAGTTTACTTGTTCCTTTGCACAATACGAAATAAAAGTATATCATGAGACTCCTCTGGTATTATCAGAGCAAAAGTATACCTGAATACATTTTATATTATAAATTTTTACATATAGTGTTCTACAGTGTCAGGAAAATTCCAAGGGACTTATGCCACAACTACTTTACAGCTCCAAGGAAAGAAAGGAATATTGATGAAAGTTCTGTAAGAAACCTTTCTGAAATCTACACCAACTATAATAAACAAACAGGTCGAGAAGGTCAGGTGGTCAGACGTGAGATCACCTAACAATTTTAAATGGTCAAATAATTAGTTTTTATAGAACATACTATGGTATCAGGAAACATTTACTAAAGCAGGATTTCTTCCAGTGCTCTATGGGTTGGGCTAAACTGTGTAGACCTTACTCAGACAATGTTAACAATAGCACCTATTGAAAGTTTGCTTGATCAAGAAATAAATTTTGGGGAGAAAAAGAAAAGGAGGGTGGAGGAAACTGATTATGCCTTTAACTCGTTCTCTGACTTTCTTAGTCTCTGCACTGCACCAGTGATGCTTTCCTCAATGCCTCCTACATGTCTGTCCCTCACAAACAACCCCAGACTTTCTTTCATGCTTCTCTTTACGCCTGGAAGGCCCTTCCAAAATATATTTGCCAAGCCTCCACCCTCATCTCATTAACATCACTACTGGCTTTTATACTTAATTACTTTTTAACTGCCAAGGCTTTTGGTTGCATAAAGTGATTTAACATGTTAGCATATATCCATAACCTGTGACTCCCCCTCTCCTCTGCCCCCTTCCTGTTATTTATTTTTAGCACAAAATGACTTCCTTTTATTTTTCCACAGTTGTTGTTAGAAAAAACCTGAGTACCACACATGTCTGAGTTAATAATTAGCACATGCAAGACTATGAATGATTTATGGAAGTATTATGCTTCCCATTTGTGGGTGGGCCTGATTCAATCACCACTAAGTATGCAGGCCTCTTGATGGAAGTTGTGTATGTGTGGAGCAGCTAAAAAACTAAGTCCAGCAAAAAATGCACACATATTCATAGACAAATGAAGAAACTGTTATGGTCCCCCCCTCTGTTATTTAAATATTGAAAATACTTGTATTGTAACGTAATGTTCAAAACAACAAAACATTTTGTTTTGTGCATCGTAACTACATAGGGCTTTCTAGATCAATATACACTATTCAGTGCAACCTTGAGGAACACAGTGATAGAAGGGGTAATGGACACCATGTTTAGACAATGAAGGGAAGTGTCAGAGTAATAAATGTTGGATGATGTGGCTGCTGTGGATCACGAGGAGTTTCTGATTACTGAAGCATGGATAATAAACATTGGACTGTGTATCTTGAATGGTGCCTCAAGAGGAAGTGAAAGCCAATGTAGAACAGGTGCTCTGACTCCAGCTCTGACCACCAAGTGGGCAGTCATGGTCTGCACTAGAAGAAACTTCCACCTGAGCTTCATGGTAGCCCCAAACGTAGCACATTGCACCCATCTAATATGGACATCAACAAACATTTGATAACGTATTAGAGAGGAATGGTTGCAACTTAATACCTAACCACAGATGACATAAGGCCCTTCTAACCACGGTTATTAACTGAAAATTCAAGGAGCAGCTAGGATTCAGGCGGTCGCCCAGACTGCTCACTGTATTGACAATGTCGGCATATACCATCTCAGCCATATCCTCGAGACACACTACCAATCTACACATTTTAAAATTTTCTTATTTAATATAGCCTCTTCTGGCAGCAGATGTTCTGTCTAGATTTTCTAAGCTATGGGTTCTTTTAACGTACACTCGTAAGACTGCGCATGATACCCACTAAATGACCATGTTCATCTTTCTTAACTCTATTGGTCCTAAGGAACAATCTTTTATTCTAATCTTAAAGTCTGCCATTTGTAGTAATATAGAACTTTTGTAATATATGGTATTTTCAGATTGCCTAGACTTAGGTCTTGTCTACACTAGGAAGTTTTGTCAACAAAAGTCAGACTTTGTCAGCAAAACAGTCCTAGTGTACACACCAGACTCCCCTCTTTGCCAACAAAACTGCCCAGTTTTGCCAACAAAATAACATCACCAAAATCAGCGGCACAGGGCTTTTATTGGCAAAGTTAACGTGGCGCAGCGTCATTGTAGCATAGACATAGCCTTAGAGTCTGTATCCCTCTTTTCTTCTCCAGATTACTCAAATTGTAGTAGTTATGCCAGAGAACTTCTGCTGTGTCATGAAGAAAATGCACTTTCAACATTTGCTTGGTGGGGAAAAAGCTGCTTGACATTAAATGAAGAGGATTTAAATAAAGTATAAGAAGAGTGAAGGTAAGGCAAATGTATTATTTTCTCCCATTTGTAGCAATTACAGGAGAAAAAAGGTCCAAAGGGGTAGCTGTGTTAGTCTATTGCAGAGTCCTGTGGCACTTTTAAAGACTAACAGATTTATTTATTGCATGAGCTTTTGTGGGAGAAAAAAGGGGAGAATAACCCTTTCCACTCCTTTAACTTCTAAAAATGGAGATGGTAAAGACATAATTAACTAAATCAGTGTGGTTGTGTAGTAGTTCTCATCAAGAGAGAGTAAAGGAGTGGCAAAAATGGGGTTCACAAAGGAGAACTTACACCCAGCTCTTTGCATAATTTACATGGCACCTATTCATACATTTATCAACTAACTTGATTCGCACAGAATGATACCCTGAATGGAGTCTAAATTCATGTCACATGGGAAGAGATACAAGAAGGCAGCACAAGCAAGCTTTAGTCTGAGAGGCTGCGTCTACACTGGTAAGTTAAATCGACTTAAGCTTGACTTAAGTCGACTTAATGTGCCCTGCGTCTACACTACACTTTGCTTAAGTCGACTTAAGCAAAATAAAGTCGACTTAATGAAAATTAAGTCGACTTTATTAAACCACCTTTCCACTCGACCTAAGGCTTAATTCAACTTTCTAAAGTCGAATTAAGCCAGTGAAGCCCTGGGGTAGCCCTAAGTCGATTTAGGGCTACCCCAGGACTACACCAATGCCCTCCCAGCCAGGGAGCCATTGAGGACATAAAGAATACAACCATTGTATCCTTAATGGCTCATCAGTTTACTCCCTGGGACCAGATCACCTGGCAGATTCCTTAACATTAAGGAGACAATGGTTGTTCACACCCTCCCATCTAAGACATTTCTCCAGAATGACACAAGTTAAAGTATGGATATAACATCAAATTCTTAACTTCTAATCGAAATAGAATTCCTAGACATAAATATATAATCATTCCCAGCAAATTACTACCTTTCTATTGATACCAAACATGACATAGTTCCTATGGATTATAGCATTTATGAGATATCCATAGAAAATAATATCATAAATGCTTCCCTAAATCCACACAACACCACACACAGGGCTCTGCCCTGCCAGGATCCCTGTCCCCCTTTGCCCCATTGTACACAGGGGGTGCCCCCCCCGCCACTGTGGACCTGCCCAAGGTCCCCCTAGCCCCACAAAGTCGACCTAGAGCATCCAGTGTGGATGCTCTAGGTCGACTTTGTAAGTTCCCCTTTAAGTCGACTTTAATTTTAAGTGTAGACACACTAAGTCGACTTAACTAAGTCGCTTTTAAGTCGACTTAGTTAAAGTCGACTTAAAAGTGCAAGTGTAGACATAGCCAGAGAGAGAGAGACCACAAGAGAAGCTATAGATACCATCATTATAATAAAAAGTTGGCCATCCTGGGAAGAAAAACTATGTGCTTTGTAAATCTCCTATATTATAGAGCAGAAGTCGGCAACCTTTTCTGGCCACCATGCCAGCCCCGCCTACCACACCCTCAGCAGCTGCCGGGGCCAGCAGGTGGTAGGGGTGGAACCAGGGACTCCTTCTCCCTGCTGGCCCCGCCCCCCATGTGCGGAGCTCCTGTCTCCTGCTCGCCGCGCTCCCTAGCTGGGGGCAGGGCCAGCAGGGGCCAGGAGCCACGCATGCCGCGGCTTCTTTTCCCCAATGGCTGCGCTCCCCAGAGGGGGAACGGGAGTCGCAGTGTGCGCACGGCTCTTGCAGCCCCAGGCCCCACTGGGGAGCCGGGCCAGTGGGAGGAGCAGCAGCGGCGCTGCATGCCACTCCGAACAGGCATGCATGCCAGGTTTGGCACACATACCAGTGGTTGCTGACCCCTGTTATAGAGTAAAACATTCTTAATAGAAAGATGGACCCCCTCTTCTTTACTATCACCTCATATCTTAAAATGTTTCTATATTAAAGTGACCCATTTATTAAGCTGCATTACAATATATTCCCAGCTCATGCATTGTCCTCCTCACAGATCTAATCTCTTTAGTCTGTTTCAGATGATCTTTGCCCCTTTGCAGCATGAACTACAAAATATTCAATCTCTGTTACACTGTTTTTCTCTTTCAAGATTATGAATCATTTTATCTTCTTATAATTTATATAAAAACGTTATTTGTTTTTGTTCCTGTACAACCTTTGCATCAACACACATCACAGGAGTTATTTTTGAAAGACCCTGCTACATTCCCTTTATTTGGAATATATTTCTTACTAAGAGTAATATTAAAATATAGATAATACTATAAACGAATAAGACTGCTGAATTCAGATGTTCACACAGCTCGATTCATTGAACTCCTGAGTAAGACAAACATATGTTTTACATTTGCTTTCATGCTACTGTATTTATTTAGCTACTCTTGTATGGGTAAAATTCAAAGTAAAAGAGAATGTATGGCAAGACCAGGAAACAAATCAAGAGAACTGGATTTTTATCCGAAAAAGTTCCCTTTAACAGGAGTAGCTTTAATACCACCATTTCTTCATGAAAGAAAAACATCAAAGCACTGAGCAGGACTAACTCTTCAATCTTGAAGTTCTTTAAGTGCAAACATTAAAACAATGGTGTAAAAACATTTTTGTTTCATAAAACAAAATAAAAAACTATGGTGCATTCTGACACTAATTCTGTCTTTTTATCTTACAGCAAAACTAAATTCAGGAGAAATTAAGTAATGAATCTTTGGGGTGAAATCATGTTAATTGAACCAATGAGACCTGGCAACTGGTTACACTTGTTAAAACAATTTAATAACATGAGGATGTTGCCCATCAGTCAGTTATCAAGGTAACAACTGGCAATGGATTTTTTTCCCCTCATGACAATTTTATGATGCATTGTCAGATTCTGATATAAAAGCAGCTATAGTGTTAAACCTTTTCCTGGTGACACATTAAATGGATTTGACAAGTACAGAAAATCATTAACATAAATACAAGTGTGCTGTTGCCATAAAAAAGGGTTACTAACTGTTCCGTAACTGTAGTTCTTCAAGATATGTTGCTCATGTCCATTCCAATGTAGGTATGTGTGCACCATATGCACCATTATTGGAAGCTTTTATGTAGTGGTATCTGCTGGGTTGGCTCTGATGACCCCTGGAGTGGTGCCTCATTGCCTCTCAGTTGCTTATTACCAGCAACTCCGAAAAAGGGACAGGTGGGCAGGTTTTGGAATGGACATGAGCAATGTATCTCAAAGAAGAACAGTTATGGAAAGATTAGTAACTGTTTTTTTCTTCTTCAAGTCCTTGCTCATGTCCATTCTAATGTAGATGAAGCCAAGAGTTGGGTAATGGGATCAGAGTTTCGCTATGATATGGACTAGACGAGCACTGGTCCAAAGGCTGTCATTACTAGTGTGTTGCATGATGGCAATATGTGTAGTAAATGTGTGGATAGATGATTAGATCACCATTTTGCAGATGTCTAAGATCGGCATCTGTACCACAGAAGACACTGACAAAGCTTGAGACCTTGTGGAGTGTGCTGTTAACTGAGGATGTGGTACCTTTGTTAGATCATAGCACATGCATAGCAGGACATGATCCATGAAGAGATTCTCTGAACAGAGAAACAAACAAATTTAGTCTTCAAAAGGGACACAGGACTCCTTGTTTGTTTTGTTGAACTAGACTAACATGGCTACCTCTTTGGAACTTCTGAACAGAGAGTGAGTAACCTTTCATTCTGCCTGCAATAGCTATGGAGGGTTGAGTGGTTTTCTGAAACGGTTTGGTCCTTTCTATGTAGAAGGCCAGTGCACGTCGAACATCTAGGGAATGGAGTCTCTCTTATTCCCTTGTGGCATGCGGTTAGGATAGAAATATGGGAAGAAAAAAGTCCTGACTACTGTGGAAGTGTAAGGCAACGTTAGGGAGGAAAAACAGATGTGGTTGAAGTTGTACCTTATCCTTAAAGGAGACCATAAATGGCGGTTTAGAGGTAAAGGCCTGAATTTCTGAGACTCTTCTGGCCAAAGAAGAAAACTACCTTCAATAATAGGTAGAAGAAGGAACATGTTACCATTAACTCGAATGAGTCTTGCCAACACCAGAATGAGGTCCTAGGGAGGCAGAGGTTGATGCAACTGAGGGTATAGACACTCTAACCCAGGGGTCGGCAACCCGCGGCTCCGGAGCCGCATGCGGCTCTTCAGCCTCCTTGTTGTGGCTCCCTTCGGCCTTGACCAGGGGTCCTCAAACTACGGCCCGTGGGCCGGATATGGCCCACCAAGGTCATTTACCCGGCGCCCGCCCCTGCTGCAGCCTGCCCCATGCGGTCGGGGCAGCGGGGTGACCACGGCCGGGGCAGGCTCCCGGGCTCTCACCCGCCGGCCGCCTCGACTTCCCAGCCCGGAGCCGACCTGGCCCCGCTCCGCTGACAGCCTCGGCCTCCCAGCAGGGGGCCAGGATCGGTCTCCGTTGCCGGGGTCTGCTCTGCCCTGCCGGGACTGCTTTCGAGTCCCCGCCAGTGTTCCCTCTAAGCTGCGCAGACTCCTGCTGCGGCCAGGCTGGGGAGATTCAAATCTCCCGCCCTGAGCATGCTCAGACAGAGCGTGCTCAGGGTGGGAGCAGCCTGGCCCAGAAGCGGCTCTGCCGGCCGTCCCTGCAGCTCCAAGCCTCCGGCCAGGTAAGGGGGCTGGGAAGGGGCTGGAGGGAGGCCTGGAGAGGGGAGGAGGGGACAAGGAGACTGGGTGGGGGCTGGGTAGTGGTGGAGGGGACTATGCACGGCAGGAGTGGGGACTTCGTGGGGGGCTGGGGAGGGATGGATGAAGTTAGAGGCCTGTGGAGGGGGCATGGGGACAAGGAGACTGGGTAGGGGCTGGGTAGTGGTGGAGAGGACTATGGGCAGCTGGAGGGGGACTGGGTGGGGAGCTGGGGAGGGATGAATGGAGTTAGAGGCCTGGAGAGGGGTGGAGGGAACATGGGGACAAGGAGACTGGTGGGGGCCGGGGAGGGGTGGAGGGCAGTATTCCCTCTAAGCTGCGCCGGTGCGCGGCCATGCAGCGGCCGTCGCAACCCCCGCACAGCACGGACGGACCCCCGCACAGGCCGGCAGCCCCCCCTGCCCCCTCCAGACCCCCAGGGCTGCGGCTTTGCTGTGGAGATCCGACCTGAACCCGGCCTCTGGGCTGGCCCTCCCTGCCCCCGGGGTGGAGCAGGCAGGCTCAGGGCCAGGGCATGTGCGCGCGCCTGCCTGCCTGCCCGCCTGCCCCATGCGGCCAGGGCAGCAGGGCGGCCGCGGCCGGGGCAGGCTCCTGGTCTCCCACCCACCGGCCGCCTCGACTTCCTGGCCCGGGGTCGGCTCTGCTCCGCCGACAGCCTCGGCCTCCTGGCACAGGGCCAGGATCGGTCTCAGGTGCCAGGGTCTGCTCTGCCCTGCTGGGGCCGTGTTCGGGTCCCCGCCGCCAGCAGCCTCGGCTTCTTTCTTTCTTTTTTTTTTTCTTCTTTGCCTTCCTTTCTCTTCCCTCCTTTCTCTTCTTTGCCTTCCTTTCCCTTCTTTGCCTTCCTTTCTCTTCCCTGCCTTCCTTTCTCTTCCCTCCTTTCTCTTCCCTGCCTTCCTTTCTCAAAAAGGCCTGCATAGTTCAGTGTTTAATTTATTTCAAAGTAGGCCTACACATGCACACTGCACTTCTGTTTGTTGTATTCTGTTGTTGTAACAGGTAAAATTAAAAAAAGATTAAAACTTTTAAAAGTTTAGAAGCTGTGTTATGTTTTGCGGCTCCAGACTATTTTTCTTTAGTGGAAGAGGGGGCAAAATGGCTCTTTTGATAGTAAAGGTTGCCGACCCCTGCTCTAACCCTTTCAAGAATTGAGAACAGATGGGATTGGAAGGCTGAGTGGCTGAGACTGTGGCCAAGTGAATCACTGAGAGACCTTCCTTCTTCAAGGGAGCCTTGCTTCGCAGTCTGGAGGCCCAGCAACATCAAGTTGGCATGGGAATCTTTCAAGCTATAAAGCCGTGCATCTGTTGGAGAAGAGGAATTGTTCCTTGAATGGTGGGGTTCTCCACTGTCTGCTGGACCTCATGGGGGGCAAGTCTGAGGACTGAAGCCAGAAGCTTCATCTCATTACCAAAGCTGTGGCCACGGCACGTCCTGCCTCATCTGCAGCATACAAGGCCGCCTGGTGAGATGCCTTGGTTACAGCGTTGCCACTCCTTTGCCAAAACTGCAAACTCTGATCTGGGTTCGGATGGTGGAATTCCTTAAATTTCTATATGTCCAACCAGGAGTTACAATTATAACAACTTAAATGAGCCTGGTGGATTGAAATCTTCAAGTGGAGCCAACACCCTTCCCCCGCCATGGAGCATACTTTCCTCCCTAACAGATCCAAGTTCCTGACCTCTTTGGCCTTAGGTGATGGACCTTGTTGCCCTTCTCTCTCTTGCTCATTGGCTGTGACGATGAACAGGGATCCTGGTGGAAGGTGAATATATAGATATTCCTACTTCTTCAGGGGGTACAAATATTTCTTCTCACCCCATTTTGCCATGGGCTGGAAGGATGCAGGACTTTGCTGCAGGGCTTTTATTGGCTGCAAAATAGGCTCTTTCAGAAGTAGGGCTACGCTTGCCAGTCCAGAGCATGTAAATATCTTCACCAAGATCAGGGCTGATTCCATAATCTCCTTTACTTTTAGGTCGAGGTTCTCAACCATCCTATGCAAAAGGTCCTGATGAGCTTTGTAATCATCCTGCATCAGTGCTATGAATATGCCCATGATTGCCTCGTCCAGAGAAGAATAGGAGGTGGCTCAAACTGTCTTGGGGCCTTGCATTTACTCCTGCACTGACGCCCCCCATCCCACGGGGGTATCCTAGGTGTCTACTACTTCTGCCCTCAGAAATGAACCCCTCACCACTGGGGAAGATGGGGACAGTTCCTCCTCAAAGGGTGCTGAGTGCAAACGTCCTGTGTACGAGCCTTGGAAGACATGAGTTGCCCAAGGGGCCCACATTGGCCACTGAAGTGGCATCTGCCACTGGGAAGGGGACCATGCTGTGGGACCAGCCCCTGAGTCATGGCTACACGTTTCTGGCCTGCCTCATGCCTGTTCCTTCATAACACACAAGGCTCTAGCTGAGATTTGGAGCCATAGGACTCTCTCCTGGGTGACCATGGAGGAACAGGGCTCCTCAGTGACAGTACCAGAAGGATGAGCACTGCCATGGTGGGGGGTAGTGCTGCAATTTGAGGCTGCATTGGAACCGCAACCGGTGCCAGCCTGGTGGTGGTTGTCACTGAGTCAAGCCTTACGAAGCTGAGTGAGAGAGGAGTCGGTTTCTTAGCATCATTGGTGGCTTGTTCAAGATTGGGACTTGTCTCCATGGAACAGGGTCCTGCAGTGCCATGGCTGTCCTTTTAGGGCCACAACTGAGGGGAGATGGAGGCACTGGGAGGGTTAAGAGATTCCTCACAGGCACTGCTGCCTCATATGCCTCTGGCATTGATGGTGCTCCCAGTGTTGAGTCTCCTCCATCACTCACGCTCAGAGGGGAGTCCAGGTGCAGCGGACTCAATGGATCCCCCTTTGGGGATGGAGTCAATGGTGTCAGCTGGTTAATGAGCATCTGAGAGTGGTTTGCAGAGATCTCACGCTCCAGGATCTTCCTTGTTGAGGAATGCTCTCAATCTGACTTTTTAGTCTTGGGGGAGGGGGGGGGGGGATGCACAGGCAATGGGGAGTGGTGCCACATCATCCGGGAAGCATGTTTACAGGGGTGGTAGCCAGTGCAGGGGATCCCAAGCCACGGCAGAGCTCTCTAATTGTATCCAGGGCACTCCTAACCAAGGATGTACTTGGTGCCAGATTGGGTTTCTGCTCTGAAGAGGGGAGAAGTGCTGCCTTCTTTAGAAAGAATTTGAGTCTGCTATCAATGTCCTTCTTGATTTGGGATCTAAAGTTCTTGCAAATCTGGCACCTTGCCTGAATGTGTCCTTCTCCCAGGCACTTCAGGTACCTGTCATATGGGTCTCTTACTGGTGTGTTCTTTGGGAGAATCACACTCTGTTTAAAGCCCTGGGATAGAGGCATACCCCAGATCCCTACGTGGGCTAGCCTTGCAGGGTGGGTATTCCAAGTGCCCTAACTAAGTGCTTAATTTAATTGACTATTTACACTGTATTTACAATCTATTTACAGGAACAACACAACTAAGGAATACTGCTTGCAAAGCAAGAGATGAGCAGCATTTCAGCGGCCATCACAGATGGAAAGAAGGAACTGAGGGGGCGACGGGGTGGCAGCTGCTTATATACTGCACTATGAGGGCGCCACTCCAGATGGCACCAGAACTAAACTAGGAAATACCAATAGGGAAAAGCTTCCGGTAACAGTGCCTGCAGTGTGTGCACACCTATACTGGAATGAACATGAGCAAGTGCTTGAAGAAGAACTTCAAAAAAATAAAAACGTGTGTTTATAATTTTGATTGCATGATGGATTTTTGCTTATACATGAGCATGCATAAATGTATAATTTACTTTGATTTAAAAAATGCACTCATTTAAGTTCTGGGCATTTGTGCACAATCTTAATAAAAATTCCATACAACACATGGGGTGCGTCTACACTTATAAATTAAGTCGATTTAAGCAGGCTTAAGTCAACTTAATTTAATCCACATCTACACTGGGCTTTCCTTAATTTGATTTAAGCTGCTCCTTAACTCGAATTAAGGAAAAACTAGTTTGAATTAATAACACCTAGTTATAATTCGAACTAATGTCTCAGTCGACTTTTTAAAAGTCGACTTAGCCAGTGTAGATGCCCTAAGTCAGCTTGGTCGACTTAGGGCAGGGGGCACAAGGGAGCACCACTTGGCTTCCTGGCAGAAGGGAGCCCCTGTGGCTCCCTTGTCCCCTGGGGAGCCCCTGCTCCCTTCTCCCCAGACCTGCGGCTTCCCTGCCAGGGGAGCCGCGGTCCTGGGGAGAAGGGCTCCCCAGCCAGAGCTCCAGTGGGAGGGGATCCCCCACTGGAACCCTGGCTGGAGAGCCTGGGAGGCGGGCAGCTGGTCCTGGCAGAGCCAGCCATGCACCAGCTGACTCTGCCGGGACCAAGAAGCCGCTCCTGGCGTGTCCCGGCGGAGCCAGCTGGCACACGGCTGGCTCTGCCGGGCTGTGGAGTTACGGGCAGCTCTCCCGGCTCCCTTCTCTCCAGGACCCCCGGCGGGTCCTGGCAAAAAGGGAATGGTGGGAAAGAAAAGGGAGAGAAGGGAGCTGGGAGAGCCGCCTGCAACTCCTCGGCCTGTGTGCAATTGCCGGCACTCCAGCTCCTGGGAAGCCTCCGCAGGGGTCCCTTCTCTCCAGGACCCCCGTGGATCCCGGCAAAAAGGGAGCAGCGGATCCCGGCTAGGAGGGAACCCCGCGCTCCCTCCTAGCCGGGACTGCGCTCTAGCTCCCAGGAAGCCTCCAGATCTAGTGTCAGAAACTAAAATCTTTCCTTTTACCCCTGTCCAATATTCAGACTCTCCCAGCACCTCTTCACCATTGTCAACCCCTGGAAGAGGTGGGGAACAGATAAACCTTGTAGTGTGACTATAAGGTCACCAAATACTTGTTCTTGCAGAGGAACAGGATAAGATGGGAAGGGAAGATTGTTTCAGAGTAGGGTGCCCTTCTTCCAGGCTCCTCTACTTTAAATAAGGGAATTGTCAATTCCAGTGGCTTGATCAGAGTTGAGGAAAAAGGTGACCAATATACAAACCACTCTGAGCTGACAGGCAAAAAATAACACCTGAAACTTCTGTCAGAGAGTGGCTGGCTGTGAAGGCAGATAGTAAAGCACTGTTGTAATATGCTGCTTATTGGAAATACTACTTAATAGGCATGCAGATATCTTTTGTGCTAGCTGACATTACTCAATTTTTTCAGGATGTACACACCCATGGAGCTCATTGCTATAACCTAGCCTCAAAGTGACCAAGGCATGTCATATGTAAGTGCTGTCTTAGAATGCAAATTATTTGTAGCAGGGGGCTGTCTTTTTTTTTTTTTTTTTTTAAAGTATCAGTGCTTTGCCTAGCACAATAGGGTGGTAACTAGCGCTGGCTGGGAACTTTTTGCTAAAACGTTTTTTGATGGAAATAATGTCTCGACAAAATCATGACTTATCTTGGGAAACATATCAATTTTGAATAACCTTTCAGCAAGAAGGTTTCTGAAGCTCAGGATGGAATTTTGGGATGGAACCAGGGAGAGAATCCTCAGAATAGCCAACAGCCCGATGGTTAGGGAACTCAACTGGGATGTGTGATGCCCAGCTTCAACGTCTTGCTCTGTCCAAGTGCCGGGTGAGGGTCCCAACCATCGGACTATTCAGGGCTGGGGTCTTTCTCTCTTGCTGGCTTTCATCATAAATTCAATACTGGTTCTAAGAAACCTATCTGATGAAAGTTTTGTCAAAAATCAATAGTGGGGTGCATGGGCTGATTCAGATCAGAGACTTGAATCTGGGTGTCCCATACTCCATATAAGTGCCCTAACCTCCCAGGCTACTGAATACTCTGGTGCTCTGTAAAAAATTCAAGCTTTGGTTTCACATTGGAACAGAAAATGTGCTGAAACCTAGACATTTTTCACTACACCAACTTCTTGTTTTCTAGCCAACAGCTCCCATAATACAAATAATAATATTAATAATAATGGATAATTGTGCTGAGGTGCACATCTACTTTTTCTGTTCCAATGTGAGAGATCCTAGGCTAGGATTGTGATATGGATTTTGGTTTCTTAATCTAATTATTCTGTTTAATAATCTATTGCTCCAAGCAGCAGAATGAAAAAGTAAAATGTCCAGTTCTGTGCAATATATAACCATTAGAAAGAGCGAATTCCCATTCTACTGTTGGAAGTATCACCAATAGCATCCCGCTCCATGGTTAACAGAATTACTAAAGGGTTTAGCTTGTCAGAATTGCCACAAGGCTCTATAATTAAGTGTCTCTCAACTATTTTTTCTTATTTTCACTTTATTTTCCAGGACTTAAAATAAGATTCCACAGGCAGAAGGAAAACCACTGATTACTCTTGCTGTCAGAAAGGGTAAGTAGAAAAAATTAGGTTGAACAGAACAGGACACTTGGGCATTTAAAATAAACCTAGAATATGTGTGAAAATGGTCTAAATTCTACATAAAACCTAACTGAGTTTACACAGATAATATACAATCAGCTTAAAAGCTGCCATAAAAAGTGTTAACTTAATTTAAATTTAACTGGCTAAAAGCCACTTTTTCTCCTAAAAGACAGATTGATATGAGCATTATCTCAGTAGTTGTAAGCATCTGAGTCCAAATTATATCCCTTCCATCTTCTTTGTAGAGGGCTGGGAAAATCTAATGGGTAAACACTGAACTTCTATTTTAATCTTTATACAAGATACTATCATTGGCAAAGCTGAAGAAAAGAAAATTCTTCTTATAGCCCCATTTAACTTCAGACGGATGTGCATGGTACAAAGCCAGTGAAGTGAAAAATAGGTTCTGGCAGCACATTCTTCCTACCTTGAGTAGTATTACAGTTTATCATTGGGGTTAGCTATTCCGTACAGGAAATAGGGGAAGTAGTGTGGTGTTGTCTCAGTATAAATTCACAGATACTTCATAGAATTCTTTGGCAAATTCTCAATATAGACTAAAAAGCATAAAAAGTGGCTTTATTTTAGGAATAGATTCATCTCAAAGGATCTGCTAGGGAACTCAGAGAAGGGGAAGCCTAGGCTTGGGTTAAAATAGCTAGTTTATTCACTTCTTCACAGGGCACAATAGCTTTACTCATTCACTCCACAAGTCATTTGCTAATTTTGCACCTTGGAAATGGTCAGACACACATACAAATTAACATCAGTTGCCATCCTACAGCCAAGGAGGATCAAATGGCTGCTATTCAAACCAAATCATAGTTAAAACATTTTCAAAAATGTTTTATAACATCTATTGATAGCAGCTTCTCTGATAATACTGTAATCAAAGGGCCTTATTTTCTCTCACTCTCAGTAATTATTTCTGCAAGCTGGGATACTGGATGCAATGGAACAAATTACACACATTCTACTCAGCAAAGAGTTGCAGAACCAGCCCTCCTTGATCTGCAAAGCTTTTTTCCTAATTAAAACTATGATTCATAAAATCTCTTTCTGAAATTAACCCTATACCAAATTTCAAAACTCTAATCTATCCAACAAAATACAAACTTCGAGCAAACACTTTTGCAAATAATTCTAGCAGTAGATGTAGAGTTCATTCAGTACACTTTCCCTAAATCCTGGATTATTGTCCTTTACCAAAGGGTTTTAGATAACATCATTAATTTGTGAAGGTAGGGAAAAAATGGTTTAAAGCTAACATTATGGACCAAATTCATCCCAATGTAAATCTACTGAAACTAATGGAGAGGCTTCAGCAATTAATTAGGTTTTCTGTGTTTAACACTTTTCATTTGATTTAAGAATAAAAAGTTGCTATATTTCTTGACACTTTGTTTATAATTAATTAATCCAAACAATAGCATGAGCATTTATATCTGTAGGATTCCTACTGGGAATAATGGATTACATAGACTATAATGAAATGAAATATTAAATGTAAGATATAAAATTCAGCAAAATATTTAAAAATACACAAAGTTCTTTGAAATGCAGAATTTATGAGCTGTCTATTACTTTTTTGGCAAGTGAATAGCACAGTACATTACAAATTTCTTTCATTCAGTCTACATTCTGTGCTGCAAAATACAATTAAATTAAGTAGAAGCACAGGAAAAATATGTTAATGTTTCTGACATTAAAAAAGAATAACAAATTTTAATTCCTATTAAAACTAAGGAAGAAAAATGTAAAAATCAAGCTTCATTTCATTAATGTGTACAGTGTTATCTAATGCATTATAAAGTACTGATGTAAAAATAATTCATATGACTTATGTACTTTATTCCTCTCTGTAATAGCCTGGCTGAATTTGGGACTGCATTTTGCAGTATATTGTTATAAATAAAGTTAAGAGCCCATAAAAGGGTGGTATTTAGACAGCCAAAAAGAAGGCCATGACAGGGAAAGATGGGGACTCTCAGATACATAGGAATGAATGGGAATCGTGTCTGCAGTTTCAATTTGGGGCATTGTTCCAATTCTTCACCCGTGTAATAGTTCACAGCTTTCAGGCCCTTATAGATCCTCTGCTGTTTCTAGATGTGCAGACTGTAACTTCCCTAACATGCAAACCTCACCACAGCTATCAGTTCTATCATAACCTTTAGGCTAGGTTACTGAATGAACACTTGGGGCACTCCAGAAGCTTTATCTGGGCAAAGGATAGTAGCCTGCTTTCTGAATGGGGTAGCTCAAAATAAGCCCATAACTAAAGTTGACTAGAAAACAGCAGTACTGTTTCATGAAATATGTTGAGGTTGCAGTTTGGTTTTCTTCCAATGTGTAATGAAAACAAGATCTTTCAAAAGTGTCACAAAATGGAGGGGTTCGGGGGAAAATGAGGTTAACAAAGAAGCCACTTATTATGTTTTGTGACAGAAAGGTTAAGTAGAGTAAACTATGCTAAAAGAACAGGCTATACAGACTTTTAAAAAAGGTAAAATATGTATGACCCTCTTTCTGATCAATCCTGGGTTACAGAGTTTCATTGTATCTCTCCCGGTTTGTGTTCATTAAATGATAACTTCAAACAATAACTGGAAATGACAATAGGGTCAGTACACAGATACGAAAAGAAAGCATGCAAACCCTCACACCTCACACCCATTCTCCTAAAAACTAAGTGTCAATTTCATATCATAGGTACCCCTGCCAACTTCCATTTTGCTGAACTCATCTTTTTCTTTTTCTCAGTCTTTAATAGCAAGTGAATGACTGTACAAATAGTTCAAAGTGTAGATTTGGGTAGGTCATCCTATGCCTGAAAATAGGTCAAATAATGGCTCTCCATAAATAATATAAAACTGCCATATTAGGTAACTGCTGTGAGAGTTTCCAAGAAAATACTTGGCAAGACTCTATCCATATTTATCAAGGCAGGTGTGGAATATTCAGGGGGGGGGGGGGGAAAGTCAATTGCCTGTAAGTCTGGCCATGCAACAGGGGAGCTCTCAGTTTTGAGGGCTGCAGATCCCTAATACAGACATTAATGGAGCAGCAGAGTAAAAAAGTGTTGCACACTCTCCTCTTATCCAGGACAGCCTTCCACAAGCATCTGTCCTCAGCATCTCAATCATACCTATTATATGCTTCCCAAATAGGCTACCTCTGACATACAATTTACCATCAAATACTTGTCACCCTATTCTTGAAGGGAACTCTTATTTCAAAGGTATAACAATAATCTTCTGGGCAACTCAATACTGCTACCTTATGTTCTGATAAACATTCCTTAAGCAATCTCTGGTATAGTGCTTTCTTCAACCAGGAACCGCCTTGCTGGAATGATGTTCCCTTAATTTGAAAATGGGAGATACATCTTAAAGCCCAGTGTACGTAAGAAGAACCCTGCAGTGCTGCTGTGAGAAAACACATCTTTTAGGTGCCTGCATCCCTGTGACAGGGAGTAGAAACCTTTACTAAGCAAGAAGGGATTAAGGAATATCTTTGGGCCCAGGAAGACTTGCCTTGCTGCTCCTCTGAGGTATGCCAGTCTTGGAGGGAGAGCCTTGAAAAAGGAGAACCTCATTTCTGAAGGCCCCAGCCTAGGAAGATGGAGAGACCTCTCACCCTCAGCTCCCAGAAAGGAGTATAACAGAGAACCAAGCAATCCTAAATTGCCCATGAGCATAGAATGGTAGGACACAGTAGCTGGAGTCGCTCTTTACTACTGTTAATTGAGGTTCTTCTGTTACTTTGAGGGTTAAGTCTAGTGGCTGGGAGCTGGGGTAGACCCCTGCTGAGAAGATGAGCTCAGTGAGAAGAAGGTGGACATACTGTAGGAAGTAGCCCTGGAAAGATGCCTGACCAGACAGATCTTAACCACTTTCCACAAGGGTCCCTTGGGGGGCACAGATGGTGGACTTTTTATCTCTGTATTTGGGACTTGTGTGACTGCTGCTGGAATACTGTCTCTAGTTCTGGTGTTGGTAGACTGGAGAGGGCTCATTAATCTTTTCCTTGTTAAGCTAAATAGATTGAGCTGCTATCACTATAAGGCAAGTTTTTAAATCTTTTAATCATTATAGTGATAGCAGCTCAATCTATTTAGCTTAACAAGGAAAAGATTAAGGCATTATAGTTCAGATTTCAATCTATACATGCCTACATGGGTAACAAATTTGATAATGGGCTCTTCAATCTAGCACATAAAAGTTTAATGTGATCCATTGGCTGGAAGTTGAAGCTGGAAAACTTCAGACTGGCAATGAAATTACATTTTTAATGGTGAGGGTAATTAATCATTGGAACATCTCACCAGGTGTCAGGGTGGATTCTCTATCACAGACAATTTTTAAATAAAAATTGGATTGTTTTCCCTAAAAAATGTGCTCTAGGAATTAGTTTGGAGAGGTTCTCTGGTCTGTACTATAAGGAAGTCAGACTAGATGATCACAATGGTTCCTTCTGGTCTTAGAATCTATAAATCTTCAGTAAAGCTTTTGATATGGTCTTGCATCACCTTCTCATTAACAAACTAGGGAAGTACAATCTAGGTGGAGGTTCTATAAGAGGGGTGCATAATTGGTTGGATAACTGGTCCCAGAGAGTAGTTATCAACAGTTCACAGTCATGCTGGAAGGGCATAACAAGTGGGGTACTGCAAGGATTGGTTCTGGTTCTGTTCAATATTTTCATCAATGATTTTGATCAGGGGTTCTCAACCCCTTCACTGTTGCAACACAGATGGGAGGGCTCCCAGCTGTGCGCGACACACCGCACTGCTGTTTTTCCCCCACCATGGAAGAAATATCCATATAAAAGGCATTTTTCGGCAGCTGGAGGCTTGACTGGCAGTCCCCCACCCCCTGGCCATGAAACAGCTGATTCTGCAAGTAGCTCTTGCAGAGAGCCGCTTGCAGCTTCAGTTCTTAAAGGGCCAGCAGCATCAAATCAGCCTGCTGCTGCAGCTCTTCTCAGGGTGTCGGCAGCAGGCTGATTTCATATGACACACTCAGGCACTGTGCCACGACACATTTTTATGTCGCGACATAGTGGCTGAGAACTTCTGATTTAGATGATGGCATAGAGAGTACACTTATAAAGTTCGCTGATGATGCCAAAGTAGGAGGGGTTGCAAGTGCTTTGGAGGATAGTATCACAATTCAAAATTATTTGGACAAACTGGTGAAATGGTCAGAGGTAAACAATGAAATTCAATAAAGACAAATGGAAAGAACTCCACATAGGAAAGAACTATCCACTGCACACATACAAAATGGGCAATGACTGCCTAGGAAGGAGTACTCAGGAAAGAGATCTGGGTGTCACAGTGGACCACAAGCTAAATATGAGTCAACAGTGTAACACTGTGGCAAAAAAAGCAAGCACCATTCTGGAATGTATTAACAGGAGTATTGTAAGACACAAGAAGTAATTCTTCCACTCCACTCCGTACCGAGTATTAGTGTCCTGTTTTGGGCACTTCATTTCAGGAAAGATGGACAAATTGGAGAAAGTCCAGAGAAGACCAACAGAAATGATTAATGAAACACTTCACTTACAAGGGAAGATTGAAAGAACTGGGTTGGTTAAATTTGGAAAAGAGGAGACTGAGAGGGGACATAACAGTTTTCAAGTACCTAAAAGGTTGTTACAAAGAGGAGGGAGAAAAATTATTCTCCTTAACTGCTGATGATAGGACAGGAAGCAACAGGCTTAAATTATAGTAAGGGAGGCTTAGGTTGAACGTTAGGGAAAAATTCCTAACTGTCAGGGTGATTAGCCACTGGAATAAGTTGCCTAGGCAGGTGTGGAATCTCCATCATTGGAAGTTTTTAAGAGCAGGTTAGACAAACACCTGCCAGGGATGGTTTAGGATGGTACTTGGTCCTGCCATGAGTTCAGGGGACTGGGCTTGATGATCTCTCATAATTCCTGACAGTTTCTTGGTTCTATGAACCATCTTCTTTTGTGTAACATTTTACATATTTGAAGACTTATGTCCCCCCATAGCTTGTATATCTATATATTAATATATCTATATGCAAAGGAAGACTCATCATGAACTGTAAAACCTCTGGCAGAACAAGGAGCATCCTGAAATCCCTATCCACAAAGTCTTGCTCTTATTCCTGTTTACCACTGCTCTGTTTGCAGCTGAATAACTGTTTAAGGTGAAAAATACATCATTACCTTCTATTCTGTCCACCTGCACTGTGACATCTTCTGCACGAGCAAATATTTTCACTGACAGAATGAAATTTTCTCCTCACAATCAACACTTTAAAGAGCTGACATCCCCCATTACATACACTGCCCCACAACAAAGAGTTAAGAGGAAAAACAATATGACAATGGACTAAAGAGAGAATCTTGTCTTACCCCAGAATGTATCTGTCTAGCCGATCCCCTCCTACTGTTTACTACAGGGATGCACAGTACATGAACATACAAGATCTATTGCTTGTTAATAAATTCCAGAGGAATACAATATTGAGACAGGACTAACTTTACATAAGGCAGATTCATGCTGTCAGCATCTTTGGCCTGATTCAAGTCCAAAACATAACTTTTCTATTCTTGCTGTTGCACAATTTCGAATACTTCCCACGAATTACCCAGTACTAGGACCTCATAACCCTACCATATTACACTACATTATTTTTTTCTTGCAACCTGGAAATATACCAGAGAAGGCTGCCTTACCTTTTGCCCTGAAGTCCTTGGCAAACTTAGCTGATTCCAGCTTTCTCCTTTGGTACTGGACCATTATCTTCTTAACTTCCTCTAAGACCTTCATGTCCATTCATTCCCCATATTCCTGTTGACTAAAAGATCTCTCAAGCAACTTTGCTATGCTAAATAACACTTATAATCAGTTATGTGCAGATGCCATGGAAAGGAAAATAGGGAGGCCACCAGACTCCACTTGGACAATTCCCAGCATTCCATCTGAGATGCAAAAATGTCCTGAAATGTTTTTTGTTCCGTACATATGCTATCATCTTTTCTAAGTGCAACTGCATTATTGAGTAAACATGTATTTAGTTTAGAAGAACTTTGGACAAAAGTGACTGTCCTATACTCTCCAAGTTCAATTTGGACCAAGCAGTGGTCAGAGAACTCTACAGGCTGCTCCATCATCCAGTCACTGTCGAAACAACCACCCAATATCCCTCTGAAAAATGTGGAATCTCCTTTGCGTCTTAAACAAGGATGTCCCAAAACATCCTTTAACCACGTGGCATCACATACTGTTTGCACGTTTCACCTTTCGGTTGTGTCACTCTCTTGACCACTGCAACTAAACAATTAAAATCTCCTTTAAGAAACTGTTGTTGAGCCATCCACAAGAAAGCAACAACCTCTATAAAATGAGTTTCCCTCAGCTTCTGACATGTCTCAGCTGTAGACAATGACATAACAATATCTTACACCCAGTCAACAGAAATCAACACAATCTCTTTCCCGGCTGCAGTTCTACTAATCTGTGTACCAATACTGTGTGAGTGTAAACAGTACCCCTACTTCATCATAAGCATCGGGCCCAGTGGACCAAGAAGGTATGTTCAACCCTCAATTCCATTAAGCTCCCAATATGTCACACCTAGAACATAATCTTGTTTCCTGGATTCCCACCAGATCTAATCTTGCCCCCTTCAAAAACTGAAAGACCATCTGCCTCTGTTGCACACTCAGAATGGAGAGCATGTTCCAAGTTGCTATTTTCAATCCCATCTACAGAAAGACCCAGGTATGAACTCTCACAAGTACTTGTGATTACCACTTAGTTGACTGCCACGTCAATGCTTCTAACCCCTCCAATTTACTCCTCAAATTTGGTAATCTGCATCCCCCAACAGATGTTCTTGTCTGTGCCCAAAGGCTCCTCTTTATTCCCCCTTGCCTGAGGAAGTACCTAAGACAGAAAATCCATTATGCACTTGAACTGTGAATATGTCATAAAGTTCAGATAACTGGGGCCAAGCTGAGTCAGTATAACCCCAGCATTTTCCTAAGAGCTTCTCTCTCCCATTCCAATGCCATGAAACTCTCCAATCCTAAAGTTGGGCAAATTAAAACCTGTTCCTCAAAGTATGCCATATTTGTAGCCTATCCATACCTGGTGTATGAGATTCCTGCATAATCAACTGTGCCTGCAGATGTTCCCTCTCCAGTTTCATCTTTTCTTGTGTCCTTTTGATTCTAGCTGATAGTCTCCCCACATTTTACCAATGCTCAAGCCCCAAGATACGACATCCTGACTCTGAATGGTTTCCATCTATGCTCCCTGACCTCTTCCCAATCCTGTATCAGGAAAGGACAAAAATCAGTCCTTCCCTTCATGACATTCAAAATGGAGCCTACGCCACTTTTTGTAGGGCTGCTCAGAATCCTCTGACCCCCAGGCTCATGAAAGGAGATCTTTATATGAATGGGAATCAAATCTTTCCCTATTGTGCTATGCTTCTGGGCACAGTTTATAAACATGTCCACACTTCTCCCATACACATTGCATCTAACAAAATCCCTGTCCTCTTCTGGACAAGAAATGCACGGTGCACACATTTCCTCAGCCCACAGGTAGCACTCAGTAGAACCAAGAGTAAAACAATTGTGTGGCTGCCTGGGATTCCTTCAGTAGCTCAAACTGCAATCTAACTATCCATCCTGAATCCTTCCCTGCTTTACTGCCAGCACAGTTTCCAGGCAAGTTTCCCCACTGAAGCTGGGAGCACAAACCCCCAGATATCATAGAAATAAAGCTCATAATGTCAGTCAATAATCCTCTAAGAGCACCAGAGGATCCACCAGTCTGTGCAAAGCAATTTCTTCATCAGACTCCAAATGAACAATTGATGGGTATGTCTACAGTGCCAGGGCTGCACAGATCAATGCAGTGGGATTGATTGAGTGTGCTGTGCAGACCTGCTCAATTGATCCCAGAAGTGCTCTCCAGTCGACGCCGTAAATTCACCCCACTGAAAAGAACAAGGCTGCATCAACTGGAAGGCATTTCCAGTCGATGCAGTGTAGTGGAGATGCCGCGGTAGGGCAACCTAACCTAACCTGTAGATTGCATATCTCCCATCAACATCAGTATAGGCCAGGCCTCCCATCTTTACACCCACAGAACTCACTGGAGGAACAAAGGCCCCTCCCAGCTCTTTCACCTCAGGCTGCATCCATCTTGGCAGGAAGTGAAAGCTCTCTCTCTCTCTCTCTCTCATTTTACCCGCTGTTGAAATCAATATGTTTCAGAGAAACATTTTGCTTTTGATAAAATGGCATTTTCTGATAGAAAAGTCTCCTTCATAAATATGTCAAGGAGCCCTGCCTGTGAGATGTGTGTTATGTATGCCGCCCTGGCTATTTATTCTGTTCCACTTACAAATCATGGTGTTATTCTTGATTTAAAATTCGAGATGGCCTTGGATCCTGTCATAGAAGAGATCACCTGATTCTCTATATCCAACCATATTAGCTGAAGTCCTCGAGGCTGTCAGTGACCGCAATTCAGTTTTCCCAGGTCAGCAGAAGGTCATTCATAGCTGCAAGGCCTCATTTTTGGAACTCATTCTTCCATGACTGTCTGTCACACCTGGACTTAAACAAGACTCAGATCAAGATGCAAGGTATTTCTTATTTGGTAAGGCCTGTGGCTGAACAATATTTTATTTTCTACTCTTTTTGTTATGGTTTGCTCAGATAAACTGGATATCCTAAGTATGTTCAACTGAAGGGCAAGACTAAGTTTGGACTTCAGAATTTTTTTTAATAATCACTGTTTGTTTCTTGCTACTTTTGTTCTAGACACTATGAAAGACATCAGATAAATAAATTAAACGAATGACAGAATAAACTGAATGAGACCCAAAACTGTAATAAAACATACACACACAAAATGTCACAGATACAATAGGGAAGGGAGTAAAATCAGAAAACAGAAGGCTTTATATATTTTTGAATTGGGGAAATGCCTCCAGCTACCAGAAGAGTATCACGGCAATTTGTAAAGATGGAAGCACATTGCTCAATGCTATTGAACAGACGGCCGAGTAGGAATGACATAATACAGCTGCAGTAAATGGGAATTATTGGTAGCACAACTTCTATAGCAGCACTCTGTAAGATGAGAGAGAATGGGGCAAAGTTTCTGATAAATCTTCTAACATGCAGTGATTCACAAATTTCAAAATGATGAGAAGATTCTAGGCTCCCTTACAGAGTGAAAAAAAATACACAAACCCAGTCTTAGCTACAATAGCAACTATGTGTACTTCAGCCGATCATTTTGACTCCCAGATTTCAACAGGAGTTAACATGAGAAAGAAGCACAGTCATCCATATCACTTTTAACTGGTTCAACAGATGTACATGTTCAAAGAGAATAAGAAGTGCTTTCACTGGCCTGAGGACTGGAACCTTTTACTAGTGGCAGACAAGGAAAATATCTCATTAGTATACAAACCAACACTGCTCCTGTAACATGAAATAAAATCATGCAGGAGTATTGCAGTGAAATGTGTATTGTGGGTGAAATCCCGGCCCCATTAACGTCAATGGGAGTTTTGCCACTGACTTCAATGCAGCCAGGATTTCACCCAGCACTTCTCTGTGTGTTTCTTTTATTTCAACAGTGTTTTTAAAATAGCATTCTGACTCTTTCAAATCTTTATTAGTGAAGTTAGCCAACAGGGTCACTGGCTGATAGACGTACATTCCCCCTTTTTTTTCTAATACGTCAGCAATTTGTTTCAGTAACACCTCTGCATGTGACAGTTATTAGAACACAAATCTATGTTGGATACTTGCTAGCTCATCAGGTCCAGCAATGGACTACTTGAGTCAGCTTGACAAATGGCCAGAGTTCAGAGTCTTTCCATAAATAATGACTTAGGCTTGTCAGGAGTTTTGGCCTCCATCAGACAGTAATATGTTTCCAGAGCAGATGGGGCAGCTCTCGTCTGCCATTCTCTGTCTTTAGAACTTCCTGTGCCGTGGTATGGTTCTCATCAACATTGATTCTGCAGAGAACACCTACTTTATAAGGTTGAATTTTTTTTTTTATAGACAGAAAGAAAATGGTTGAATATTTTTGTGGATTAAAAGACTAAAAAAAAATACAGAACTGAGAGAAAGTTTAAACTATGACATCAGTTTTAATCGACAACAATCTGGTCTTGTAAAAGCAATGTTTATCAGGTCGTAATTTCTTTATACATCACTAAAAATATGTGTTTGCTATACAACTCTGTTTTTATGATTTTCAACACTTCCTCATATAAATGTATTTTCAAAAAGCTGTTCAAATATGTACTCGTTCCCTCTGCCTTTTAATTCCTGGTCCCAATGTTCAAAACTGTCTCTAGCATTGCTCCTACAGTATTTACAAATGCATCAATATGCAAGCACTGAACACTAAATTTATTGATTTATGTACATTTTGCCAATATAGTTGTCCAGTATGCATGCACAAATGCTCATAACTCTTGTAGATATATTTTAGAGACCTTCTCAAAAATTTGCTTATTTCACCAATATGTCCATGAAAGTGAGAGATCTGGGGAACTGGTTATTAATAGGATTTTATTGAGGTTGTTCAGTAAAGCCGAGTGCAAAGAATTTTGTGTTTACAATTTCTGTTGCTTATGGAAATTTAAAATGACATGCACATAATCAAACCTTGAGAAGAGTAGGGGAGAATTAACTTGAAAAAAGAAAATTGCAAAAATATAGTATTTCTAAAAGCTTACAGACTTGCGGCTCTATGCTTTTCTCTGCTCCTCAGTGCAGAATGGAGCCACAGAATGGAAATAAGGCCCAAAGAAGGCTATGGCCACAAAAGAGGGAGAGCAATATCCACATGGCTGACAATCTCTCTTCCTCCACACATACAGAAGTACATTTATGCCAGCTCCATACAGTATGTGCTTCATGGGATTTCAAGGCACGTGCCAAGGGGATAGGAGACAGAGAAACTAGAGAGCTCCCTCTTGGAATTCCTGCTGGAGACGGCTATTTCTGGAGATGTAGGAATCGCATCTCCTACACTGAAGGAAAGGCCAAGCAAAACTGTGAACAATGCCAGTACATAGTGTGCAGGCCCAAGAATCTATGCTAGGGAACCTCTTACTCCATTGACTTTGGAGGCTGTGCTCCTTGTCTGAGCCACAGTAATGAGTGCAGGATGAACGCATAGATCAGGCAGGGGCTTCACACTCTTCCCTCCTCACAAAAGAAACTGGCTGGAATAACAAAAGTGTGAACTCAAAAGAGATCCTCATTCACTTTCCCCCCCAATACTGTGAGCTGATTGGTGGGAGAAAAGAGTTAGACCCATGACTCTTCCCCTTGCCTCCTGTCCTGCCCCGCACTATGTATCATACAGCGCAAACATGTCATCTAGTGCAAAACTATTGCATAGTGTGAGCAATTCAAACTATGGAGTGTGACTCTACTCAAGCAGACCCGTTAGGCCGGCACATCCTTGTTTCTCAGATTTACAAGGGAAATCTCAGTGATGGAGATTGTGACTGCAGGGCTGCTCTAAGCATCCATTGCTGACTGAAATTTGAGCCACACAGCTATTATCTGAGATTTAACTTTGCAGGAGGGGAGTTTGTCTGCACTGTAGATCTCCTGCCTGGAGTCCATTTGGCTTCGCAGTCACACCAAGCAACATCTTTTCGGGTAATTTAGTCAAGTCTTCCAGTTGCTGGTGAAGGAGCATTAGCAGTTGATTAAAATCTTGTATTCCCAGAAAATGATGAGTCTATAACCTACCTAAAGACGACATTTTGCCTTGTAGTCCTAGAGCTAAATTAAAGGAGAGGGGAATCTGTATGGTTTGATAGTGAAGCTGGAGCGGGCCCTGACTTTACTTCTGAGTGTTTCATTTTGCAACCTTAGCATTCTTGTAGTAATGACTTTAATAATATTTACAAAAAATGTTGCCAACTTCAAGCACCATCCCCTCTTGATTTGAAAAAACTATTTCACTTCACAGTTTCATTTAATAGCTGCACCTTATCCTGGTGGAATACTGTACATGGGGGATCTAAGTTCAGTGCCTTGAGTTCAGATACTCTCCTTGCCGAGGTAATAGCGATGAGGAACACTACTTTCCATGAGAGATTTAATAGTGTGAGGGCGACTGGTGCTTCATTATTGGGGGATTGCCTTTGGACAGGTCCAACAGTAATGCCACAGGTCTTGGGGGACTGCTGTGCTGGTCCCATGCCACCTTGAATATATCTGATGTGGACGGAAGGTCCAGCTCTTCCACCTCACTACCCTTCGTCAGGGATCTCATGCTTCCTGGGCTCACAGATGCCTTTTGTGGAGCTGAAATTGACAGCCCTGGAGACCCTCATGCTGAGTGCATCTGGGGTGACGGACCAGTGTGTTTTCCCACAGGTTACACCATAGGTGAGTATCCTATGTTGGACCTGTGCTTTTTACAGGGCACTGGTGAATGGGAGTGGTGATGAACTGGTTCCAATACCAGTGATTATCAGTGCCAAGGCTCCCTCTGGACTGGGATCTTCGGCCCCAAGTCTCTGACGGATGCTGAGGCACTTCACACTGATGCACTGGGTGCTGAGCCTGGCGGTTGTGGCTGAAGAGCGATTTCCATGAGGATCTGCTTGAGGTGTGCACGCCTCTCCTTTCAGCTCCTTGGACGGAAGCTTTTACAAATCCTGCAGCGATCGGTCTGGCGTGACTCCCCTAGCAGGAGTTGGGCGTTTCACCTTTCAGCATAGACTTATGGAAGGATCCTTAGGGCTTGAAACCTTGTGCCCGAGGCAGGCCACAAGTTCCCAGGGAGGGGAGTCCCAAAGACAAGGGGACATCTTAACTAACTCTTAACACTTATCTATAAACTGTGTAACTAACGACACCACCTAACTCATCTAATTATTTACAGGAACCACAAAGAATGATATGGGGAGTGCTTGCAGAAGCAAGACCAAAGCTCCAACAACTATCATGGGGTGTGTCTACACCTGCAAATTAAGTCAACTTAAGCAGGCTTACGTCGACTTAAGTTACTCTGTGTCTACACTTGAGTTTCCTTAATTCGACTTAAGCAGTTCCTTAAGTCGAATTAAGGAAAAGTTAGTTCGAATTAGTAAAACCTCATTTTACTTTGAACTAACCCTTACTTCGAACTAGTTAGTTCGAATTACGTCAATGTGGCCATGTTAGTTCGAACTAACTGCTTAGTTGGAACTAACCAGCACATCGAGCTTAATGCAACTGACTAATTCGAACTAAGCAAGTGTCATGCATGGCACTTGCTTAGTTCGAACTAGCATTCTAGTGGGGCCATGCTGGTTTGAATTAAGTTAGTTATTAACTTATTATTAATTAACGTATTAGAATTAACTAATTTGAACTAACTTTGGTAAGTGTAGACATAGCCATGGGCAGTAAGAAGGAACTAGAGAGGCAAGTTAGCGGGCCCCTATATACAATGCTATAGAGGCTTCCCTCCTGGGGGCATCTAGACCAACCGACCAGTAGAGCTGGGGAAAAACCTTCCTATGACTGTCATGTGGCACACACACACTTGCTCAGAATCGATATAAGCAAGCACTCAAAGAAGAAGAATATAACTCTGTATGGAAAACGCAAGCTTGTTTTGGCAAATGGGAGAAATTTCACCTGCATGTTGCACAGAAGGATATGAAAACATTTGTCCTGTCTACTGGACGGCTAAACAATTTCCCAGAGGAAGTAACCTGACCAGAGGTAGGGTAAACTTATAAAGCAATGATACTTAAAGATTTAGTTGCCTCAGGGCCAAAACTGAAAATGGATTTCTGAAACCATTTAATATTTGGCAGTCTGCAGTCCATCATAGAGACAGAGGCTAAATCTGGCAGACAAACTCTTTGACTTCAAATCCAGGCGTTTCTGAAAAATGAAGATCCTCAAACATACCAAAATATTCTTGAGATACGTGGGGACATTCATTTTCTTGCACCTTTCAAGAAAGCTATTTGGGATTTAATATCCCAAAGGAAGTTTCAGGAAAAACTGCTGACTTTCTTGCTTTCCAGGGATAGGTCTTGGGATAATTGTGAAATTTAATGTTGCAATGCTCCAGGAGCACACCAGGGACTGAACTGTAACTGCAGTCACTATTCAGCCCCTGCTTTCTCTTGCTAGGGGGAGAGTGAGGCAGGCCAGGTGAGTGCAGCTTACTCCATCGCACTCCACCATTTCAGTGGCACTGATCAGAGCATGTGGAGAGGGTGCTTGAGGCTCAACACTGTCCTCCTCTGCAGGAGAGGAAGCAGCAGCAGCCTTTTTAGACTGCTTGTTCAAATGCATGGAACACCCACAGCTGGTGATGAAAAGTCTTAGAATTTAAGATAATCACATGAGCATATCTGCAAATTCTCTGTAGGATCTCAAAGCACACATGACCTCCAGTCCTGAGCCAGCGGATATATTTTTTTCCAGTCTCGCTTATGGCATTGATATGGCCACTGTAGATTGCAGCATATGTTATATATGTATAGTAATGAGGATCTAACTTTGTAAGATGGCCCAAGAGTTCTAACAATGAGATTCCTCAGTTTGCCACCACATATCTGGAAACCTCCTTCTCTGATGTGAAAACACAAAGTAGTCCCCTTAGCTGTTCTTATTTCACACGGAGACATTTTTGTGGCCACCAGAGAGAAACCATGAGGGGACCCTAATCATTCCAGACATTGCTTCTACCCATCTCTCAGAAAAATAGTCTCTAAACAGAAGCAACATTTCTTTGGAGCATTTATTTAGATACGATCCCTCAGAATATAACCCACTTTTATTACCTAGCATTTCTCCCAGCCCAAACAAAATCTAGGTCAGAGTGGGCTGGGAAGCAGGCACTTATTTAACAGAGTCTAAAACCACAAGACATAGGAGGACCCCAATGGTCCTTACTCTTTCCCTTGAGGCAAAGGGAATGGAACTGTCGTCGAATGTTCAGAAAAACAGGAAAGGGATGTGGGAAGCTCTCATTTAACTGTCTGAAACTATTTTGATTCTGTTGGTAGATACATCAATGTCCAATTTTCAAACACTCTGAATAAACTTACATTAGGCATATCTAGGCAATGATCTTTTAATGCAAACATTTCTCTTGGGTATATTAAAGCTGGCCCTGTGTCAAGCAAAAGACCTGGGAAAGCCTTTTCCCCACCCTGATGAATGAGTTAGCATTGTAACTGAAGGAAATACCTCCAGCAATATTCCTTCATGTCCACTGAATAAATACTATCATTTACTGAACTAATTGGAAAGCTTTGATACATAATGTGTGCAAGGCTATGATCCACTTAACCTCCTATGAAACAGAAATTATACCCACCACTAAATCTCCATGTGAAATAATATTTCAAACTGCTATTTATCTTAATGCAGTGAGTGGACAGAGCTTATTTATATAGTAATGGTCTGTCCAGATGGAGATTTTTTTATTTAACATTTCTTCTGATATTTTGTTAGAGATATTTGCCATCATCAGAAATTCACATAATGATGCATTTTCACCTTTTTACTAGCCCAAAGGAGAAATGCACTTTTGTGATTAATTTTTCTGTATTTTAGTATTCGAGCAATCCTTCCTATTAGAATTTTATAATCTATGTTAATTTTTTCCCCTCCTGGTGTTGAAACTTTTATGTACATGCAGTGCTGTCACTTTGGAAGTGTGGATGCATGATTTACCAAATCTTGTCAAATTAATTGGTAGCCAGTAACATGGTAGCCCTCCCTTTGAAGCAACATGTTGCTCTGGCTGCTTTCAAAACTTGTGTTTGGTACTGCAAAATCATATTTTTCCAATGACCAATATGGTTTTGTAAGAGAAAACCAATCAGAAAGCATTTTAAAAAACCATCCAGAAGAAGAGGAATTTCACTGTTCTTCTGTAACCCTAAAGATGATGAGCTTGGAATTCTAACACTTTCCAACTGACAGAAATCTTCAGCATAATTGGCACCTGGGAATTCTTTAGCAATGTATATGTTTGTATGGATATTCTAATTAGTGAAAAAATAGATATACCATATGATTTACTCATTCTATTCATTTCATTTAAATACATAAAACTCATTCTATACATCATGCCATGCTTACTGTAATTATTTACCAGTTTCCTATTATACAAGCTTACAAGCACACACAGAAATGGTTTGCAAGCCAGCCTTTTTGGACCCACATGCTTGTAAATTACAAATAATTCTTTATCTCTGCTCCCCTTCCTCAAATGCAGTCAAGATATCTTCATACAAAACTAGCACCCGATAGAATAGTACTCATAACCAAACTTAAAATAATAAAACAACCTTGTTCATACAATGGCATATAAAGAAAATCAAGCTATTTTTCCACACAAAACGAACAAGGAGTCCTGTGGCACTTTTAAAAACCAACCAATTTATTTATCGCATAAGCTTTCGTGGGCACAATCTCACTTCATCAGATGCATGAAATGAAATGATGAAGTAGGATTGTGCCCCTGAAAGCTTATGCAATAAATAAATTGGTTGGTTTTTGTTTTGCTGAAATAAACTAACATGGCTACCCCTGTGGAACTTATTTCTCATATAGTAATTTAAGTGTCTTTTTATTAATTATTTCTATTTAAAAATCATACAGGAGAACAAGTCATTCTTTGTCTAATGCACTGTCACAAATGGTACCTGAATATTCTGATTGCTTTTATATTCAGTCTGCACATACAATTTTATAAATAGCCAGTGTCAGCGAATCATAGCAGTCCTATACATATGTATCTTTAAGCCATTTATTATAAAACATACAAAACAATGCCTCTTTAGCTACAGTCTCTGCTGAGAATTTCTGCATCTAGATCGGGTGACTAGTGCGAGGCACAAAAGACCAACCGACTAAGCATTTATTGCCCAAGCCTTACAAAATTTCTAATCTATGTAAGGTACTTTAGGTAATTATACAGCTGTATAAATGTAGTAGTTGAGCATGTCATAATCTTAAATATATTCATACTCAAAACATCTCTGTGAAGTAAGGAAATACTATTATCTTCATTTTATAGGTGGGGAAATGCAGCACAGAAAGACCATGATTTGGATCCACAAAAGGTTTTAGGCATTATGATGTTGAACATTTCCATGTCTAACTTTGAGGTGCCTAGAAAAACACCGAAATCTACAAACCCTGAGTTAGGCAATTCATGCTCTATATACAAAGCATGGGGAAAGACAGGCACCTGAAAATGGAATCCACAAAAGTCAACACAACAAGCAGGGAGACATCTAAGGGCTTGCCTACACGAGCACCGTAATCCGCATTAAAAATCATTACCGCGCGTTAATAAGCGAACTGTACAGACGTGAAATGGTTTTCCTGCGCACTAAGCGCTTTCTTGCTCCGCATTCCAACCACCACTCCGCCGAGAGTGGTAACAGCTGTTCCGGATCATCTGCTGCGCGTTTCTGCTCGTCAGTACTGTCTCTGCGCATTGGTTGGAGTCCGGAACTGTCCCAGCATTCCCAAGTCGTCCTGTCTGTACTTCCCTTCACCATCTCTATGACAGTGACGAAACAGTCCCCATCTACAGGTGATTCCTGGGATTTACAAACATTTAGTTACTTTCACTTTAGTTACTTTCACTTCCTCTGGCAGGGAGCTCAAAACATAATGAGCAACCATCCGAGATGTATTCAGCATGTGGAGGGCGAGAGTGGAGACCAGAGCAGGATCCATTCTAACGCAGATTTTGTTTCTATCCAATGGCGTGCTCCGTGCAAACAGTATTGAAAACAGGCACGAGTTGCTATTGGCAACAAGGAAGATGCTAGGGAAACGCAATGCAGCATGGGAAACATCCGGTTTACCCATGGTGCTTTGTGCTCCTTTCCTTCATCACATGATTGCAAGCAAGTACACAGGGAAATTGGAACGCTGGGATACGTGCCCAGAATTCAGAGCGCTAGTGCGCATTGCAGCGAGGAATCCTGTGACGTCTCAAGGAGCGACGTGTGTACAAGGTAAAGCGCAATAAAATCCACGTGCTTCTTACAACGCAGTTCAGAAGCTGCGCTGTAATCTGATCGTGTAGGCATAGCCTAAGTTAGTCAAAGGCAAATGACAAGAGGAGTGTGTTGTAAGCCAATGGTTTTCAAACTTTTTTTCTTGGGACCCGGTTGAAAAAATTAATTTATGCCCACGACCCAACAGTTAAATCTTTCAGCAATGCATTTCAGTTTTTCGGTGGCTGCATCAGGGGGGCGCCGCAACACAATTCCTGAGAGTCTGCGACCGAGTACTGGGTCCCAACCCATAGTTTGAAAACTACTGTTGTAAGCCCCATTCCACTTCCAGATTCAGATGCTTAAGTCTGGGATATAGAGAAATGCCTATTTTTACTTGCAATCCACAGCTGGGAATCCTCTCCTGAAGTCAGGCACCTTAGCTATTTCTTGAGGGGATGGCTTAGGTGCCCGCCTAACGCCACACAAAACAGCCAAGGGGGCCAGAGTTGGGATGGAGAAGAATAGCCTCCCTTTTAGCCCAATGGTTTGGGTATTCACACTGTGTCAATTCTCTCCTCTACCTGACAAGAAAAAAATTTGAACAGGGATCTTCCACCTCTAAGGAGAGTGCCCTAACTATCAAATTAAAGATTCATTCTCACTCTTTCCAGTCCATTTAATATTTAATAATTAAATAGGGAGTGGAATGGTTTCAACGTGAGAGATGGAGATCCGCACATCAGAATATCTCATAGCCTAGTGATTAGAGCTCGAATCACTTCTGACATCAAAGGTTGCAAATTTTTAGAGGGGTCTAAATGGATTTTCTTAGAATTCACTTTGAAAGTGAATTAAGCTAAACTGAATTAAGGTCAATTTAATTCTGAATACACACAGAGATTTAATGTAGTTTTTAGTCTGTTTTAAAAAGCTAATTTGTATGAACTTTCCAGAGTGTCTCCACATAGATAAGCCATAAGAAAGTTAGCCGCATAGCTCCCACTGAAGTTAAATAGGAGGCAGGCACCTAATTCCTTCAGAGATCCTTGAAAAAAAAATCTAGCCCATATACTTAGTTCCCAACAGAAAGAAAGAAAGAAAGAAAGAAAGAAAGAAAGAAAGAAAGAAAGAAAGAAAGAAAGAAAGAAAGAAATTTTCCCAATAGCAACTCTTAAAAATAAAGTACAATTGTATATTAGTATATAACTCTTCAAAATAAACTGTTGCACTGAATATATTTTTAAACCACTCTTGTTTTCTACAAAACAATGTTTTCTTTTTCAAATACTATGAATGAGCACTCTTTCCAATAGGTAAAACAGATTTCTGGAACGAGTAACATAGCACAGGGCTCATCTTTTTTCAAGCAAGGGGTTGGACTGGCCAATATAAGAGATTGCACATATATTTTTTTATTAATAGAACACTGGAAAAAATGTATCTAGCTATAGCCAAGGATAAGGCCTAATATGGATCTAAACAGGGGTCCAGTAAGTAGTCTGAATTCACTGTAGGATGAATACCATAAGCTTAGTCTTTTAGCTAACATCATCTGGAGCAAGGATGAGGAAAGTTTATTCTCTCTCTCACCCCTCTGAGGAAAAAAAGTGCTTGTCACTTCTGCAACATTTCCTCGAACTGTTGATAAAGCTGGAGAAGCCCCACTCCCAATTGTTGTCCCCAAACCATCCCGAGTGCTGGGGGTCTGGATGGCTCCACTCTTTTTCTCCCTTTTTCAAGGTTATATGTGGGGGAAGAAAGTCTCCGCTCCCTTATCCCATGTTCCCTGTTCCTGAGACTGCTGAGAAAGAGGAATGCTCCATACCATCTATATCACACCTCCGCAAGAGGGATAGAAATTAAAAAAGCTGTGTAGTGAACAACAGTAGTTTTCAAAGCTGTGTAGTGAAACAATAGTTTCATTGTTACTTAGTGAGTATTATTTTTAACCCTTGGTTGTGGTTCTAGTTTTGAACAATTTTTAGGATTAAAAAAACCCAGGGTTTGTTTATTTGTTTCAGCAAACTAAACATAAAAATGAAATAATATTTGGCTTTTTTTTACAGAGCTTTCCAACCATTGATCTCAAAGTGTTTCATAAAAGGGGATTCATATAACATTATCTCCATTTTACAGATCACAAAAGAGATACAGAGAGGTGAAGTGATTTGCTCAAGGTCACACAGCAGGTCAGTAGCAGACCCAGGAATAAAATCAACGTCTTTTCACTCCCAGCCTTGGTCCCTATTCACTGGACCATTTTCCATCTAGCAGCCATTAACTTTTATGAACACCTTGAATCATAATGCACTGCAAACAAAAATGTCTTCAGAGAACATCTATGAAGTTGTAAATTAATTTTAAAGAGGCATATTTATAAAAAATGAATCTAAATGGAAGTTAATTCTGACATAAGCTGTTCTGTAAAACAGCACACATTTGACATCTGAAAATCACACCACTTTAAATTTTGAATAAGTGGCTCGGTGAGATTTGTAAACATTGCTAAGGTGACCTGTGAGACAAAACAGAGATGAGGATTACTACAAGAGTGGTATCCTTTGAAGTGTCTGATTGTGAAATATGGCATTTTATTTCCAGTTTATCACTACTACTTCGCCACTACTAATAGATCATATCTCACCCATATCCAGTTACAATTTTCAGCTCTTTGAGCGATGCTTTTGGTTTTCACTCTACCTTTAAAAATAGGTAAGAGGCTGGTCAGCTAATATGTACAAGTTTATATACTGCAGTCTTGGGTATTTAGGTCCCAATCATTCAGAATTAGGAGTTCAACTTTATTTCATGCCTTTATGGCAAACAGATTCTAGCTCTGGTAGACCGTAAGGAAAGGTCTATAACTTCTGGGTAAATCCTAAAACAAACAAACACAAATTCCTATCTGTCATCAGAAAATTGATGGAAAAGTTATTTCTGTGCCATACCCCATAAGAACCCATTTTAAATGTGCAATATATTAATTTCACAGTGCCTCCATACCAAAGATAACTAAGTACACTTGACTAGGTTTCTCCATAAAAATCCATGTTTTGTATTTCTTCTCCTTTTCCTTTTCCACACTGTGATGAATACGCCTGATTTCTTCATATGAACTCCTATTCCACCCCATTCCTCCAATCATTTTCAGTCCTTGTGTAGATCTTTTCGATTTCCACTTCTTTGAGGCAACATGACCAAAACTGCACTCATTATTCTAGGTAAGGAATTATATCAATTAATAAAACAGTATTATAATATTTCTCTCATGACTGTCTATCCTCTTCTTACCACAACCTAATATTTCTTTAACTGTTGATGCCCAAGCACAGAATGCATATGTTCAATGGATGGTCCACACTGTCTTCTAATACTTTCTCCGTGGAGATTACAATTAATTTTTAAACTTGCCAGTGTATAGGAGTAATTTAAAGCATTCTTTCCAAGACCTGTTATTTTGAACTTGTTGCCCAGCCATTATATCATCCAGTATTCTAGATGTATTTGATTCTTCTGGGAGGTCATCACAATCCTCACTCATCTTGGGTAACAAAGAATTCTATGCAATCATTACATACGGATCCCTACTATTCATTCCTCCTCTAGGATTGTTATGATGACACAATGCTGATTCCTGGAGGCTCATATTCCTAACCCTTTTCCACATTAAGAACATGCAATTTATTTATATTTCTGGCTTCATCTCTCTACCAGTTTTTAACCCATGACCAGGGCCATTCCTAGGGGGGAGCGGGGCCCAGGGCCAACTGGCCTGGAGGGGGCCCCACTCTACCATCCCCGGCAATTAAGGCTACCCCTGTGGAAGGGTGGAGGATAGATAGGGGTAATGAGCCGGGGCTCGTGGGGGGAACGGACACAGGTGGGGGCAGGGGCATGGGCATTGCTGACCCCCCCCAAATATTCGGGGCACACAGCCCCCCTGCGGCATTCCTTGCCCTCCACCCCCGTGTTCCCCCTCCATCCCCACCGCCTAGCAACCCCAGGCCCTAAGCTGGGCCGGGGCTGCGCCGCCAGCAGGAGCTGACCCGGCCGAGGCTCCTGCTGGGAGCTGGCCCTGCCCAGGTCGCAGCCGAGGACCCTGTGTGGGACAGCAGGCCGGCCTGGCCTGCCCCACAAACCCACCCTGCCCCTGGGCGGGCTGGCGGCTCCTCCCTGGGGGCGGGGAGGGCTGGCCTAGCAGGGCGAAGTGCTGCCGTGGGAGGGTCACGGCATGGGCCCCGCACTGCCCCTCTGGGAGCAGGACAGCGTGGCGCCCACTCAACCGCGGGGCCCAGGGCAATCGCCCCCCCGGGACGGCTCTGCCCATGAGAAGACTTTACATCTCATGGATACAAAGTTTCCTTAACAATCTCTTACAGGAGACTTTGAAAAGATGTTGTCTAAATACTACGTTAGACTCAATTGTGCACAGGCCTAGATGGCCATTTCTTCTCCCATTTGCGGACTTGCACATGGCAGAAGCATAGCCCCATGTGGTAACTGGGCTCTGTCTCTGCTACTACCTCTATTAGTGCCAGCGACTTAAAAAATGGCATTCTCTTCAGATCAATGGGGGGCTGGGGAGTGCACAGGCCATGTGCTGGAAGGGTAAAAGTCTTGTCCTTATACCACAAACTCCCCTGGGGACTTTCAGCTGTAGTACAATTGCCCTGCACCCCTTCAATAAAAGGTTGATTTAAAGGCTATAATGCAGCATCTTCTACGCTATTCAACCTTTTAAAGAATTCTTATAAGGCTCGAGAAGCCTTGCGAAAGCTGTGCTGGTTTGTCCCTAGCAGATGATATTCATGTAGACCAGTGTTTTTATTTCTGTGTTCAATACTCTCCTATATTGTTCCGCCTGATAGTAAAGTAACTTGAATAATTCCATTCATTTTTTGAAGCTGGGTGTGTGACATTGGCCACCCTCCATTTCTGTGTTCTAGTAGCTGTTTTTAATGATACGTGACTTATTAGTGTTAGTAACTCAACTATTTCATTCTTAAGTCCTGTCAGAAATCTTGGATGAACGCCATCTATTTCTGGTGATTTGCTGCAATTGCATTTCTCCAGCTAATTTATCATCTCCTTTATGCATACCGCTGTCTCACCTTCACCACTTGTAAAGAGCGACCCCAAGCAAGACACAGAACTGCTTGGGAACATAACACAAAACCTCAATGCCTCAGAATGACTGCTTTATTTTTGGCCTAAGACATCCTGATGTTAGTGAAAATATTCACAAAAGTAACTCCCAGTATAGACTCCCATTCAGAAAAGAGGTAAATCCATTTTATAACATAAAATTAGGGACTGAACTTCAACCTGGGATTAACTATTGTTGGTCACGATATCATGTGACAGTACAGTAAAGGCTTAAGCTGGAAGAATTACACCACATCAAAGAGCAGGAGTCTTCAACCTGCGGCTCTTTGGCTGCCCCCTTGCAACTCCTGGCCCCCCTGCCACTGGGGGAAATGGCGGGGGCCCCACTCCTGGTTCTGCCCCCCCCCTCCACCAGGGGATCCTGTGGCAGGCGTTCTGGCCAAGCTCCCACCAGAAGCCTACACCCATTGCAGCTCTCAAAACACTTGGTTATTGAAGGATTTTTAAAAATAGCTCTTCTTATCTTTTGGGTTGCCAGCCCCTGTTATAGTGCAATAGGGAAGAATGCATGTCTGGAATCTCAAGTTTTGATGCTGAAATATGAAGTACATTGTATCACATTGGTGAATTTCGTAGATATAGGATAAATTCCCAGTATCCCTAGTACAGTAAGGAATGTCTGTTTGTATACCAGAACTGATTAGTCACCACCCTATGCTGTATTTCTGAGAGTATGTATTGTATAATACAGTGTTTCATGTTGCAAAAGACAAAATAATTTGTTTCGGAGAACAATCATTCCACAGAAGACACCACTCAAGAAAGGTGCAAAGAACGGCACTCATGCAGGCAGAAAGGGAAAACCATGTAGGAAGGTGGAGAAGGTTAAAGTGAAATAAAGCAAAGAGTGAAATGATACAATCTAGAGCTCTTGCAGACTAATTGCACTGAGAGAAGAATGGGAAAACATGGAGATGAAGAAGGGGAAAGGGAGTGGGATTTAGGGTTAATCATTTCACATAACTGACATGGTTATAGATGCCTCTCATTAAATAACAGTGAAATGTTAAAGGGTGGTGAGAGCAGAGACTAGGTAACTGAAGCCCCAGACTGAACACTTCCTTATTGATTTCCCCTGCCACAGAGAGGGCAGCCTGATACATTGTTCCACCAATGGTTTTAATGACTTGGGAGAGGACAGATAGAAACAGAAATGTCCAGGTTCATACAGCTAGTTTATTTTACAAATGGAAAAGCCATGAGATCTGCTATCCTTGTTTATAAAATGCTAGTCAACTGGTATTAAGGCTTATGGCTCAGATTCTTACTTGATAAAAATTGATACAACTTCTTAGGAATGTTTAAAATGTGGCCCAAAAAGCCAGCAAGTTTTTCACTGTTTATCATTACCCTGATGTACAGAAAGAGGTTTTTTCCACTGAATGATATTACATACTGAAATGTTTTCGATGTAATTCAGAGACGTTAAGGGCAGATGAGACCATCATGGTCATCTAGCCTGATCTCCTGCTCATTGCAGGACATTGAACATCACTCACTGATTCCTGTAGTAGGCTCCTAACATTCTGATTTAGTTACTGAAGTCCTCATCTCTTGATTTAAAGACTTCAAGTTACAGAGAATCCACCATTTACTCTAGGTCAAACCAGCAAGTGATTTTTGCTCCATCCTACAAAGCAGGTGAAAACCCCCTGGGACTTCTGCCAATCTAACATGGAGGAAAATTCAATCCTGATCCCAGACATGGTGTTAAAAAAACTATCAGAAGAGAAGACTGGACCATCATATTAAATTATTCATAAATGTCTAAGCATCTAATGTTCAAACTGACCACTTTGGTAGCATTTACAAACTATATATGTGCACAAGTCTGGCTGGAAAACCTGGAACATTCTGTGTCTGATGACTATGTTTGCAAAAACAATTTAGAGATTATTCTGGACGCCTGCGTGCTTGGAAACGCTAGCTCATACTCTTCAAAACTATGTAAATGACTTCACTTAACACATTTTTAAAAAGAATAAAAATAAATTGTTTCAGGATAAACCACTTAAAAGAAAAATGCCATCTACTTCTTCCATGTTTCTCAAGTGGGAGAAGTAGAAGAATTAAACTTTACACTTAAAGAACTCAAAAGATCATTTCCAAAGGGGTAGCCATGTTAGTTTAGTTCAGCAAAAAAACCAAGGAGTCCTGTGGCACTTTTAAAAACTAAAAAAATTTATTTATCTATCAAAAGATCATGCAGATGAAATGGTTAGGTGAAGGGAATGCTGAAGAAAATGCTTTCCTTTTGTCCTTCCCTGCTCCCTTCAGGTAAATGCATTTCCACCTAAAGATTCACATAATAATTACTTGCAGGCCTATAACACCCATTTCACTTCTATTCTAGAAAGTACAATCCACTGTACAGGAGCTCAGGCACCTCACTCAGGCGTTTAAGAATCAAAATTATTTGTTTGGCATTGTAATGCTCAATGTAACCTAACTCTTTTTGTGCATTCAGGCCCTTTTACTTAAGGAAAATGAGTTGTGGAAGATGAGCCATGAATCTGAAGTCTGAAATGAGAAACTGCAAGCAAATCTCCATTGTTGTTGTTATCAGAGCTGCAGCTAGTGATACCTATGATTCGGTTTACCTGACGTTTTCCACCATAAAAAGTGTTTTCATTTGTTCATAATTTTGCCCAACAAAGAAATTGGGCTGAATTTTTCCACTGGCAGTCTTTCTTCAGCTGAATTAATGGATTTTAAACAATTCAGTTATTTTTCAGAAGATTAGGAAAAATGCATTGTTTTGCTCACATTAAAAAGATTAATATAATTTTTTTTGATGTGATGCTCCAGCATATACATACATTGAGCAGAGACTTGAAATTTGGCAGGGAGTCTGCATGTTTTCAAGAATGTGCCTTTTGCTTCTCTTGTGAAAATTAAATGCCGAAAAAAACATTGATAAAGCAAAGGTAAGGCTGTCTGATGATATTTTGTGCCTTTCCAGAACATGAGGTTCAGCAAAACTCAAACTTCTGAAAACCATCAGTAGATAGGAAGGAGAATCCAAAGGAGGTCCCAAGTTTGAAATAAACAGATAAACAACTTGGGGGTATGGCGGACAGGGAGCTAGATAGGAGTCAACAGAGTGCCTTGTTGCCAAAAAGGCCAATGGCATATTGGGCTGCATCAGTAGGAGTGTTGCCAGCAGATCGAGGGATGTGATTATTCCCCTCTATTCAGCACTGGTGAGGTCACATCTGGAATACTGTGTCCAGCTTTGGGCTCCCCACTACAGAAAGCATGTGGACAAATTAGAAAGAGGCCAGCGGAGGCCTCAATCAATGAAAATGATTAGGGGGCTGGGGCACATGACTTATGAGGAAAGACTGAAGGAACTAGGCTTATTTAGTCTGCAGAAAGAAGACCAAGGGGGGATTTGATAGCAACCTTCAACTACTTGAAGGGACTGTCCAAAGAGGAGGGAGCTAGGCTATTCTCAGTGGTGACAGAGGAGAGAACAAGGAGCAATGGTTTCAAATTACAGCTGGGGAGGAGGCTGGATATTAGGAAGAACTTTCTCTCTAGGAGGGTGGTGAAGCATTGGAATGGGTTACCTAGGGAGGTGGTTGAATCTCCATCTTTGGAAACTTTTAAGGCCCAATTAGACAATACCCTAGCTGGGATGATTTAGTGGGAGTGGTCCTGCTTTTAGCAGGGGGTTGGACTAGATGACCTCATGAGGTCCCTTCCAGCCCTAATATTCTATGATTCTAAGTAGAGCTAATTAGCATATCAGACAACTAATTGGTTGAAAATTATATCACTCCTTGGTGGGGAGATGCTATTGATTAAGCTCTGAAAGCAACCAATCAGACAGGGTGAGAACTTTGTATATAAGGCAGAGATCTGATAGGCTTGAGCGTGGGCAACTAGATGAGCAAAGAAAGAGAGCGGAAGACTGCAGCAGAAGCAGCAGCAGTGACAGCAGCAGCAATCAAAAATAAGACAGAGGAGAAGAAACCAAAACAAAGCAGAGCTATTACCAAGAGAAAGGAGAATAAGTGTGACTTCTAAATACAGGGAACGTAGAGGTATGATTGTAAGTAAAGCTGGATACTTGCATTTGAATGATCTCTATCCCGACCCATTCTATGATTGCCTGATCAACACTTACAGAATGTCGGTGTGTAGCAGTATTAAGAATGTTATTGTAATGTCATTTTGTGCGTGTGTGTGTGTAATTGTATGTTGTATTGTAGTAAGTTTGGTATTGTAATACAACATTGTATTAAGGCTTTATCCATATGTATGTAGGACTTCATGTTATATGTTACAACATTGCATGTTTGTTATGCCGCACCACAATTAAATAGTTATAGCATTGTCATATGTGCTAAGGAAACATGGTATTATGTTATAAGAACTATATTGCAATTTCAGAGCTTAGGTTATATTTGTTCATGTACCACATTAGGGTATATTGTCTATAGTATTGAAGTTTATAGTCCTGTATTGTCTGAAGTGGCTTATTTCACATATTACATTGTGTTGGGTTTTTTTTATTTAAAAACCAACTTATTAGAATTAGTATTCAATAAGTATTTGTTTTCAAATAAATTATTGTCTGAGTGTCAATCCTTTGAGGAGAGGGTCATATCCATGTCCTCTCGAGTGTAAACCAAGGTAGGCAGATCTAGGAGCTCGCCAACAATTTAAATGGAAAACCATGGGAAACCCTTGTAAATCTGCTAGGATAGACCACTTTTGGTTACCTGCTTATAGAAGTAAGGCTTGGATTGGTTCATTAGTGTACCAAGCTATTATAGGATTTTGTAGGTTCCAGAGTTTTAGGGTAACAATTTTGCTTCCCTGATCTCGTGGGCCTACAGAACTATTTGAGGCTATAACAGTATAGCGCCCCTTTGTGTGTTAGAGGACAATTGACACCTGATAGTAAACCTTTTTTCTCCCTGAGGTTTTAAATAGAAAGTCATATTAAATAGTGTGATAAGGTGAAGTTAATGGTGCTTTAACAAGCTTCATTGGTGATCTGGTCATTCGTAGTTTGGGCTGCTATCCCCAAATGCAAGGGACATCAGGCCATGATTAATAATCAAGATCAGGTTGGGAGTATTCGTTGTTTGGGCTATCAGAAGTTGGTGTGCTTTGGTGAATGTGGGTTATCAGTAGTTGGGCCATCAGACCCGAACACAAGGCTCATCATGCCCCAGTGAATAACCAAAGTTGGGTCATTTATTAATTTAAGTCATCCCATCCAAACACCAGGGTGGTTGTGTCCTGGTGAATGAATAGTTTGGGTCATTAAACCCAAAAGCAGGGGTTGCTGTGCCCCAGTCAATAGCTATGAATAAAGCTATTTATTAGTTTGGGTGGTCATACCCAGACACAGGGCCATCATGCCCCAGTAAATAGCAGGTGTTGAGATCAAAAGGATTGAGGTAAGCTCAGGTAAGTGTAATTGACAAATACTTGGTTTAGGACACCCAGGTGTGCAGGTAGCCAGGTCTAGCAAATGGGGCAAGGAGGCCTACAGGAAAAGAATCAGGCACCAAAGGCGAAGAGGCCTGAGGAAGGCAGATTCTGGCATCCAGCACTGAGTGCAATAAGATCCCAGGAGGCGGACTTTACTCTTGAGAAATTGTAGGAATCTCAGAATAGTAGCTCAGTTCTGAGGAAAATAGTGTAACTTGCAGATTAAAAGGGAGGAAAAACAGTCTCTAACTGAATTTCCACCTGGTTAAAATAGTAAAAATAAAAATCCAAAACGACAGCAAAAGGGAAACTGAGTCACAATAGCACTTCGGAAACAATGTTAGGAAAGAGGTTAGAAGATTTTGTTAAGGAGAAGGGAAATGGTCTCTGGAAAGAAGGTGTTTTTATGAGCCTGGTGCCTATCAACAATTGTGCAGCCATGGGAACAATAGGTTCAGCCGAAAGGAAAAGGGGGGTCCTTTCTGGACCCCCAGCAAAAAGGCAAAGAGACAGGCTGCTCTGCAGGGTTTGCAAATGGTGATTGTAGATTTAAATGAAGAATTGGACAGCCTGAGAACAAGAATACAGGAAGAGAGGTCAGAGAAGGAATTAATAGACAATCTCAGGGCAAAGATATAGATGTTAGAAAAGGAACTGGCTAATTTACAGAAAGAAGCAAGTGATTCAAAGATAAAGGCTGAAGTTCTTAGAGCCCTGGTGTTGGCAAAGAATAATCAAAATTTGCCCTCCAAGAGGAATTAGCCAGCGCTAAAGCTAAAGTTGATGTGTTGGAAGCCACTGTGTCAATATAGACAGTTCAGACAAAAGTCTCAGAGAAAGAGGCCAGCAATGCACAGATGGAACAGGGCAAGTGAAGGTATGAGGTAGCAGAGTGGAAACAAAATGTGTTAGATGGGCAGACTGGAGTGGAGGTGGTGCTCACAAAGATACAGGAAGAAAGTAAGGTCGCTCATGGGGTCTGTCAGTGCCAAAAAAAAATACTCCAAAAGATGAACTGCAAGTAAGAGAAAGGGTAGTAATGGAAGCAAAGGGGCAAGAAGAGAGAGGCTGGGATGATGAAGTCCTTGAACAGTGCAATAAAGAGGAAAGAACCAGTTTTGGGAATGCAAATTTCCTCCAATTTGCAGAATTAAAGGGATAATCCGGAGGAGCTCCCTCAGAGACCTTATGTCGCAGAAATCAAGGCAAGTCCCGTAGAAAGCAAGGCAAGCCCCCAGATCCCCCAAATAGAAGTACAATAACCAGTTGGCTGACTAAAATCTTTGATATGCAGAGGACAACAGGAACAGATGTCTCAATCATGGCTGCAAAAGAACTGTTGAAACAGATGAATAACAAATCACAGCTTCAAAGAGAGTCTGCAGAACTCGAACTTACATGCAAATTTGACTCAGTTGTCTTGGGTTTAAACAGGGACTATGGATTTTTCTCGCATTACATCAAGTGAATTGACCCCCCCCTCCTCTATGTGCTGTTCCCCAGTGTTTTGAATCCTAACACCTATTTTGATTTGCTGTTACAGCCTGACCTGATGCTATGTCATACACTCCCCTGCATTTAATTTCCTCCCACTCTGTAACTTTCCTATCTTCAAAGCGTCTGACGAAGTGGGATTTTCTCCCACGAAAGCTCATGCGATTAATAAATCTGTTAGTCTTTAAAAGTGCCACAAGACTCTGTTGTCTTTCTACAATAGACTAACACGGCTACCCCTTTGGAATTAAACAAACTCTGTATGTTTCAGTGAAAGGGATCCAAAAGATCAAAAGATTCCTCAAACCAGGATCAGTAGTGGCTCCAGCAGCAATCGGAGTTTTGGTCTAGGATAGGGCTCAGCTTGAAACGGAGAACTCCATTCTACAAGAGAAAGGTAGACTGCAGACTAAAAAGCTGCAGCACCTTGGGATAGGAAATGGCTTAAAATGCTAAGGGAGCAAGATTGTTGCTTAAGAGATGCTTAAGATGTGGTTCTGAATTTGCAAAACTAGCAGATTGAAGCTTAACATACATACTGCCATCTGGCTTGCTTACAGGAAGCGCTGCAGGCTATATAGGTAGTTAATAGCACAGCTCAGGAAAGCAGCGCTATGGTAAGCCAAAAAAAAAAAAAGGCTGAGTTCAAAACCGAAAGAAAAAAAAGGGGGCGAGGGGCAGTAATTCTGACTTAGATTCTGAAAACTTCTCTGGATTCCCCTATAGAAGTAATACTAAATAGCATAAATAGCATAAACTAAATAGCATAAACTAAATTATACTAAATAGCATAAACTTTCTTCCCTCTCCTAAAGAGGGACAGCAGGTACGAGAAAAACCAAAGTCATGGTTTGGGACATGAAAATCCTGAATTAATTCAGGGAAGTATTCTATTGTGTAATATAACACAGTCTGAAGGAACATTAGTTTCACAATTTGATCTAACAATGAAAACAGCAGTAGAGGACGAGAATTCAGGTGCTGCTTTAAATAATGGAGGACAAGTTATAGGTGAAGAACAGAAAGGATGGCCACCTTCAAAAAACAAAGCTGGATAACGTATCAGTAGTAACCTTATCCAAAACTGATCCACAGGAAAAACCAATGGAATGAAGGGGGAAATAAAAGCAGCAAAGTTATTAAAAATAGAAAAAACCCTCTTAAATCAGGCAGTTTGGCTTTGGGAAAAATTGTTGCAGTATGAACCTAGGGATCAGACTGAAGTATTTTTTCAGTAGGTAACCCATCAAAGGGTAGCCACCCATGAGGAAAGCATGCCTATAGCTCTCCCACCCTCCAAAATACAAGTACAGGGAGGCTGAGCACCCCCTATGTCCCCAGTGTCAGCAAAAAATCAAGCTGACCCTCATGGCACATTTAAGATAGGATGTCTGCGGGAGACCTGCAGCATATGTGATATTTAATATGGGATTGTTTGAACAAGATATGTAGACAGATACAGGTGTCACTTTTTCTTTAATTAGTACAAACTTCAAAAAGAAGTTTGATTCAAACTTCCAGTAGTAACAGAAAATGTCAGGAATTGAATGAGGTAGAAGATAAAGTACTGTTTTTTAGCACTCCAACAAGTTCGCCACCCCTTTCTACTGCATGAAGCTAATACTTAGCAATGCAGAAGCCATTAACATGTAAAAGTTGCTCCTCGTCTCCTGCCCTGTGCATGTAGGTATCTCAGGCAGCAGTTTATTAAAGGGCCACCCTCTGCCTGGGTTATATCACCTGAGCTGTATCGTGAGAAGGGTCCCACCTCCAGGTGGAAGTGCAGCCTTTGCTTCAGCCAGGTGTCCCCAGCCATGCCTCAGGTCCACCCAGTCTGCCCCTCCCCTAAACCAGACCCCAACTCCCCATCACACAGGGGTGATGTCTAGCTTAACTCTTCATTTTCTGAATTTTAGATGCTTAAATTTGCATTAACTTCAGTCCTCCCACCTCAGATAGCAGCTCACATGAAGGAGCAGGGAGAGGGGCTTGGGCACCTCAAGGGAAGCAGGTTCTTTCAGATCCCAGGAGACATAGCAGGCAGGTAGAGCGGATCTAACCCCTGCAGAGTGGTAAAGCTACTCCATATTCTAAGAATAAAGAAAAAAGGTAGAAAAGAACATTAAGTTTGCAAAGTCAAACATTCAGTGGTAAGGAAATGACTAAATTAGGATTGCCTGTGCAATCTTATTCCCCACTTCCCCTCATGGAAATCTTATGGCACAGCCTACATGATCATATGCTATTCTTCCACATAGCACGCCTACCTCATTCAATGCACGGGACGGGATGGACATTGCTCTGGGAATTAATCAGGAAAAATACAGAAGTTCAAAGGTGTGTTGTGAATGAGGTAGAGAAGTGCAGGAAGAGAAAGATAATTGTGTGGTTAAAGCAACTGAACAATACGTTTGGATTCTATCCTTTCCTCATAGAGTGTCCATGTGATTCTTAAATCCAACTTTTCACACATGGTCACTAACTGTGTATTCCTCATTTTCTGTGTGCCTGACTTGAGACTCCTGAGGTCTGATCTGAAAAGCACTGAGATCTCACCTGAAGTCTATAGTAGCTCTGCTTTGAAATTATAAAATGATATAAAAATTAAGCTTAATTCTCAATTTGCACACCAAAAGTTGGTTAACACTTCTGATGTTTTTGGCTTTAATCTTTGTGCCTTAGTTCTCCATGTGGAAAATGGAGATAACACCTCCATTCACAGCTGTGTTGTAAAGAAAAATTGATTTGTGCTTGTAAAGAATTAAGATACAACAATGGCAGCAGTCTAGAAAAGACGAAGAGGAAATTAAAAGTTCTGTATTGTATTGCATGCAGTAAATAATACATGGGGATAAATGTTTACAGAGAAGGCAAAAAAGAAATAGTGACTATGCATGCACTGAATCAGGCAGATGTCCTATACAAAACAAAAACACAATCATATAAAGACTGCATCATAATGCATATGTAAGCAAGGGAGAAAATTAAGCTTACCCAGACAACCTGATTCTGGTGTTTCCTAACTTTTGAATGCTTGACTGTGTAAACCTTAAAGTTCTTTTGATGTCATTTTCTGGATGCAAATATTATTTATGACACAATAAACATACTTGGTACTTTACAGAACATGCACTTTAGATGGATCATAGCTTAAGTGATGTTACAGTGGAAGCTGGACAGCAGCAATGCAAACATTTGAAGCATGACATGTGAAGGTAGGACAGCAACTGGAGTCCAAGCCAATCAGCAATGGAAGGCTGGGCTAAAAAGTGGACTTTCATGAGGGATTTGAAGAACATGATAAGTGTCAATCTGATAACGCCAACCTTGCTCTAGCTGAGTTCAGAACCTACACCAAAGGGAAATCAGGTCTGGATGTAACATATTTCCCTGTTTGGGAGAGAAAATCAAGCGTGATTGTCAGCAGAAAGCAGCCTCATGAAGCCAAATTCAGAGACCAGAATCGTAGAAAAGTGGTGAGGTCACAGAAGCATTATTGTATGAAAATCTCCCTGTAAACAGCACAGGAAAAGAAGAATCTTCTTTTCCAATGGAATTGAAAGGCATCTGAAAGAGGCCTCAGACCTGTATCATGCTGGTCACAGAAGTACAGATACTTGATACTGGCCTGGGAAGAGAAGTTAGTCTCCGGAATCAGTGGTTCCCAACCTTTTCAGTAGCACGGCACATTTCAATGAGACAAAGAATTCCACGGCACACCCACTCTTTTCAGTTGAATTAGTTGCTTATAAACATCACATTTACTTAATTTTCTCCCACGCAAGCTCATGCGATAAATAAATCTGTTAGTCTTTAAAAGTGCCACAGGATTCTGTTGTTTTTTTACATTTACTATGGTTATGATCTTAGTAGGCTGGTTTGCAACATTGTGCATACAACAAGCTAAAGAAGGATCAAATGCATTAATGTTTCAAATCCACCAGAAAAAAATACACATCATCTCAATTTTGCCCTTTGGCACCTGCGTTTAGAATGTTCACGTTTTAGAATCGAAAGACCAATATCTCGTTTCTAATTTGATGATTAATTTTCCCGAGTTTTATGAGTTGTAATTTTGGTTGGCTAGAATATTGTTTAAGATGAAACAATGTTTGTTTTACGTTGATTTTCATTACCTTTGTACAAAATTTCACAGCACACTTGGACAGTTCTCATGGCACACCAGCATGCCGTGGCACACCAGTTGAAAACCACTCCTCTGGATAATTCCACTTGCTGAACAGGCAGCAGAGCCTGTGTGCGCTTATCAGGATTCCTCAGACGTTAGAGTATATTAAAGGTCATGTAGCTAAATCCGTGCACAAGCTGTTCAAAATTTATCCATCTGAACTTTTAACGGAAAAGCAATCTAATGAAAATTTGCAAACATCTGCTATTGAATATGTACCTCTAACTTGCAAAACATGGTAAGCTATGAAAACTACTAATGAAGATGTACAAAACTAAAGTAACATTTCACAATGTATGACCAGATGCACCATAGTGACTATATAAAGATAGCATGATGGATGAGCCTGTGATGGTGAGAATCTGCATACAATAAGGAGTCTATGTGATCTCTATCCCCTTTTCTCACTTTAAAAGAATTCCACATTAGTCAACCACATTAATGTATTGTTTTTCATTATATAAACACACCTAATTGCTTATGACTAGCTGTTGCCACTGATTATCAGACAGGCATTTCCAAAACTATGTTACTGTCATGAAAAAGTAAAATAATTTTAAAAACAAGATTCATACATCTGCTTATAAATTACCATAAGTAAGGCATATTGCTTTCTAAAATTAGGAAGTGTATAAACACTGCAATCTGCTATTCACATGAAATTGTTATGTAACAGAACTGCCTCTGTCTCATTGAACAGCAGCGTCACTCACTGTGTGCATACCAAAAGCAAGCCCAAGAAAGAAATCATGCATTGTGGTCTGTGAACTTTTATATCTTGACAGGTAACAGGCTGCATGCCCATAAACCAGAGTAAAAGGTCAAGGCAAGATATATCTTGACCTGAACTTTAACTACCAGAGGTGCCACTTATGGAACAGTTAAAACTAAACAGAACAAACAGGGAAGGAGAGAATGCAGGAACCACCGACTTAATATTGAACCAAAATACAAGACAATTTAGTATCTCCTTCAAAAGACACTCCAGAGACATTTTCTGCCGTGCAGTCTTGGGTACACAACAGGGAACATAGCGTGTAGACGGAGAGTTCTACAGAACAATATTTGCTTAAATCAAAATAAGAGCTGTTTATTTGATCATTTGTAATAGATTATGAAATGGATGGTAACATTTTATCCTGTACTGAAAAACAAGAACAGCAGCATACATTGTATACCATATAACATACTAAAGTCTGGGATAATTGTAAATTTATTACATTGTAAGAACGGTTTTTAAGTAAAGCAGTAAAATATCAGTTGTACCCATCAAGTTTCAGAGATCAACGGAGATTCTGAAGATTGTTAGCTTATGCACATGGTTCTGAATGCATTTATAAGCCTTATCACAATGACTGAATTTGATGTCAGCCTTTTTTGAAATAAAGAAGGACCTCATCAAATGTGCATTTTTTTTAAAAATGTGGATGTAATTGAAACTGGCCCTTAATTATTTTAAGAGGGACAGGCTACCTCTTGGCCAACACCAGGAACTGAACTGCAGTCCCCCAGAGCTAAAAGTATGAGTCACTACAGCCTGAGCTAAAAGAGCCAGGGGCTTTGTCATTAGAGTCTATAGCAGACTCTCATCCTCTGTGGACAGGGCACAGACAGCAACACATAACACACACTTCATCTGCAACACTACACTTATTTAAGCAGTAAAAATGAGAACATATGCCATTAGTGATAAGCAAAATATATACCAGCTTTAAGAAATGTTCTTTTGCGTCATTTTCAGGCTTTTAAATTTTTTATTCCACACATACTATTAAACTTTAAAGGCAGCAAAGGGCTTACACAATAAAAATGGTAGGATCAATAATTCAAGACATTTATTTGGCTTTGAGCATAACCTGTGATGAAGTACCCTTGTGACTCTTTTTTAAAATCAGTGCACAGCTGTACATTGAAGTATTATATTTCAATATACCGTATATACACTAAAACCTGTACAGACTGCTACCTTCCCATTACTGCTCTAAATTTTAATCCCTGGTACAACTCCACTGAAAGCATTGGAATTACACTGGGTAAATTCGACCCAGTAACTATAAATGTCCAGTTCTAAAAATAATTTTTCCTACTTGCCTCAGGTGGTGAATTATCATCTAAACTTGTGCATGTCCATTGAGAGCTACTTGAAACAATCAAGCGCACAGTGGGCAATTGTTCAGAACAACCATCTATAAAGCGTAGCATGTACTTGTAGTGCTGGTTCCTGACTCCTAAAAATATAACAAATTTAAACAAATGGTAAAAGAATAAGAAGGTATTTGCTGAATAGTTTCGTACCTTGTAATTCTTGAAAGGTAACCGAAACTAAACAAAGAGACAAAGTTCCACAATCAGATGCAAGTATCCTAATATTATAGTTTCAAAATGTGAAAGAGAAACAAAACCAAGAGCCATATTTAGTTTATACAGGTGGTGACCACTAAAAATCATTTTTAATCATATTAACTAGTACCTCCCCATTTTTGCTTTGCCAGGCTGTGTGTGCACTGCAAACTAGCAAAAATGTACTCATATTTTTAAAATTAGTACATTACCACCCTGGCCAAAGCTTGGAGCCTTTGCAAGGAAGTGACTCATATGGAAAAGAAGCAGAAAAAAAGAAGATTTAACTTCACCACATATATTTGTACAAGTACCTTTTAAAAAATGTCACCTAATTTTAAAAAGGAGCATTTGTTTCCATTCTACAGCTTACTTAAACAGGAATACTTGATGTCAGAATGTCCTCTAAATGCTATTGCATCTGCATGCTGAAAAATAATATAAATGGTTAATGAATATTGCACCATATCAGTTTCCTGTTCCAGTTGGCTGTCTTGTTATGTTGGCAGCAATTCAGGGGCCTGCAGAGTTGCAGGCATATGTCTCATGTTAAAAAGTCTCATGTTATAAACACTTCAATGAAAATTACTATCCAGTTTGGAGCCAACTCCGACCAGGTGCTGAAGACAAAATAAATAGGTAACATATGAAAGCAAAATCAAAGTTGGGCTTCTATGGGGATTATGTTCTATGCTACATTTAAAAAGTCAGTTTGAACTCTGAACTAAAATACCTTGCCCTTCACAAAAAAGTCTAATTTTCTTACCTTTGATACTGACCAGTTTTTCAACTGAGCCTTTTGTTATAAAACATCCAACAAATGTTTGTAAACAAATACCATATCCTGTATTTCTCAACACTAATTTAAAGTTAAGCTGAACAAACACACAGATAAAATTTGCCTCTCTCCCATTCTGAAGACAAGGAAGCCTGAATTGGCCATTCCATACCTCTCATTTTCAAGAGTGTTATTTCCTGATTTTCACGTATAATTAGAGAATGCACATGGAAACCGACCAGACATCACAATGAGGTTGTATTCTACCACAAATGACTCAGGGTGTGAGCCTGCATGATTCAAGTTGAAGGGAATTTTTCCATTAACTTGAATGGGAGCAGGATCAAGCCCTTAAAGAGTTCATATTAAAAAGTTACTGGAATCTGAGAGGTCTGCATGGTCATGCAGAGAAGACAAGAGACTGGGAGACCTACTGTTTTCCAGAAGCTGGGAATAGGCGACAGGATGGATCACTTGATGATTACCTGTTCTGTTTATTCCCTCTAAAGCACCTAGCAATGGCCACTGTAGGAAGACAGGACACTGGTCTAGATGGACCACTGGTCTGACCCAGTATGGCCGTTCTTATGTCCTTCTGCATTCTGCTCCTGGTTCAGCCACTCAGCAAGTCACTTCACTGCCTGAGTTTCCCCGTTGCAAAAGTGGATACGATAATAACTAGTTACAATATAGAGTGAGGTGCAAATTAAAATTTATCGTTTTGAGATACTGGGGGCAGTCTGAACTCTTAGTTTCCATAGAGCCAAGAGAAGACAGACTGCAACACCCACTCATTGAAAATGGCAAGAAGCTCATTTTCTCCGCCTCTCATGTAACACCATAACTTGGCCATGAAGCAGTTTTGTTTTATGCATTTTTGGCATCTCTGGCAGCTAATCAGCCTGTCACCATTTTCTAGGGCTTCTTGATCACAAATGTTTTCAGCTGAATTTTGTCTAAAATATGTCAAGTAAATAATTGAAAAGTACCAGAAGATCATTTTCATGTTTAGTTTTATATGCACATATTGCAAGGCAGCGAAGGGTGCATTTTAAATTTTGGTAATATCAGCTAGTGTTGCAGGACTAAAACAGCACTCTGAACTGGGATCTTGGCAGCTGAAAAGCATTTCAATGCACCTTTAAACAAGGTGATCTGGTTTTCTTTGTTTCTACAGTAACAATTTCAGCACTATGCAGGACAACTGTTAGCAAGATCAGTAAAGGCCGTATTTTGACATTTACTATTAAAAGCGAGAACTCATGCCAATAAACTCTGTTATCTCTATAGTACATGAGTAGGGTCTACACTGGCCAAAGATCAATCTCTTGGCTACTGAAAAAAAACTTACAATAAGCTGTGAAGGGCTCCAGTTTACAGTCTGACTGTGGACAGTCTGTCACCAACATTTTCTTCTATTTGAATAAAATTATTATGACATTTAGAGACATCATGGCTCCATGACCATGACATGGTTCCATTCAGATCACATCAGAGTGGTCTACACAGACCATGCCCAATGGAGTCTTCAGCCATTTGCTCTCATTACAGAGGAACGTTTATGGCAAGAGGATTGTGCAACAGGGTAGATTCCTAAAAGAATACCATCTGCAACAAACCGTGTTTGGAGCATAACCCAGTGGAATGAGATCTTCTTAGTGATACAAACTAATGTGCAATCGTCTTGCTTACATTAGACAAGAAAGTAATCCGTTTAATAACAGGGACTGGAGAAAGCTAATCTGTATTTGAGAGAGCAGTGCTCCTGTAAATTCAAAATGTTTTGCTATTTGATGCAGTGAGGCACTCCCCCACCCCGTGTAACAACCCTATGAACTTTTAAAATAAACAGTTTAGTTTATAAATCTTAGCTCTGGCCTGGAACAGATCTGTATCTAATAACCCTATCTACAGGCAGACGCCCACACATGCCTGAAATCAAGGAGCAATCCTCAGCATCAGGCTCTTGCACCCTGGCCACTCCAAATTGCTCTGACAAGAGTTGAATGCATTATTTTTATACTCACTTTTCTAAGCAAACAATATGAACAGAGACAGCCAACCCCGCAACAGCAGACAGACAAAGTGAAAGCATTTGAGGGACTCGCGGACAGAAGATGTAAGAAAGACATTCTATGAGATGCAAATACACAGTATAAGGATCATTAACTTTGAAAGTCCTGATTCATGTGTGCTTGCAATCTTAAAATACTTAATATTTCAACAGGCATTTGTTCTCAGTGTCCCAAATTTCTTCCTGTATAATGTGAAAACTTAAAATAGATACTTCAACTTCTGGCCAGACTCAATGCCAAATGTTTTGCCTTTTCATGACTTTCAACTAGTAATGCATTAGAACAGAAGTTGCATCCACTAGAGCAATAGTTCTCAACCTTTTTGTGCAGGTTTTCCATGTCTTATAATAAAAGGATGAGGGAACATTCAATGAAACAGAAAGGCAGCAAATTCAGAACTGATAAAGGAAATGCCTTCTCTCACAATACATAATTAGACAGGAGAGCTCGCTGATAGAGGATGGTGGTGAGGCAAAGAAACCTGTAAGATTCAAAGAGGCCTTGGGGATGGGTATATGGCTAAAAAGAATATTCAGAAGTGAAATAGCTAACAGTAAAAAGATAATGGATTCAGGGTTTATATCAAACTCTAATTGTTAGGGGAAAATAATCCCTTTCTGGGGTAGATTATCCTGTATCTGACTACTTTGAAGTTTCTTGGACCTTCCTCCAAAACTTCTAGTATTGACCAATCTCAAAGACAAGGATTCTGGACTAAAGGGACCATAGGTCTGATACAGAATGACAAGTTCTATGCTGCATGAAACCCGAAACAGCAAAACAGTCCTGCACTCCACCACACCCCAGTCCTTTGTGGCCATAGAGAATTGTGGAGTTGGGACACAGAAAAAAACAATGGCAGGTTTTTAGGTGCTATGGGGCAGAGTTGCTGACGTGACTGTTGGGAAGAAGATGCATCAGGTATCCCTGGTAACCCAATTAGAGATTATATCCCACAAGTTTAGTATTACTGCACTAGTGTATCTCAGGTGACTTGCCCTTTACTCCAACAGACCTTAGATCTTCAGTGCACACCATAAAGTCACATCTGTTCTTCAAAGTTTTCCCTTCCAGGGTTACACTATGAAGCAGGGGATGGAAGAGCTATTTGTGGGACCTGCGAGATATATTTTGGAGATGTGTTGTGGGTATAATGGTATTTTTTGCCCATTTTTATTGTGCACAGCTCTGGATGGGTGCTAAAAACCCTAAATAAATAAATAAAATTATAAATAAATAGTGCATTTTATATCCCATTTTGTACAGCTGAGAAAGAAAATCTATTTGTTGAAAAGCATCATGTTTCATTACAGTTTAAATCACTGTTTCGGTCTAATCATTTCCTCCAATTTCCAAAATTTTTGCAGGAAACAGTGATGAAGAACATATGTCTGTTGTAAATTACACCTCTGAAAAATCTTGGAACTGTGACATTCACTTTTACTATCCAAGGTATCAAACTAGTCTACCACAACACAATTATTAAACAGTTAAATGAAAAGAAGTTACAGTTGTATCATATTTTAAAATGGATATAATATTCAAAACATATCAGATTTGCCATTCAATTTAATTAGCCAATTATTCCATTATGCTTTCAGTTTAATTAACGATTTCAGGATATTTTGAGCTTCATTAGTGTAAGATGTTATACAAGTACAAAATATTGTTATTGTACATTTTTACATGAAAAATGCTATGTTCATGCAGTGTTAAGGGTGGAAAATCAAGCACTCAAAAGTAAGGAAATTCCAAATTTTGACATTTCTCCCACAACGTAAACTTAGCCAAGTAGTATCTCCTAGCACTAGGCCATACTAGACCAGACCAATGGTTCATCTAGCTGAGAATCCTGTTTCTGACAGTAAGCAGTGCCAGATGCTTCAAAAGGAATGAAGAGAAGGGGGGCAATTATCCACCCATGTCATCCTGTTCCATCTTATGGCACTCATCCTTGAATAGCCACTAATGGACCTATCCTCCGTGGACTTATCTAACTTTTTTTTAAATCCAGTTATACTTCTGGCCTTCACAATACCTTCTGGCAAAGAGTTCCACAGGTTGACTATGTTGTGGCAAGTATTTCCTTTTCTTTCGTTTTAAATCTGCTGCCTATTAATTTCATTGGGTGACTCCTCGTTCTTGTGCTACGTGAAACTGTTTATTAACAGTTATTTATTTACTTATTTGATTATTTATGTTTGACACCATCAGATTAGGTCTGAATAGGGATTTGGGATGGTTAACTCATTACCAAAGGTAATTTTCCCCTCTTTAAACATTCTCACCTTCTCATCTATTGTTCCAAAACAATTTGTTTGGTTTGCTGAAAAAGACTGAACTGACTTTGTGACCTACCTTTCTCTGCACATTTATATTCACCTAACATACTACAGTTTCCATTTCATGCATCAGATGAAGTGGGATTATACATACAAAAGCTCATGTGATAAATAAATGTGTTAGTCTTTAAAAGTGCCACAGGACTTCTCATTTGTTTTGACTTACCTATTCATTTTCTCCATACCATTCATGATTTTACAAGCCTCTATCATATCCGTCCTTAGTCGTCTCTTTTGTAAAATGAACAGTCTCAGTCTTTTTAATCTCTTCTCATGCAGAATTTAGTCCATCCCCTGTATTATTTTTGTTGCCGTTCTCTGTTCTTTTTCCAATTCTACTATATCTTTTCCGAGTTAAAGAGACAGAATTGCGGCAATATTCAAGGTGTGGGAATAACATGTATTTATATAGTGGCATCATTATATTTTCCTTCTAGATATCTATCCCTTTTCTAATTTTGTTAGCCTTTTTTTTTTTTTTTGGACTGCCACTGTATATTGAATAGATGCTTTAAGAAAACTATCCACAAGGACTCAAGGATCTCTTTCTTGAGTGATAACAGCTAATTAGGACCTCATCATTTTCTATGTAAATGCATTACTTTACATTTATCCACACTGAATATCATCTGCCTTTTTGTTGCCCAGTCACCAGTTTAGTGAGATCCCTTAGTAACTCTTTTTAGTCAACTTTCAGACATACCTATCGAGTAATACGTATCATCATCTGACAACTCACTGTTCACCCCCTTTTCTAGATTTTTATGAATATATTGAACAGCACAGGTTATGAATATATTTATGAATATATTGAACAGGTCCGAGGATAGATCCTTAGGGAACCCAGCTATTAATCTTTCTCCATAGTGAAAACTGACCATTTATGCCTAGCCTTTGTTTCTGATCTTTTAATGATTTACTAATCCACGAGATGCCCTTACTTTTTATCCTATGACTTTGCTTAAGAGCATTTCGTGTGGGCTTTCTGAAAGTTCAAGTACATAATATCAATGGATCATCCTTGCTGACTACCTCAAAGAATTCTAATAGACTGATGAGGTACAATTTCCTTTGACAAAAGCTGTGCTGACTTTTCCCCAACATATGTTCATTTAAGTGTTTGATAATTCTATCCTTTACTCGTTTCCACCAATTTGCTTGGTACTGAAATTAAGCTTACTGATCTGTAATTGTCAGATCACCTCTGAAGCCTTTTTTAGAAGCATTACATTATCTATCTTCCAGTAAATTGAGGCTGATTTACACAATATACAACAACACTTAGCATTTATGTAATTGTTTTCATCTATAGATCCCAAAGTGATTCACAAAAGGTTGGTATCAATTAATTTTACACACTGAAAATTGGGACACAAATAAAGTAAGTGATTTGCCCATGGTGACATAGTGAGTTTCTAGAAGAGTCAGGAGAAAAAGACCTAACTCTTGATCTCTAGTGCCATGCTCTAGCCACAGGAACATGCTCCCTCTTTTCAAATTTGTAATTTTGGCCCTCTATTACTCATAGTTCTTTTACCTGCAAAATTAACTTTCCTGCAAACTTAGGTGGCCTATACAGTAGTAACTATCCCTATTTATTTATGGTGCTATACTTTATCCTTAGTATGTTGTATACGAATGGTTTATTCTACCCTTTCCCACTCCTTTGTGCTACCATCCCATGCACTCAATGAGGCTCTGTCCTCTGGAAAACCCAGTATGTGATGACATAATTAAAGACCACATCATAGTGCATACACAGGAGAGCTGAATTAAGGTTGCACAGACAACCTAATACTGGCATTTCCTAACTTCTGAGTGCTTGACTTAGCAAACTTAACAACATTATTTTAACACAATCTTTTGGTATGAAATTTCCAAAGGTTTTTATTATATCTTTATTTATTTGTTTGTGTTTAAACTGTTATTATGTGCAAATGTAATATGCCTCTTATCATCCATCATCAGCAGAGTGGATCTGAAATCTGAACCTTCAACACTGCTATTGCTTGAGTTACAGGACTACCTTAAGTCTTCTGCTCCTGCCAGCTACTAATCTCAGAAGGGGGATGGACTGCGGGGCTAGATGTTGGGTCCAAGGGATTCTGGAGGAAACCTGGTCTGGCTCTATCTCCCCACCTTGGGAAATATAGAAGCTCTGGCTCCTTGTGGCACCCCCAAGGTGGATAAATGGAACAATGTGTTGGATCTGTGTGTGTAAATGTATAAGGAACATGCAACTTTCATTTTGGCTTTTCCTAACTTGAATGTTTAAGTGTGCAATTTTAATATAATTTATTTTTATGGAATTCTCAAATAAGAGATAAAAAGAGATTTCCCCTTTCTTCACCAATGGGAACAAATTTATTAAAACTCATTCAAAACCAAAACATATTGTTTAATTTAAAAGAAAATATTGGAATATTCTAGATCCTCAGATGGTGTAAACCAGCACTGTTGCACTGGCTTCAAAGAGAGATGTCAATTTACAGAGCTAAGAATCTAGCCCAATATTCTCTTTTATGAGATTCTTCTATGTCTGCATGCCAATTTGTGCTCTTTTTAGTCAGTCCAATATAATGTTGTCACCAAGTTTGTTGTCTGGCTTTTTATCCTTTGTCATTGGGCCACTAGAACTGACACTTCAAAATAAAATACAAACCACTGAATTACAGGAGATCAAAAACATGACAGCAAGCAGAAAATAAGGCATATAGTGAATCACACAGGAGCATAATATAACTAATACGTATATTAAGAAAGTTCAGCCACCTCTTAAAAATATCCTTTTACTCTCACGATTTGTCTCCTAATGATGGGTTTGTAAAGTTGCGTAAAAACTGGCAGATTGCACAGGCAACTGACCTTTGTGACCCACAATTAACTTGACTGTGAATGATACCCTTTATCTGAAACAGAAGTCTTTATAACACATCAGCATGAACTTTTCAAAACTTTTGGTCAACAATTAAAACCACCCAAATATGCAGACAGAGAGCTCAGTTTTCAAATGTTCCTAAATTATGAGATCCAGCTCCATATTTCGATGCTCCAACTAGTACAAAACAAATACTGAGATTTGCAGATGTGCTCCTTTGTTCAAAGATCATGTCCACAATGTGAAAATAGAGAATTATTTTTTCAAAATGCAACCCATTTGTACTTGGACTTTCATTTACCATTTTTAGTTTGTTTCCTTGAACATTCTGATGTTTGCTGCCACTTAGCAAACCTACAGATATACATTGAAAAAATCTATGTATAAAATACGGAAATGTATACAAGTTAGAACTTAACATAAAAGGAAGTAACTCACCTTGTGCATTAATGAGCGTTCTTCGAGATGTTTGTGTCCCTATGGGTACTCCACTGTATATGTATCCCTGTGCCTCTAATCAGAGATTTTTGGTAGCACTATCCTTTCAACCTGCACATGTGCTTTCCTTCCCTCATGGTCTGCCTTGAGGCTATCTAGCCCTGCATGGGTAAACCCTCTGCAGTTCCTTCTCTACCACAAAGTCCCATAAAGAAAACTTCCAAGTACAGGAGAGGAGAGCGGGTTGTAGAGCACCCCTAGGGACACATCTCAAAAAACCATTGCTACTGCAAAAGGTGAGTAACTTCCTCTTCTTCTCTGAGTACTGTCCTTACGGGTTCTCCACTGTAGGCAACTTCACAGCAGTATCCTCCATGAAGGGCTGGGGCATCAGAGTGGAGTCTGTTATTAGAGAAAGTACTGTGGAGTTGAAGATGGCATCAGAGCCTGAATCTCCAGTGATCATATAATGTTCTGCAAAAGTGTGGGGAGAGGCTTAAGCCACTGTTGTGCACATTTTCAAGATAGGGACACCTTTAAGGAATATGACTAAGGTAGAAATTGAGTGGAGGATCACTTCTGTGGAAGGTCACTTGCCATGATGCCTGTGGTCATGTAGGTGAGCTCCCCAGCCTATTAGGAAAGCATCTATTATTAGAATAATTTTGGCAGTTGCACAAATGGAATGCCAGCTCGGACACTGAATGGGTTTATCCACCAGTCCAGGGAGTCTTTACTAAAGAGGGCAGTTACAGCAGTTTAAGTAGTCTGTCTGTGTTTGGGGAATAGACAGAAGTGAGCCAAATCTGACAACATCTCATGACCTCCAGGCATTTGGGGTAATGAAGGTGCATGGTGCCATATGACTTAGCAGTTCCTGACGTATCTCTATGAAACTCGTGAGGCTGGGGAGTTTGTGTAGCAAGAGGAATGCTCTTGCTTGTACTGTGCTGCTGTACAGTTGCTGTACTGAAATTAGTTTTGATTTCTGTAAGTTGAGCTATAGGCTCAGCTGTGCAAATGTGCACCCAGTTGTCTAGGTGGCTTGTATGGCATCCTCAAATGAGGGAGCCCTGAGGAGGCAGTCATCTAGGTACAGGTAGATAATAATGCCAATGTTGGTAAACCACTACGATGGACAGCAGGATGAGAGGCTGAATGGGAACATTCTCGTAATGATAAGGATCCTGCCTAAAGATAAACTGTAGGAATCTCATGTGAAATGGTCATACTGAGGTGTGGAGTGAGATGGTCATATTCAGGTATGGTAGGTCCAGAATGGAAAACCAGTCTCCTTGCTCTAGAGGAGTGGTTCCCAAACTGGGGTGTGTGTCCAGGGTGTGAAGAAAATCCAAGAGGGGCACAAGGCTGTGAAATTTTCATAGTGAAAAATTTTTGTGTCAAGAAAACCTATTTGTGGTTATTTTTAATTGTACAATTATGAATTGAATTATTTTTAAAAGGGGGTTGGACGATGGTAAAGGAGAGGTGGGGAGGCATGAGGATTTCTCAAAAATCAGAAAGGAGGCATGATGCCGAAAAGTTTGGAAGCCTCTGTTCTAGAGCTAGAATAATGGCTGCTAACATGACCATCTTGAACATTTAAGCCTTCATGTATTTGTTTAATGCTCTTAGATCTGTATATTTTTGAGCCCTCGACCAACCCATCAAAAGTACTTAGAAGAGGCAATCTGAGAGGTCATGAACTGGGGTGCTGACTGCTTCCTCTTTTGAAACCTGGACCTTTACACTGCAGCTTGTAACAGCACTGAGACTGTGAGTAGTGAGGAGACTATACTTGTGCTATAAATGGGAGCTATATCGTCTCTTCTGTCCCATACTGTAGATTCCCAGGGAATGTAACGTGGCCCAGGAATCCTTCAAAGTGTGAAGAGTAGAGTCTGTCTTCTCGGCAAACAGCTTGAGCTCTTCAAATGGCAGATATGTTGCAGCTGTTCGGGCAACCCAAAATGGTGTAGTCAACAAGCCTAACTCATTACCACTGCCATGAAGACCAAATGGGCCACTGTATCGGCTATATCCAATGCCATCTGTAGTGCCATTCTGGCTATTAATTGAGCCTCTGTGACAATGGCCTGAAACTGCTCCTTTTGTGCCTCCAGTAAATATGCAGAAATGTCTTGAGTTTCCCATAATTAATAAAATCATATTTGGTTATGACAGCTCGGTACTTCATGACTCTAAATTGAAATCTCACTGACAAATATATCTGAGCCTCAAAGAGATTGAGCCACTTCCAATCCCAGTTACATGGGGTCGACTTGGTATAATGTTGTTTGCCTTGTGCATTAATCACATCCACTGCTATGGAGCTGGTCAGGGATGCTGAAACAGAAAGTCCGCCTCTTTGGGAGGGATGTAGTATTTTTTTGTCTGCTCTCTTTCAGGATGGTGCAATGGAGGCTGGTGTCTGCCAGATGACTTTGGCAGGATCTAGAATCACCTTATTAATGGGGAGGGTAATTCTGGATGAGGAGGAGATGTGTTCTGCAAAAGCTTTCTCTTCCCTGCCTCATGGGCTCTTGACAACCAGGCTATAGAATACGAGCTGGTGGACTCTGTCAGAGAGACTGGATGGCCATAACATGTGGGATGTTCACATTGCCCAAGGATCCCAATATAGCCATTTGTGGGGGAGGGGAAGGGTACGTGTGGTGCAGGTGTCCCAGGGGAACTCTGCCATGATCATGGGTTGGCTCCATGAAATTGAGGAGGACTCTTCCATTGTGACAGCAGGCCATGATGAGAGGCCAGGGAAATTATATGCTCCTGGTCACTACCAGACTCATCAATGGGTAAGGCTGGTGTTGACTTTAGGGTGGTATATGGCCCAGTGCCGAGAACGATTCCAGATGCCAGCATGTGTTCAATACTGGGTCCCTCGTACCTATTAACAGGAATTACAGTTTTTTCCCAACCATCAGGTCTCCAGGATACCAGAACTTATTCAGTAGCATGGGCTCACTTTGTACTGCACAGAAGTGTCCATTGCATATCATTGATACCAACGGTTGAGAACGTGCAGAGCACTCCCTAGATGGAAGCTTTTTTGCACTTGGTATTGAGGGTTTTCTCGGTGTTTACTCTGAGTGCAGTAACTGTCTCTCTACTTAGAGGGCAATACTCTTGCCTTGGAACCCGAGCCCCTGGCTTCTCTAAGCAGTGCCATGCATAGAGCTCATAGCAGATGCCCCCTTCTGGATACTACATTTTGGGGCCTTCTGTGTCACCGATACTGAGGTGGCCACACTGGGGAACCCCTCTGGTTGGCCAACAACTTGGTTGGGGGTTTGAAGCCTTTTTCCCCCCCTGAGGCTTTACAGGGGGAATCTACTGAGTTTCTTCTGCGACTCTACACCTTTGAAATTAAAGGCTCTGGGGATGATTTGGGGGTCAGCACTGTAGTCCTCTGGAGGTTGAAGTACCTTCTCCATAAGGAGTTTTAACTTCAGTTCCTGGTTCCCACAAGATCGCACCTTTACCTGCTGTCAGAGTGAGCGCTTCTGATGGATATGGGACTCTCTCAGGCACCAGCTACAATGAGAGTGTCTCTCCCTCATAGGACCTTTCAGGAGAGGCACCTCTTGAAGCAGCGGGGTACAAAGTATGTCATGGGAGGGCGTCTATTATCATCTAGCAGTGTGGGATGCAGAAGAAAGTTCTTCTCTCCTCTTCTTCTTCTTTTCTTCTAAATGGAAAGAACTTAGAGAGTCTTCCAAACATACCTGGAGGGGATCCCCATAGACAGGACAGGAACCGTAAATTAAAGTTCTTTCTTTCTTTCTTTCTTTCTTTCTTTCTTTCTTTCTTTCTTTCTTTCTTTCTTTCTTTCTTTCCAAATCTCAAGTGGGTAAAAAGGAAACGCTATCTATTAAGGAGAACAATCACCCTCCCCCAAACAACTACTACTTGTGCTAGTAACATAGATAAGGAATGGACAACTGCTCCCTCCTTTCAAGGCCAAAGGCAGTGGAGAAGGAATTGGGGGAAGGTAGTGGTTGCCCATGCAGAAATAGATAGTCTTGAGGAAGACCACGAGGGAGGAAGAGTACATATGCAGGCTGAACATACACTGCTATCAAAAATCTCCGATTAGAGGCACAGGGACACAGCTACACCTACAGGGGAGCACCTGTAGGAACCCAACTTGAAGGACCACTTGATGATTACTGTGATGAGCTTACTCCAGTCAAGTGAGCAATGTAATCCCGTCTTTATTTGTACTAGCAACTTCAATGTACTGGGAGAGCGTAGAAGTTTCTGGGGAAACCAAAGAGCAGTTTCCCTGCTAATTTTTAATGAAATTAAACATTAAGTAATTCAACACGTCAGTTTTCTTTCTTTGTTGGTCACAATTAAGGGAAATTAAAAAACAGTAATTTGAAACATTGATCAACATAGAAAAAAACTAAACACAAAGATGAAATTCTGCACAGTAGTCTGCACAATATCTAACACTGAATAACACTGAGGCCATTTGGAAACATTCCATGGAGCACAAGACAATACGCATCCACCGAAAAAAAAGTCATAGAAATGGAATGCAAAACAAACAAAAAAGGAACTCACTCTCTCTATCTCTTTCTCACACCCCCCCTATATCACTGGCTTTGAAGCAGTATGTAAGTGCATGATTCTTGTGGTGTACAGTATGGTGGAGCACTTACCTCCCATTACTGCACTCAAAAATAATCTTAAGAGCTTCTATATATGTGGAAATGAACTGGCATAACTATATTGCTAGTTATATTAATATAAATCCCAGTGTGGACGCACTGATTCCAGAATAAGAATGACATTTTATGGCTAATTTAGAACCTTCTCAGAGAGACATAAGCTAAACCAGAAAAGGGCACTCTTATTCCAGAATCAATGTCCACATGTGGAGTTACACTGGGATTAGTACAGTGGTATAATTATTCCAGTAAATATCACTGTGTAGACAAGCTCTTAGACAGACATGGAAACTTAGACTTCAGGGGCAGGAACCATCATTTTTGTTCTGTGTATCACTAGCACAATGAAGTCCTCGTCTGTGACTGAGGTCCCAAGGCGCTCATGCTGTACAAATAAAATTATACCCGCCATCTGCCTGGCGAGCCCAGGAGAGATGGGCAACACAGCCTCCCTTCCATTCTGAAATACTACTCTTGTGCTACAGTGCTAGTTTTTACTGTCTTTTGAAAGAATTTTTAAGTATGTGGCAAGGATAACAGCAAGCTAGTACTTTATTATTCTACAAGAGGCACTACTACTTTATAGTGCTCACCAAAAATGTCTCACTATGTCTACTGTCTGAGTAAAAATGTCAGTGATAGTTTTAGATACAAATATTTTTTATGACAGACAGGGCAGTTCTTAGCATTCACATGACTGCAGTTTGCTGAGCATATTTCCAGGATTAATTTTGACTTTCTAAAGTCAACTTTACACTGATCGATGTAAGGAGATTGTGGAAAAGATTCCTTTATGAAAACACACCAATTTACCAATCTTTAACAAAAAGAACAATTTACAGAATTTTCACCAGACTCAGAACTATTCAGGATAACCTGTCAGCATTTTGCTTTTGTGCACGTCAGTGATGGAATAACCTACAGGAAATCCTCGTGCTTACTCACCGACCCTAACCACCACAGACGAGTTGTGCTATTTTTATGCTTTCTTTAGATACAAATTTCATACTTACTGTTTTCTCATTGCATTGAAATATAAACTCACCAGTTATTTGCTGCAGTAAGGAAGACAATTCTGGTTCCTCACAAAAAACCTGGACAAGTGCCTTTTTCACTTTTCCTTCAGCTTCGTCCAGCTCTTTTCCAGCTTTGATTTCCCCAACCACAGAGTAAATGTACACCAGCAAGATAAGGAAGTCTTCAGAGGTATAGTCATTATCTGTCCTCTCATTATGAGACTTGATCATTGGCAGTAACTGGTTCAAAACACTGGGCATCTCTGACTCCCCAATATTCTGAAAATAGAGAAGAGAAGGTCTGGTTTTCCATAATATAAACAATTTTTGTCAGCATCAGACAGATGCTGCTGCCCACATGTGGAAACACCACTACGGAGCTCTTCTAGAAGGCAGCCCACATGTTCTCATTCAGATTCTTCCTGAAGGCCACTTCTTCCACAATGCCACCAAGTCACTTATTTAAAACAGATCCTTCATTATGCCATGCGCTAACTTTTATGGAGCAACTGCATAATATCTTCGATGTTGCCACTCTCCTCTTGTCATGCCCTCACTGATTCAACTTCATAAGCTCATTAAGGCAAGGACTGTGTCTTCTCACCTGGACCATGAGTTGCCTAGCACATTCTTGGCAGAATAACATACTCCTCAGCATGAGTAATGGTGACAGACTCATGCCCTTCAAGTTTTTCTGTCTTTGCACTCTTACCCTACCTGAATAGTTTCCAATTTTTCAATGAGACTTACTTTTAGCAAACAATTACTGTGTATTACACACATACATAATCTTAAAGGCAAATGTATTAAGGTTGCAACGTCAAGTATTCAAAAGTTTAGGTTGGAAAGTCAAGTATTCAAAAGTTTGGAAAAACCAGAATTAAAGTTGCCTGAGCTGCTATAATTTGACTCCCTGGTATACATTATGACAGTCTCCCCTGTCCCCCATGGAGCATGCTCAATTGCTCTGTGAGGATGGCACATGCACTGCCTAGTCAGCGCTATGAGCTGGGAGGGATTGGAGAATACCCAGCAGGACAAACCCTTCAGAGATTTTAGCTTCTAATACTGAAGAAGTGTCTACTACGAACTATTGCGAACTACCATTTTTCAGACTTCTATCTTGAAAAAGTTTGAAGGTGGATGTGGCTGACTCTAGACAGGCACAGTGGGTATATGGGAAGAATCCAGACCATGATTTTTTTAATTAGTTTAGCTTTAGTTCTATATAACTCACTGTCTTTTGAAAAGCAGTACAGACACTGAAATTATTTCACATATAAACATCCACTGTTATTATTTTAGATCAGCATTGATCCTAAAATCGAAGGAGACACTACTGAAGAAAAACAGTTGTAAAGAGTTGCATGGAGGAGGCCATTTGCACTGCACAACAACTTTTTATTGGTCCCACAAACAGATAAAAAAAAACCAGGCACAAATTCTCAAACAGTATATGCATGCACCCTATTTAGGTATGTAAGTCCACTAAAATGGATATGTTGCTTGGAGACATACAAAATAGAGTGTACTCATGTCCTAATTTGACAGCACACACGGGAAGCTAAAATAAGTAGGTGGATAATTGCACATAAACTTTTATACATATATGACTGAAACTTTGACAAGACTTTTAAAGGTACTTAGGCACTGCAACACTTAATTGATTTAGAAGTCTATGTCTCAGGTTCTAATGTGATTTAATCACTTAGGAACCTAAATTCCACTGATTGTCAAAAACCTTGTTTAAAAACCTCGGCCTTTCCACCGATATTTACATAGCATTTACTAAAGAATGCGTATAAACTAAACTTAAAATAACAACCCATCTTCAAGAAAAAAAGGAAAGAAATAAATTAAGTAGCTACAATCAACTGTAAAGTTCAAAACCTGCTTTGCTTTTTTGGGTTATCATCTACATTGAAAGTTTTTTTCTCATGACTTGAGAAATGTTGTTACAGTGGATTTCAAATTTATATCCCAAATTTAAGAGGCTATTTTGTGTGAACAGGCCAGCTGGACTGTAACATGCATGAAATAAGGGACAAGCCACCTCTTTTCCAAGCCAAATACCACAGGGAGTTGGAAAATTTGTCTCAGACAAAACTCGTAGCAGTTTGTCATTATCTAACTACCTCTAATGATTAAGGAGCTCTCTTTGCCACGTTGCAATCAATCTATTACACTGATTGAACTGCCCCTAAAACACAAGTTTTAAAAACACAACTTACCCATGACCCAAATTTCCTGCTGGTAATGTTGGCCTCAGGTTAGCCCTGTTTGTCTATTATCAAGGGAGTCAATAAAAACAGGTCAATCCACAGCTTTCCAATCCCCCATAAAGAACATTCATAGTGCTCATGTCGGCACCAACTACACATGAGACTGTCCCACCTCCTCCTTCAGTTCCTCAGTTTGGACATTTTTACTCTGTAAACAAGTATACTTCAGACTCCAGAGAGCGTTAATGACCGTTTATTCATTCTTGCTTGCTTTCCTTCTTTCTTGAGCTGAGCAATAATTTACTATTCCTAAAGGCAAATGAACTGATGTCAGTTTCCTGACTTCTGCTAAAAGCCTGTTTTTGGAAGGCTGAGGCCTTGTACACACTACAGCCTTACCGCACGATAAGGCTGTGAGCGCACACACACAAATTTTGCTTGTTGCACAGCAACAGCCCTCTTGCCACGCAACAGGTAAACCACCCAAAGGAGGGTGGTTAGGCTTACGGCAGAACTGTGTGTACGCTCCTTCCATATTTGGCAGCCTCCAGAAATGTCCCAAAGTGCCAATCGAGGCCACTCTGGGACACCGGAGCTGTCAAACTTGTCAATTTCACTGTTCTAGCAGAGCAGTGAAACTGATAAGTAGCGGCTTGCGCTGGAGTTCCTGGAACCCCAGCGCAGGAGCTCCGCTGAGTCCCAGGAACCCCAGGGAATTCCCTGAAGCCACCTGGCTTCCTGGCCCCCGTTGCCGCCCCGAAGCCGGGAGCCCAGCAACCAGCTGCCCGGGTTGCCAGCTTCGGGCAGCAGCCGCCACTGCCCCAGGAGCTGTGAAGCCAAGCGGCTTGAGGGAATCCCCTTGGTAGTGGAAACCAAGCGGCTTGAGGGACTCCCTGTGGCAACGGGACTCTAGCTGCCAGGAGCCCTGGGGCTGCCACGAGCTGAGTGGCTGAGAAACTGAGCAGTTTGAGGGAATCCTCGCAGTAGAGCTCCAGGCACTGGCACTCTCGGTGGCTAGAGCCCCACTGCCGCTGGGGCTCCCCTGCCGCCAAGATCTTGGCGGCTAGAGAGCCCCACTGCCAGCCTAAAGGCTGGCTGGGCAATGCATGGTGGGATAGATGCCCACAAGGCACTGCTCCTTCTAAAATGCAAAGGAGCATGTGAACGCTCCTTTGCGTAAGAAGAATTTCTGTGTGGACGGGGGAAAGCGTTACGTTTATAACGCTTTGCTTGTCCTGCAACAATTTATTGTGGGACAAGTCTGCCATGTGTACATAGCCTGAGGAATATAAGAGAAAGCAAAAATATAATTTCCAGTTTCCCAACAGTGAACATGATATTGTGCTTCAAAAATTACATTTAAATCTGACTTCAAGATGCTACAGCCTTGAAGAGGGAGTATAATAAATAAAAAGAACAGTATTTTGCACTTCTGTAGAAGCTTTCAACCAAGGACAATTACTGTAAACCTTAATTAAGCCTATGTACATCTTTTTCAGTAGGCATCATTACTCATCTTTTATAGATTGGGAACCTGATGTGCCAATGGGTTCGGTGACTTACTCAAGGCCGTAGAATTGCAAAGAAAATTCAGTCACCCTTATTTAAGCCCATGGCCTAACCAATAGACCATAATTCTGTATTAAAATTATTTGGGATGGCTGGACACTAAAACAAGCAAGTTTCATCTATTTTCTGTTAAAACAAAGAAATATTATTTAGATAAACTACTTTAGAGTGCCAGTACTCATGTGGTTTTTGATCTAAGGTGTAAAGACTATTTTATTTTTTTAGAGTTGCTTAAGTTAAAAGGAATTTTATTATTTTTATTTTTTTGGAATATAAGCCATATAGTCTCACAGCTGCAGATAGTTAATGATAAGAATTATAGATGACACTAGCAGAAAAGTTTGTGGATACCCAAGTCTCCATTAATTTACTGTCCTTCCCCAACACCACACAAAATTGAGGCAATTTCTGCATCGTCTCCCTGTGAGATTTCAGCAGAAATTGTTATATAAAATCATTGCAACATGTACAAAATAAATATGATCAGAGACGCTCGATCAGGAAAACACTTGTCCACCCAGTCCCATCTCTAACAAATCCATAGAATTAGATAATATGTGTAAGTTTTATCTATTTAACTGAGGTTTCCTTGTGTCAATGACAGAGGTGGATGAGAAAGGCTAGTGAGCAGCAGGACGACCAGAATCTGAGTCAGCTTTTTCTGATTCCTCTTTTGAAGAAACAGGAATTGAAAAAAATATAACCTTTTTCCCCCAAATTAAGACATTTAAAAATATTTTATAAGATGGGATATGTTCCAAAGGCAAAAATGTACCATTGTCTCTTGATATTAGCTCTAACATACCATGATGCTCAGTGCAGCAACAGCAGATGAGCACCTGCTACGTCCAGTTTTCTAATGTTGCAATGCATGATGTACAACATCCCAACCAGTTTTCAGTTTGCTTTCCAAAAAGGGAAGGGTTGGTTTTAGATGGAAAATTTAAGACACAGTTGAATAACAGAATCCACTGTCAACAACAAAACCTACAGATTCACATTTCAAAATGGCATTGTTAAAATTTTTGTAAATTCTTATTTTGAATAATGTTTTCTCTCTGTAGATAATGTCAAATGGACCTTGTAAGTAAAAACAATTAAGAAAAGACGGTTGCTTACCTGTAACTGTCGTTCTTTGAGATGTGTGCTCACGTCCATTCCCACTGTAGGTGCATGCGCGCCTGTATGCACAGGCGTCGGAAAATTTTCCCCTACCACCCCCTGCCTGGCATCCAGCGCCCCCTGGAGTGTCCTGCCTCCACTGAGGTATATAGGGGACGCTGGGACCCAGCCCTCCAGTCCCTTCTTTCCGCTAACTCCGAAAGCGGGGACGGTGGGTGGGTATGGAATGGACATGAGCACACATCTTGAAGAACGACAGTTACAGGTAAGCAACCGTCTTTTCTTCTTCGAGTGCTGCTCATGTCCATTCCCACTGTAGGTGAATCGCAAGCCTTACCTGGATGGTGGCAGGAGTTAATGGTTTACTGTCTGCAGCACCACTCTCCCGAAGGCAGCGTCGTCTCTGACGTGCTGGACAATCGCATAATAGGAGGCGAAGGTATGGACAGAGGACCACGTTGCCGCTCTACAGATGTCTGGTACAGGTAAGTGGGCCAAAAAGGCTGCCGAAGAGGCCTGCGTTCTCGTAGAGTGGGCCGTCACCACCGCTGGTGGTGTTTCCTTACCTTGGGTGTAGCATAACTTGATACAGTCCTTCACCCATGCCGAAACGTGCTGAGCAGAGACTGGGAGGCCCTTCATCCGGTCCACGATGGCTACAAAAAGCTGCGGGGACTTCCGGAAGGGCTTTGTGCGGTTGATGTAAAAGGCGAGCGCCCTCCTCACATCCAGCGTATGCCACCTGTGCTCCTGTTCAGATTGGTGCGGCTTAGGGTAGAATACTGGTAGGAAGATGTCCTGATTACAGTGGAAGTCTGAGATGACCTTGGGGAGGAATGCCGGGTGTGGTCTGAGCTGTACCTTGTCTGTGAAGGAAACTGCATACGGCGGTTCGGATGTCAAGGCTTTTAGCTCTGAAACCCTCCTTGCGGAGGTTATTGCTACTAGGAGCACCACCTTGTATGAAAGGATCAGGAGAGGACAGGTGGCCAGCAGCTCAAAGGGGGGGCTCGTGAGCTGCTTGAGGACCAAATTAAGGTCCCACTGAGGGATTGGGTTCTGCGTGTGGGGGTAGAGCCTTTCTATTCCTTTCAAAAAACTCGAAACCATGGGATGGGAGAACACTGACCTTCCCTGAATAGGAGCGTGAAAGGCTGAAATTGCTACCAGATGTACCCTGATAGATGACAGGGAGAGGTCCCTATTTTTTAGTGTCAGGAGATAGTCCAGAATTCCCTGAATCGGGGACTGTGAGAGTGCCATGTTCATGGAACATGCCCAGATTGAAAACTGTGTCCATTTGGAGCGATAGGAACTTTGGGTGAACTGTTTTCTGCTACCAAGGAGCACCCGCCTAACAGCCTCTGAGCAAGATCGCTCCTCCCGATTCAGCCATGCAGTCTCCAGGCTGTGAGATGCAGCTTGGAGACATCTGGATGGAGAACCCGACCCGCATCCTGGGAGAGTAGGTCTGGAATGACCGGGAGTTCCCAGGGGGTTGCTATTGACAGGTCCAGTATTGTTGTGTACCAGCATTGGCGAGGCCATGCTGGGCCGATCAGTATAATATCCGATTTGTCCCTTTTGATTTTCAGAATCACCTTGTTGAGCAGGGGAATCGGAGGGAAGGTATAAAGTAGGTACCCTGACCAGGTCATGAGGAAGGCGTCCACTATAGCCCCTGACTCCGTGCTCTGGAGAGAGCAGAACTGTTTGCATTTCCTGTTCTGGTGAGTGGCGAAAAGGTCTACTTGGGGATAACACCACCGTTGGAAGATTCTGAATGTGATTTTGGGGTGAAGAGACCACTCGTGGTGAGGTAAGAATATCCTGCTTAATTGGTCTGCTTCTGTATTCTTTATCCCCGGTAGGTGTGCCGCTATTAGATTTATACGGTGAGCTATAGCAAAACCCCAGAGTGCAGTGGCTTCCTCGCATAGAGCTGGGGATCTGACCCCTCCTTGCTTGTTATATAGTGCATAGCTGCTGAGTTGTCCATTAGGATTCTGATCATCCTTCCTTCCAAGAGGTGGCGGAACACTCTGCACGCCAAGTATATGGCTCTTAGTTCCTTGACGTTGATATGCAGATCCCTCTCCGTCCGGGACCATATCCCCTGGGTCCTTGCTCCCGAACTTATATGGGCTCCCCACCCTAGGTCCAAGGCATCCAATATTAATGTTGGTGAGGAGGTCTCTGGAATAAAGGGGACTCCTGTTAAGACCATCCGTGGATCCTTCCACCAGCTTAGTTGAGACAGTACCCCGCTTGGAATGGTAAGTACTCTGTCCAGAGAGTGAAGGGTTGGGCAGTACACCGTTGCTAGCCAAGTCTGGAGGGGCCTGAGTTTCAAGCGTCCTAGGGGGACCACCGAGGTACAAGCGGACATGTGGCCCGGTATTTGTAGGCAGTGTCTGGACGTTGTCATTGGGCAATGTTCTAGAGCGGTGATCAGGTCCACCATTGTCTTGAAGCGGTCCACCAGCAGGAACGCCTTGGCCTGACGAGAGTCTAGTGTTGCCCCTATGAAATTTATGCTCTGTACTGGGTTTAGAGTGGACTTCTGTTTGTTTATGCAGAGGCCCAGTCTGTGGCACGTGCTCAAAACTAGCGCCACGGCTGACCTGACTTGGCTTCGAGATTTTCCCCTGATTAGCCAGTCGTCTAGATAGGGAAATATGTCCACCCGGTTGCGATGGAGGTAAGCCACCACCACCGCCATGCATTTCGTAAAAACACATGGGGCCGATGAAAGGCCGAAGGGCAGAGCGGTAAATTCATAGTGTTCTCCTGCTAGGCTGAAACGAAGGAAGCACCTGTGAGCCAGGAGGATAGTCCAGTCTCCGGGATCAAGTGTGGGAATGATGGACGCTAGAGACACCATCTTGAATTTTTGTTTTACAATATATTTGTTTAGGTTTCGTAGGTCCAGGATAGGTCTGAAGTCTCCATTTGGTTTGGGGAGTAGGAAGTAATTGGAGTAAAAACCTCTTCCTCTTTCCTGAGGTGGGACTTTTGTGACCGCTCCCAGCGAGAGTAGAGATTACACTTCCTAGATAAGTGTTTGTCCATGGGAGGGCTCCCTGGGGAGGAATGGAGGTGGTGGGAGGTGGTGGGGGGGTTTGACGAGAATTGGATAGAATAACCCCTAGCAATGGTTCTTAGAAGCCATCTGTCTGACGTTATCCTGGACCATTCCCGGACAAAGGGGAACAGGCGGCTCAGGAACGGGAGGGTGTTTTGGTGTGAGACTGGCTGGCCACCCCCAAAGGTATCCTCAAAACTGTCTCCTAGTGCCTGGTGGGCGTCTTGAACAGTTTCGCTGGAGGGGTGTAGCTGATGAGCTTGTATTTTGCCGTCGCCTCCCTGAGTTTCTGTTTCTGTCTCTTTGTCTATAGGGAGTGAATCTCTGGAAGTGGGACCTATACTGCTGCTGGGGCCCCGCAGGTAGAGGCCTGAATACATGTCGCGTGGGGGCTGGATTATGCAAGCCCAGGGATCTCAGAGTGGCCCGTGAGTCCTTTAGGCCATGCAGCTTCTCATTAGTTTTTTCTGAGAACAACTCTGGGCCCTCGAAGGGAAGGTCCTGGATGTTCTGATGAACCTCTTGAGAGAGGCCAGCGGAGAGTAACCAAGCTACCCTTCTCATACAAACAGCTGAGGCGATGGATCTTCCGGCAGTGTCGGCGGAGTCATAAGAAATTTGGAGTAAAGCCTTCGCCACCATTAAACCTTCTTCTTGGATCGCGAGGAAGTCCTGCAACTGTTCTTGGGAAAGGGATTCACTGAAGCAGCTTAGAGATCTCCACAGGTTGTACTTGTACCTCCCCAGGAGCGCCTGGTGGTTAGTGATATGGAGGTGGAGTGTTGCTGTCGAATAAAACTTCTTTCCCAGGTTATCCAGTCTTCTGTGGTCCTTATTCTTGGGCGCTGGGCTCGGTTGCCCCTGTCTGTCTTTTTGGTTCGCCGCGTCCAAGACTAAGGAATTTGGGGTGGGATGTCCAAACAGGTATTCAAACCCTTTGGCAGGAACGTAGTATCTTTTTTCTGCTGCCTTGGAGGTTGGGGGCACAGAAGCAGGCGTTTGCCACAGCGCTATTATGATCTTGAGAACTCTCTCGTGAACCGGCAGCGCCACTCTGGACGGTGTACCTGGTTCTAGTACATCGAAGAGGCTGTCTGTGGTCTCGCAGAGTTCTTGCGCTTGCATGTTTAGATTTGATGCTACTCTCCTCAGCAGTTCTTGGTTGGTTTTGAAATCATCCGGGACGTTAGAAGGTCCCTGGGCAGTGGTTTCCAGTTTGGGCTCAGGAGTGGTTTGTGGGAGGTAAGGTGTAGCCCGGCTTTGCCCAGGAGAATTGGCCCTCTGAGAGTCAGAGCATTCCGAGTTGGAGGGCGAATTGGGCTGAGAGGCTGTCTTCTTACTCAGTGAAGGGAGTGACTGGGAGGTGGAGTTCGCTGGGGCCACAGACGACATCCAGTATGGCCATTGATCCTGGGTCACTACCCACGGACTTGTTTGGTCTCCGTCTTTACCCCGGGGCTTCTCATGCCTTTTAGGGTGGTGGGAGTCCGAAGAGGGAGACCTAGAGCGCTGTCTCCTCTTGCGGCCCCTTCTTTCTCATGATCTGGACCTGTTCCTCTCTCTGCGGCTCCCTTGCCGCTTGTCCCAGCGATGACTGGCGAAGCGGCGCTCTGGTGTGGCTGAGCTCGTCGTGGAGGAAGAGGGGGAAGGTGAGTTCCTCCTTTCCCTGGTCCCCACTTTCTTTTCTTGTGCCCGGGTTCTGCAGCCCCTTATGGGGGGGAAAAATTCAGTCCCTGAGGAGACCTTGTGAGAGCTGGGCTCGAGCCCAGAGTCCCAGAGCCCTGCCTGGTCCAGGCAGTCTTGTCCCCTTGTTGGGATCGGTGCCGAGGGGTTTGCCTTGGAAGCAGGTCAGCACTAGGACTGCTCGGAATGCAGCCCTGGGCAGGAGGGAAGCCCCCTGCTGCGTGCCAGCTAGAGCCGCAGCAATAATGCTGCGGTGCCGGCGTTTTGTTGTGTGCGGGTCCCAGGGTGGGAAGGAGCTCTCCCTGCGGGGCCGGGCAGTGCGATGTCGGTTGCTCCAGGACCAGGAGGATCTGGAGGTGTAGGCTCGCTCGGCAGTGAGCCGGTGCCGGAGGTTCCCTTCCGGGGGTGGAGCTGGTGCCGAGGCTTCCTGGTTTGTGTGCGGAGGGTGAAGACCCCGGTCTCCAGGGGGAGCGGGAGGTCCATTAGGGACCTAGCTGCCAAGAACGCCTCTGGCGTGGACGGCATCTACACCGGTAGGGAGCTCCTCGCATCCCTAGGCGAGCCGGGGAAACCAGCCGGCTGAGGCTCTTGCTGGGGGGGGAGGGGTGTTTCCCTGCTCTCCCTGTCGCCATTTCGCAGAGCTCGACCCTTGCACCATCGAGGCCACAGGGGAGCTGCTGTGCCGAGGGTCCTGGGACAGGCTCCTGTTCCTGGGGGAGGTCGGGTCCTGGGGAGTTGCTGGTCCCGGGGTTGGAGCTGAGCTGGCAGGCGGTGCCGGTAGCAAAGCTGCCTCCATGAGGATGGCTTTTAGTCTGTTTTCCCTGTCCTTCATGTTCAGGGCTTAAAACCCCTGCATATTTTACATTCTTCCTTACTGTGCGTTTCCCCTAAGCATTTTAAACATTTGTCGTGGGGGTCGCTTAGGGGAAATGCTTTGCCGCAGCCCGAGCAGGGCTTAAATCCTGGGGACTTCGGCATAGTCTGAGCTGAGTCACTGTAACAGATTAAACTCGCAACAAAGTATCCTAAAAGGGGTTTGCACTAACCACAGCTAAAAACTAGCAACTAACTAACTAAGGGGAACAATCTTGCTGGAGCAAGAGAGAGCGTCCTAATGGTTGCCATGAGGCGGAAAGAAGAGACTGGAGGGCTGGGTCCCAGCATCCCCTGATATACCTCAGTGGAGGCATGACACTCCAGGGGGTACTGGCCACCAGACAGGGGTTGGTAGGGGAAAATTTTCTGATGGCTGTGAACACAGGCGTGCATGCACCTACAGTGGGAATGGACATGAGCAGCACTCGAAGAAGAAAAGCTTTTGCCTGTGTCCCACGTCTGTAGAATTCTGCTACTGCTGCTTGTTCTCCTTCTGTTTATTCTCAGAATAGGTAGCTTTACAATCCACCTCCACCTCCACCTCATACACCCACTCGCTCTCTCCCCCCGCCATCCCACCTTTAAAGAAGACTGCATTATCATTGTACCACGAGCCCGAAGTCCACATTTGCAATACAGGAAAAGGAACACCTTCCATCCACTTACTTTTAATGTGTAGATGTAGTTCATGGAGACTAGAGATTTTAGTATTCAACCAAGCACTTAGATCTAATGAAGATCGAGCTAAGCATGTATTCCAAGGGTTTCACCCTAATAATAAAAATGATGGCTGCATTGCAGACCCCAAAGAGGGGGCAGATCTCTACAGCTGACTGACAATGAGTCACTGAGGTCCTTAGAGGGAGCCGTATGATTTTGGGGTGGAATGGCATTGACCTCCTTGGAGAATATCCAGATCCCTTCATCCACAAGGGGCACCTCCTTTTCACGGCTCTTCTACCACCCCTCTGGCAATTCCATAGAAGCTTTTGCACTGGTAAGCTCAATAAGCATGGAGACCCAGCCAGGACAAGAAAGAACTCATTTCTTTCAGCTGCTCAGCGGATCATGACAACAGGAATATTCCAGACCTAGTCAACACCCCATGATTTGGCCTACTACATAGCTCCTCTGTGAGTAATGGGCCTGCTCCTACCCTAATTAAACAGGTTCAGGATTTAGCCCTTATAGAGCAACTGCAATGAGTTACTCCAAGTGTGACTTAACATACTAACAAAACATTCAAAATAAGAAATAAAATTATTTTCTTTGTATCTGTTGGTTTTAAAGGCTTGGAGAAGGGCAGGAAGGGGAATGTCAGAGAAAGGGAAAACCAAAAACATTATACACACACACAAAAAAATATCCTTTAAAATATAACTCTTCTACATGGTGCCTCTTAACCTGACAATTATTAACACAGAGCTTTCAAAATGAAGATGGATTCTTCCCTTTTGCTGAAATACATTTGGTGTCAGCCTCTCTAAGGAAAATAATTTACAGCAAACTATCACCAAGTTTCAGTGGGATAGAGTTAAATTTGGGTATAATCAGAAGAATGTCCTTACAGTGAAGGGGTTTTGAGTGGGATGTACTCACTCTCACTTCTAACACAAAACGTTTTAAATTTCAGAAGGCCTTTAGTTAGGCTCCAATCTGCAGGGTCTTTCCCCAAATGCAATTTACCTGTTCAATCTTGGATGATATTAAGGACATCCTGACCACAGCCTCACTTCCCATATCTGAGACTGAATTCAAGAGATCAGGCAGGGTTCCAGGTACTGAGCAGGGAATCTAACACAGAGGCAAGAGAATCAACTTCCCTGCCTTAACCTCAGGGTTACACAAGTAGAGAATAGACGGGCTCCAGCTTTATGGATGGAATGAAGAAAAGCCACATTCCAGCCATTCAGGAGATAGAAAGGGAGCAGATGAGGCACCCAGCGAACTTCCCAGTGGCTTGAGGGGGCAGAGGTGGTAGGCATTGCTGAAGAAGGCCACTGCCAGGTAGAAAGATACAAATAACTAAGGGCTTGTACACACTACAGCTTTACCGCATGATAAGGCTGTGAGCGTACACACTACAATCTTGCTTGTTGCTCGGCAACAGCCCTCTTGCTGCGCAACAGGTAAACCACCTAAATGAGCGTGGTTAGGCTTCTCATGGAACAGCTGTTCCGCGGTAGAACCAGTGTGTACGCTCTTTGAGCTTTTGACAGCCTTCGGAAATGTCCCAGAGTGCTAATCAAGGCCACTCTGGGACACCGGAGCTGTCATACTTGTCTAGGAGAGCAGTGAAATTGACAAGTAGCGGAGTTCCTGCCACAGGAGCTCCGCTGCTGTTGGAGCCACCAGGAACCCTGGTGGCTCCCACGGACTGGCCACGCGGGCTGGCGGCTCCCAAGTGGGAGCCCGCAAGCCCAAGTGGCAGCCAGTGGGGCTGAAGTTGCCCGGGCTTCAGACACCCAAGCGGGAGCCCCCAAGCATGGGTGGCTTGAGCCCAGCTGCCTGCTCCCTGGGCAGTCAGCGGGGCTGAAGCCCAGGCAGGCAGCTCCCACTCCGGAGCCGCCTGCCCAAGGCCGGGGTGGGAGCGGGGCTCAAGCCAGGAAACCCCCCCGGGCAGCCCTACAGCCCTGTGGGGGGAGGGGAGTGGAAGCAGCCCTGCTGCCAGCCCAAAGGCTGGCTGCGGCAGTGCATGGTGGGATAGGTGCCCACCATGCACTGCTCCTTCTAACAAAAATTCAAAGGAGAGTGTGAATGCTCCTTTTCGTTACAAGGAGTGCTGTGTGGATGGGGGAAAGCGTTATAGTTATAATGCTTGCTTGTCCCGCAACAACTTTATTGCGGGACAAGTCTGTAGCATGTACATAGCCTAAGAATAAAGGCACAGACTTTTCCACCTGAGAGATGATGGGAGTTGTAATTGATTGGCTTTCTGCTCAGGTGGAAGGGGGAGAGACAGTAAAAAGAGAATACTGCTACTGGAGAAGGGCAGAGGAGGAATGAGAAGTTCAAAAAATTGTAGCATGATCCTCAAGCTCCCTCTGTCTTTACTGTTACTGCCCTCTCCTTGTAAGCTGTTCCTTAACCCTGTCCCCCCTCCCTGAGTGATTACTGGCCATAAAATCCCTTAAAACATTGGCAATCAGGGAAATACCTCCAAAACTTTTGAGACTCCCCACTCCTGTCATTTCCTCTAAGGTGAAAGAAACTTTGTTGGAAGGTGCCTGGATGAGGGAGAGGGAGAAGAAATTTTCTTTCCATTAGTGTTCTATCTTAGCGTATGGCCTTGCCTGTCCAGGGCCTGCTGGTTCTTATCTGCTCTCCCCTATTTACTCTCTCCAGTGTTGCCCTCCCTGACAATCCTACATGCAATCTCAAATTAAACTGGTATATGACATTTAAAATAAAAACACAATCACAGACATTGGAGATTTAGTTAAAGAAAGGAAAATATTTCTTGGGGCAAAATCAAAATGCTGACCCTCATCTATTCCCA
>ML685769.1:22590157-22604781 GCA_007922175.1 Pelusios castaneus | reverse complement strand
TCTTCTATTTACTTTTGATCAAATCTGACCTGCTTTCCTCTGACTTAAAACCTTTCTGTATTTAGTAAGTTTGTTTTATCTAAAGCAGTTCATGTGATTTAAAGTGTGTATAGACTCCATTTGAATTAACAAGGCCAATGCATATCTGGTTCACCAATTTATTACAGAATCTATGAGCATCCCTGAACTATAGGCATTACAGAACACCGTAAAGCAGCAGTTCCTAGGGTTGCATCTGGAACTGGGGTGTTGACTGGGGTCATATCATTGCATAATCCCAAGAGTGGCTGGCTAGAGGCACTCAGTGAGTTAGAAGCAGTTTGCAAGACAGGCTCCAAGGGTGACAAAGCAATTTGCCAGTCCAGAATGCAGAAGGAAATGTCACATGCCATTTTATGGAAACAGGTCTTACTGAACAAAAACAATTTCATTCTTTGATGAGATTTACAAATTCAGTTGATAAAAAGTAACTGTACAGAGGTAATGTACTTAAATTTTATATGGTGTTTAACTTAGTATCACCAAACATTCTCATTTAAAAAAAGCACTATTCAGTATCAGTAGAGCACATATTAAATAGATTAAGAACTTGCTAACTGACCAATCACAGAAAGTAATTGTCAATGGGGAATTATAATTGAATGGGGGTATTGCTAGTCAGGTTCCACAGGGACAGGTCAAATACTATGGCCCAACACTATTCAATATTTTCATCAATGAACTTGAATTAAATAGAAGAACAGCCATACTAGGTCAGACCAATGGCCCATCTAGCCCAGAATCCTGTCTTCCAACAGTGGTCAAGGCCAGATGCTTGAGAGGGAATGAACAGAGTAGGGCAATCACCAAGTGATCCTCTCCCTGTCTGCCAGATGCTGAGGTTGGACATTAGAAACTTAGAAACACCCAGAGCTTGTGGTTGAGCTCCTGACCACCTTAGCCAATGGCCATCGATGGACCTAAACGGTTGCCAACCTTGCATTTTAGTTTTTACTGCCATGAAGATCTGAAATTGATTATTATTTACTGACATGGTAAACTTTTTACTGACATCACAAAAATACCATAAACAATATAATAATGTCACAGAAGTGTGTCTTCACTCATTATATTCTGTACACAGGAATATGGAATTACACAATTGCTTTAGCTGCATTAATATATTTATTAATTTGTTAATTGATCAATCGGGTGCTTTGGGTATGTGAAACAATAGAAATGATAAAGTCATGATCAGTGTAGTTTTATGATACAAAAAGTGTTTCTGAACAATAACTGTCAAAATATGTTTTATTTCTACCCAATTGTATTTATGTTTTAATTTATATATGACAGTGTTCAGTGTTTGATAGTGTTAAAATAAACATTTTTTACTGACTCATTAAATTTACTGAAGGTTGGCAACTCTACTACCCTCCATGAATTTACCTAATTTTTTTTAATCCAGTTATAGTTTAGGCCTTCACAGTATCCCCTGGCAGTAAGTTCCACAGTTTGACTGTGTGCTGTGTGAAGAAGTACTTCCATTTTTTGTTTGTTTTAAACATGTTGCCTGTTAATATCTTTGGGTGACTGCTAATTCTTGTGTTATGCGTTTCTCCATACCATTCACAATTTTTTAGACCTTTATCATATCCCCTTCAACACTTGCCTCTTTTCCAAGATGAATAGACCCAGTTTTCTTGGTCTGTCCTCACACGGAAGCTGTTTCATACACTAAATTATTTGTGTTGCCATTTTCTTACTTTTTCCATTTTCAATCTTTTTTTTTAGGTGGGGAGACCAGAGCTGTATGCAGTATTCAAGGTGTGAACATACAACAAATTTATAAGTGGCATTATAATATTTTCTGTTTTATTACCTATCACTTTCCTAATGGTTCCTAATATTCTGTTAGCTTTTTTGACTGACACTGTACACTGAGCAAATTTTTCAAAGCACTATCCATGATGACCCTAAGATCTCTTTCTTGAGTGGTATGTATAGCTCAGATTATGATTTCCCATATATACATTACTCTCTCTCTCTCTCTCTCTCTCTCTCTCTCTCTCTCTCTCTCTCTCTCTCAATCAGCATTGAATTTCACTGGCCATTTTGTTGCTCTGTCACTCAGTTTTATGAGATCCCTTTATAACGCTTCACAGTCTATCTTTTGTAATTTTGTATTATCTATAAACTTTGACAGCTCTCTGTTTTCAAGATTATATTTCTGAACAGGCTGAACAATACTGGTCCCAGTACAAATCCCTGGAGGACATCACTATATCTTTCTTTCCATCCTGAAAACTTATAATTTATTTCTCCCTTTGTTTACTGCCTTTTAACCAGCTACTGATCCCTGAGAGGACCTTCCCTCCTATCTATCCCATGACTGCTTACTTTAAGAGCCTTGGGGAGGGCCCTTGCCAAAGGCTATCTGAAAGTCAAAGTACACAATATCCACTGGATCACCCTTGTACATCTGTTTGCTGGCTCCCTCAAAGAATTCTAGGAGACTGGTGAGACATGATTTCCTTTTATAAAAACTGTGCTCTCTCTTGCCCAATAAATCGTGTTCACCTATGCATCCGATATTTCTGTTCTTTACTTTCTACCAACTGCCAATCAACCAAATATCATTGCTAATTAAATTTGTGTATGACCAAAAGATTGGCAGAGTGGTAAATAATCCTAAAGATAGGATTGCATGGTAAACGTGGCCATTTTAAACAAAAATGTTTGAATACAGCCAAATACAAAGTTATCTTACCAAGGAACAAGGGGTGCAGGCTGTATTTAAAGAATGGGAACTATATTTTGGAAACCAGTGACTCTGAAATGGATTTAGACCTCAAAGTGAACATGCAACCAAATACAAGTTCACAGTGTAATGCTGTGGACAAGGTGGAAGATGTGATATTTGGACATATAAACAGAGAAGTAATGAGTAAGAATAGAAAGGTGATTTTACCTTGTATATGCCTCTTATGAGAAACTGGTACTGAAACACCATGCACAGTTTTAGAATACACATTTTTAAAAGAACGTTTATAAATTAGACAGGGTGCAGAGATGAGCCACAAAGATTATTTTAGAGCTAGAGAAAATTCCTTACAGTGAGAGACTTAAAGAGCTTTATCTGTTTATCTTATTAAAAAAAAAAAAAAAAGACAGAGATTGAGAGATGACTTGATTACAGTGTATAAGTACCTTAACTAGGGAGAAAATGCCATGTACTAAACAGCACTTCAATCTATCAGAGAAAGGCATAATAAGAACCAAAGTCTGGGAGCTGAAGCTAGAAAAATTTAAATCAGAAATTAGGCACTTTCCCCCTTTTATTTATTTATTTAAAGAGAGGGTAAACAACTAACTTGGAACAAACTACTAAGAAAAGTGATGCTGCCTTTCTGGAAGATATGCTTGAGCCAAATCCAAGTTATGATTTAGCCAAACAAATATTATTGGGCTCAATACTAGGGTAACTGGGTGAAATTTAATGGCCTGTAATACACAGATCTGACTAGACGATCTAATGATCCCAGCTGGCCTTATCCTTTACAAATCTAGAAAACTACAGCAGTAAATAGCTTAGCTAGAAATATATATTAAATATATAAATAAGAAAATATAGCCCTGCAAGTTTCCAACCAGTATTTTAAGACAACTTTCGTGAGTTTGCATCACTGATTCTGAATTTTTGCATACTTTTTTTTTTTTTTTTTTAATTTAGGCTAGTTCTTGAAACCACTACAGTTTCCCCAGTTTACTAAAGTGCATTGATGTTGATTTGGTTTTGTTTCTAATTCCCACTTAATATATGCGATGGGCCTGTATTTTGGGAACCTTGTCATTTGAAATTTGTTGACGATATCTTCCCTAGGCAAACTCATGTAGTGATGTCTCTTGTGAACTCAGCTTAACTTTTCCCATTTCTAACGTATGGGAAGATTCTGTAAAAGGTTATGTAATTCTGAATACAAGAATGTACGGTTTCTGTTTGTTAAGGACAGAAAACAAGAAAAGACATCATATCCTCAATGGTACGTGCAATACAACATTGAGCAGGAGAAGCATCTGGTGAATAAAACTATATAAACCCTTTGGCACAGTGCTTACTAGCACTGGGAAAAATAACAAAACTAAAGCTGTGAATTGCACAGGGGAAATCATTTAGGACCTGCACAAAATACTGTGGAGGCCACTTTCGAAATATTGGAAATGACTCTCAGGGCTGTCATACATTAATAAATTATAAGGGAGATTGTTCATAGAAATGGACCCACATATTTCTTCCTCCTGCCACCCTGTGTCGTCTCCCTCAGTATCTCCTTTCTCAGCCATCTTCACTGCATTGTCTCTTACCAATTCTTTCTATCTACAGTCTCTTTCCCCTACATCTGTCCAACCCCTTGCTTTTAGGGGATTTCTCCATGTCTCAGGAATACCTCCATTCTTTTGGGACTGTGACAGTCATTGATGTCCCAGCCACAGGCATTACAAGTAGGAAAATGATGCTGACTACAATAAAGCAGAATGAAAAACAGAGTGGAGTTTGCTAATGAGAGATCATTTCCCTGGACTGTCAGAAGGTAAATTGCTGTTTCATAACTAATTGTCCTGCACAGCAAAATATGCTTGGACTATAATGAAGCTATGGATACTGTTTCGATCATCACCACACCAAAACAGCAGGATGCCCTGTTTAATTTACTGTTATTATTTTGATCCCAATTTCTCAAACTAAAAAAAAGGAAAAAGTCTTCCTATTCCCTCTGCAATATCCAGCTGCTGTATTTTGCTTGCCTGTTTTGGCTTATCAGACTTTTTGACAAATAAACCCAAGACCAATATTTCTGCCACTGGATGTTTAATGTTTCTAAATATTATTTATTACCACAAACCCTAATGACCAGCCAATTCCCAGCAGAGAAATGTGCAAATTATGATTCCAGGTAAGGCAGGGCCTAATGGACATTTCAAAATAAACATCAACAGTTTTCAGACACTACTGAATATATTATGTGTTATGCTGTCCATGCCCATTTTTCACCAAACCATACCTCTTTTATAGCTTTACTATCTGATACTTGGCACCCATATAGGCAGATCTGCAACAGAGCACATGTGGAGGGCTCTTAAATTACATCAGTTCAGTTACAACCCAAAACAGACCTCCCTTAAATTACTATTCAATGATATGACTGCCCAGGATCTGACAGCAAACTCCCTTCAAGTGGATTGCTGTCAGTAGACTATAGTATAGCAATGCTAATCCCAAATTCAAGCTGTAAATTTTTAAAATTATATACAGATATCCTGAGGAATACGTAGAAAGGTTTGTCTAGTCTCTTGTATCATCCCCCTCCTTAAAATTACCCCAAGGAATTCCATACAAAGCCTTCTAGAAAAAAAGCACCACTAAAAACTGTAAGAATGAACTATTACATTTGGGAACTGAAATTCACAAAACTCAGGAAACACACACTATTTCCTGTACCAGTGCAGTCTCTGCACCGTTCAAAGTAAGCATTTTTTACGACAGGGGCTTTCATTAGATGATCACAGAACAATATGCAGTGGGATTATTTTGCCACATTTTACGAGAATGGGGTAATATTAACCAACTTTGAAATGTTTTGAATGCTTGCAGGAAATGTTACGTGTCTACATAATGCACCTTCTATAACACAAAGAAAATCTATGAACTGTATTTGGGTGTGCAGGAAAATATAGTTCTCCGCACAGTCCCTGGTCAAACCGCAGGAAGGAGACAGAAAGGCAATGCGAAGATTAAGTTGGAGCCTTCCTCCTGCAGAAGGGGAGGATCCCTGACCCCCAGCTCCAGCCCAAGCCCAAATGTGTACTCCACAATCAAACAGTCCTATAGTCCAAGCCTCATGAGGCCACATCAGCTGATGCAAGCCAGCCATGGGTGTGTAACTGCAGTTTAGTGTATGTCTACAATTACCAAACACACTGTAGTGCCAAGTCAATCAATTAGCATTGTAAATATTACCACAAAGGAATACTGACATCTGTAGCCTTTGTCCCAAGATCCACCAGGCTTTAAACAGGACTGGCTTTTAGTGTGATTATGTATCAGCTGACAGTAACTTAAAAGAACCTTGTTCATATTTTGTCAACAGAATCTTTCATCTGTGGAACATGTTTTATTAGTGGATGCCGAGTCCACTCAGGGAGCATATTTTCTTTCCCATTCCTCCAAGCGAGGAAAGAGAACATCATCTATAGTATGTATCTATATCAGATTTCATCCTATACTACTTATTACATTAAAGCTCCAATTTCCCTGCTATTAAAATAAGATCAGTTTACCAGTCTTTTTGGGAGGGTGAATTGAGAGTGGTACTTCAGATATGCTAATATTATTCCTTTTTTCTAGTGATGTAAGAAAATGATAGGCACAATAAGCTACTGAGTTATGAATGTAAACAAATGCATGTATTTAAAGAATAATTATTGTTTTCCAAGAAAGTGCTTATTTTAGGGCAGGGGTTAAATCTCCTGATTCAGCCCATTTTTTTCACTTCTCACCCCCTCATGGCACAGCATGTGTGTCATGTCTTCATCCAAAAGACAGGTTTCTAATACATTCATTTCATTTCACTGACATGTCTGCAAAAATGTGGCCAAGTCTTTGATTTCCATTTCAGTGCAGTTGTGTTCTCTCAGATGTGGGACCTCATTTTTTGGCCTGGCCGACCTACAGTTGATAGCAGCAAAGGTGGATTTGCTAATCCTGAACTAGTTTGCAGCTCCACGTAGAGCAGCCTCAGGGTCTCTCTAAATTGTGTCAAACTACAACCAACCTTTCAAGGGTCTTTCCAGCTGAAGAGGCTGTTGAAACACAGCAACACTTCAGCCACACTCCTTCCCTGTCTGTATCTCCAAATAAAAAGCAAAGGGAGAACAAAGATAAAACCATGTGGGTTCTATGCCTCCTAGGAATTCCCTCAGACTCAGCTGACTATTAAAGCCAGAATCATGGCCCCTTATGGTATGAGGTTTTTGCAAACGGAATGGGATGGGACAGACATCTGTTTCCTGGTATCCAGACAAAATTTAAATAAAATTGCAATATTTTGGCATAAACAAAATAGAAATGTTAGATTAAAATATTGTATCATTTTTCCTATATATTACTTAGTTGAGTCAGGCAGAAAGGTGCTTCTCAGTTTTCAGTCTGCAGATCTGAGGGAAGTATAGTTCACATCATTTTTAAATTAAAAAAGAAAATAAGGGAGTCAGATTTTCTCTCTTCCAAACTACTTTTATTTTTATTTATTTATTATTTTTGTTTGGAACTAAAATGCTCCCAGGACTGTCCCTAAGCCACAGAGCATTGAGTGACAATGTTTGCGCATTCAGACTTTTAACAGTAACCAACACTTGTGAACACACAGGTACGGCATGCTCCATGTTAAAAAGTCAAATGTACGCATATGCTGGACTCAGATACCAGAGTATTTCCTTCATATTTTTCATGAGAAAAGAGGAAGAATGGTCCCATGGCTCAAGGTGAGAGCCAGGGATTCAGGAGATCTAGGTGTGATTCCTTGCTGTGTTGCAAACTTAATGACCTCAGAAAACTCACTTAATCTCTCAATGCTTCTGTTCCCCATCTGTGAAAGAACACTAGTACTTTCTTATCTCACAGGAGCGATGTGAGGATAAATGCATTAAGGATCGTGAGACATCCAGATATGGTAACGGGGGCCAGGTGAACATGCAAGCTAGGTAGTGAAGTAATTTTTATCTCAGACACGACAGTATTGTAAAGGTGTATAAATATTTACTTCTGGCTGGGAATCACCATCTTCAACAAATATATGAAATAAAAAATAAAGTGGCCTAACCAACTATATAGTACTAAAGATCACTGAATATTAGCTATTGTTATTAAATAAACCGGAAAAATAAATTATTTCTTTTAGACTGATATTATTGTATGTTTCTAAAAGTAAAATTACAAACCAACAACAGCACATATTGTTATTATTATTAGTTGTTATTGGTGTGAAAATGTCTTAGAATAGCTACTCCAGTCAAACTATAAACTAGACACCCCAGCCTGGCTTTTTAGTTATACTGAAGCAAAAATTCCAGACCTAGCCATCAGGCTCTGATCCATGTTCTTCTACTGATAACAATAACAGGATGTCCACAATATCGTTTTAAAATATTGACATGTAAAAGGAAAGAAATTATATAAATTTGGTCAGAGTTATTTTTCTTTTTAAAATCTTTACACTGAATTTTTACAATAATCTCCGAGAAAAGGAATTAGCTAAACTTGTCTCAGAACAATAAGTTTTCCCCCTTCTCTGCATGTTTTCCCTCACCTTTGTTAATGTTAATATTTTCTGGATCCAAACACATTACTGGTTGGTGGTCTGCTTGTTCCACACAAAGATGTACTTTAATTAGTCAGAGCACTGAAAAAAAAAAAAATTACACAAATACTGGCGAATCTTCAAACACAAGATCCATTTTATTCACAATGAAAAAGCTCTTAAAGAGATTTCGATAAAGATTTGCCTGCTACTCACAGCCCACATTTGTAATGTTTATATAAGTGGGGGATATAAATCTTTTTCAAATGAACCCCACAGTTTTTAAACCAGACTGCTTGTTATAAACTGCCTGTTTCCGTTGCGCCTGCCTAAGCAAGCAATGCACAGCCTTCTCTGGATAGACTGGAACTAATTTAATGTGCTCCAGGTTTAATCCCCCATCCTCCCAGCTTTCACGGGTAGATTTTACACAGAGGATTACTGCTGACTTTAACAATGATTCATTTTATAAGTGGGTTTTGATTTGTTTTTCCACATCAGAAAATACGCAACAGAATTGCCACCAACATAATTTTAATAAAACAATAGTGATTCAAAGAAAAAGAACTAACAAAGGATTAACTTGTCACATGAAAACCCCTCCCAGATAGCTAACAGGACTACAAGTTTGTCCATATGAATTCTTAGTTTTCTTTACGCTAAGGAAAGAGAATTGTTTGCAGACTGCTACATGTGGTTTGGAAGGAAGCTAACACTGACATGCGGCACAAAAGAACTCCTGCTTATTATTAAAAACAAACAAAACAGCACAGGAGAAAGACACGAGTGTTATTCTTTTTCCAGCCTGAAATAATATCACGTATTGTTTCCCCAAATAACACTGTTCACTTTGAAAAATTACAACAAAAAGATCAGCAAGGATGATGCCGCAGTATCTCATACCATCTTTATGAATTTCTTTTTTAAAAAAATTGATCACATATTGAAACTTATATATGCCCCCATGTAATGGTTACAATCATTGCTAGCTATTATCTTCTTGTAATCTCACTGTTTGTGCAAATAGGTTTTATTGTGCATCGATGATACTGTAAGAAGTGAGATCTCCCAAAACACAGCATTACAGTAGGTGGCAGTATTGCACTATCCTGGTGGTTTGATGACACAAAAAATACAAAATGCCATATGAAATGATGTAACAGCCTTCAACTTAAATTTCAGCCATGTCATAGCAATTACCCACACGTAACAAAATTCTTGCTGAATTTCCAATATGAACTTATTTATTTTGTACTTTTAATTTATAGAACAAAAACGTCAATGAATTCTAAAACTCAACACAGAAAAGCTGACATGTTTAATAAACTGGAATAAAAACAATAATTTTCTTTTTGACACTACATATGGCTGAAAGATGAAAGCAGAGCTGACAGATAATATTCAGAAATCATCTTCTAAAATGCAGAACTCTCCAGTGGCCTGACACTGGTAAACAATCCTAATGTTTCTTATTACAAATATAATTCCTCTTTTTAAAAAAATCACCCTGCATACATCATACCTGAAATAAAAAGAGGATCTCAATTCACTGTGCAGTGTTTTCAAATAGTCAGGATAGACAAATATTTGTGATAAGTGCAGCAATTTTCTTCTATTTAGCGGAATCTTTCTTTGCCCTAGAAGACCCTTGGCAGGAGTGTTAGAAAAGGAGGAAACTGAAACTGCTTGTATTACATGCACTGCCTTCAATGGCTTTCATTCCTTTTGGGTAAGCCAAGTAAAATTGTTTGCCAGGCCTTGACAGTAGAGTCACTCCACTGAGGTCTCTTTATGAAGGACAATGGGTAAATGTTACACTGGGAACAGTAATTCTTAGTCTTCTTCATTTCTGTTGGGATAACTGGCTGATGAAATCTTTTTGCCTTATCTGACTCCCTGAAGATCCTTGAAGAACCAGGACAGAGAATGACTGGTAACTTAATTATTAAAATAACAACCTTCACCTCACAAGACTTTTTTTGTGCACGTAAACAGGCTGAAAGGATACAGGGAAATAGAATGACAGATTTTATGTTTTTTGAGCTATAAGCTGCTCTTAATTTTTAACTATTTTCTTAGGGAGTGATCACAACCAAGTTATTTTATTACTATGAAACACAAAAATTAATATTTTACTTTCACACTCAGGAACAGCTGATTTTATGGATGATGGAGTGAGGGCAGAGGACCTTTTTTTTGCTTCCTGAATGGCCATGACATATGATTTTTTAAAGTTTTTATGACAAAATTAAATTAATCCTGAGACTTCTACTGTACGTGTCTTCCCTCTTTCTTAATTTGTTGTGAGTCATCTGTAATCTTTGAGGATTAATCCATGTAAATCCTTCATAGTGAGGCTGTACTGGAAGAATTACATTTTCCATGAGGCCCCACTGAAAACCCTCTTGCTCCACTAATTAAAAGATTGAAAAACTCAAAAACCCCAAAACAAGATACGAGTCCCTCTCTTAAACTGCAGAAAGCAATGATCAGGTCATGACAGGAGGAAAACATTCAGGCTTCCAACCCCAACTGAAACATCACAGCAAGTGTGTGATTTACTGGCATGACCCAATTTACCCTATCTCTCCTGAGAATGCTATGGTGGCGGCCATGAGATCCTGAGCAGAACCCATGCTGATACTGAAGCCACACAGCACAATCAAACTAGGCGACTCCAAAATTAGGAATATCATCAGTTCATGCAATGACTTTGGGAGACAAATGGGATGTAAAAACCAGCTCTATATAACCCCATCTTGGGACTCGACCATCAGGTGGATATGCTACATTCATTCAAGCTTCCACTTATCCGTAACATCACAGCACCGCCACTTTCTCAACTATCTTATTAGGTTTAGCATACAGTGACTTCATGGCCTGAATAAACTGAGCCAAAACTGGTCATGCCATATCACTCAACCAATTCTTTGTGATGCATGCGCAGTACGAATATAAGGCCTCATCCCTAGTTAAATAATAAATTTTACCGGCCATCAAACTGGATTACAAAAAAAGAAAAAGAAAAACAACCTCAATGTCCTGTCCTCTCAAAAAGACATTAGATGCAAGACAAAGTAGTAATGGAATTGAAACTAGACATTTCAGCTGAACTGAAACTAGACATTTCACCCTTATCTCTGTTGTCATCTGCTGCCCGCTATTCTAAAAAGTAAAGGATCCAGACCATCAGAGCTAACTCTTTGCACCCCACCCCTGGCCTCCATATCCCCAACATATGGCAGGATCATTTTGTGCTCTTTTTGACCATAAGGTGTCCATCCAAATGCTGCAGCTGTCACACCTGAATAATGACTTTCAGTTGTTTGTTTCACCCAGTGGTTAAAGTATAATTTGACAGGCCCTGGAACCCTCCTAATCTCCGGGCCCCCTTCATGCATGTGCGGGCCCCAGCCCAGGTAGGCATTTGCAACCACTTCTCAGTACCACATGCATCGGTTATCGCTCTATAAAAATATTTATAATTTTAGATGGCGTTTATGTCTATAGCAATTATTGTCACAAACTAGCAAACACTGCATAACACAATAAGTATTGTGATTAACAATGGTGGGGCGTAGGGCCTGCCAGCAGCCAGGGCAGGGCAGAACATGCGTTCTGCCGGATTTTTCTATTTTTAGGGGCCTCAGAACTCTGGCCCCTCAAATTTGGGGGCCCCAGAACTGCATTCTGGTGCGTTCCCCCTTACTTTAACCCCTGGTTACACCCCAAGTTATCCATAACTCCTCAAACAAGTCTCTGAGAACCTGCACAGCCCATGTCCTCAAAGCAGGATCTCATATGCCCATATCAACTGCTCTTACCTACCCCAATCCTCCCATCTTTTCTTTCTCCGTATGCTTCTCCATATACTCCTACGTCCCAGGGTCTCAGTCCTTTTGATTCCCTCTCTCCACCACACTGATCACGTCCTGAAATAGCCTCACAGGACTTTGAGGATTTGTCTGTCTCATAGGAGGGCATTTCTAGCACTATCCCAGCCTTCCTAACTCAATGGATAAGATGTGAATATGACTGTATATAAGGGAATAAATATCATTCCCTTTCTTTCCCAAGAGATCTCTCAACTCTCAAAACTCATCGGTTTGCATTTGAAAATCCAACCCTGCTCTCCAGTCACTAGAGAAGTTACAGGTTTAAAATAGAGAAGAAAAATACATTTTCTTGCCTTGCCCTAGCCTGCTATCAGCAGTGAGCCTTCCAAACACACTCATTCAAAATCTAACTCTCATCTCCTTAAGAATGTAGGAGATGAAGTAACAGGTTGCCTTACCCCAGCCTCGTCCAAAGAAGCTCAATTTGTAAAAGCAGAAATGTATTACAGGAACACTGTATATCCTCACAAAAAAATCAGCATAACCAGTCTCCCATTTCAACCCTCAGTACCCACTCCAACTCACAAATCACCTCTATTCCCAACGTATGGGATCACTTTAAAGGGACCCACTTCCTTTGCAGCTAACAGATTTTGGATGGGGGAAAAGGGGAAATGGAGCTAGGAGGATCATCTTCCACATAGAACAGATAAAGCAAGTATGCAGAAGTACTAGGGTTTAATGTACTTCAAATTCTCTTCCTTTATGTACTTATGTACTCTTCCTTTATGTACTTAATGTTTAATGTACTTCAAATTCTCTTCCTTTATTCTCTTCCTTCATTTAACAAATGAACTGAAATCTACAACTCATTTCACACAGGCCGCTGCAGAGCAATGACTTTCAGCCATCAACCACCTGGATGGAATTCAGAGCAATCACCTAGAAGAGAAAATTCCATGGCTGTTAGTTGCTCTGCAGATCTTTATGAACTATTTAAAGTTTTAACACCTCTGGTCTTTTTGCTTAGACTTTTGTGAGCCAACCAAATTTTTGACTAGTACTTGCTGACTCATCACAACCTGTGTTTCTCTGGCAACATACAGCAGTTAGTACAACCACTTACTCAAGATCTGCAGCTTCATCTTTTACAATGGTCTACATAAAGATGAAAACAGACAAGCAAAACTAAGGTGATTTTTTTCAGTACCAAGCTTTCTACTTGTAGATGGAACTCTTGAGTTCAATGTTAGTTGCATTATATGGCAGCTAGTTTCCTAAGAGCCCATTTTCTAAAAATAAAGTCGTCAGTTGTATCCTCATGATACAAATTAAATCATTATAGAAATTAGAATTTCTAATCAATTTCCCTGCCAATATAAGATGACTTCCTAAAGTACATATTTTATGTCTGGGCTTGTCAAGTTTTTAAAGACTTGAGAAATGGGTTTCTACACTCTTCATGCCACTCCCAGGAATCTATTCCACAATTTAATAGACCTCTGTTTTAGAACTGTTTTTCTGATACATGGCCTAAATGTAATATGCTCCTCAGAGTCTGGGCAAGTTTGCTATATTGTTCAGCTGATGACCCTGTAAGTTTTAAGACTATGAAATACCAAGGATGTTTGGTGCTTAAATAGAAAAGCTGTACAACTAAATAAAGTTTTAGGAAAAAGGATAAAGCAAATAGCTTCTCAACAAAACTTGCCAACTTCTGGTTCCTGAAAACCTAAGCATGTTTTAGGACAGATAAGGAAGCGTAAGGGAACACGTCTATCAGGAGTGAAGCTCTTAGAGGTACTGGAGTGGAGGTGAAAAGAAAAAATTATTTAAGAAGATATTAGTAAACAAAATTTTACTGCAACTATCACAATTGAAGCTAAATTCAAATTTATTTTTCTTATTCAGTTTATAATCTCATCTAGTCATTTAAGATGACCATGGAAGTTTTAGGATCTGGTCGTTTGTTAGTTGCTGGAGAAAGAGTTATTTATCCATGCTTAGCACCATTTTGATGATTTTAGCTTTTTCACAGCTTTATTTTACAGAAATACAATAGAACCTCAAAAATATGAACATCTCAGGAATGGAGATTGTTTGTTACGCCAATCAAAACATTATGGTAGTTCTTTTAAAAGATTAAACCTGAACATTGAGTTAATACAGTTTTGAAGCTTATCATGAAGAAAAACATTGCTTTTAACCATATTAATGTAAATGACAAGCCCAGAAACAGATATCTTACCTTGTCAAATCTTTTACTTTAAATGATCTCTTTATTTTCAGTACTGTAGTTTACATTAACTATAAGTAAATTTTCTTTGTTCTATTTTTAATGTTTGTTAGTGCATGAAAAAAAGCCAACATCAAAACTCACTGATGTAAATACCCATTCAAATAACACACACACACACACACACACACACACACACACACACACACACACACA
>ML685769.1:22516671-22581058 GCA_007922175.1 Pelusios castaneus | reverse complement strand
AAGAAAGAAAGAAAGAAAGAAAGAAAGAAAGAAAGAAAGAAAGAAAGCTCCATTTTCCCAGGAAATTCAGAAATTTTCTATGTGGGCAGATCTAGGAATCAATCCCTAACACTGTAGGTTTTTTGCCTTTTTATATATTAATTCTTCATGTACTAGCAAGAGGTACATTTTTGCCTGGGCACCATTATTTTGAGATTATCTAAATCCTCATATGTTCCCCATCCCTGAGATGGCGTTTTTTGTTTAAACAGCGACGCCTCTGGTCATTTGTCAGGGGGAAAAGAAAGTAGAAGCCTGGAGCCCTCAGAGACAGGACCCTCGCCAGCCCAATTTATTTTTAAACACTACTTGCCCTGCCTACACAAAATGCATTAAGCTCCATTTAAAATTTATTAAAACAAGACCTATTTTCCTAGTCTAGAGATGCCAGATTCTGGCATCCAATTTGACTGAATTTGCCCTCCAGAAATGCACCACACAAGCATAAAGGATGGCTCTTTAGGAGGACTGCTTCAATAACCACAAAGAACAGTACTGCAAAGAATAGAAAATCTGGCATAGTAGAATTGACTCACCGTCTCATAATCTTTTATGCTACCCTTGTTTTGTGTGGGCTTTTTAAATTATTTTTATTTTGCGGAGAACTTCTCCTTCCACTGAAAGAATATAACAGAGCTGAGAAAAGAACACACTCATAAGCTGTCTTTCCCGTCCTCTTTGTGTATGTCTGGGAAAATAGATGTGTTTTTAACCTGAGGTAATGAAAACAACGCAAATCCTAGTGACAACAAGGCAGTCTGTTGTTTTCACACGAGTTAGCAGATTAAGGTAAACCTAAGACTCCCCCGTAGGAGGCTGAATTAAAGACTATGGGAGAGCCTAGACTAGAGTTTACCTTGACTTGTGTGAAAATAACGAACTGTCTTGGCTTCTCTAAGATTTTAACTCAAGTGAGCTAATTCGAGTTAAGAACATACCTTTTTTTCCCTAGTGAAGGCAATGCCTATAAGGCTAAAGATGACTTACTCCAAAAAGCCTGAGCCAGTGTGCAGCTCCAACCCCACTGCAGCAGCTTCAGCAGCAGAGGCCCAAGTGGGGGAGAAGCTGAGAAAGAGTGCCTGAGGAGCTGGCCAGCCTATGTGTCATGGAGGCAGCACAGAGGCCAACCCCAGGAAAGAGGATGAGAGCGTGTAAGGAGGAGCAGACAGAAGCCTGGACCCCAAGGCAGGTAGGGGAGGAAAGCCAGTGTCCCAGCTGGGAGAAGGGGACAGCTGAGGGAAAAGAGGAATTGTCATCTTTGTTTTCAGAATGAGCAGGGGAGCTATGGTAGGCATTATATCAGAGAGCTGCTGAGGGGCAAAATGTATTTATCAGGAGAGATTGGTTTGTTGGCTGATCTTATTTGGGAGATCCAAAATGACATGCAAGTGAGGGAAAGTCAAGAATTTTTTGACAGAAGAGGAGGGTGTCAGACTGGCAGCCCTATCTCTTAGCTAGGGCAGCAGCTATAATTGCAAACATTTCCCCCATGCTATTTGTGTTTCTTCACTTCACTCATATCAATCCCCACAGATATGATGTCTGTAAGAAAAGAAAAAGGGAGCCGCTCAAGCATAATTTCCAAAGACTACGAGCAACAGAGCCGGAATTGACAGATTTAGTAACAATTAGTTAAAAACTGTTAGGAAATTTAGCGCTGATACTGAAAAATCGGGTTGATGTGTACACAGTTCTGACAAACAACAGAGTCCTGTGGCACTTTTAAAGACTAACAGATTTATTTATCGCATGAGCTTTCGTGGGAGAAAATCCCACTTACAGTTCGGACAGTTCTTTACAGCCTGTATTTGAGGTTTGCTATGATATATGGCTTTGTGGACTAGCCTCTAATGACAAGATTAAATGTTGGCATCTGCACTGTTTTGCTGTTGTTATTTCTATTACAGTAGCACCTAGAGAACTCAATTGGGACTGTGGTTCCATTGAGCCAGACACAGTATCAACACACAGTAAGAAGAAATCCTGTTCTGAAGAGATTATAGTGTAAGGAGACAAAACGGACAAAGCATGGGATGGGAAAAAAAGAGTAAGAAGAAATTAAATGCTTCCCCAAAAGTGCACACCAGTTTAAGTGACAGATCCTACAAAAGAGCACTGATTTCCCAGTCCAATGCCCTAGTCATTCCACCATATTGCCTGACTAGAGATGCCCATTTCTTGCCAGAGTCAAACACTAGAAAAAGACTGAACAGCAGCACAGTGATTTTTTTCCAACTCAGTACTGGGGAAAGCTTTCCAGAATAACTTGTTTGACAAACTTAACTCAAAATGAAGATTAGAATGGGTGTCTTCTGTTACTAGGAGGCAAAAGGAACAGCAGGGAATACTTCATAGTTGTGTTTGTTTATGTGTGACCACAAAGGCCACATCTAAAGACACCATTTCTTTTCCATATTATATATTTACAAGATGTAGCTGGCCAGGGTTTTGGAATCCATCACTTTGTTAGCTCTGAAATATGTCCAAGTCCTTTTTCTGTACATCTGGTAAGCCAAAAAACCTGGGTGGTGCATTGGACTCATTTTTCCTGTTTTCTGAAAGGTTTCTGCCTTTTGCACCACTCACTACAACTCATGGAATTCATTAATTTTATATTAAGGAAAACTGTGCTGAAGTTATTTAATGAAGTTTATAATCATCTACTTAAAAATTTAGGGATTGGAGTCAGATTCTGCCGCCTCTACTCCCATTGAGTAATACTTCATTCCTTAAATAGAGCCTTCAGTGGACTACTCACAGAGTTAGACGACTGACACTGATTAAGGGTGGCAGAATCTGTGTCTTTGTGAATAAATTAATCGCTATAAAAATTCCCAACAGATTAATTTATATATTTAAAAAACAAATGTTTTTAAAATGTACGTGGCAGTTAACTCCTTGTATCATTAATTCCTGACCCCTGTAACTCACACTATAGCTGTACTTTACATTTGATCCCTGTTAGTGAAATGTTTAATAGGAAGTCAGTAGTTCATAAACAGCTAGGCATGTGGGGGAAAGAGAGTAAGAGTAATATTTGATTGACAGGAATACATCGACCTATCACTCTTAATAGATTCCTAAGAAGCGGATGAACGGCTCAAACAAATCTCAAATGACTAATTCTCTTACGAAACAGAAATCCTACATGGTACTATTCAAAAAGTAAGCCATATCAATTGCAGTATGATTTTGGCATGTTATTCACGGGAATGTTGACAAGAAAAATCTGTTAATAATGTATGTGATCTTAACGGTTGGCTCCCCTAACTGTCATTTATTTAACAAGACTCTAATATTTTAGAGCATGTGTTTTGTTTTGGTACACAAAAAATTCATTTAACAGCTTCAATTCACTTAGTACATTCAGAGTCTCTCCTCCCTCCAGCTTTTTAAGTTTTATTGCGATTAGGAATTTGTTCATTTAATAAAGTTATTCCTTCACTAGGTATTCATTTTAAAGCTTCATATGGATTCTATTTGGATGCACAACACTTCTTCTTTTGAGTGTCACAGCCCGTGTACTTTTCATTTTCTAGAGAGGATTATAAACAAGCTGCTTCTACCTGGGCATAAAGGGACTCCCTGATATCTCACTGTGATTATGCCATAATTAAAAATATTTTCATCCTTTGTCAAGTAGTTTTAGAGATCCTCAAAACATTTTTATTTAACTCTTATTTGTAAGAAAAGCTGCACCTATGTTTGCACTAAATATGGAGGTGTTATAATTCCTACTCATATTTTTTTCCTTCAAGTTCAGAAAGCTAGAAGTTAGGAAAAACAAATTCTTCTAACAGTGGGAAATTAATTCAAACCCAATAAAATTCTCTCTATGGCTCAGATTTTCAAAAGTGATTAATGATTTTGAGTGCGTTGGTTTTTGGTATCCAACGTAAGAGTGCTTGAATCAAAGGGCCTGATTAGTATAAAATGTGAATATGAGCTCAAATATGCAAAGTTGGGCACTCAAAAACATAGACACTCGAAATATGTAGTGACTTCTGAAAATTTAGGCCACTGTTTTATTATCTGTATTACAGTAGCACTTAAATACCAACAATTAACTCAGGGGCCCTGTTTTGCTGGATGATGTACAACACAAAGAGACCATTTTTGACCCAAATAGATTACACTCTAAATTAACATGAAATATAGCAGGTGGGTGTAATAAACCAATGGAGGAGTGAATGATAGGACTGTGTGGGCCCTGTAGACTGGCTACTTGCATAACCTGCACAGTTTTTTTTAAAAATCCAATTATCAATAAAGAATAGCTATTAATGATACCAGTAACACCGGAAAAGCAACGGCAGAATGCAAAATGATTTAAATATGTCTAACAAAACTATGCAAAAATCACAATATAAATCAATGGAAGAGTTATAGATATAAGAAGCGGAGGTAAGAATTCATAGTCAATGACAAGGAACTCGAAGCATGAAGGACTATTTCCTTTTCAGAAGTTATTGCCAAATTAAATTTGATAAACTTGCACCCTTTTTATTGCTAGTACTAGACTGCACCAGTATCAGTCCATGTTATTTCTTAACCTGATTGCCCCGTCTGCACTTTAGCCAGCGACACACTGAAGCCCAGAAGATGACCTTTTTATCAGTGTGACAGCATGTAATATTCCTGCACAGCAGATGCATTCCATGTGCAGTTTCATGGTTGAAAAATTATCGAGCTAATGGCTACTCTTCTCTTGTTAAAATTAAGGTCAAATCTCACATAGCAGAGACAGTAAAACTACAACGTGCACTTTTCTGAAGTGTTTTTTAGAACGAGATATTACTAGTTGACCTATGTTTGATAAAACTTCATGGTGATTACAAGTGAAGAAAACATATTGGGGTCAGTGACCCATACAACAGAAATCTAAACTGCTATGTTTAACCAGAAGGTAAGTAGTGAAGATCAGGTATCTATCAATTGCAAGAATCTGGGATACTGAATTCTTTTAATCTTTGGAAATATATTCTATACTGGGTTTTTATATATCCAAAGGTCAAGCACAATACAAAAAGTTACAGATTTTTTCCTTTAGAAGTGACACAATATTTTTAAAGATAATTACTGGCAAACATCGCAAGCTATCATAAAGGCAACTTGTCACATTAAACTTTATTTTATTATTATAAACTCATTATACTGATTCTATAGAATAAATGAAAGGCAAATAAGTTTAATCCCTTCTCAATGCACACACGTCCTAAAAAACATTTCATTCACTAACAGAACAGACTCAGCATTATTATTTTCTCTTGAGTTAGCAGCAGCTTTGTATCCATAATTTATTAATGAGCAATGAAACGGAGCCTTTAAGGATGTCAAGGCTTCTGCACCTTAATTAGTGCTCCTGAACACCACGCTGAAGCTTAAGACTGGTAATCAGAGAGAAAGCTGTCACCTACTGAATGGTGGATATCACTTCCTGCAGGATATATTGTAATAGATGTATGTAGCTCCACACAGGTGGAGTCATATGTCCGTGCAGCACTAAAGGCAGGATCATGCCTTTAGTTTGCAAATTCCTTGGCACAAGGACTGTGCTTTTGTGTATATGTATGCATGTGCTGCTTCCCACATTTGAGTGCTCCAAAAAACCACAAATAAATAATAATCATAACATCACCTACTTAAGTAGTGCACCAGCCAAACCCTGCTTCATCTTACGAGATAGGACAGAATCACAGCATCAGGTGGAATGAGTGCATATCTACACTTCAAAGTTATTACCTTTAAAGTTAACCAATACTCTTTACTGAAACCTAAGAATGTCCATTCTGGGTCAGACCAGTGACCTATCTAGCCTAATGTCCTACCTTCCAACAGTGGCCAATGCCAAGGTGCTTCAGAAGGAATGAACAAAACTGGCAATCATGAAGTGATCCATCCCTTGTCATCCACTCCCAGCTTCTGGCAAAGAGATGCTGAGGACACTCAGAGCATGGTGTTGCATGCATTTGAACACTAGCTATTATATAAAGTGTTAAATGTATTATTTTTTTTTTCCCCACTCCTTTTTTCTCAGCTTACACTATGGCATTCACAGGAAAGCGAATGATGTTATTGCTTTAGGAGAGAAATAAAAACATTAAAATGTCCAGCTGGCATTAAGTTTCTGTTTTCTCTTTTTAAAATATATGTATATGTATATAATTTTATTTTTTCAAAAAGCTTAGCAAAACAAAAAAAACCCCAAAACACTAACCAGCCTTTAAAATTTTTGTGAGCCTAAGAACAAAGTAAACAAAACATAGGTTCAAATAACTAATAATGTTGTGAACATTGAGACCCCAAAATACTGTACTCTGCCACTATTTATCTACCAAGGTACTTCGCTATGTCCCATCACCACAGTATACAACCTATTCACATCACCAGGAGCCACCAAAAACATAAAACATTATACCAAAATAACCTACTTCCTGAGTTGGCCTGGAAGTTTAACAGTAGCACAATGCAGTGTCAGACATAGCGAATAAGTGTTCTGGTGGCAGTCTTGGTCCACTGTTCCTGTATTAGTCTTTAAAGTGCCACAGGACTCTGTGTTTGTTTTGCTGAACTAAAATAATACAGCTACCATCTGAAACTCAGTGCTCTCACTTCCATTAGTGAATGATGTGGCATCCAGCAATCTGTTATTATTTATTATTATTGAATTACGGTGGACTCAGAATGTTCTATGTACTGTCCATGCGAAGCAAGACAATCCGAGTCCACAGAGCTCTCAGTCTAAGAAGTCAGGCGGTAGACAAAAGCTGAAGGAGTTTTCTTTGGCCATGGATTTTAGGGTTAACCACAACCAAGCAGAACAGTTTTGCCTTAGTCTATACTAGCATTTTCTGTGTAATGAATGAATGAAATTTGTTAACACATTAAAACCTGACAGTTATTTCAAGTGTAGACAAACCCTTAGATTATCTGACATACGTAGAGCAAAACCACTGACCGAATGGGATCAGACCACTGAAGTAGTGGGCCCCTAGTCCACAGCTGAGTCTACTAATCCTTGTTGACTTTCCAAAGGCTTTGCACAGCAATGTTTCTGCAGCTTTAACTATTTTATTTCCCATTTTACAATAGAATACAACATAAAATAAGGCCCAATGTTATATAATGAGTCTTCGGCAAAGGGACTGTGTTAGGGAACTTCCATTCCTTCTTTTGGGCAGTTTAGCGCTAAACGTTATGTTATTTTAGTTTTAATAGCTTTGTTGTATTGAATTGTACATTTCTTACTGCGAATTTATCTAAAAGCTATTAAAACAGAGAAGAACAACCTTCTACTAAAGAGGGTTCTCCCTTTAAGAATAATTGTGAATAAAAAAAATTACAAAGTATTTGTGAAAACAGCTGTTTGCTTTCAGCACCTACCCCGCCATGTTTGAAAAAAAAAAATTCAATAAACTCTTGCTAATAAAATGCTTCCTTCTGACGAGCAATACAAAAATGTCAGTGATATATCATAGAAACAAACAGTTTAAATTATTTGCTAAGCATTACATTTTTAAATATCACAGAAGAGAAAAACACCAATGTTAACAATCCACTGTATGAGTCCAAATATGGTAAAACATATGGGTGAGAGATGGCAATTTAAATCCACTTCATTTATTAGATATACCTGCATAATAAAATCTTCATGGGATACTTTTGGCTCAGGAGAAAGCATGAAGAATAACTATATCATACAGTGTCAGCAGTTTAAATGCACTTAACCTGCTGTCAGAGAGAAATTATGCCAGTAGGAGTAAAAATTACTTTTATGACAACAAAATTCATGTGTCAAGTCAATCTATATTAATCTGTAGTCGAATTATATCTGTCCTTTTCTAAACTTTGTTCTAAAGCTGACATATGGCAATAAAATTTTAAACTGCTACTAGGGCTGTATCCCTTGTTTGCGGGGGGAAAATAGGTGTTTTAAGTAATCCATTTAAATGTATTTATCTACCTCTGATATTTTAGAACAAGATTCTGCAACTCTTACTCTGCTGAATAGTCCTTCACTTAGAACAGTCTCATTGAAACAAATGGAACTACTCATGGAAAAGAAGTCACTGTGAAAAAGAGTGGCAGATTCTGGCCCCTAAGTCATAGTTTTGAGCTAGATTCTATCAGAAGGAAATAACTTGCAGTAAGAAGTAATGCTTTGCTTTGCGGCTCCAGGGCATCCCACAGAAAGAATTAAGAGAATCATAGAAATGTGGGGCTGGAAGGGACATCAAGAAATCATCAAGTCCAGCCCCTGCGCTGAGGCAGGACCAAGTAAACCTACACTATCCCTGACAGGTGTTTGTCCAACCTATTCTTAAAAACCTCAAATGATGGAGATTCCACAACCTCTCCTGGAAGCCCATGTCAGTGCTTAACTTCCCTTATAGTTATAAAGTTTTTCCTAATAACTATTCTAAATCTTCCTTGATGCAGATTAAGCCCATTAGTCCTTGTCCTACCTTTTAGTGGACATGAAGAACAATTGATCACCAACCTCTTTATAACCAACCTTATCATATTCTTTCCCACCCCCTCCCCACCAACCCTGCTGCAATCTTCTGAATCAAGGGCTTGAGCCTCTTTGCATTGAAGCCAAAGAGGAAAAAGCCAAAAATGCTACTGGACCCTTAATTTTGTAGTAGTACCGTAAGAGCACCAAGCCATCATAAATAAAGACAACCAAATTCTGCCTGGAATAAGTACACAGATAAATGGATTATAGTAGAATTCAGCAACTCATGCCAAAGATTAACATGGCTTACTGACTGGTTAGAAAAAGTGCCAAGCTAACCATGATACTGTAAATCTAAACCCAGCAATTAATGAATTTTAATTCTGATAAAGACCTGGAAGTAGGCTGCATCTTTACAGTATTTACCACTATGTTCTAAGAAAACAGAGGCTGAAACAATAAATGACAGCAGAAAGGAACAGAGCTGTGAAGCTAGAAAAAACAGAATAAGAAATAAAATGGATTCCAAAGAAGGATTAGATTAAAAGTGGTATGCCAAGAGAGTGGTTTTCAGAGAAGAACAAGCTGACTGAATAGAGAACCAGAAAAACTAGTCACGGAGATTCAACTAAGAGGGAGGTTAGTCTAGTTTGGGAAAACAAGCAAGGAGTCCTGTGGCACTTTTTATTTTCCGCATGAGCTTTCGTGGGTGAAGTCCCACTTCGTCAGATGCCAGAAAGCAGAAAAAACTTACAGTATGGGAAGGAAAGACAAATACTGTGATTCAGGGCCGTCCCAAGGGGGGGGGGGGAAGCGGCGAACGGGGAGATCTCCCCGGGCCCCGCAGGTACGTGGACCCCGCGCTGTCCCGCTCCCAGCAGGGCAGTACGGGGCCCACGTGCGTGCCGCAGCCCCTCCTCCTACGGTCGCCCCATTGCCTTTGGCACCCAGCCGAAGGCAGCGGGGGGGAGAGGTAGGGGGAGCTATGCCCGGCCCCTGGGCTGGCCCTCCCCGCCCCCAGGGCAGAGGAGGCAGGCCCAAGGGCAGAGCACATGGGGACCAGCCTCTGGGCCAGCCTGCCCCACACAGCCAGCTCCCTCCCCCGCAGCCAGCTCCGGCTCCACCCCCCACACACAGGTGGCCCCAGCTCCCGGCTGGAGCCAGCTCTCACCAGGGCTGGGACCGGAGCAGGCTCCAACTCCCCCGCAGGCGGGGCCCTGCTTTGGCCACTTGGCCCCGGGCCCCACTCCCCCCACGGGACAGCGCTGCTGTGATTACATTCACTGCATCAAGTCAGAGCACTTCAGCAAATTAAACAAGCTGTATAGATTGAAATAGTGTGGAACATATAAGAAAGTGATGAGGTTGAGAGAGGTGAGAACCACTACTTGTAATGAAAAACAAAGAAGGTGTCCTGTGGCACTTTTAAAGATTGTTTGTAGTGAGAAAGCCAATTCATGTTCTTATTCAAATCCGAGCTGACTGCATATCTGCATATCTGTCTTTAGAATATACAGTTTGTAAAGATGTGCACACATTATGGATTGTGTAATTCAAAAATATTGCTGTCTGAAGTGCAGAAAAGGAGTACGTATTTAAACAGCAGTTATAACACTGGGCTAAAAAGTTTGCTGTGGCTAAAATGCTTAATTTATTAGGATGGATTGAAGGCAGTGAGCATAATCCAGAGCTGAATGTAATTATCAGAACACTTGTTATACATTTCATAAAAATAAAATGTATGTTTTAAAGTATTTGCTCTCTCTTGGCTGTATCTTCCCTCTGTTTTTATTCCAGCTGACTTAGGCTATCATATATCTTTATATGCAGATTTGACACTGTTGCCTTAGGGCTAAATAGGGATCTCAGGGTTTTGATTTTTTTTATTACAACAGATGATTTGACCTCACTTCCCTCTATACGCTGTTCCTCACTGTTTGAATTAAACAACTGCTTTGATTTGCTGTAACAGTCTGACCTGATCCTATGACTTACACCTCCCTGCATTTATTTTCCTCCCAGTCTGCAAGTTCCCCATCTTCAAAGCGCCTGACAAAGTGGGATTTTCTCCCACAAAAGCTCATGCGATAAATAAATTTGTTAGTCTTTAAAAGTGCCACAGGACTCCGTCTCCTTGTTTGAGTTATAGGCACCTATCTGTATAAACAGTTCTGAGCGTGCACTGATTCGAGAGCAATCAAGAATGATATACACAATATTGTTTCACCTAAGTCATGTTACTCAATGGGAGAAGATATTTTAAAGAATACTTCAGACAATGGGTATTAGCAAAAAATAATTAAGTGTTAAAAAGAGTGAACGGTTCAGTTAACTGCTAGAACACACTTCCTATGTTAATTGTGCTCTGTCTTTTTGCTCTCCAGGAAACATTTGTTGGTATAATTCATAGCAATCTGTATAGACGGGGATTTTCAGGTGAGTGTAGGACGAGGTCTTCACCAGCCAACAAAAGTGAAGTTTTGGTTTGGTTTGTTATAGCAAGATAAGTGAAGATAAGCCACTCTTAGTTTTCACTTTGATGCAGCTAGTTGAGATCACACTATGCTTCATCCCCTACCCAGAGTTGACTTTGTCTATCTACGTTAAGGTAAAAACTACAAAGTCTTTTCTCAGCTCGGATTTTACAGACAGATAGCTAACACACCTTCTTAAAGGTAGGCTGTCTTCAGTGTTAGCTAAGGGAGTGAGTGCCCATCTGCTATTGAATTTCAATGGGATTTTGGTACTTCACTCCCATAGACTCTTTTGAAAACCACTGTTGTACTCAAACAAAGCAGTATGTAGTCTATTTATTACACCATCTACTCATAAATTCCACCAGAAAAATTCAGTGGTAGCACCGATAGTAATACAAATTATATATTTCTTAGAGTGTGACTACCAGCAAGAAGTTGTAAGAAGTTGTCAGTGAAAATATGAATGCGTGAGGGAACAAATTAATATCACATTTCCCTAAGGATGGCTCTTCCTGTTAAATCTCAGCCATTCTCTATGTAATTTACATATCTTTATCCAAGTGTAAATGTGTGTAACTTACACTTTTCATCTCTGAATTTGATTCTGAAATGGCTCCAAAAGCCATTATTTATCATTATTATTTTAAAACTTAGTACTAATCCTAACCACAAGTGACATAAATCTATGCTGTCCTCTTGCAATTTTATGCAAATGTTCCATGCTAATTCAGGTTATTTAAGGAACCTTCATAGATAATATTTAATTTGGTGTGTCTAAAATTACTTGTTAGATACAAACTACAAAAATATTAACTATGTTATAGAAAACAAAAGTTCGGAAGGAAGATTTTTAATAACTTCATATAACCCAAGTGTCACGGGATGCACATCCATGCACCCCTGGGCTATATAATTTTCCTGTTCACTTTTGCACTGTGATTGTATTATTTGATGCCAATTACTCCACGCAAGGAGTCCTTTTGAATACTCTACCGCATTGTTATGGTATCATGTTCCCTGCAGCATCATGTATGTGTACAGAGGTGAAGCATGTTACATAATTGCCCTCCCTGGCTCAGGCAGAAGTAAGGAAATCACCGCAACCCAGGAAGAAGGGGGGCTAAAGGGGTTTGGAAACAAAGAAAGAGAGACTTTGAATGGCTCCAGGCTTTTGACCAGGGACTCCCCATCTTGAAACATCTACAGAAAGAATTGGGCCGTGTCTAGAAAGAGGCAGAGAACAGCTGCAAACCATCACATCCAGACTTGAGTAGTAAGATGAGCGTATTTGTAGTAGTGTTATAGATTAGTATGTGTTTTATAACTTTCATTTGCTAGTGGTCACTTCTGACTGCTTTACTAAATGATTGTGCATTGATTTGCTACATACTCACTTAAAATCATACCCTAATCAATAAACTAGTGTTTGTTTTATCTAAAGCTGTGTGAACTTTAGAAGGTTTGAATCAGGGTGGCTGGACCAGTCCATTTTAGTGTCAGATGGATGGACATGTGATTGGGGGTGGGTCCCAATATCTGTAGGACGGGGGTTTCCGGTGTGGTGTCTGGGGGTGTTTGCTTGGAGACCACCCCATAGGTGCCAAGTGGGCGCACAACCATTGTCTGGGACTGAATACATGCAAGGGGTCGGTGTGACGCTGTCTGGATTTAGGGAACCATTTATGATATTATTTTGTATTAATATTTTATAATTGTTATAATCCATAGGAACTATGCCATGTTTGGTGTCAATAGAAAGGTAGTAATTTGTGGGAAATGATTATATAGTTTATGTGTAGGATTCATATTCATATTAGAAGTTAAGAATATGATTGTTATATTTTAATTTGTGTGAGTCTGGGGAAATTCCCCAGACTGAATGTCTACCCAGCCATTGTCCCCTTAATGGCCCATTAAGGAAGCTCCCCAGTACAATGGGCCGAAGGAGAAAACCTGTTGAGCCACTAGGACTTGAACATGTGACTCAACTCCAGTTTGATTGGAAAGAACTGCACACAGCATGGAGAAGGCCAGAGGTGATAAAAGGCAGCAGCCCCGACTCCATCTTGCTCTCAAGTCCCCAGTCTACAGCCAACACCCATCTCTGGAACTATTCCTCTGAGACTGGACAAAGGATTGAGGCCCACCCTGGTGCTGGGTGTTTACCAGAGGAACAAGCCTGCCAACTCCAGAGGAACAAGCCTGCAAACTGCTTTATATGAACTTTAAATCATTTGTAAGTATGTGATTGACTTTGACCCTTTGACATCTCTCATACTTTGCTTCTTTTCATTTTATATTAAACCTTTAGTTGTTGTTGCTAAAGGATTGGCTACCAGTGTGGTATTTTGGGTAAGATCCAAACCTATAGTGTCCTGTGTGCTGTGGCTGGCCCATTGGGGTCAGGAGAACCTATTTCTTTAAGGGACCGTGTGGCTAGGTGGGAACCAGAGGAGCTGGAGTGCAATAAAGGGAGCTGTTTCTATTTTGGGCAGATTTCTTGGTACCCAGTGTGGGGAACCAGAAGCCCATTTGTGACTGATAGGGAGACTGGTTTAAGTACCACCCATCGGTGTTTGGGGAGTTTGGCTCCCGGTTTTGCAGCTTGCCCTGATTTTTGCACATCTAGGAGGGTATCCCAGGAGGCCCCGGTTACAGTCGGTGTGGACTGACTCAGGAGCGAGTTGTCACCAGACCAGAATCAAGGAGCAGCCTGTCACACCAAGTAAATATGCAAAAATAAAATTGCATAAAATTTGAAACTAACTACTTAAACCTTATTTATTTAGTATAAAGTTAAGTAAGCACATATAATATTGTACCTGCAAAAGTAGCCTTTCAAAGGCTAAGAAGTTGTCCCATTTGGCATTCTGGGGGTGTTTTAAAGTCTGGATTGTGGCCAACACAAGCTGTAGAAGTCCACAGTGGTTCTTGAGAGCTTTGAAATTGTTTTTGAAAAGCTTGAGGTATGAGCTGAGCTGTTCTGGGGTGACTCTACCTGTTAAAAGAAAAACAGGGCATATTACCAACATTCCATGACAGTGAATAATCATAAACACCTCAGCAAACATTTTTAATGATGATGGATTATATTTACATAGCACTTTTCATTTAGAAAATAAGCTTTACAAACCATGGGCCTGTTCCTGGTTCCATTAAAGTCAATGAGAGTTTTGTCCTACATGTTAACAATAGCAAGTTTAGATTACATTGTATTTTTCTACAAAAGTCACTTCATCCATGACTAACCTGCAGTCATTTTAGATAAGGAATTTGGCTAGTATTTAATAACATACAGAAATGCTGGAGAGCAATTTAAGACACAAAATGAAAAGCATCTTCTCTACTTCAAACAAATGAAGACATTTAGGTAAGCTAACAAAATCCAGTACTTCTCCAGACACTGAGCTAACACCTTTACTTTGGGAATATTATAGTGGGAATTTTAATGACCATATGCAGTCGGCTCCTTAGTCTAACACATTGTCCATGACACCCTCCTCTGGCAGCAGTTTCCCATGGCACCCAGCTATGACATTTGGTTCGATTCTGACTCAGAGGAAAAGTACAACTTACCGAATCACCAGTATCATTTACTGAAGCACATAACAGATGAGAGCCTCCAGGCAATCTTACCTCTCTCAGCTTATGTGAGCTGAGATCACTGAACAAGACAGTATGATTTCACCCATGTTCAGATATATATGCATTCATACCCAGAAAGTACACAACTGCCTTCTTAATGCAAGAAAGGAGTGTGGTCTATTAATCAATATATCCTCTACTCTACAGATTAAGAAGTTTTAATATATAGTTAATCCTGAAATAAACATTCTCTGGGGCATTAAGGTATAAACTATATTGCTTTTAAATCTAAAAACACCTCCAAAATATTTTGCCCTGTGACCAAGTATAAGGCGCACTATAGGACCTGATCATCAGGAAACAAGATGTTAACTCTAAGATACCCCTCTCTCCTTATACAAGGGCTCAAAGGAGGAACTGTAATACATGGTCTACCCTAAGAGAATTGCTTGCCAAAAACAAATATTACCAATGTGCACAACTGAATCATACTGAACAAGGGTCAAGTGCAGGCATAGGCCAGAACAAACCATGCTTGTACCATTTCATGGCATATTATTAAAAATGAGTAATTTTCCTAGCGCCAGACCAAGCCCAAGAGTGGTTGCTTGGAAGATCAAATAGGGAGAATTACTTTGGCATAGTAATAATATGTAGTAATAGTTAGTTATCCACAACCTGGATCACGGTTGTTGGCTGAATTGAAGACAGGGATTTTCTGTTATTAATTATTATTGTTTATGTTCTGTTGATTTTTTATATAATATCTAATTTTCTTACAGGAAGGAACCTTGCTGACTGCAATAGTATCTCCCACTTCATCATTTTACAAGACCCTTCATCTTTTTTCTTCTGCAACATAGTACAAAGATACAACCTTGAAAAGATTTCCTTTTAACCCCCATGATTTTAAAGAGCAAGCATTGACAGATACAGCTCTCCAAATGGATCTTTAAAATACGGAAAGCCACAAAACAAAACAAAAATACAAACTCTATAGGAAATTTAACTCATAGCAACAAGACAAAAATGAACACATAAGTCATGATGACAAGGCTTTAATGGGACTAAGAGCTTACAAAAGACTTCTACAGTTAGTCCACATAGGGTAAAACAGCAACCACAGCATGTGTGGTTTTAGACTAAACATTTGGAATGCTTAGTTGTGTTTCATTTCTTTTAAAGCTGTGTCAAGCAGATTTAGATGGTGATTGGATCCCTTGATGCTTTGCAGCATACCTGTGAAAATGAATGCATTTTTACCTTTCGGAATCATAAGATACAATCATAAGATACAAGAGCTCATTGAAAATCTGGTAACTTGCTACAACGGAGAAAACATGAAGCTATACATCCTAATCTACTCCCCGCAATATCGTCAAATATGGAGACCAGCAAGACCGCTGATTTCAACTTAGAAAAATAATTTCAACTTATTTTATTATTTATACTATTCTTTATTATACAAATGAATCCAAAGGCATTAAGGGGTTTCCCTCCTTGGTGATCCAGTCAGCAGTTTATTCATGTATTATCTCCGTTAGCTCTAGAACAGTAAAAAGGGCAAATTCCACAGCACATGAAAGCACAGGATGAAATCATGACTTCATTAAGTCACTGGGAAGAATTCCATAGAATTCAGCAAAGCCAGGATTTCACCTATAATGTTTTATTTCCATAATTTTTTCTCTGTATCTCCGTAAAGTGGGTAGCCCTTTGACCCTCGCCCCATCCCCCTACAATTCCCTTTCTGCTTTTCTTTGTTCATACTCGTCTCCAGAACACTGGACCTATGAAGAACCTCACTGCTTTTTGATGAGGCTATGCATGGAGAATAGGTTCTGACTACAAGGAACATTTTGCAGGATTGGGGCCTATATTAGACTAGCAAAGTAGCTCCCTATTAGTTAAGACCTCTCCTTGATAAGTACGATGGAAGCCATACTGTCTTTCTAAGGGATACAAATAAGTTAAGAATATCTTTTCTTGCACAAAAGTTAAAAACTTGATTAGGAAGTGAACTTTGACAAGGGATACAGGAGGCAGCAACCATTTATTTATATTTGTAAAACAAACAAGCACTCATCTCAGACTTTGGCCACCAATACATGAACATATTTATTATGAAAACTAATATACCAGATTAAATTCCACTCCAGTAATAAACATACAAACATGCCCTAGTAAACATGATAATAAATGAAAACATCTCTGCAGAATGCAGGAAGACTATGCCTCCAAACCCTAGTCCACCCCCTTCCCAAATGCCTGGGAAGGAAAAACAGGAGTTTTGCAATCTGCTTGAAATGTTAACAGATCCAAGCTCTGGCAGAGCAATAAGAGGAATGAAATCCGGTATGAGGACCTCCTCAAGGAACATCTTAACAGAAATGTTGTTGTTTGGAATGAGGGAGAATCCACTCAAGAGTTTCTGCTGATCTCAGCTTTGGCTGTCTAACCAAGAAAAGGCACTATTTCTGCCAAAACTGCCTCAAAACTTTCAGGAACATGTAGTCTAAAACCAACGCTTTTGAATTCTACCTGGAAACTACTGGGCATCAAGTGAAGATCCCAAAACCATGAGTTACACAATTTATACTTTGTAGAAAAAAGCTTTTGTTGACATAAATGGGTTTTCTCCTTTACCGGAGCCATGTGCAATTCACTTTGTAACAGCTTTGAAAACAACAGCTGCAAGAATACATACTAAAGCTGAGAATATTAAACGCACAAATAGCTTGAGGCAGAGTGAAACTGAGGGGAAGTGATTTCTCTTACAGGAATAAACCCTTGTACAGTTTTTTTTTAAAAGTAATATTACATGTATTTGGGCGAAAACACAGGCAGTACAAATAAAGTAGGGACAACATTGGAGGGAAGGCCTGTTCTAAAGCTGAAGGCGAAGAAAGATTAGTGGAAGGGTAGCAGATGATTCAGGGAACTTATAATGGGACAAAAAGATTTTCAACTCAAAGTTGATGGTTTGAATCCAATTCAGCTCAACAACAATGAAAGCTGTTGTTGCTTAGCTCTTCTTACATTGACCTCAAACTCTGGCTCTGGCTCTTCTAGAACAACGAAGGAAGTTGAATCAAGAAAATTACACTTTGAAGTCTCTAAGAATACCTTGCTGCTGAGGAAAATGTCTCTCTTCCCCCAAAACAACAGTGCACCATCAGATAAAGTAACACAGGAAGAGAGTTCCAGAGGTGTAACCGTGTTAGTCTAGATTCAGCAAAAAAACAAGGAGTCCTGTGGCACTTTTAAAGGCTAACAAATGTTTTTATAGCATGAGAAAGGAGGCAATCCCTCTGATAAGTTCCCATGTCAAATGGGGGATGATAACTAGCACCACGAAGTTCCCTCACAAGTTAGCAGGAATCCAGTACAGAGAATGGAGAACTAATGATCCATGCTTACAATGCCTTACTCGATCTGTACTGACTGACACGTCAGAATCCTTTCAAGGGTAGCCCTTAAAGTTCAATACAGCAATTAAGCCTTGAAGTTCTAAACATCTGGCTCATTGGCAATGTGTCCAAGAGAAAGGAGTAGTTACAAATTCTTGGCCACTTTTTACCCACCAACAAAAGAAGACCGTACACCACAGCTGTCATCTAAAATGTCTAGATGCAGCAATGGCCCAAGAGCAACAGAGCTTATGGGATAGAGGGTTGATCTCAATTAGTATAGTGGATCTCAGTTTGAATCCTAGCAGAAGGCATCTATATCAACTAACACCATCACTACAATAGGCATCTTTTCGGCATCTCCGCAGAAAGACCAAGGAGCGAGAGGTCAGAGTGACTATACTACTCTGTCTTACCATTCAGATGGGGGTGAGCGGCACAAGGCTGAGGCACATCAGTAGGACAGAATGGGAAAGTATGCAACTGCACAAATAATAACAACACACAGAAAAAAACCCCAACCAGTTACACAGCTACATTGAGAAGTACAGAGAGATTGACAAAGTAAAATAGGACATGCTTTAATGGGCAACAGAAACATAGCTTTACATTTTGATACATAAGGCTGAAGCCCACATGTCTTCAATCAGATTAAAAGTACACAAATGAGATATTTAACAGACATCCCTTTTGTATCTTACAAATGTAATCTAAAAATCTTTTGTGGAAATTAAATCACCAATATGAGTGGAAACCATGATGATGTATATGGTTTAGGGATATAGTCTGTGTTACAGTAACACTTTTTGAGATAGGGTCTTGATTCCACTTCCATTAAAGAAGATGGTCTTTGCAGCTCTTCCAGATTTGGTGTTATATGATGTTCCACTTTACATGTCACATTTGTACTATATCTTTGTTTGTGCTCTGAAGACATCTACAGCTTTAGAACCCCATGGGGTAGATCTTTCTCAATAGTGTCTTGCTCTTGTATTTTTCTTGTTTCTTTCAGATAGCTCTCATTGGAAAGAAAATTCTGTGTTCTTGGGCTACAGGTATGGCTGCCTCACTTTGTGTAAATACATCTGGAAATATTAACCCCAAGTTATGAAACATGGTGATCTACTTTACGAGGAGACTTAACACCAACATCCATAGTGTTTTGGTCAAAGTTATTTGCAACCCTTTTCATTGTGCATAAGGAACTTACAGTGGTATCAGTATTTGCAAGCAGGTTTCCATAGGATCCTTTGGGCATGCATGTCTTCCATCAGATTTACAATTAACCAAAATTCTCAGTGACTCCATGCTTGTGTCTGTTAATTGCTATTTGTTTTGGTGCACGAATCCTTTTAACTTGGTAGCTTGTTACCACAACGGCAACTGCTGCTTCTTCAGACTTCAAGTCGATCTCTACATAATTAATTTTTCTGAAACTGCATTTTCTCTGTGGGTCCAATGTGAAAATCAGAAGTTTGAAAATTTGTGATGACATGACTGTCAGTCGGCTTCTTCCTATGACATACTGACACCAGGTGCTCTCTCTCTACGAGGCACTGAACATTGCAGATCAGCAGAGACAGACCCTGGGCCAAAAGGCTTAAAATTAAACTAGGTAATGAACAGATAACGGGTACTGGATGTCATGGGATGGAAGGAAAGGAATGTATCAAAAGCAGATGTCTTTGGAGCAATAGTGAGAATGCATTTGCATTTTGGTTTTTTGTTGTCTTGTTTTAAAATAGGTGTTATTTGCAAATACTTCTTGAAAAATGCCACAGGTTCTTTCTCCTGGGAATGGGTCCCTTTGTGCAGATATGGTTAAGCACAATTTTTGCAATATTGTCTGCTTTCTAACCAGCAGGTGTCTTCCTTTTGCAGCGTATGTATACTTAATAAACAGCTGCAACTAGAACTGGCCACCATTTCTTGGGCACAGAGGCAAATATTGCAAGACTGCCATAGGAGCCATTTCTTTTTCTTTGAGCATATCTTAATAGTTACCTACGTACAGATCACATTATTATATTGTACAACTCTAGAGCATGGAATCTAGCTAAACCAAAAATTGAACAGCACACAAAGGGTTAGCGTTTATCTATTGTGGTGCTTTGTAAATCTAGAGACTTATTTTCTGTTTGATAAGTTACATTTTGGTGCAAAATTTTTTAGTGAATCTTTTCTACATTGAATATATGTTAGATTGTTCTGGATCTTCTTGTAGATTACTTACCTCATGTAGCTTTGTACTATGCTTTTAAGATCACTGAACTCTTCTTTTTATTATCATCGATGTTGCCAATGGCTTTTAAGAAACGTTCAAAATTTCCAAGCCACCGACATCACAATTCAGCTGCCTCCACCTGCATGAAGGTATTCGTTTCAATGTCTTGTCTTTTTTGCTGTACAATGAGATTTTTCTTCTTGTGAAAAAATATAAAAATAATTTATTACAAAGATGTAATGGATTTTTCTTCATCCAATGAATAAAAGAAATATTCATATGTACTTGCAATGTTATTCTGCCACTGTTAGCAGAGACCAAAAAGAGGCTATGCACTCATTTTCTCATTTTCGGCCACAATGGGTGCCTAATAGATCAATATTGTCAGTTGGATTTGATGTGTTTATAGATAAGTAAGGTTTGTTTCTATATAGCAGGGACACTGATTTAGTTTTATATCTGCTATTGGCCAGTGGATAATCATTGATGGAGGTATTTTTCAGCTCCTCTTGCCTAATAAATCAAGATCCAAGCCTAAGATGGCCTCAACATCTCATATTGATGACCTGTGGGTCAGAAGTCTCTTGCAGACACTGTCATGTATTACCGTTTCTTAAACATTAGAAAATACAAACCTAATTGCAATGGGTTGAAACTATGTATTTCGGATAATCCAAAACCAAACCTTTCATTATTTTTAGTAAGCAGCGTAACACGTTATTTTTGACATTTTTACTACCTCCCATTTTTAAAGCCAATCCAAGTTTCCAAGGAATTACATTAAAAGAAGTAAAATACATAAAAGACAATACATGTTTAGTTTAAACTCCAGGACTTCCTGAAGCCAAAATATGATGGATCCGCATCAGTGCATAAATGTTTCCCATACTTGATCACAGGACAACAGGTCACAAATGATGTAAAGTAGAGCAAATTAACAAAAGATTAATACTAATTTATTTTCTTAGCAGACCCACTTCTGACTTTAAAGTCTATGCGTCTCTGATGAAGCTGATAGTCACTATTTGCAATTTTACAATATAAAACAACATCATAAAATTGGACTTAATTGTAGTATTCTTACAAGATCAACACACTTCTGTTTTCTTTAAATTTTTTTAGAATTATCTTTAAGCTGTAAAAACAACCAGACATAAAGACCTGGCCATGAATTCAAAATAAGTGTTTAAGTTTGCAGTCTACAACAAAAATTGAGATTAAAAATATAAGAGCTTTATTCAAAAACTCCAGACACAAAGAGACTATTGTCAGCAAATTCCCTTGTTAAAAGGAGTAACAGTAAGGTTAGCCAAATATTACCGTTTCCATGTGCCAACTATAATTTAATCAAAGATAACACAACACCAGAATATTGCTGTTTGACATCACTGCACTGGATTCCAACAGATCTTACTTACATCTGCTAATGGTTTTACAGCAATAAAGTCCAAAGTAAGTGAGCTATAAGGCACAAGTATAATATGCCTTAGAATTTTATTATGGCTTGAACTGTTACACATTTTACACCACTGAGATTATATATATAAATGGAGAGCATGCTCTAGAGACTAGGGTTATTGACTGAGTCAAAATAGGACTGAAATAGTTTATTTGAAACACTGAAATATACGTTAGCCTGTGAGTTCTGCAAAACACATGAAGCAGCAGAGTAAATTATAGGCTACAGTACACACCATGTAATACAAACAAAACTGAAAATTTTACAATAAACTGAATTTTTGTATGTTATTTTCTTATAAATTATAATGGACCTTAATAATATCTCCTCCGCCGAGGTAAATGAACATAGTTTAGCGACTATGAAAAACCAGTCATTACCCAGCTGTTACGCAAGATGAGCAAACGACAAGCCCAATATTTACCTACTACAGTAGTATTCTCCTAAAATATCAGAGGCCAAATTCTGCCCTCATCAGTCCTTCTTCAACTACATTTATGTTACCAAGATTTATAAAGCTTGAAATGTTCAAGATACATGCTTTCCTCAACAGGCTGAATTCACGCATTCTTTGGGTCACCGTCACCTCTGCTAAAATGTTCCTATTAACCTACACTGGCTAACAATTTCATTCACTTATGAATAAATTTCACATTAGCAGGGAGGCTGAAATGGGCAAACATGGCATATTTCCTTCAATAGCCTCTAATCTGTAATTAATACTTTTAAATTACTGAGAATATCTCTATAACTATTCCCACCACCTCCCATAGGACCTATAGCTACATCCTATTAAGAGAAAACAGTGGCTGTGACTCTCTCCAGGAGCATCCAGGGTTGTAAGGCACGTCCCCACCACCTGCCCTTAGCATGAAGAAGTCTTGTCTGTATCTGCTGCGGATCAGCTCCCTGAAACGACCGGCCTCTGGCTGCACAAGCACTGCCTGACAGGCTCTACAGGCCTCACTCTCTCTGTGTACAGTTAGCAATGGATTTGCACCAATCTCCGAGTTCTCGGAACACTCCCTACAATACATAGCTTGGCCTTAGGGAACATGAAAGAATAGCCTGTGAGACAACAGAGAGAGTTGGGGATGAACATTCGCTTGTGGGGTTTTTTTCCCATGGAAATTGATCTGGTACTCTGTTTGTAGAGAGTAGACCAGCAACTTTTCCCTGTGCTACAAAAATGCACCATCTGAAATTTGAACCAGATAGAGAATAGGAAGTAGATGTTTTTAAAAAAAAAAATCATTTGCATGATACTATAAATAACAATCTGTTTATTAATGAGCCAGTGGGATAGGAAGGGAACAGTGGATCTGAGAAGCCAGAGTCTGTACATTCTTGTTGTGCTGCTTGAACTAATGCACTTGACTTTTGTTTATCATGTTCCCTAAGGCCAAGCTATATACCAGGCATCCACTCCCTCTCCCCACCCAAAGTTTGGAAGTTCCCTTCCAACACTACTCAGGGAGTAATCCACACTACTCTGGGGAGTTAGTGTTCTTATCCCACCATCTTTCACAAACCCTGAGGCTGGACTAAGTAGTTAGTTGTAGGTTGGGTTCTCTTGGGTTCTTTAAAAACTAAAAATCTTAGCCTTTAAAGTTGCATTATGTATACTTTAATAGGGAGAAACGGAGGAGGCTTTTTCCCGTTAATGGGGGTTAAAGTAACAGCAGAGAGCACTTTGTTTCTGTTATCGTACTGGTGTTTCAACTTTCATCATTCACTACATCAATAAAAGGACACAATAAGGGATTCAGACTCTACCTAGATTTACCACCCTCTCTTAAAACTACCAACAAAGGCTGTTTCTGAGAGCGCAGAAAGATATTTATAGCAAGGTTTCTGTTACTGTCAAGTAATATGCTAATAGCACAACTTTCAAGAACAGAATCAGGGACTGATCCCAAAGAGGGGATGAGCCAATGGAGATTCCTCCCAGTAGGAGCCCTAGAAGGACTCAGGAGCGGATGCAAAGGATTGCAGAGAAAAACAGGAGGACTGAGGACTTGCGACTGGAACGCAGTGGGGATAGGCTAGTGAATAGCACTGGTGCCAGGAAAAGGCAAGTGTATGTGATTGGAGACTCCTTGTTGAGAAGGACAGACAGGCCTATAACCAGAGCTGATCCCGAGAACAGAAGGGTATGCTGCTTGCCTGGTGCAAAGATACGGGACGTTGATCTGAGACTGAAGAGGATCTTAACGGGAGCTGGAAAGAATCCTTTGATTGTCCTTCATGTGGGTACAAATGATGTAGATAGATTCTCACTGGAACGTATCAAAGGTGACTATGCCAGGCTGGGGAGGACTCTCAAGGAAATAGAAGCACAGGTGATCTTTAGTGGGATTCTGCCTGTCCCTAGAGGAGGACAACAAAGGTGTGAGAAGACCCTGATAATAAACAGGTGGCTCAGGCAGTGGTGCTATAAGGAGGGCTTTGGCATGTATGGTCACTGGGAGGCATTCATGGACAGAAGACTGTTCTCCTGGGATGGACTGCACCTGAGTAGGGAGGGAAATAGACTTCTGGGAAGGAAATTAGCACAACTGATCAAGAGAGCTTTAGACTAGAGAGCTGGGGGAGATGGTTGGGAGATGCCCGAATAATCTCCATGCCTGATATTAGTGTTGAGAAGGAGGAAAATGAAATAAGAAAGGACACAGAAATAGGGAGTGGCATGAGGGTTACGAGAAGGAGGAGTAGTGTAAATGCCAGTCTAGTGAGTGAGATTGTCTGTGGAACGACTGTGCCGAATCAGGCAAAGAATGTGAGTGAGGCCAAGCAGCAAAAACTAAAATGTTTATATACTAACGTGAGAAGCCTGGGTAACAAAATGGAGGAGCTGGAGCTACTGATAGAGGAAGTGAGACCAGATATTATAGGGATAACTGAAACATGGTGGAATAGTAGTCATGACTGGTGTACTGGTATTGAAGGCTATGTGCTCTTTAGGAAAGATAGATATAAAGGCAAAGGTGGGGGAGTGGCATTGTATGTCAATGAGGAGATAGACTGCAGGGAAATTCAAAGTGATGGACTTAACAAAACAGAATCAGTCTGGGTAAAAATAATGTTAGGGAAAAAAGCTACTAAAGTTTCTCCTGGAATGGTGCTTGGAGTGTGTTACAGACTGCCGGGATCTGATCTAGACATGGATAGGGACCTCTTTAAGGCCTTTAAGGAAGTTAATTCTACTGGGAACTGTGTGATTATGGGAGACTTTAACTTCCCAGATATAGACTGGAGGACGTGTGCTAGTAGTAATAAGAGGGCCCAGTTTTTCCTGGATGTGACAGCTGATGAATTCCTTCTAGAAATGGTTACCGAACCAACGAGAGGGGATGCCATCTTAGATTTAGTACTGGTGAGTAGTGAGGACCTCATAGATGAACTGGTTGTAGGTGACAACTTAGGTTCAAGTGACCATGAGCTAATTCAGTTCAAACTAATTGGAAAGATAAACAAAAATAAATCAGCGACCAAGATCTTTGACTTTAAAAAGGCTAACTTTAGAAAATTAAGGGAATTAGTTGGGGAAGTGGACTGGATAGAAGAACTCAGGAATGTAAATGTAGAAGAGGCTTGGAATCGCTTCAAATCAAAGTTGCATGAACTATCTGAAGCCTACATTCTGAGGAAGGGGAAAAAATTCATAGGCAAGAGCTGTGGACCAAGCTGGATGTGTAAGCATCTCAGAAAGGCAATTAGGAGGAAGCACAGAGCCTACAAGGAGTGGAAAAGGGGAGAGAGCAGCAAGGAAAGCTACCTTTTGGAGGTCAGAACATGTAGAGAGAGAGTGAGAAAGGCAAAAAGTCAAGCTGAGCTGGACCTTGCGAAGGGAATTAAAACCAATAGTATATGGTTCTTTAGCCATATAAATAGGAAAAAAAACAAAGAAAGAAGAAGTGGGACTGCTAAAAACTGAGGATGGGGTGGAGGTCAAGGATAATCTAGGCATGGCTCAATGTCTAAATAAGTACTTTGCATCTGTTTTCAATAAGAGTGAAGTTGAGCTGGGGGAAGAGGTAGGGAAGCTAATGGGAATGAGATCATGAATGTGGAAATTACCATACATGAGGTAGAAGCCAAACTAGAGCTGCTGGATGTGACTAAATCGGGGGCTCCGGACAATCTCCAACCGAGGATACTAAAGGAACTGGCTCATGAAATTGCCAGCCCTTTAACGAGGATTTTTAATGAATCTGTAAACTCGGGGGTTGTACCCTATGACTGGAGAATCACTAATGTAGTTCCTATTTTCAAGAAAGGGAATAAAAATGATCCAGGTAACTACCGGCCTGTTAGTTTGACCTCAGTAGTATGCAAGGTTTTGGAGAAAATTTTGAAGGAGAAAGTACTTAAGGCTATAGAGGATAATGGTAACTGTGGTAAAATACAACATGGCTTTAAAAAAAGGGAGATCGTGTCAGACCAACTTGATCTCCTTTTTTGAAAGGATAACAGATTTTTTAGATAAAGGGAATGCGGTGGACCTAATTTACTTAGATTTCAGCAAGGCATTTGATACAGTTCCACATAGGGAGTTATTAGTTAAGTTACAGAAGATGGGGATTAATATGAATACAGTAAGGTGGATAAGGAACTGGTTAAAAGGGAGACTACAGTGGGTCATGCTAAAGGGTGAACTGTCAGGCTGGAGGGAGGTTACCAGTGGAGTCCCTCAAGGATCTGTCTTGGGATCGATCTTGTTCAACCTTTTTGTTACTGACCTTGGTACAAAAAGCGGGAATGTGCTAATAAAGTTTGCGGATGACACCAAGTTGGGAGGTATTGCCGATTCAGAGAAGGATCGAGATACCATACAGAAAGATCTGGATGCCCTTGTAAACTGGAGTATCAGGAACAGGATGAAATTTAATAATGGGAAGTGCAAGGTCATGCATTTAGGGACAAACAACAAGCATTTTTCCTATAAGTTGGGGACGCATCAATTGGAACGGACTGAGGAGGAGAAGGATCTGGGAGTAATGGTTGACCATAGAATGACTATGAGCCGCCAATGTGATGTGGCCATGAAAAAAGCTAATGCGGTTCTAGGATGTATCAGGAGGGGTATTTCAAGTAGAGACAGGGAGGTGTTAGTGCCGCTGTACAAGGCACCGGTGAGACCCCATCTGGAATATTGCGTGCAGTTCTGGTCCCCCATGTTTAAAAAAGACGAATTCAAATTGGAACAGGTGCAGAGAAGGGCTACAAGGATGGTCTGTGGAGTGGAAAACCTGCCTTATGAGTGGAGACTCAAGAAACTTGGCTTGTTTAGCTTAACCAAAAGAAGACTGAGGGGGGATATGATTGCTCTCTATAAATACATCAGAGGGATTAACATCAGGGAGGGAGAGGAATTATTTGAGTACAGCACCAATGTGGACACCAGAACAAATGGTTATAAACTGTCCATCAAGAAATTTCGGCTTGAAATTAGAGGCAGGTTTCTAACCATTAGAGGTGTAAAGTTCTGAAATAGCCTTCCAAGGGGAGTTGTGGGGGCAAAAACTATAACCGCTTTCAAATCTGAGCTTGATAAATTTATGGAGGGGATGGTATGATTAGCCTATTTTGGAAATTGACTGATATTTGGCTACGTGTGGTGGATTTACAAGTGGCCTAAGAGGGGAGAGTACGTGGGGTGGGTTCTGAGTTATTACGGAGAATTGTTTCTTGGGTAACTGGCTGTTCAGACTTGCCAACATGCTCAGGGTTTAACTGATCGTCATATTTGGGGTCAGGAAGGAATTTTCCCCCAGGGCTGATTGGCCTGAGCTCTGGGGGTTTTTCGCCTTCCTCTGTAGCACAAGACATGGCTCACCTACCGGTGAATTCTCTGTATCTTAAAGTCCTTAAATCATGATTTAAGGAGGTAAATAACTCAGTCATAGGTTGGTGGCCTATTGCTGCAGTGGGTGGGTGAGGTTTTGAGGCCTGCATTTTGCAGGAGGTCAGACTAGATGATCGTACCGGTCCCTTCTGACCTTAAAGTCTATGAGTCTATGAGACTGTCACATGCAAAGGGTCACAAAGATATACACAAGATTAGCAATGGTGTCAGTGAGGACAGGACAACCCGCAGCACTTCTACTGAAGCCGAAAAAGCAGCAACATTTCTCCTCTGGTTTAAGTGAGTCCCTAACTGCAGAATGGGAGTCATAAAACCCAGCTGCACCTATGCTACTGATCAGAAATAATATTCTCAAGGTCTGTTAAAAACAGTTTGACTTTAACTGAGCAAAAGCAAAGAGAAACTACAGAATTGGAATTCTTATGCAGATTTGACACTGTTGCCTTAGGGTTCAATAGGGAGATTTCGGTTTCTTTTCTTATTACAACAGGTAATTTTGCCTTCTTTTTACCTCACCTCCCTCTATATGCTGTTCTCCACTGTTTAAATCTAAACAACTGCTTTGATTTGCTGTAACAGTCTGCATGTCTGACTCCCCTGCTCTAAGCAGACAGGAGAGCTTTCTCCCATAGACTTAACTGAGGCCTCTGTAAGAGGTGGTATCTGTGTTGGCAAAGACAAGCTCTCACATACCCAGTGCTGAGGTTGGTATAATTTACATCCCTGAGGGGTGTGGATTATTCACTCCACTGAGTGGCGTAAATTATATCCAAGTCATCAGTTACGTAGACATAGCCTAAAAGCCGCCTGCAAACCTACTGTACACATACAGTTGTCTGAGAGGCAGGATGGAACTGACCATTTCATGTTCACTTACTATTTTAAATAATACAGTATCATGGTATTCCAACCAAGTATCTCGATATAAAAGGTTTCTCAAATATCTATGGCAACCTAACAAAGACAGAATAACCATACAAAACAGAGTTGTATGTGGTTTTTCCGGACTAGTTGGCTCTGCTCTGGGAAATATTTCCAATCAGAAGCAACTCAGTAGGGCAACTCCAACAATCCTCTGATCTTTTGCCACAACAATTTCGATTCCATGGCTTTAGATGCACCCTTTGAAATATGCTCAATATTCAATGTACTGCAATAAATAGTAAGCAAAATGAACAAGTAATCCACAACAAAAAATATAATGGTAAAAAAATATTATTGAACACGACAGCAAATTAAGTCTTCTAAAACCAAATAACTGTAGTAAATTTTTGCATATGTGTTGTAAATAACTTTCACATTGAATCTTGGAATTAAATACCAAACCATTGCTCTGTATAAACTCAAAAGCTTGTCTCTCTCATCAACCTCATTCACCTTCTCTCTCTCTCTCTCAAACTATGGATAAATAATCCAAATATAGCATGAAGATTCAGAACTGATACAATATTTCCAATGTAAAATAGTACACGGAATTTAATCTGCCTCCTTCAAATCTAATCTCAAATCTGAATTTTAGGATTCAAATATGCTCTTTAGTTGAGATGCAGTCATGTGAATAAAAGGAAATAATCTTTCCCCTAATCTAGCAGTTCCTAAAAACAAATTTGGATCCCCTATGGAAGAGCAAGGAGGCTGCTAATTTTGGCCTCTATTAGGCCTTGAGGCACCTCTTCTTTCTCCTTGTCTAGTTTTGTGAGATGGCTCCCCAGGCTCTCAAGTTTTCCTTTGACAGTTATCCAACACTATTTTGAAGCATCAGCACTTTTGATAAATGTTTCTTAGGTGTTTTCTAGCAAGTCAGCTGGACAAAAAACCCACAATGAGATTCTAAAATTATGGCACCACATCTGTCTTTGACCAGGTTGCTCTTATTAGCATCTTAGGCTATGTCTACACTTAAAAAGTCAAGTCAACTTTATTAAGTCGACCTTATTAAGTCGACTTAGAGAGTCTACACTAGACTCTCTAAGTTGACTGGCTAGGTCGATGGAGAGCCAAGGCTTGAGGCTAGGGGAGCCACAGCTCCCAGAGATAAGGGGACCCGCGGCTCCCTGCCAAGAAGGAAGCGGCCCATGGCTTCCCACGGGGAGACAAGGAAGCCACGAGCAGCTTGTCCAGGGGACAGCCAACCGCACACGGCTGGCTCTCCTCAGGACAAGCCGCTCATGGCTTCCCTGTCTTGGGGAGAGCCAGCCATGCATGGCTTCCCTGTCTCTGGGACAAGCTGCTCACGGCTTCCTTGTCCCTGGGGGTGGGGGGACCCTTGTCCCTGGTGGAGCCGCTGCTCCCTTCTACTGGGGAGAAGGGCTCCCCCTAGCCCTAGGACAACCTAGGGCAATTAGGCTGACTTAGGGCTACTCCCCGTCTCCCCTAGCTTAAGTCAACTTAATAAGGACGACTTAACGCTTAAGTCGACCTAAAAGTAGATGTTATTAAGTTGACTTAATAAAAGCCGAGTGTTGACAGGGAGTAGTTTAGGTCGAATTAAGCCTCCTTAAGTCGACCTAACTTGTAAGTATAGATGCACCCATCGAGAGGCCAATTTTTCTTTTGACATCTTTGGTGGAAGGGGAGGAATGCTATCTGAACATGGCAAACACTCTTATCCTCACCTGAAAACTACAGCACAAGCTGACTGCAGCATTCAGAGGAGAAAACAGCACACTCTCAGCAAAAGTCATCCTCAGTAGAGGCCAGGGAGACCCTGCCCCCTTCAAACTGTATTTGTTTTTGCATTGCCAGAAAGTTCTATTGGTGCTGCTTTTCTGTTAACACTCAGGCCTCTCACAACAGTCTCCAGCAGTTCCAGAAACTAACTCACCAAATCTGACGATAGTTTTGCCAGCAATGATGTTACACTGCCAAAAAGAACCTAAGAACAACACTTCACAACTTGCCTACTCAGCCCAGTATTACGTCCTCAAATTGCTTCCCATCATTTCCCTAAAGCAATGGTTGCTATAGACTAATTCCTGCTCAAAAGGAAAATTCAGAGGGGGGATTCATCTCCCTTCTACTCTTCCACTTCTTTCAAATAATAACCACTGTAATTCACTCAGTTGCAGCCTGCGGGCAGAAAGGACCAACAGACCACCATCATTTTGTCTGACCTCCTGCACGTAACATAACATCACCACCACTCAACATTCACACAATAAACCAAACTACTGGAATTAGACTCAAGTATTACAGCCCACAGAACACTAGACTATTGTGTGCCATAGAGAGGAACAGGAGGCCCTGTAATGTTAGGGAATTGCAATAGGTGTACAGGATCAGAGCTGGTATGAACCTATTGCCTCAATTTACCCAGGAAAGAATGGGGCCCACAGCCTGCGCCACTGGAAGTATGCTACAGTTAATTCTAGCCAATACATTAGTTTGGTTTCAACAGAGCACAGAAAGATTATCAAGAAGGGGTTTACCCGACAGCTAATAAGAGGATATTCAGTGGTAAATAAGACTTGAATACAATTCCAATTTTGTTCATGAATGGTGATTTGCATATACTCTTAAAATAGTGCTGCTGCTTTCTGGGATGTTCCTAACCAATCTTCATCTTTACCATTCACTGACAGTATTAATGCTCAAAACTTATTTGAGTTTAAATAATAAAATGAAACTCAAAGACATTAATAATTGCATGCCAGTGAAGGCTGGCCACAGAAATGCATCCTAGCACCAAGGCAGGTAAAAGGCAGCCCAAGCGGTAAGATCAGACTTCTCTCATGCTCACAGTCTGCTCTTGGCTGCTGGAAGGGCCAGGATCACCTGTTCCCTCTTTATCCTTCCTGGCAGCTATGCAGAATTCTCTCCTTCAGTTCAGCCTTGCAGCCTGAAGAGCAGGCGAAATGGAGCTGCCAGTAGGTGCAAGGAGACCAGTTACCATAACTACTTTTCTTCTTCCACAGCTGGTCTCAGATGCTCTCTCATTCTCCTTCCAACCCCAAGTGGGAGGGCTGATGCATTCTTCACCATCCTGTGGAGGTGCTGAGCATTTTGCAGGAGCCCAGGGTATAGCACAGAATAAGCAGTGCACCTATGAGAAGTGCTCTGTTCCTGTTACATAATACCAATCAGAGAAAGGGAAAATCTGGTCCTTAGTATTTGTCTCTCTCGGAAAAACGTGCACAACACAGGAAGGCAGAAGAGTAATTTCCTTCAATGCAGTGAGTGGTGAAGGGTATTTTAGGACACTGAAAAAAGCAGAAGTTGTTTTTCTTTCTCTACACATATTAAAGAAGGATAAAGTATGGTTTAAAATCTCTGAGACAGAACTCCCATACCGCTAGTTGTCAAATATGGTACAATTTTTCAGTCAGGTGCCCATTCAAGGAGGTCTCAGAATCATCAAGTGGAATTTAACACTTTGCTTCCAGATGCATTTCACTCATATCAAACATAGAAACAATGTTTATCTTCTGACAGCTGACTTTAGTAAAACCATTAGAGATTTTCTTCATGTTAGAAAATGATGCCTGTGATATTTAATTTGAGGCAGGGACTAAAAGTTCTTGAAACATCCCGTCTATATATTGTAGAGATCTAGGTGCTACTCTTAAGCAGCAGAAGACAGTGAATTAGCCACTGGAATTTATCAGTATCTGCAGAGTCCAAACTACAAGAGGGCACAGTTAACCATCTTTTCTCCAGCCTCCACTACACGTAGCTCAATCATATTGTAAGTGGGTGGCCATCTGGCTAAAGGTGTCTGGCAGAGAAGAAGTTGTTATAACTGTTTTGTCCTAGGAAAAATAAATAAGTGATAGACAATATGCTACTTAATTTCTTGCTGCCTTAAGGGGGTTTGAGATGTTCTTTCTATCGCATGATGGATTTGGCACTGGACACTCAAAAAGATATAGTACAGATATAAAGTTTCATATAGGAGTTAGGCATCATTGAACAATTTTAGATCCTGACATTAGGAGCATCTTCCTGAATTTATTAATCAATGAGAGGCTAGGGATTCTAGAAATCACCTCCCCCTTCCCTCACCCCCACATACACACACTGCTGCCCTCATTTCCAGCTTTAGCTTATTTCTTCCCAGAGCTTTTCTTTTTGTTGCTCTTCCAGTTATGAGTTGATGAATCCACAGTTTAGTAAATAAATGCCAGACATACAAATAGCAGTAACGCATATCTGTGTTTCAAACCATGTTTCATGCATCTGATAGTACTTCATGCACCCCTCTGCCATAACAAAAACAAAACCTCAAGCAATAAAAACAAACACTGACTAGATGGCCTCAACAGAAACCATTTTTAACACCAAGCCTTAAGGAGGAAGAGCTGTTGTGGCACTATGGCCTAAATCCAGCAAATGCTCCTCCTACCCTGTAGTCTCACTGGAGTTTCTGCTCGCATGAGAAAGAGTCTACAGTACTGAACCCTTAATTTAAGACTGCAGGGATGGAGAAGGGAGCAAAGAATGGAGGTGGGGTTATTGATTTATTAGCAATACAACGCATCGAAGATGGTGAATGGATTGTGAAGTCTCAAAAATAAGAGAAACAATTTTTAAAAGCAAAGATGAAATCCAGCATTATACAGGTTAAGAACAAGTCATTCTCATGGATGCTCACACACATCATTAGAGGTTATTTAAGCAAATATTCCTGGTGTCCTGTACCCCTTTTCTTTTAGGTACATTTGTGACGACAGCTCTACCACATTTGCCATCTTCCCTCTCTTTCAAAACATCCAAACAGCAGTGTGCTGTTGGCATCACCTGCAAGTGGTAGGGCAGGTTAGTTTTTACTCTCTCTTCAGTCTTTTCTATTCTTGAATAGAACAGAGCATAAATACGAATTTTACTTTTTAAAAACGAAGACTGAACACTGGAAAAAACTCCAACATATTTTCCTAATAAACAAGTTTGCTGCTTTATATGCAGCTACTTATGTGAACAGCATGGTGCATGTCAGCATGTCTTGGAGCTGGCTGGAGGAGAGCTGTGCGACAGCCCTGAAAAAGGTACAACGGAAGAAGTACAATAATGGTTTATTACGCCTCATCCAACAACTTCTATTGAAAGAGACATGTTTTTCCCATCTCTGATTAGCACATTGATCAAAATACATTAAGTTCACCAAAGAGCAAAGCGCACATTCAAAAAGTCATTCAGGAATGTTTTGACTTCTATTCAGATCAAAAGAAAAACAAAACCCATATCCATCCTTAGACACTGTCCACTGTAAACATTTTGGAAAATCTGCGTATAAATAATGAAGTGATCAAGCATTTGAAAAGAGTGTCACGGCCAGATATACACAAAAGGAGAGCCCTATTATATAACGAATACACCCAGCAAAAGCATGGAGCCATGCAAAGACACTGGTCTAACTTTATAGTCTCACCAATGGTGACTAACGTGTTGATGAACGGCCTTGAGATATCTCATCCATTCAGTGCTTTCCCTCCAGCCTCAGGGAAGATCTGGCGGCTATTACAGCCGTTCACTTCCTTAATCTAGAATCTGATTATATCTTCCTTTGTCCTCTGAGCTAGAGCTGTTTCCCCCAACACCCCACCTCAGTCCTAACCACTGTCCACATAGGCTGGCTGGAAATAGGGTGGAGGTTCAAGTGCCCTTCCTCTAGTCCCATGGAGGGATCAGATGGTTGCCAGTGGTGCTTCTCCTACATATCTACAGGATCATTAAGGAGGTCCTCAAGACATTAAGATGTTCTTCAACATCCTTAAAATACATCCATGTGTTCACATTGATGGTGTGTCTGTGTCTGTTCCTGTGCGTGTAAAGAATCTCTAGTTGCTCCCCAACCTTTCCAGGAAAAGGGAAAGGACTTTGCCAGTCTCCAATATTTGCTCTCTTCTCCTATTTTTCCCCAATCACTTTTTCTTTTCTCTTGAACAAAAAACAAACAAAAATATAAATACAACTAAGTATGTTAATAAAATATTGACACTGTAATTTAAACATAAATTATGCGTGAAGTGTACAGGCTAATATTTGCTTAGTTATACTGATCTACCATCACAACTTAGATGTAGTACTTCTGATTACTAGTCTATTAATGTATACTTTAAGTATATCATAAAGCATACATAATAAATAGGCAACATGAGTATGTTAATGCTAACACAAGAATCTTTCTCTTTTTCTGTATTTCATGACTTGTTTAAATTTGCAGGCCTACCATTAACTTCTTGCATTTCAATGATTTTTAATTGTGTTTCTTTTTGTCCAATAAGAACAACGTATTCAAAAAGCTGTGAAACCTTTATGTCCTGCAGCTAGCATAGTTCTAAGGACTCTAAGTCTGGAGACTTATTAATTCTTATTGTCGGCTTTTTGTGAGATAGCTTTGCTTCACAGAAAACTCAGTTTAAAAAAAACCCAAAAAACCACAGAGAAATCAGGCACAAATTCCACTCTCCAACTAGCTAGCCTGTCTGTGTTCTGAGAACAGAAGCTCAGCAGACTCCTCCCTGTGAACATGCCCCAAACGGTCATACTTCATAGTACAAAGGCAAGAGGTAACACTGAGCATTTGCGTTTGTGTATTTATCACCTACCATGTAACCCGACCACTTTATAGGGCTTTTTAATCCTTTTCAAAAAACTTTTTTTCCCACCAATAAGCTGCTTAAAACAACAAATGCATCATGCTTCAGCACAAGTTGTTCTCAGACAGCCTCAAAGTTCACCAGAAGCCGACTGACTACGTTGGGATAAGAAGTTAAACAATAATGTAAACACCTGGGACCAAAGGAAGTATGGTTGCTGAAATATTCCCTATTGTAGACATCTGGTGAAGGGTCTATTATATTGCTTACCCATGCTCATCTTAATGGGCAAGTTTTCTCTGCTTGCAGCCTCCACGAGGTGTCTCCTAACTTCCATCACAGCTTCCTTTTGTCTCAGATTCATTAAGGACTCCCAGAGCGCTTTGGCAGCTGGATCACTGTTAAAAAATAAAACAAAAACAATGACACAAGAAGAGGGTTATAGTAAACATCCATTGAATAACGATCTACGATTAAGGCAACAGTTACATTTTAAAATGTGTTCATACTTTGTAACTTCTATGAGGTGGACGGTATTCAGACTAAAGATTAACTTTAAAAAAACAGTTACTGGGTTTCTATAGGAAAAGCATATATCAGCTTGTAACAAAGTATATAGCATTACGAGTCACACATCAACGTTTTCACAGACATCAACATAAGCTAAAACAAACAAAACAGCCCAGCTGTTACCACTATTGTTCCCTTAGGAAATATAAAAAAAAATGCTGTGAGGTTTTTCAATACTGAAAGTGATCTACAGATGGGCTCTAAGTCCAAAATTTGGGTCTGGATCAAACACTTCTAAAGTTTGGGAGCTCGTGTGCTGATTTGATACAATGGGCACAGTAACCCTGCACTTTTTGTATTTTTCTCATAATTACATGTAAGAAATGAACAATCTGTAATAAAGGTTAACCGCCCTGATGTTTTTGGTATCTACAAAATGTTAAAATTACTTAAAGATAGCTTTTAATAGATGGCCCGTAGCATTTTATTTGGCTCATCTGCATTCATTTCCTCTTCATTATTCTCTCTCACCCAGGATACTGAATTTTGTATCATGAATGGCTCCAATGTTTTCTCTGGAACACACTTGCCTTGGGCTAAGTTCAACGCACATTTGATTCACTAGGTTTTTTTTGTTTGTTTGTTTTATTTTTAAAAGCTTCCTTCTGTCTTCTCTCAGGAGATTTTTTCCTCTAGAGAGACTCTTACCATAAGTTTACAGTATAAGAAAGAAGAAATAAGAGTTTTGTTGTATGAAATACTCAAATTGATTCGATATCTATGCTGTGCTCCTTCCACTGTAATGCTCTGGTTTTGTTAAGTCCAACATAACATTCCCCAGCAAAGGCGAGATTGCTTTCCAAGCCCCTCTCTTGGCAGCCCAAGAGCTCCTGCGTTCCCCCAAACCTCTGTTTGGATTTAGGAAGTGGAGGGTGAGAACGGGAAATTAAACACCTCTCTCAGCTAAACAGGGCAGGGGGAGGGCAGGGTATATTTTATGTGTACGAATGAGAAAGCAAGCATTTCATCCCATTAATGTGCTCTGAGAAAGACGATCCAAGCTAAATATCAGAGAAAAATTGAAGTGAGTTGGGAAATAGTCTTCCCAGGAAAATGGTAGAAGAGCCATCACTTGAAACATTTAAAAATTAGACTTGATAAAGCAGTAGCAAAATATCCTGTGTACAGCATAATCCTGCATCAGCAGAGGAGTTGACTAAATGACTTAGAAATTAGAAATGGAGACACACACTAAGTCACTGTTACATCTCTCTCAAGTCAACAAGGCTGGAGGAGAGCTCCTTTCAGACACCACACAGCCCACAAGTGACATAAGTCACTCCCTTTGCAAGGGTGGTTTGCGTGCACTGTCATAATGGCCAGCCTAGGACCAGACTGATCCCTGTACCACAAAATGTAATACTTTTTGATCCAAGGACTAGAATTCCAGACAAAGCAGAGGTTTCCAGAGTGGTGGTATGCTTCAACACAACTTCCTTGAATTAATGCTCAGTTGTGTGTTACTTGACAGTTATGAATACTGGATTGTTTGGGTTTAGTGCTTAAATTCCATTCTAGCTATCATCAAACGAAAATATAACTAACTGACCATGTTCAGATCACTCATATAGGGAACGTGTACACTATCATTTTAAACTGTCTCTGAGAGTTACGTTAATACATTGTTATCCCTTGACCCAATTACAGCATTTGTACATAGCGGCATACAAGGGATCCTAAAACCAATTTGCCACGGGAAAGCCTTGGGCATGACTTCCTCAAGACTTCATCTAGGACTTAGCATTATCCACATTACACTACAAAATAAAACCATGTTGTAACTGGGTCCCCAACACCTAACATGATGGGAACATAAATAGGTTCCAAAATCTTCAGCAAGGGTTTATTTACAATGGTGCTTGAGGGAGTCACCCTCATTGACTCTCAGCTCTCTCCTCACCACTGCCTGTTTTCCCTTTGTCCACCACCCCTCCCTGCCACAGCTTTTTCCATGGTCTGTTTCTCCTTATGCTAATTTACAGGCCCATTTACAGAGTATACCATCAGAGCGCTTTACATCATTCCCTCCCCTCCCCGTACTTTCTTTCCTCTCTGCTGATGGGCTATTTGCTTCAGTAACAGTGACCCCCATCCTTACAGTCTGCAGCACCTTCTCCCATGCTTTACCCATTCTTTGTCCCCCTTCCTTTTTCTCCCCTTTGTTTTTTCCTTTTAGCTAATCGCTTTCAGATTCTGTATCACCAACCCCAAGCATACAAATATAATGAGTTTGGCACAAAATATCAGGAAATTCACTTAAGATCATGGATGGATGGACACGGACGTGGACACGGACAAAAGAAGGTGACATTTTAATTATCTTTTCTGCTTCCCAGTTTTTGAGACTTCAGAGTTCACATTTTCCTGCTTTTCTCCACAACCACGAGACTAAAAACTTTCACTAAAAAACAGAAGAGGTTTTCACACGATCGAATGACTCCAGGAGCTGGGGTGTAGAGAAAACCACTAAATATAGCAAAGCTCCTGATAAAATTGTGAGACTTCGTAGAACTGTGCTCCTTCCTTCTCCCCCACCCCTTGGCCTATAGTATATTATACATAAGCATAAATAACCAAATTTAGAAAATCCACACAAAAAGCATCTGCATTAAGAAAGCATCTTCACAACCAGCCCTACCCAATTCGTCATCTTTCTCCTTCCTGAAAAGCCTGAGAAAGCAGATAAGCCTTGCGCATACGTCCTGATATTGAACACACACAGGCACTATGGGTTTGTCTGCACGGCAATTTAAGCCTGGCTCTGAGCTCATGCTCAAGCCAGACACCCCTTGTTTCCACACTGTAAATGCCCTAAACGAGGACTCAGATCCAGGGTGCCAGGATCCTGCAGGGCTGGAGGGTTCAAGTCCACGTTAAGCTGGGACCTAGGGTTTGAGCCCTACTCTTTCCTGTGTGCAACAGGCGCCAGCTTGACTGAGGTCCTGCAAGTCCTCCAATCTATTCCAAAGTTCCTGGTAGCAAGGGAGCTAGAAATGCATTAGTGCCTGGCCAACCACACTCCCCCTACCTGCTCCAACTCATTCTCACAGTGGTGTGGAGTATGCATGGAGCAAAGGTCCTGGCTTCTGGGTACCGGGATGTTGGGAGTCATCCCCTCACCCGGCCATGCTGAGCCGGGAGCCCTACGACTCCCTCTCCCTGCAGGGCAGCATTTGGTTCCCACTCCGCTCGCTGGCCCTTGCTCCTAGGCCGCCCTGCCTGCCCTGCGGCTGCATGCACTGTCAGGGTAGCAAGTGGGAGCCAGCCACAAAAACTTCCCGCAGCAATGACTCTGGCGGCTCCTTGCTGCAGGGAAGTTTTGGGACTGGCTCAGACCTGCTGCCTCACAGTCCACGCAGCCCAGGCACCCTGCATATCCAGCCCCTGGAAGGGCAGGGGGCCTGGGAGCAAGGGACAGATAGCGGAGCAGGAACCAAATGCTGCCCCCTGCAGGGAGGGGGAGCAGCAGAATTCCCACCTCAGCACAGCCAGGGGAGGGATGACCCCCCAAACACCGCAGCTGCTCCTCTTCCTTGCAGAGCAGTCGCTTGGTCCCACTCTGCTCTCTGTCCCTTGTTCCTGGGCCCCTCCTGCCTTCCCAGGGGCTATGTGTGCCAGGACACCCAGGCAGCATGCACCATGAGGGTGGCGAGTGAGAGTTCCAGACCTTCCCTCATCAGATGTAAAATCCATAGATAGACCAGAAAACCGTCATCTTGTGGGAAAGAGGACTCCACCCAGAACACATAGCTTTATCAATCTGTGTCAAACGGCTCCTCAAGAGTTTAAAGCAGACTTTTATAGATAAAAGATGTTCTGTCAGTGAATAGTGTGGCACCACCAGCAAATCCTGTCTTCTACCAGTGTTACTTCAATCTGGACAAAGCATTAGAAATAGTTATGGCATGCAATAAATGTCAACTGGAGTTTGCTAGAAACTAACAGGAAATGCTAATCATAAGATAAAATGTGAATCTGTTTAATTTATAAGAAGATTGTTAAGTAGTGAATCACAGGACTGACTCAATGAAGTGCAAAGCAGAAAAATAGAGTGAATGGAAGGAGAAAAAAACAAAACATATCCCATGGGTCACCAATACCTGATCTTTCAAAATGAAAATAAGATATGTATTGTTTATTCATGGAACAAGACCAACTTGCTCACATGTTTTTTTATCCTGGCACACTGCTTTTTGTTGGACTGGTTATGATAAGTGAGTTATTAAAATAATTTAAACAGAGAACAATTCTGAATCTCGGTAACCAAAAGCATTGAAAAAGAGCCTGCATTGTGCATCATATTGTGACAAGTGCCAGTCACTGACTGATTTAAAGAGTAACACAAAAGTGTTCAGATGTATTCTTCTGCAGTTCCTCTTTCTTCCTCTCTACTGCAGCTCTAGGGAATGGTTTCAAGTTAAAAAAGAAATTGCTCCATAATTTGTTCTGTGTACTCATTATTGTTACATAGATAGTCAACAGATTAGAATAACATGAAGAAGGGTCTTGCTTCGCTGCTTGTTCCCTTCATAACTTGGACAAAGTTAGCCCATTGTGTTTTAGAATCCCAAACCCAATGAAAGAGAGACAGGATCGTCTTATATGCCATTATTAGTAAAAGCAAAACACGGAAGAGAAAATCCCTATCCTGCCACTGTCGTCTTATTCCCTGCCATGGTATTCTTCCCCTCTTCCTTTTTCACCTTTGGTTTCCTGTACTCTCACCCCAAGTAATTTATTCTGAACACACAGACACTGAGTTTATACCTTTGTAACTCTAGTGACTTAGTTCCAAAGGGGTAGCCATGTTAGTCTAGTTCAACAAAACAAACAAGGAGTCCTGTGGCACTTTTAAAGACTAACAAATTTATTTATAGCATGAGCTTTCGTGGGAGAAAATCCATCTTTGTCAGACACTTGAAGATGGGGAACTTACAAGATGGGAGGGAAAAATAAATGCAGGGAAGTGTAAGTCATAGAATCAGGTCAGACTGTTACAGCAAATCAAAGTAGTTTCTTGGATTCAAACAGTGGAGGACAGCATGTGGCGGCCTATGTTCCCTCTAAGCTGTGTGGAAGCACGGCTGCACAGCGGCCGTCGCATTCCCGTGCACCTATCGCAGAGGCCTGCACAGCCTGACCCAGCGTCATTTCTCCCCAGCCTGATGATCCCTGCGTCTCTTCTCCCTTCTCCCCAGCCCGGTGATCCCCATATCTCTTCTGTCTTCTCCCCAGCCCAATGATCCCCGCATCTCTTCTCCCCAGCTCGGTGATCCCTGCGTCTCTTCTGTCTTCTCCCCAGCCGATGATCCCCGCGTCTCTTCTGTCTTCTCCCCTGTCCGGTGATCCCCGCGTCTCTTCTCCCCAGCCTGATGATCCCTGTCTCTCTTCTCCCCAGCCCGCTGCCCCTACAGAACCTCTTCTAGGAAACTTGGGACAAAGCCTCATATACTTCTAAATAAAAGATCTTCTGGTGATGATTGTGTTAAGTTATGAATGTGACTTGATTTTGACAGCAAACTGATATCCATTTCTAAAGATGAAGAGTTATGAGCTCAGTTAGAAGATGAGCTGCAGGGCTGCTGCAAAAGCTATAAGTGATTGTTCAGTTTGACACAAATATTTATATTTTTCATCTCTAAAAGTGTATATATTCCAGAAAATATTTTCAAGGGTTATTAAGAAATATCTTCAGACAACTAACTACTTTTTTCCTAAATTATTTTCTTGTGGTTGTTTTGATATATTTAACTTATGAATTGATTTATCTAAAAATAATTTAATTATGTGTGTGCATGTTTATGGTTATCTGGATAATACTGGGTAGGCAAAGTAGCACAGTCCCACAATATCATCATCAGATTCCAACACCATTCAACTTTTCTCAAAGTTATAGTAATGACAGTAATATATAAACAAAACAAAAAATCCTCCCACTAAATTAAAAGACATGGGGCAGGAGGGAAGTGCATACGGAATTCTAAACCCCAACAACATAGCTTTATCAGTAGCCAGAAGGGGGATAATTTTCATTAATCAAAAGCTAGTAAGGAGTAAGGACTCTCTGCTGGTTAGTTTACAGCACTCAGACTGGCCGTTCATTTACATTATGAGATCAAAGATCAGATAACTGCTGTTATGGTATCAGAGTCGTCCTCCTAACAGGTTGTTATTATAGCTGACTATAGTGAGCTTGCCTGAACCCGCGTCTCTTCTCCCCAGACGGTAGAGGCTAGACAGGCAAGTATCATCGTCTCACATTAGTTTAGTAAATTAATAAAACTATAGTATTTTAGTTTAAGATTTTTATTAAAGTTCGAATGAAAAAAGACAACGTTGATGCATTTCTTTTGAATTAAGGTACTTAGGCATGCTGATGCTTCCAGCGCCAAAAAGCTGTTGCTCATGTGGCGCCATGCCTCACGAATTGCCACTCAACGAGTACCATAACTTGCTCAGCTGCATCATCAGCTTAGAGGGAACATTGGTGGCGGCAATGCTCCTCCACCTCATACATTGGACAAACAGGACAGTCCCTGTGCAAAAGAATAAATGGACACAAATCTGACATCAGAAATAACAACGTTCAAAAACCAATAGAGGAACACTTCAGTTTCCCTGCTGACCCCATTGATGATTTGTTAATACCCATACTTAAACAAATGGATTATAAATCAAAGCTTCAAAGAAAAACTGCAGAATTGGAATTCATGGGAAGATTTGACACCATTGCCTTAGGGTTAAATAGGGATCTCTTTTTTAAAAACATTACAACAGGAGATTTAACCTCACGTCCCTCTATATGCCTACTCAGCTTAATTTTACACATAAACAAGATTAAAAAAAAAAAAAAGAGAGCGAGAGAGAACTTGTGGTTATATTGGATGTGACACTATCCATGAAAACAGAAGTTATAACAAAAATTAAGCTACAGCTTTTTATGCTTCATTCCAGAGCATGCTATTTTTATCCTCTAACTTGGAGACTCCTTGTTTCTGAACTCAAGGAAACTTATTATCAAAAGAACAGGGGGCATCCACAAAAGGTATTGTGCTGAAACGTACTCTCCTTCATCCCAATTACCCCTGCTAGGAAATGATTGGCCTGCATGACAATTTACATATTTTACATATGTATTCTCTAATTCCTCTTTCAAAGAGCACTCATAGATTGTGAAGGGCCAGAAGAGATCATTGCGATCATCTAATGATTCTGGCTTGCTCTCTAGAATAACACAGAACATAATATTTACCTAAATTAATTCCTATTTGGACTACAGGTAATCTTATAGAAAAACAACCACTCGACTTAAAAATTTCCTATTGATGGTGAATCCATCAAAACCCTTGGTAAATTGTTCTAATGGTTAATTACCCTGCACTATTCAAGAGTCGCCTGTTATTGCTAGCCTAATTTGTCTAGTGACTGGCATCGACTTCTGGCCATTGGATCTTATACCTCTGTAAACTAGGTTGAAGAGCCCTCCATTACCAAATTGCTGTCCTCCTTGTAGGTATTTGTAGATTTTATGATCAAGTCACACTTTAATTTTCTTTTTAATAAACTAAGTTGATTCAGCTTCTTGAGTCTATCAGTATAAATAGACTTTGTGCAACAAAGTGCTCAGAGACAGTAGCTGATCCAGCACTTTGATCACTTGAGCATTAACCAATAACCCCAGAAAAGACCTGATGGAGGAGTGGAGTATTTAAATTACCTAATTGGACGGGAGTCTGAGAAGCTACAGAGCTAATTGTAGGAGAAAGTAAAAGCTTAAATTAAAAAGACAAGTAGAAACAGTCAGAAATGAAACTTTTGAATGAAATGAAATGGCCTGAAATGAAGTCTAGCAAAACAGATCAAAACAGCAGGCCTGAGGTGGATAAATTGTCAAGTTGACAGGAATAGTTTGACATCACAGAAATTGGCAAGAAGTCAGCTGCTGCTACAGTAAGAGTAGAAAAGTACCTGAAAGGTGGGAGATGTTGGTGGGAGATGTTCCTCGTGCCAAGGAGATAAAGGTGATGTTTTGGTCAAATCTGAAGATAATGTTTCAATCAAACCTGAAGACGATGTTCCAGCCAAATCTAAGGGTGATGTTTTAGGCAAATCTGACAACTGAATGGATGGAAATGTCCAGTGATGTGTGGACCTATCAAATTTATGGGTGGCATCAAAAAAGTGGTGCGTAGACCAATCAAGGTAAATTTGTATCCCAAAGGGGGCCTAGTCAGTAGGTCCGAGCAGGGTATAAAAGCAGGAGCGCGAGAGCCCGGATTTCATGCAGCCAAAGGGGGTGATGGAGGGTCCTGCCATCAGTTAAGCTGTTCCACTGCACTGAGAGCATGAATGCTGCCAACAAATCTGTTGAGATAGACTGTTTGCCATTGTGCTGTGTTGCAAAAAAGCCTAGACTGGCACCTTCGTTTCTACAAGGATCCATGGTCATGTTGATTTCTTCGATCATGAATGTTGCCTCAATTTACCACTTGCACATAGGGTATACCTAGGCTTAACGTCACTGAGCTAACTCAGTTCTCACTAGAGACCTGAGCCAAAGGTAACCCAAAGTGTTCACCAAAGGCACACTTTGGCTTAGGATCAGCAAGCTAACTCAGTTCCTGCTTAAGATCCAAGCCAGGCTCTAGATTGTTGGACTAACAGAGTCCCCGCTTAGAGTTCTAAGCCAGGGGTCATCCTGAGGGAACACACATACAGAGACTCACGTATGCAGCTAAACTGACATCCGTGTCAGACGCAGAACCACACTAATTATCCATTACCTGAGAGGGTAATTAAAAAGCACCGAAAGGAAATGCCCGGGGGACACCAACAGCATCCAGAGCAGGGGTAGTCAATTATTTTTTGTCAAGGTCCAAATTTCTTCATTAAAGTACAGTCAAAGTCCAGACTCCAAGACTAAAAAAAATGTGGACATAGTGGCTGCATAGTATTGTCATGGTGGTTTTGTGGAGTTAACATAAATAAAACTCAGGGAGCTGTTAAACAGCCAGAGGAGCCTACCCTGTTAGAACACGTTTTCCAATCCTTTATTCATCCTCGTGGCTCTTCTCTCAACCTTCTCCAGTTTATCAACATCCTTCTTCAAGTGGGGACACCAGAACTGGACACCATATTCCAGTAGCAGTAGCTCTCAGGTTAAATATGGTAGTAATTCAACCTCTCTATTCTATCTCAATGTTGCCCTGTTTATGCACTTCAACCCCTCTATCCTTTTCTGAGTCATTCCTTCCCAGAACAGAGTTAGTTCCCTATCCTGTAGGTATGGCCAGCACTCTTTGTTCCTAGATGTATGACTTTACATTTGGCTGCACTGAAATGCGTGGTTTGCTTGAACACAGCTTACCAAGCAATCCTGAGTGCACTGTATCAGTGACCCATCCTCATCTTTATTTACCAGCTCAAGGACCAATCCCTATACGATCTCACTGGAAACACACTTGCTCAGAAATGATTCCTCATTTACAACTGCATTTGAGACCTATCATTTAGCCAGTTTTTAAATCCATTTAACATGTGCCATGTTTATTTTATAAACTTCTGTTTTCTTAATCAAAATGTTATGTGGTAGCAAGTTAAACGCCTAACAGACAACTATTTTTTATATAATATTACAGACATCAAGTTAGTGTGATAGAATATATTTTCCATAAATCCAGACTGACTGGTATTAATTATATTACCCTCTTTTAATCCTTTACTAACCAACCTGTATCAGCGGTTTCATCATTTTGCCCTGCATTGATGTTAGGCTGACAGGCCTATAATTACTCAAGTCAATCCACTTACCCCTGTTTAAATATTGGCACAACATTAGCTTTCTTCCAGTCCTCTGAAACCTCCTCATTGCTCCAGAATTGATTGCAAAACCAACATTAATGGTCCAACAAGATCTTCGGCCAGCTCCTTTAAATCTAATGAGAAGACAGTACTGATGACACCTGCCTACCCTCAGAGCTCCTAGTTGTAAATGAAATTGAAGAAGGGGAAGTTTTTACTCCCCCTCCTACACCCTTCTCCCATTGTTTAAATTGCTCAGTATTAAGGTGGAGGCTTACCCTTCCAGAAGAGCAGTGGGGAAGAGGGTGCTTGTTGTACTAAGGGTGAAACGTGATAAAGAGGCAGTTGTATAGTTGCAGGTGGGCCTGGGTGGGGCCACCCACTTTGAAAGCAGGCCCACACAATCAGATTTTAAGCAATTTATCTCGCATTTTTATCAGCCTCTGTTTTGCTTGTGACAAAAGGCTTGTGCACACCTGCGTCAAACATAGGCCCTGTCAAAGAATCAGTTCTGGCTATGCCTCTAGAGGATAGGCAAGCAAATATCAGTCATGTCTGTTCCTGGCATCTTGAGGGCAACAGCTGGAGTATAGGCGTTTGCATAAGTGAGGAAGTATCTGAATTGCTGGAAGTCAGTAGCTGTATGGCATGATTAGTTTAGAGAACTGCATTTCAATATAACTGAATGCAATCATTTACAAGATTTTAATCATTTCTTTTATATTTAAAAATGGAAGAAAACCATGAGACATACTGTACAGATTCTGTGGTTGCCAAGTCAGCAGAACTACTTCATTTGATGTTCGTGTAGCTCAGTAACTTGGGTATATTTTTGCAAAAAGAAAAAAGAAAAGTTGGTATGGATTAAATTAGTTTCATTAATTGTTCATGACTGCCCAAGACTAAACTATTGCTAAGAAAAAGAGCAAGTAGCCAATGTATCTTTCACAGCAGCAATGCATTAAGTCACAAGTTTACTTTGAAAAGCATTAAGCAACTTCCACATTAATTGCTAAATAATTCAAAATAATAATGTGATTGTTAGATTTTTCCCTTTGCTGATAAGCCCAAGACTGGGATAGGCAGTATACAATTTGCTCACATGCCCTGACGAAGAGGCTATGCACAAAGGGTGCGTCTACACTTGTAAATTAAGTCGACTTAAGCTTGCTTAAGTCGACTTAATTTACTCTGCATCTACACTACACTTTCCTTAAGTCGACTTAAGCAGCTGCTTAAGTTGACTTAAGGAAAAATTAAGTCGACTTTATAAAACCTAGTTTTAAGTTGACTTGCTGCTTAAGTCAACTTTAGAAAATCGACTTAAGCCAGTGTAGACGTGGAGTAGCCCTGAGTCGACTTTAAGTCGACTGAGGGGCTCCAGGGCTTCCCCACTGCCCTCCCTGCCAGGGTGGCTGGCACAGCCACAGCTGGCGTGCCCCCCAAAGGGCAGGGCAGAGCCCTGCCCACCCTGCCCCTATGCCCTGCCAGGGTCCCTGTCCCCCTTTGCCCCATTGCACCAAGGTACAATGGGGCAAATGCTGAGCCTCCTGGCACTTGGCAAGGGGTACGCCCCCTGCCACCATGGACCTGTCTCAGGTCCACCTAGCACCTAGAAGTCAACCTAGGCATCTAGTGTGGATGCTCTAGGTCGACTTTGTAGGGTCCTCTCTAAGTTGACTTAAAATTTAAGTGTGGACATGCTAAGTTGACTTAGCTAAGTCAACTTAAATTCACAAGTGTAGACATAGCCAAAAGAGTCACACTCTCCCTCCCCATTCCCCTGCTGCTTCAGGGAGGCAGCAACTGTGCTTGGGTCTATATTTGGTGTAGAATACATTCCAGTTAGGCTAGCTAGTACATATACAAGCCTCTGACCCACTCCCTACTTCCTACCCTGTTCCATACCCTCCTGCCAAAGTGAATGATATGTTCTGTAGAACCCATTCACCTTACCATTCTTCCAGCCAAGATGCGGGTAGCTGGCATAGAAGTATAAAGATGATGCGAAGGGAAATCTGAGTCAATGCACTAGCCTGCCACAATTTGATCCTAAATTAGCAGCACGCCTATATTTCATTTTTCTGAAAGTGACACTGTGACTCTGAAACATGATGTAATTGGCTCTAGAGATGGACACGTGTTAATATTTTTAGATTTTTTCCCCCCAAAAAATGAGTCCCTGGCATTACGAGAGGACAAACTGTACACTTTGCTAGATACAATTAATTAGAATTTAATTAACTGAGCACATGGCAATGATTTCTCCTAAGGAAAATAAAAACAAAACATTTAATTCCAGAACTAACATGATTGCAAAACCAGGGTTTGTAATACTAATATGACTATCTGTAAAATAATCAAAGACAACTTTTTAAACCATTAAAATGTCTCGTATTAGTTGACTGAACTTTTAACACGCGTGGCAAGTCCATTCATGCTAATTAAAAACACCTTGTAGATTATGGAAAGAGTTAATAGCTTGATGCTCAATTGAGCTATTAACTACAACGTGAAACATTATTTTATTAAAAATTTCTGTCTCACATTCATGGAAGTATAGAACTTCACCATCATTTGGGTTAACTGTGTTTAAGCATCCTCAGTGCATAGATTTTTCTAAAATCACCCACGCAAATGAGTATTTTTAAAAAAATCAGATTCCGATATATTAAAGAATATAAATGTTCTCTTGAGTAATTTAAGCTTACTTACTAATCATTCCAAACCCTCAAACCACTTGGTTGGTATAATCTGCTCTAGACTCAACTGAGCCTGTGTATTTTGGCACAGACTCAAAATGTTGAGGTTATTGTTTGATTTATGTGCCAGAAGTCCACAGATAAAGGAGTAGGGACCAGCTGCTAGCTTCAGCCTTTACCCTTGCCCCCCACCCGCTTTCTGCATTTACTCAAGGAAGACTGTGTCACATCAAGATCAAGTTATCCAATTAGCCTATTTGTTAGCATAACTTGATTGATACATCTATCAATTCATCGAAAGTCATTGAGAGTGCTCCCCCTTCAGTTAAAACGAACATAACTTTTCTGTGGCTGAACCAAACAAAACTTTTTTTTAATTTGCATTTTTCTATAGAGTGAAAAACAATGTTTAAGCAATAACCACAGAGTAGAAAACTGAAGGTAAGAGTCAGCAGAAGAAGTCTAAGTCAAGGTAAAAGTCACACCTTTTTTTTTTTTTCTTTTAGTCAAAATGAAATAGAACCGCAGCAGGGACACAAACAACAGATTTAGCATGAGATTAAAATAGGCCAATACAAAGCACGAATATGGGCATTAGCAATGAAAGAGCCCTCTAGTCCCATTTCTTTAAATGCAAAATGTATCTCAAAATAGGAGCCTTTTATAAAATGACTGATTAAAGTGAAAAGCACACTCGTTCTGACTCTTCAATCAATATGGTATAGAATGAAATTAAAGAAAAAGAAAATTCAGACTGAATATCCAGAAATCTTCCTCATGACAAGATCTATTAGACTGTAGAATGTCTCTTAAGAGAAAAGATGGAAGTATCTTTTGCTTGGGTCTTTTTAAAACTAGACTGCGTAACACTTTTGTGAATACCAAATACTAAAGGAACGTTGTTGGAATGTATTAGTTAATGCAGATGACCTCATAGATCTTTCCATCTGTAACCCTTCTGCCAGACAGAGCTGGCAGCAACAAAGGTTCAATATCTAGGTGTTTCTTCCAGTAAGACAACAGAAAACCAGCCTGAGCCCACCCAGTAATCTGGGACAATTACACACAACCCCTTGGGCACCTCTACAAGCAACACTTCCTTTCTTGCAAGCACAGAGACTGAGGCTACGTATACACTACAGCCTTACCGCGTGATAAGGCTGTGAGCGTAAACACGTACATGTTGCCTGTTGTGTGACAACAGCCCTCTTGCCGCGCAACAGGTAAACCACCCAAAACGAGGGTGGTTAGGCTTACCGCGAAACAGCTGTTCCACGGGAGAGCCCGTGTGTACCCTCCTTGAGATTTAGACAGCCTCCGGAAATGTCCCAGAGGGCCAATTGAGGCCACTCTGGGACACGGGACCTGTCAAACTTGTCAATTTCACTGCTCTATTATCTGTTAGCAGAGCAGTGAAATTGACAAGTAGCGGGGCTCTAGCCACCAGGAGCCCTGAGGGCTGGAGACCCACTGCTGTCGGCAGCTTGAGCCCCCATCCTACAGCCGGGGCTCAGCTGCCGCTGGCGGCTTGAGCCCCGGCCGCGGCGATAGCTGATTCCCGGGCGCAGGCCCAGTGCTCAAACCACCTGCGCCAGCTGTGGCCCGGCCGCATCATGGGGACTCCAGCCGCAGCAATAGCTGAGCCCCAGGCACAATCCGGGTCTAAAGCCGTCTGCTTGCCAGTTCCAGGGCAGCAGCTGTTACTGCCCAGGGAGCAGGCAAGCCGGGCAGCACTGGGGCTCAAGCCGCCTGGCTTGGCGGCTCCGAGTCAGCAGCCATCGCCGCCCAGGGAGCGAGCAAGCCAGGCTGCACCGGGGCTCATTTGAGCAAAGCAGTTCCATCATGCTGAGCACCTAAGCAGGGTGGGTGTGCTCATCCAAATACCTGCTTGGAAGGGAAGAGTCTTTTCAGACCCTGCTCACAGCATTGGCTCTATGAGGTATAGAAATGACTTATTAGGTAATTAGGAATGGCCAACACTAGTCACCGGTCATTACTGGGCAAACAGTCTTTATTCAATACTCATTTATAGAATGTTTGATATCCTTTTGTATTAAAGCCATTATATAAATATGAAGTTATTATTTGCTTGTTATATTAATTATATTATATGCCAAATGAGAATATCATTTGAAAATTAAACTAAAATGCTGGGTGTATTGCTTCGTGTAGTTTAATTCTTGTTTAAAAATCCATTGCTAGCAAAGAGAGCTTATACTGAGAAAATTGCAATAAATCTTATTTCCCTGCAACAAACAATGAGCTATATCTATAAAATACAAAGTACAACTATTGCCTATTTTTACCATGGTATAGAGAGGAAAAGTCTTAGTGGGCTAAATTCTTTCCTGCTGTAAGTCCATTCAAATCAATGGAGTTCCTGACCAAAATTTGACATGTTACGTTTTGGCTTTCATGCCAATCAATGAGAAGAATTTTTTCTTTAACTATATTTAAAAGGAAAAAAACCACAAACATAATTAAAGTTGGTGATTTAAATCAAAGTGTTTCTATGAATGACTAAACAGTTACACTGGTCACTGAACCTAAATTCAGATATCAAGATTATAGGAAAGTCTCACTTAAGTGTACTACTATTTATAGTTTGAACTGTTAAATAGATGTGTACAGCAACTAAACAGAGAAGAGACTTCTTGAAAAATGAAACACTTATTTGAATTATATTATGTGCTTGATTGGGCTTAGCGGGAATGGTGATGGTCGCGGGCCGGAACAAGTTTCCAAGATTTAAACAAGGCAATCTTGTGTCTCACAAGTGGGAAATAAAAAGGAAGCATGTTCAAAAGCACTTAATTTATCACAGATTGAGATGGACTGTCTAAACGTGATTTGCACTTTCCAGAATAAAAAATAAGAGAGGGAAGATAGGAAGTACCCATGCATCTTTAAAATCTAGAGGTAGCAAACAGAGGTTATACTGAGAAAAATACAATAAATCTCATCATTTCCAGGAAGGTAACAACTAACAGATCTCTAATAAACTGACTCACTCCAGTGAATCAGTTTGCTGTAGAACTTTAAGGAGCACCTTTTATTTTAGCACCTCTTCCTTCAGCAGCATATTGGTGCACCAATACAGCCAAAAAGAAAAATAATTGCCTCATTTTATTAAGAGAATAAATTTCTTGGTACAAATAGATTAAATGGTTTAGACATACATTTCCAGGGGCACAGTGTGTGGAGACAGTGGCTTTTCAATTGGAAACAGCTGTGAATAACCCACGGCTATAACATTCCTGGAATTCTTCCAAATTCTAGTGGTGACCATGGTTTGGAGGTTTGAGAACAACGAACAAGAGTATTGTTTTATTCAGTTAATTGATAATTGGAGAAGTTTTGGTGGAATGGGGATGACAGTCTGTCAGCTAAAGTCTCATATGAAATTTGCAAGATATTTTGTGGTACTATAGTTTTCAAAACACCACACTCTTCAAGCAAACAATACAACAGAAATAGTCATTCAGAAAACCAATGCTTTCACTCAACCCTCACATTTAGTGATGTCAGTTCCATTCAAGATATTAAAGCTCATTCTCACCAGATTAGGAAGAGTTAGAAACTTAATGCAATAGTTATGCACAAGATGTATCTATACATTTTTTTAAAATACAAAACAGCAGCTACGAACTTCTCCAAACAAAATCCTATATTTGTTACCAGCCTGGGGTTAGCAAACTTCATTACTAGAAACTATTATTCCAAGTATTCTTTAGCAAGACAAAAGGATCCAGCTAATATTGTAGTTTTCTGTTCAAGAAAGCATTAGAAACACAAACCAAGCTCTGAATTAGTGGATTAGACCAATGGACATTGCTTGCAAGAATCTTCCCGTCTCAGGCACATATGTACCCCATAGCATAGGACCAATTCAAAGAAATAGCATATACACTACCCGAAGCCCTCCTCTCCCCCCATATATTTATTTATGTAATGATTACACATGGTTTAAATACAGAGCCAGTTAAAATGGTTTCTATCAAATTTTGACCAGAAAGCATTAATGGAGTCCGGGGGGAAAGTTTTAAAGCTGTGCTTTATGTTAGGCTATGTTTACAATACTATCTATGTCAGCAAAACTTGTGTTGCTCGGGGGTGTGAATATTCTCCCTCCACCCCCCCAAACATCAGGTTACACTGACATAAGCACGAATGTGCATAGCTTATGCCACTTAAGGGCTGGGGTTTTTTATGCCAACAGTAGAGCTCTCTCCCATTGGTAACAGAGCATCTTCACCAGATGTAACCAACAGAGTCCTGTTGCTACTTTTAAAGACTAACAGATTTATTTATTGCATGAGCTTTTGTGGGAGAAAATCCCACTTTGTCAGATGCTTTTCAAAGACATAAAGACCACCCTATACCGAAAACCTACTGATCACTATAGTTACCTACATCCCTCGAGCTTTCATCCAAGACACACCACACGATCCATTGTCTACAGTCAAGCCCTAACATATAACCACCTCTGTAGTTCCCCGGACCCTCCTCCTTTTTCTTGAAGATAGGTACTATATTTGCCTTTTTCCAATCCTCCAGGACCTCCCCCGTTCGCCACGAGTTTTCAAAGATAATGGCCAGCAGCTCTGCAATCACATCAGCCAACTCTCGGACCACCCTTGGATGCAGTTTATTCAGCCCCACAGACTTGTGCACATCCAACTTCTTTAAGTAGTCCCTAACCTGACCTTCCATCACCGAAGGCCGCTCTTTTTCTCTCCATCCTGTTACCCAATGTGGTAGCCTGGGAGCTGGCCCTCCCTGTGAAGACTGAAGTAAAAAAATCATTGAGTACTTCAGCCTTTTCTGCATCATCCACCACGAGGATACCTGCCTCATTCAGTAAGGGACCTACACCATCCCTGATCCTCTTCTTGTTACTGACATAATTGTAGAAGCCCTTCCTGTTATCCTTCACATCCCTTGCTAGCTGCAACTCCAACTGTCCTTTGGCCTTTCTGAATTCTGTTCAATAATTTGTAGTGCCACAACTTAGGGATAGCTAACATTTATGAAACACAATTAAGTTCCACAACTACTTAAGCATGCAACTGATTGTGTGCTTGCTGAGCAGTCCCTTCAAGACGATCCTTCACTCTCTCAAGCCTTGGGAGACAGACCTCTCCTTGCTTACAGACAGCCCCCCAACCTTAAACGGATACTCACCAGCAACTACAGATCAAACAACAGAAACATTAAAGCAGGAACATATCCCTGCAACAGATCACGCTGCCAACTTTGCCCTCATATTTACACGAAAGACACCATCACAGGACCAAATCAAGCCAGTTACTCCATCAAGGGCTCATTCATCGGCTCATCCACCAATGTGATTTATGCCATCATGTGCCAGAAATGCCCCTCTACCTTATATATTGGACAAACAGGACAGTCTCTGCGCAAAAGAATAAATGGACACAAATCTGACATTAGAAATTGCAACACCCAAAAACCAATAGGGGAACACTTCAAACTCTCTGTTCACTTCATTGACAACTTGCTAATAGCCGTGCTGAAACAGACGAATAACAAATCACAGCTTCAAAGAGAAACTGCAAAACTCGAATTTATATGCAAATTTGACTCAGTTGCCTCAGAGTTAAACAGGGACTATGGATTTGACGTCACCTTCCTCTCTATGTGCTGTTCTCCAGTGTTTGAATCCTAACATCTATTTTGATTTGCTGTTACAGCCTGACCTGATCCTATGTCATACACTTGCCTGCATTTAATTTCCTCCCATATTGTAAATTTCCCATCTTCAAAGCGTCTGATGAAGTGGGATTTTCTCCCACGAAAGCTCATGCGAAAAATAAATCTGTTAGTCTTTAAAAGTGCCACAGGACTCCTTGTTTGTTTTGGTTTACAATAGTTAGGCTTCTTTTTCATGGGAGAAAATCCCACTTCATCAGACGCTTTGAAGATGGGGAACTTAGCAAACAGGAGGAAATTAAATGCAGGAAAGTGCATGACATAGAATCAGGACAGGCTGTAACAGCAAATCAAAATAGATGTTGAGAGTCAAACACTGGGGAACAGCACATAGAGGAAGGTGAGGTGAAATCACTTGTGGTAATGCAAAAAAAAATCTGTCATCCCTGTTTAACTCTGAGGCAATGGAGTCAAATTTGCATATAAATTCCAGTTCTGCACTTTCTCTGTGAAGCTCCTAGCATTGGAAGACAGTATACTGGGCTAAATGGGTCATTGGTGTGACCCAATATGGCCATTCTTATGTCTAAGATCACAAAGATTTCTGAACATCATGGGTGGGAGGGAAGAAAAAAAAAAGTCACACATTGTATGGGTGAGCCTAGTGACTTTTTAAAAAGAAAAAGACAAATATTGTCTCAATTGTTAAAGATCCTCTTTAAAAGACTTAGGTTCACCTTTCTCTAAACAGAGTAGCCAGAGTCCACTCACATTAGCTGAGGTGATATATTTTCCACAGTGGTACTCACAAAATGCTTAAATGGTGCCAAAAATGCATAAAATCACAATTGTGTTTCAGCCAGAAAAGGATTATGCAAAGAATTATTGTGTTGTTTTAATGTTACTTTGAGATAATGTTAAATTACAAGATTCTTCTGTTTTATGTAAAATATTGTGTTCCCATAAAACTGACCACTGCATTCCAAATTAACTTATTCCCTGTCACCTATGGAGCGTGGGAGAACTTGAAAACAAACAGAATTCAAAAGGTTCTTCCAAGCACAGCAGAGCTAGAAATTCTGAAACGCCCTTCTAAAAGCAACTCTGATCAACCCAAGCCCTTCTGCAGAACACCAATATTTTACTTAATTCTTGCTTTACAAGTAACCATTAATTAAATAATTTTACTCCCATTTGGGGTATTTCTGTCCAGACAGTGAAGTGGAATGTAACAAAGCAAAAACTGAAGGTTTACTTCACACAAAAAGATTAGCTATAATTCTGCACATATCACAGATAACCTCAGTGAAAAAAGTCGCAAAGCACAGTAAGGTATACCAAGTTCTTAAAAATCTGATTGTATCAGCTTCCCCTCAAACCTGTATCACAGATAGATGCATATATGAGGTAGAATGTGTGCGCTGTCTGTCTGCAGTGGTCAACCAACATTCTAAGCCAGTTCATAACTTGCCAAACCACCAATAAAACCAGTATCTGAAGTTTTATCAAACATTTCCTGCAATCCAGCATCTTGTAAACATGCAAGAATAAGCATCTTAACCACAGCCCTACTTGATGCTGACTAAAAGACTGTGCTCAGACATAGAAAAACATACGAAGTTCCTATGTTTTAGAATGTCAACATTTAAGATGTATTTCAGTCTCTGTAACAAGGAACAGCGATACATGTTAATTGCTGTAGATGTGAGACATAACCCAGCTGTTTAGGGAATAACAACATTTCAACTCAGCTCATTGCATCCTCCAACTTCAATAGTAACAGCGAGACTCAATGTAGCTGCTTTGTGCTAATCCAAGACAAGAAAAATAACCAGGAATCATAGAAAAATAATCTTGAGAACCATATTATATGTTTTAAGAGTAGTCAAACATGCACATTATTCCTAAAAAGAAAGGGCTGGCACAATGTAAAACAAACCTGTAATTTGGTCATAAATCTATGATTATAAACCTGCTTATTTGGACAAATGAATAAAGCATTTGTGTTGAGGCAGAATACTTCATTGTCCATATCTGACCTATAAACTTTTTTTAAAAAGTAAAAATGCATAAACAACACTGAATGCTGTTTCAAATATTTCTTAAAGGACTTCAGAACTGACTTGTATACAGCTTTTTGTTGTTTTAGTTTTTTAAAGAGAGGTATGGTCAAATTTTAGCCAACCCTTAAATAAATGGTATTCTTTACAAGCTGAAACACTGTATATAATATTGCATGTCACTATGTTAAACAAAAATGAAGTTGCGCAGTTCAATGACACTGTGTACCATATAGTAGTTTAGTGAACTATGAGCTCTCACCACCTTTCTGTTCTGTTTAGTTTAGCTGTATCCAAGGCCATTAATATTCACTTGAACCTGTAAACTTCAAGGTCAAATGAAGGTGAAACATAAGAAAACCATATGATGTGAAGCACTTAATTGGACTGTAACATGTGAGCCATGATGGCAATATTTGTGGTCTTTTACATACTTCCATTTTAGGACTTTCAGAAAACAAGTAATTAAGCAGAATTTGTAATGCAAAGGATTTGGAGGTTTTTACTGGTACCCTTTTAGATGGCAACATTTTAAGACAGATAACAGCAGCTCCCTAAAGAAATTAGTCTATTCACTACGGTGCTATCTCACAGCAAGTGGATAGAGTTCTCATGGAATTCTACCAACAGAACTATATTTTATAGGAAAAAATACAGAAACAAGAGTGAAAATACATATAATAGGACAGAAATACTGTCTTATTTTTGCATGCAAAACATCATACCTAGCTGTAGTGCTCTATAAATAAAACACAGGGCTGGGCAAATCCCAGGGTCCAGATCCAGATCCAGATCGCCATGGCGCCTAGGATTTTCCCCTGGCGCCCAGCTGCGCCACAGTAATGAGGGATGTGAATGCCCCCTAGAGCACCACTGTCTCTCTTCTTGCCATCACCCCTGCCGCCACCACCACCACAAATGTCTTCGGAAGCAGCAGTTTTTCAGGGGCAGGGGGCCATCTTTTGGCGGGGCATGGGGGGGGGGCTCCTTCATTGGCACACCCCTAGGCACCTCAGTTTTTGGGCTGGCCCTTAGGTGTGCAGCAGATTTGTCGAGGCCTGAAATAACGTATCAGTAAACTTGATCTGTCAAGCAAACCATGACTGACTGCAGTTGGCAGTCAGTAACTCCTTACTAACAGAAATCAATGCAGTCCTCCAGCTCAAAAGAAAACAAATTGCCGTGTTTAAAGAATAATCTGAACTGAGAACCACAAGAATCTTCCTGCTTATTGAGGGCTGCACAAATATTATTTTTAAATGACTGCAAAGAAGCTGGTAAGTTCTCTGGAGCAGGGACTGTCTCTTACTGTGTATATCTAATACAATAGACTCCACTCTCAGATGGGGCCTCAAGGTGACACTGTAATATAAACAACAAAGATCAGTATTAAAAAGGTATCAATTACAAAGAAACAAGTTACTTTAAACTAGTGGTTCCCAACCCATGGGCCGCAGGCATAGGCATCATTCAAAGTGGCCTGCCACTTCTCTGCTCCTGGCTGCAGAAGGGAGCTGCTGCCTAAGGACCCAAACTGAGCGTATTGCCTCAGGGCTACAAAACCAGTTCAGGCTCCTTGCTGCAGTCAAAGATATGGGAGATCAGAGTATCCCTTCCCCCAGCTGCAGCAGGGAACATGGCAAAGCACTCCACCTGAGTCCATAGGTGCTGGGGTCCCTGCTGCAGCGAGAGGGAGGGGAACACTGATCTCCTGCCCCCTGGGTGCAGAAGGGAGCCACTGCCTAGGAACTCAGGTGGAACACAGCACTACAGGACACGTGCGGTTTCCTTCCTGCAACCAAGGGCATGGGAGATCAACTCCTTCCATCTGGCTGCAGGAGGTGCTGCTAGCAGAAACTGGTGGCCTTTCAGGGCTGTAAAAAATCATATCTATAGCCCTCAGGACAAAAAAAAAGTTGGGAACCTCTGCTTTAAACCTATTTTTAACCGCAGGAGCATAGGGACATTTAATATTAGGGCTTTTAGGACTTTGCGATATTCAGTGGAGTCCGGGTGAGGAGGGATTCTATTTATTTACATATCTGACTGTCCTTTCTTCATCCGCAGTCAAGAGATAGGTCTTCATTGTGTAGCAAGAAACGTCAACAGTAAGGCTACAAATAAAGAATGATCTTCACTTGAGACTGAAGTTCTTTTTATGTACATGATGCAAATGAACCTTAGGCTGAAAACTGGCAAAATTCTTCTTCAGAGAAGTTTGACGGGTACTGTTAGTCTGCATTTTATGGAATTTCACTAGAAACCAGTCATTAAGATTTTTTTGTACTGAATACCACTTGGAGAATACAACTTGTCTTTGACGATACACAGAGTTATTCAAATATGAAATTCAAAAAGAAGAGTTATGTTATGAGCATTGACAAGGGAACCTGGTATAGCATATTTGGCATCAAATCACACAATTACATTGCAAACTTGAACAGAAAAGTCACACAGATTATACCCTAGGGGTGCACGGATGTGCATCCCCGTCACAGGGGCATGACACGTGCATCTTTAGGAACTCAGGTCTGTTAAAAAAGATGCATGCAGGCACTTTCTTCCCTGAACAAAAAAACAAATATTGGGGATGTTGAAATATCAACAATGATACTGGGGGATCCTGCCTACCCCTTGCTGCCCTGGTTAACAAAGCCCTACACCACACACCTGGACAGCAATAAGGAGCATTTCAATAACAGGCTCAGAAGTGCACAATGGTAGTGGAATACACATTTGGGTGTTTAAAAGCTGGATGGAGAGTCTACTCACTAGACTTGGCCTCAGCAAATGAAACATACCAACAGTTATCTCTGCTTTCTGTGTACTCCATAATGTGTGTGAAACACACAATGAAAAGGTCCTCCACGGTTGGGTTGGGGAGGCTGATAGGCTGTCCACAAATTCTGAGCAGCCAGCTGCCAGAGTTATGCTGAGAGCCAACCTCAGAGCACTGCGTATCAGGGAGGCCTTTAAAAACCTATTTTTGTAATGAACAGCGGTAATGGATGTGCCTGTCAGCACTGTGAGTTTATTTCCCGCACCATCCTCCCACCCCCCACCTTTCTTCTCCACTGACAACCCCCAGGCTATGAGTGAATAAATACGATTTAAAAAAACAAAACAGAAAACCAGTAGTTTTATTTGTGACCCATTTCAGGAGGAGGAAAGGAAGATAAGTTAACATTATCATTAAGCTGCCTGGGCATGCAGAGCAAACAGACTGAGCAGAAAGAAATGTTACAGTGAGGTTCTTAAAGGGGCTGTTGGATCTTTTTGCTTGTCTCCACTGGTGTGGCATGCAGCACATACTGCACCCTGCTCAACCTCTGCCTGGAGCACTTGAGGATGAAGCCTGATAATACAGTTTGGTGAGCATTTTGGAGGAGCTGCACAGGAAGTCTGTCCTGCCACTGTTGTTCCTGGAGCTCTATCAAGTACCTCAGCATGTCAGACTGATCCCTCATAATATGCAACATCTCCTGCGGCACTGCCCACTCCTGATCCCTCGCTGTTCTTCTGTGCTCCATGTCCATGGTCAGTTTTTCGGACAAGGACATCCTCTAGTCTCTGACCTCCGTATCAGCTGCAGCGGAGGCATTCATCAGTTCATTGAGCATATTATACCTACTTTCCCTTCCCCCCACTCTTCCTAAACTGGGAGAAGTGCTCTGCAAGAGTATGGTGGCTGAAGGTCGAACTGCTTACTGTAAGGCAAGCAAAGCACAGTTCCCACTGCTAGATGATCTCATGTAGTAGAAAAAAATGCTACACTATTATAAGAACTCCCTTTACCATTCAGAATGCAAAGCCAGAACCACATTCCAATCTATACACGTCTGGGTTGGACTGCTGCCCCAGACATGGTAAGCAAGGGGCCCTTGTATCCATTACGGTGATTTCCAGCAGTCAGCTCCCCAATACACAGTTAGCCAAGGAGAGGGGCCATTGGTCTACCTCTTTACATCCCAAAGTGTACACTGGGCAAAAAGGATTACAGGAAGCTATGGGTAAATTGTAGCTGCATAAGCTTTCATGGGCTCTAACCCACTTCATCAGATGCCCGAAGAAATGTTAGTTTTTAAGGTGTCACACGACTCTCAGTTTTCCCAAACAGGAATGGGAATTCTAATTTCCCAGTGCTTGAGGGGAGGAGCTATGTCATGCTTACGTGGCCACAGCGTAGCAAAGTGCAACTATCAAGAGTGGACACAACAGAATTATGATAACTCCTGGAAGCCAATGACATTGACTTATGTTGTGTTCTGCCTAGACTGATGCCAATTTCAGCCACAGAATTCAACTTCAGAGCTACGCCACTCACGATGGTGGTTTTATGAAGTCCACTTTTACTGTGATTTAGGCCAGTGGAGACACATGCTTTAAGGCAGTCGTTCCCAACCTGTGGCCCATGTGCCAAAACTGGCTCATGAGGTCTTTCAAAGAGGCCCACTGCTTCCCTCCCACTGGCTGCAGAAGGGAGCCGCTATTAATCCTCTAGACCATAGAGTTCTCCTTCAAAAAGAGGAAAATGTACACAGGATATTTCTAATTTTTAAAAACAAAAAACAGGAAAAAACTGTGCGCACACACACGCACGCCCATTTTGCAATACCTATCATGACTATATGATATTTCACTTGTGTATCATTGTTGGACAGTTGTATGCAACTCCAGGACTGAGGGTAATCACATCTCCTCCAGGAACCAGAAACAATGGGAGCTGATTACGATGAACTGCTTAGGTTGTAAACACTCCCAGCGGGGTCTCCCCGCCCCTGGAAATGCTTGTATATATTGGTTCAAACTGGGCTTTCCAGAGACCAACAACAACAAACGGCTTTTTTTTTCCTTTTAGGCTGGATTTAAACTGACTTAGGGCCTTCTTTCTGACCCTGCAAATGGACAGGACCTCCTGTCCAAGGGAGGCCCCAAACCTTGAGGAAGTGTTTGGACAGACTTTGGCCTACTAAGTTCCATAAGACTAAAACCGTGGCTGGGGTGATTTAGTGGGAATGGTCCTGCTTTTTAGCAGGGGGTTGGACTAGATGACCTCATGAGGTCCCTTCCATCCCTATTATTCTATAATTCTAATGGGTAACTCTCGATATATTTTGGCATAGTTTTAAGTCTGATTATTGCTTTTATTATGTTTTCTCTGTAGTGCTTACTCAAAAAGAGCTGTGTGGTAACTTGTAACTGCTGGAAACACACTGTTCATAGTCCTTCGAGAGAAAGCAAAGCAGCAGCACCGGCCCGTAGGCTGACTGGCATGCTAGGGATATCAGAGTGTAAAACAGGGAGTTATGCAGACTTAAAGTTCCCAGTCAGAAGGGAGTGGAACCAGGCACCCTGCCCAGAGACAGGCAATGGCTGGAGATCTGAAAGGGCACTCCTGGAGTGGATGACGGAGAGCGGATACAGGTACAAATGCCCTGAAACTGTGACAATCTACTTTATTCATGATGAAGTAGGGAGTTCAAAAAAAAAAAAAAAAAACCATAATAATAAAGGGGGGGGGGGGGCCCAGAAGCACAAAAATATCCACATCAAATCAGACCAGTAGTCCAGTTCTCTGTTCTCAACAGTGGACTGCACCATATACCTCAGGAGAAAATCCAAGAAACCCTTCCTTCTCCCCAACACCCAATGGATAATTATGGAATATCCAACCCGTGACTGATATTTTTCCCTTTGTCACTTTGAAGCGTCTGACGAAGTGGGATTTTCTCCCACGAAAGCTCACGCAATAAATAAATCTGTTAGTCTTTAATTGTGCCATAGGACTCTGTTGTTTTTCTGCAATAGACTAACCCGGCTACCCACCTGGAACTATTCTACAACAGAGTCCTCTGGCACTTTTAAAGACTAAGGCTTCCCTTTCAGTGGGCTACAATTTCACAAGCATTAAGCAATCTGGTCCAAATGTAACTGAGCATGGTAAAGTCTGCACCCAAGAGAAAGGGGAACATTTTCTGGTTAAGCACAACATAATAGCCACTCTTGCCCACTATAACAATATGGGTCTTAACACAGAGATCACACCAGCTAATGCTTAATTGCCACTCATGTTTCTCAAGTTATGGCGAAACTCCCTAAAAACAAACAAGAAGTCCTGTGGTACTTTTAAAGACTAAACAATTTATTTATTGCATGAGCTTTCGTGGAAGATCTTCAAAGCGTCTGACAAAGTGGGATTTTCTCCCATGAAAGCTCATGCGATAAATAAATTGTTTAGTCTTTAAAAGTGCCACAGGACTCCTTGTTTGTTTTGCTGACCAAAACTAACACTTTGGAACTTGTCCCTAAAAACACTATGTGTAAGTGAGCTACCGCTACAAAACCCTTTACTCACGAGCACCACTTCAGACCCATCAGACCCAATTCCTTTTATCCAAGGAAATTATTCTGTAAACATTTTATTCATATAAGCTTCAAGAACACCAGACTGAGTTATAAACTGTAGGACTCTAATTAACTGAAAAACTTCCAAGTCAGATATTTTGCACAATATAAAGTATAGTAAAACCCTTGCCAAGTAATTCTTCGTGAAGTACATATTAAAGAGTCATTTGTCAGAGATTTGAATTAATTTTTTTTGAACAAAGCAAATGAATTATGCTAAAAATAAATTCTGACCCTAACAACATGCATTACCTGGGTATTCTACATGTAATATAATAATGATTTAAAATAACCTCTCTTCTGTTTTAACACTATTGCGTGAACCTATTTTAATAAAATGATTCCAATGAAAGAGCAGTTAGTAATGAGGTGCTGACAAGTGAATCCACATTCAGGGATTATATTCAGAGTGCCAAATCCATTTTTACAGATGCGCTAGCTAGTGATCCAGTAGATGTCCTGGAAACATGTAAAACTAATATATTTTGCAGGAGAAACAGATATGACTGAAAATGTTTGAACATTTCTGAATTGTATTTTCTTCTGTTTGTATAAAATGAGAAATGGAGATTCTGAAACCATGGAATGTGAGGAATTCCCTTGCCTCTGAATGTTTTCTATTTGCAAAGCTGCTCTTTGGTACATGATCCTCTGACCTCTCTCTAGTTCTCTGGTCTTGCATGCAGTTACCTAAGCAACCTCCCAACTAGGAATTCATTCCACTGTAAGCTATGAAGCTTCTCTTCATGTTTGATGTAAGGGCTTGGTTTTCACCACAGAAGGCAAGATGATCTTTCACTAAATGACACAGCAACCACAAAACTTTATATGAATTTTTATGACACTGATCCGTTAAAACACTTTTTCTGCCAATCCAACTGTTCTAGTAATGGAGATTTAGAGCCCCCAAAATAAAATAAATAGATGAAATAATCTAAGTCAGGCTCCACATTACGAAGTTCTACTATTTTAAATCTGTAATGCATCAGTGTAGCTCCCCGCTGACTTCAATGGAGCTGCGCCAATTCACACCAGTTGATGATCTGGGTCCTGCAGGCATACAACGGTTGACATTTTTTATTTTCTTTCCTTACTTCCAAGTTGTATATGTCATTACCTCAGTACGAACTAGGACTGCGAGCCATGGTCTTACTTTTGCAGACCTCATGCAAACCTGATCTGGCTGATTGCAGCCATTCCAAAAAAGCTTAAAGTGCTATCTTCAGATTTTGGGGGGGAGGGGGGGAGGGTGTGTGTTTCCATACTCTGAGCGATCTGCCAAGAAAACAGAGATAACCATTCCTTCATTACACGAGATCATCCTTTATCCTGGAGATCCCCTCACAAAGGACCAGATGTACTGCTGCCTCTCATGGGGTGCTAAAAGATAGAATTTTGGCCTATACCAAAATCTCTAGATTTTATTTGGGTTTATGCAAGTCTTCACTACTGGCGATCAATTTTGGAGGAGATCTTTCTTATTTGAACAATTGTCTTCTGGTGCAATCGCTATGCATATTTGCTTGCAAAGACATACAGGGATATGCGCAGGAATTTAAATTACACTGATTTTAGAGGGACACATTCCATGCCCCTCTTGTGGCACCAAGGCCTAAAGAGCTCGGCCTCATTGCCACAGCTCTAGGGCCTGAAGAGTTCTGTGCCCTTTCTTATCCCCCTCCCCGCCTGCTTGTATACGCCCATTGACACACAAGGAAAGGGAAAGGCTTCCACACAAAGAAAATGCCTGAAGGATGTTGCCAGTTCGCCTCATATACACCATCTCTTTGCTATGACTAAAGCGTAGCTCCTTTTTAATCATCATTTTTTTATTTTACCGAGAAGTTTTTGAAGCCATGACACGGCCCCCTGTCAATAATATAACCTGGAAGTTTCATTTCCTTCTTCTCAACTGTGTAGCTACAGTTTGAACAAAGCTGAACTATATTCTGTTGCTGTTTCTACTCATTAAAAATGGCTTAACACTTATTTTCTTTAAATAAATACATGAGGGGAACAACTTAAGCTAGGCCTGAAAAATTCACCCTCCCACAGTGAACAGGAATCTTACCTAGCTGAGTATAAAACATTTCCAGAATCTATGCCTTTTATATATAAGGCAT
>ML685769.1:22486344-22511671 GCA_007922175.1 Pelusios castaneus | reverse complement strand
AAAATCCCACTTCGTCAGGCGTCTGACGAAGTGGGATTTTCTCCCACGAAAGCTCATGCGATTAATAAATCTGTTAGTCTTTAAAAGTGCCACAAGACTGTTGTCTTTCTACAATAGACTAACACGGCTACCCCTTTGGAACTTAAAGTTGAGGCAGGACACTGGTTTCCAAAGACAAGTGCAGTACCTCAAACCTCCCAGTAGGGGGAACTGTCAAACAACTGAAAAAGTCAGTCACCATGAATCTCTACCTTCCAAGGCAGGAGACAGAGGTAGAAAATCCCAGCAGCAGCGGGGGGGAGGAAGCACCAAGTCTCTACACTGGATAAAAGAGGAAGAGACTGATACAGAAAGGGGTACAAACATATACATAGACATACATTTTACACTGAAAGGAGCCTCACTCTCCATCATTCTAGGATATTTCCCCTACTAATTCAACAATACCAGTCTCTAAAGCATGGCCTGTATTTTATTATATTATCATCCAAGAAAATAAGATATCAACTTGCCATGGAGGTAATTTAGTCATTCTAATAACGAAATCAAAATTTTCATTCAAACACACAAGTTTTGATTTACCTTCTGAAGGAGAAAAAATTGCAGAAAGAACCTATTATCTAGTATGACTGTTAAAGTTTCTTCAAAGCGTCTGACGAAGTGGGATTTTCTCCCACGAAAGCTCATGCGATTAATAAATCTGTTAGTCTTTAAAAGTGCCACAAGACTCTGTTGTCTTGTTAAAGTTTGAAGTGTCATATTCATTCAGCATTAAAGAGAAATAGTATATCATATTTTTTAAATTGTGTACAAGAAAATATGTCAAAAGGACAAAGCACATATGCACAATATCTGAAACAATGCCTTGTCACTAGAAATAAGGTTTCTCTACATACCCTCCCACCCACCCACTCTGGCTTTTTTTTTTTGTTTGTTTTCCAGTTTGGGGGGAAGGGGAATGTCTTTTAATGGCTGTGCCGGTTGCTCTTTTTCTTCACAATGCAAGAACAATTAAGTGTATCTTAATTAATTTGCTAGATGCTCACGTTGACATATTACAACAGTACTAATATGGTCTCTTTCATTCTTCCCATAACAATAAGAAGTCTAATTCATTAAAAAACAGGACGCTACTAAGATTTACAGGTGATACAATATTAAGGAAAATGAAAAAAATCTACATAGGCAAAGCGTCTTAACTCACTGTTAATTATGCTCATTGGTACCACTATTTATTAAACCTCAGTTGAAATCAGGAACACTTTTTGCTGTGCACTGTACAATCACATAATGAGAGACAGCCCTTATCCCAAAGAGCTGACCATCCAACACAGACTGGGAGGGGACACAAGCACAAAGAGATGAAGTGACTTGCCTAGGGTCACAAAACACGATGGCACAACTGGAATTAAACTCAGGTCACCTCATTTTCAGATCACTATCTTATTCACAAGGACTACCACCATCAGTAGTGTTCTCAAAGCTTTTAACAAGACACATAAGAACAACCATCACCTAAACAGCACTGACCAGAAGCCCTCTTGGATATTTTGGGGCCACATGCTGCCGCAGATATGCACTCACAACTGTCCCTGAGGTTATGGGAAGTTCCGTATGTATGCTGCATGACCCATATGAACATATTCATTTGCAAGAATGGAAATACAATGGAAGAGTTCGGGGGGAGGGGGGTTGGCAGTACCTTTTTCCTAGTTTAAACTGTAACAAGTGTTTTTTGAAATATGAAGGTTTACAATTACAAGATCAATGTACCCAAACAAAAAGAATGTTTAAGACAAAATGAACATGTCTGTGTGTAACCACCATCAAAAAATAATATGTGCCTCAAGTTAAGCAGTTGCTTTACTATTTTTAGGATCAAGGAAGAGACATACCTTCAACTTCTGCATTTTCTTTGAATATGAGGAACTGACTTTAAAAAATCCCTACAATTTACTGTACTTTCCCAATGGTAGATTACATTTCCTCTGCGAATATTTTATGTGCGGAAAAGTTTTGTAGTATACCGTATCTTAAACATCTGGTCTGCACTTCAAGGTTTACCAAATTGCTCACCTGTGAACAATATCACCATGTTTTGCATTTGTTATTTCTACCAATGCAAACCCAGATGATTTAATGACTCTAATTGGTTTGTCAAAGACATCTAGAAATCTTAGCTGCTATTGGCCGTTGAATTGCTTTAGGCACAGCAGTCCTAATGTTAAATGTACTACTACAGTATGGTTTTGCAGTTTCATGGACAAAATGTTTACAGTAAGTAGCAAATGGCCCGTTTCAGGTTTTATAAAAACTGTTTATCTTCTGCATAAATGTCTGGCCCTTTACTGAGCTGTATTTTACACCAAGCTGGTTCAAAATGTATACACTGGAGAAATTTACAAGCTCCCAAGTGTGGTTTTCTTTTTTGCTTCCCCCACCACTCTTTTTTTTAATGTCAGGGGGGAGTAAGAAAAAGAAGCTGCATTCAGGAAGTAACATATATGTATAACCAATATGATATTATAATTTGGCTAATTAATTTCCCCCATTTCAACACCATGTTAGTCAGTATTCTTTGTCCTTATTCATCCAATGGTTCGGACATTAGCCTAGGTCCTGTGAGATCTCGGTGCAAGTCCCTGCGCTCCCACAGATTCCATGGGACTTTCAACAAGTCATTCAGCCTCTCTGTGCCTCATAATACAGCACAGGATGTTGTGAGAATAAATACATTTAAAACTGAGAGGTGATCAGACATGACGGTAATGGGGGCCACAAAAGTATCCTAGATAGACTTTTATCTTAAAAAAAAAAAAAAAAAAATTTAAGATAAAAGGCCAAATTCTGCCCTCACTTGGACAAATAGTTCACAAGTCAACAGCACTCCAGATATTCATCCGAAGATGGCATAAAATGAGCTGCCATTGTCTGTAATAAGATAGGTAACTGAAATTATTTGAATATAAACCTGAGCTGCAGAATACTTTTGGAGTCATCTAAATGTGCCACTACATTAATATCAGCCTTTCATTTTTAACAATCTCCATTACACCATTATCTCACTCCTATTGTACGTTCTTTGTTTGAAAGAGCACGGCTTTTCTGTTTAAAAAACATTGGAGAAGCACATAGGACTGTGCCAGCACGGATGTCTTTAGTTCCCAGTCCATAAACTGTTTCATTCTTTAAATCAGAAAAGTCTTGGGCTCTTTTCAAGTATTTCTTGGTTAGCAGCCATTCATGCTGGAGCAGCAATGTGTCCATAATTACAGTAATGCAACATTTGTTCCTCCAACTTCTTTTTGTACTATTAATACTATCAAAATTGAAAATTCTAAAAGAGCAGTTCTTGAACCTTTTTCCTCACTGAGAGATCACCTTGAAAGTATAACAACTTAAGCAACATATGGCATTTAAATTTTCATTTAAATCTTTAAAGAAGTCCATTATTTCCTTAGATTTAAGAAAAGAACCCTGCTTTATTTCACCATGCCAGCCATAAATTATTCATTAATTCTGTTTGCTAACCTCGTAACTGAGCCCAGATGTTTCTGTTGGAGAAACATTCCTTTAAAACATTAAACACAGCAAGCTGTGTGGACAGAGCAGACATTTCTCCTCCCCTCCCAGCACAATATATTTCAATAGTAACTCAGAAAAAAACCCACTTTTCTTTAAGTATTTGAAAATATTCTGAATATAGAAGTCAGCATCTGCGAAATGACATCACATTTGGCACAACTCTTCCCAAACCATTGCATGAAGAGTCCCACTCTGTTCACTCCTGTGCCACATTCAATTACTAGTCTTTTCTCTGACAGAGGTGCCATCACCTTCACTCCATACAATAACCGGAAAGTTTACAAGCAAAGAAACGCTTCTTGCCATGCATGAACTGCACATCATATATGTATGCTAAAGTTTTTAATTGAAACTGACATTTTTGAGCCTGGCACCCATCGGCAACAGCCATTTTGATGAAGCGTGAGATCATTCACAGCACCATCAGTATGAGAGCTCATTGTCAGGGATTATAAATCAATTTCAGTATTGCAGAAGAATTTAGCTACTTCACATTATAAACACTGTCCAGAGTAGTGTTGAAGAAGAATGGAAACTGGTTTACAATATCCAAGGGAATAGCTGTGTTAGTCTAGTTCAGCAAAACAAGCAAGGAGTCCTGTGGCACTTATAAAGACTAACACATTTATTTTTCATCAGAGTTTTCATGGGTGACTGATGTGAAAAATAAATGTGTTAGTCTTTAAAAGTGCCACAGGACTCCTTGCTTGTTTTGGTTTACAATAGTTAGACTTCTTTTCTGACGTCACAGATTCTGCTGCTTTCAGCAGAATGTCCTGAACTGGTTGAGAAATGCCCATAGTAATTGACAACTGTTTTCAAACATTTCATGGTTTATAGAAATTATTTTTAAAATTGGACCCAAATGATCTAGTAAAGCATTCTGATGGGGGGGGGTGTGAATTTTTTGGGGATATGTAGCACCTTCCCAGTTGAGAGTGATATAGAGATTAAAATGTAGCTGGTGTGTAAGTAACACAAGCACATCCAGCCCTGGAATCTGCTTTACAATAACCCAGCCCACTAATGGAGGGAAGAGAAGACAAAGGGGGCAACTGCTCAGGGACCCAGCCATTTAAAAAAGCATGGGCCTCTTCTGCCCATGGCCCCACCCACACTCATCCCCACTGCACCCTATGCCATCTGGCTCCAAGCTTGCTGCATCCTTCTTTCTCTCCTCTCCCACCATCGCTCTCTGTTTGTGTCCCTCTGATTCTCCTCCACTCACGCCCCCATTCACCCCTGCTTGTCATGTCCCTCCCTCCCTCCCAGCTGTCCGTCAACATCTGGGGAAAGGAAAAGGGTGGAAGAGAGGAGGGGTAGAGAGAGAAATGGCAGCAGTGAGCAGACTGACCCGACCCATCGGGGTCTTCAGTGGAGCAGGGGCAAAGCAGGGGTGGACTGTGGGCAGAAGAGGCAGGAGGGGACTGTTCTGCCCTGGGGCCTAGAATTGCAATAAGCAGGCTGACAATAATGCAGCTAGGTAGAGCTGTTTCCTAGAGTCTGAGGAGACCACGTTCTTACAGGGAGGCTCAAAAGACCAGTTAGCACCTTGGAAAAATGGTTGGTGAAGATCCAACAAATGGTTTCTTGTGACTAACCCAATCAGCAGAGCAGTAACCAAAGGTAAAGCTGAGCAAATGTATCCCCCTCCATCCCCTGAAGACAGATTAAAAAAAACATACAGCTTTGCATTACTTCAGAAGCTGGAACCTGTAAACCTAGTCAGTCAGGAGTGGGAGTTGGGAGGGGTAATGCACACAAAGGACTTCTATAAAATAAAGATTATAGGCTGAAGCGTAGGAGATTTGGATGTGCTCTGCAAGATAGCAGGGCAGGAGGAGCCAAAAGTTGCCATCCCAGAAGAAACAAAACACACTTCATAGCCTACCACAGAAAATCATGTTCCAACATGAAGTGGAGACATGATGGAAAAGAGAACATGCATATTGGTTCCCACCATAGGACTGAGTAAGACTGGCATAACTCTCTAAAACAAAAACAGTTAATGAGCTTTTCTTTTTTTAAAAAATGAAAGCAAGTGAGTAAAAGAGATGGATTTTATGCTGTTTTTATACTGTAAGGGAAAACTATGGTAACAGCAATTCACAAACAAGCAGCTACACCTAGAAATTGAAATTTCAAGCTGGTACATTGGTATACACCCACAAAAAAAATAAGTCTTGAATGAAACATATGCAAGGAAAAGTAAAATAATTTCTTTTAAAATGCCATTATTATTTTTATGTATTATCACAGAGTGGAATGGCCTTTAAAGAAAGGTGAGCTTAGCCCCACTGGTGCCTAATTAGCGACCTCTGCCAGTGAGGTGTTTGTAGCTAGGGATATGGTGACAGATTGCAAGTCACCCGGTAGCCAGCAGGCAGCTCAGTTAGGGAAAGACTTGGAGCTGCAGCAGGTTCCTGCAGGAGAGAGGACCTGGAAGGGACTCTCCACCCCAGCTAAGTGGAACTCACTATGGAGTGAGGTACTCACTATGCAAAGTAGAAGTTCTGTGAGGTAGAGGTTTAGGAAGGGCAAAGGAGCATTATTTGGCTTACTTGTTTTGATTTATTTTGGACTGTTTTAGTTTTAAAAATAAATTTAACCTGAAGAACTGAAACCCTGCCGCTATCAGGCGCTTATTTCACCCACTGGTTTACATGTGTAGATTGGATTATATTTTCAGAATCTTATTGCGACAGCTCTAACGTCTTAATTTTCAATTTTTCTGTACATAAAGTTTTTGTTCTCTGCTCCTCTCCCCACTACACACAAAAACTCCACAATTTAGAAAAGAAAAGAAAAGTAGTTTTACTTTGGGTGTGCCAAGCAGCCAGGTGCTATTATACTGCAAGTTTCATCTTTAGTCTGCAGTGCAGTGAGTTCCACCATATTAACCATCACATCATTTGTGTGGCCAGGAAGTCTGGGGAGCACAGAGAAAATCTTCTCTGCTAGACTCTCACCATGATGACCAACCGCCCCTGGGAAAAGATAAGAAAACAAAGAGTTAGATATGAACATGGAAAAAACAGAGTATCAAGAGCAAAAACCTCTCAGATTTCTATGGAGAGAAGACTGTTAGTCTTTTTTAAAACCAAGATGACACAGACATTTTCAAAGTTACTTTGCTATAAAAGAGCCTGGGACTATTCAATATTAAATTAGAAAGATCTGTACTGTTTTGTGGAAATTACTTTTAAAAGTAAAAATTGGCTTTATGATATTAGAAATATTATGGGCTTTTTCAAACAAGAATCTAATTCCTTAATTAAGAAATAAAATGGATAAGAAGGCTGCCAGTGGCTATTTAAAAAAGAACAAACAAACAAAAACCTCAGAAATTGGCACCACCACACTTTTCTTAGCAAAATGAACAGTGATAAACTAAACTTCTCCTCTTCTACAAACCATGTGTCTCCTCCTGGGAGTATGGCTTTGCATGACTCCTAATGTGGGCACATCTCTCTGGCATCATCTGACTCTGAACCTCTTTTATTGGGTTATTTATGACCAGTTCTATTAGCTTGCATTTGTCCAGAATCAATCTCATTTTATTATTCCCTGGCCAGGTTGCTAATTTTTCTTGCTCCCTTTGTTATTCTAGTTTTCAGGTGTTAACAGCATTTGTCGATTTAGTACTATCTACATATCAATACAACTATCTACAATACATCTTGGAGGAAAAATGTAGGATTTCATATAGAAAGGGCAAGGACCCTTGGACATGTGGTACAAACTATGATTTGTAGCTCAGTTTTGTAATCATCCCCTTACTTTGACAGTTGCCAAGAAATGGTTCAAAGAGAAGCCACCTTGTTACTTATTAGCGCTGTGTTCTTGGGAAACAAAGGCATAGTAACCAGCCTCTGTTACTCACCCTCACTGCGCCCCCAACCTCTGCTTGAACCAGAAACCAAAAACAATGAAAAGGCAGTGGGAGACACACCTAAACCCCTCCAAACAAGGGTGATGGAATTAGAGCAACTCCCCTTGCCTCATCTACACCGAAGACATGAGCCATCAGCACACTGAATGGACAACAGAAAATTTCATTTGAATCAAGGAGCGAACCAAAATTAGCATGCTGAATGGAGAACCAAGCTCCACAGAAGGAACCACACTGAACTCTGGGATTGGTGAAGCAGGGAAGCATTGCATGATGGGGAGATCTCTGCTCTTGAGGCTAATCAACCCATGCCTGCACACACCCAGCTCAGCAGTTATCAGACCAATTCTAAGTCACAGATACTTTATTGATATCCAGAATACAGAATCTGCCTGACTGCATTGTCAGCTCCCTCGAAGGAATACCACCCATAGCCAGGAATGATCGGTTCCTATTGTCCACCTAAACAAAACAACTCTGGTATACTCCCTTAAATCATTATTTACCCCAAAACAATCCTAATATTTGAGACAGAATCAAACACAGCACTGTCTGACAAGGTATGGGCTGTGTTTGGATACAGTTTGTGAAGAATCTGGCACTTATTAATTAAGCAGACTGTTGTACAGAGTTTTTATGGTGACATTCCTGGATTCTTCTGCAGTCAGTTACAAAGTACTATAGCAGTTTCAGAGAGGTCAGCAAACTATGATGGAATAATTTAATTTTTTTTAAATGCTTAAAAGAAAGCGGCACCCAGTTAATTTAGTGTAGAGATTTGACAATTCCCATGCTTCAAAGCCAACTTAAGCAGCAGCTCAAACCTTTCCCATCACCCAATGTACTGTATATATTTCATCAACACTGATAGCTCATGATGCCACATAAAAATAATAAAGTAAGTGGCTGGCTCTTTATATATGTGACATTACAGCTGTTAAAGACATTATTTTGAAACACAATGCATAGTTCATCTTGCATAGATAATCATAGATTTTTAAGGCCAAAAGGGATCATTAGATAAGCTAGCCAAGAGCCATTAAATTTCACTCCGGTACCACTGTATCGAGCCCAGTAACTTAAGTTTGTCACTGAAAGGCTTTGCTGGACAAGTGTCTATTTCTTTTTTTAAAAGGTGGCTTTTAACGTAAGTGGCACGATGCACAAGGAAGAAGGCAACTATTCCATGTATAGGGCAAGGCATGGAAAAATGGAGCAAAGTTAGCTTGCAGAAAAATGGCATCATTATGGTGGGAGTCTCATGTCAGCCTATACATTACCTTTCTTTTCTGCTTATAATAAGGCCCTCCCATCTTGGTTCTACCTTTTTTTCTCTTGGAGATCCATCTACATTAGGCATGAGTAGTATGCTCTCAATTCAAAACATACAAGTGAGCAGCAGGCCTCATATTTATTATTGAAGAGACCAGGGTTTAAGATCAAAATTAAACACTAACTAATCTGGAACAAAAACAATTAGTAACCACACAACAACATTAATACCTAAGATTTTCCTCTCTTATCTGTTAGTTGACCAGGGATGGAGTTTTGAAGTGGGGAAGGAGAAGTTGCTCTGAAAGCCACTTTAGGTTGTCATCACTGCTGTTATGTGGCTCTGAAACTCTCCTCTTGACTCCAATCACCCTGTTCCTCTCACCTTCCCCTAAACCCATCAGCACAGTTAGTAAAACAACTATCCTTCGGGCACTTCTGGTACCACCTTCCTCAGTCTGTTCAAAATTAGCCATGAGTAAATCTAATATTGGATGAAACTTTGGGCAAGATACTTGACCTTGCTTGTTAACAAGACCTGCTTTAACACCACCACCAGTGCTCTGCTAATCAGTTAGTCTGCCCAGAGTAGTCAATACAACTCACACCAGAAAACATCAGCAAATCCAAAGTAGCAATTCTGTTCTTCTCCCACATTAGACACAAGAGATGCCCCATAGAAGAACTCCTCTGAATGGCCTTTGGTTCTTTTTGATTAACATAAGGTCAGTCAAGAGCTCATGACTTGATTAAAGGAATAAACCCAACTTCACACAGGTTTCTGAGAACTGATCGTTAGATTTGTTCTGGGTGCTGGGATAGTTTAATCCCAATTTTTTTTGGGGGGGGGGGGCCTCAAGGATCACAGATATCATTTTTACAACCCTGAAGGACCAACAGACTCCACCAACAGCCCCTTCTCTCCCTCCCCTGCTCCCTACTACAGCCAGACTGAAGGAATTCAGAAAACATTGCCTTCTCGCTGATCTCCCGTCTCCCTGGCTGCAGTAAGGGAACTACATGCATCCTGTAGCCCTGTGTGCTACACCTGAGTCCCGGCCTAGGCAGTGGCTCCTTTTTACAGCCAGGGGGATGGGGGATCAGTGTTCCTCTCCCTCTGGCTCCATCAGGGATTCCAGCACTTAGGGACCTAGGTGGAGTGCTTTGCTGTGCTCTCTACTACAGACAGGGGGACGGAAGCACTGATCTCTCATCCCCTTGGCTGCAGCAAGAAGTCTGCATTGGTCTTTTAGCCTTGAAGAAATGCACTCTGCCTGTGTACTCAGGAAGCAGTTCCCTTCTACAGCCAGCAGGAGGGGAGCCGCGGGCTACTTTGAAAGCCCTCGTAGGCCACTTTTGGCCCCTGGGACAGAGGTTGGGAACCAGTGATTTAATCCAACCTGCTTGTGTTCAGTGGCTGATTTTAAGTCCTTGCCATTGTGGGAATTCTTAATTGACAGAATGATTTTATTCAGATGCAGGCAAAGATGTCTGCTTCTGTGGAAATAGGGACATATTTTAGAGGAAAAATCCCAATTCTTTTATCTTAGTATCAGCCACTGTCGCTATGTGAAGTACTGGAGATGGTGGGAGGACTTTGTTCAACCACTTAGGACTGTGACCAGTGCTGTATCTGGCTCATGGAAAAAAACAATGAAGAATCATCATTGGCAGAGATTGTCAATGCTTTCTTCAGATAGTGCAGATTCATGGCTTCTATTTTAAAAAGTACATGTATGGTTGCTGCTTCCGAAACAAATCACTTGACTTTGACAATAAGCCCAATTATAGCTTTAAACTAATCTTTTCTTCTTTTGGAGACAAAACAATTTCCGGTATCTTTTTGCCTCAAATCTCCTTGAACCTTAGAAGGAGGGATACTGGCACAGAAACAGCTGTTTGCTTTTGGTAGATGATTTTCTCCTACCAGTGGATGCAATTCAAGTACTCATGCTAATATTGTTAAACATGTCGACTGCCTTGAGCATATTGCTGAGTTGCCTGCAGACCACACCTGGAGTGTGTGGAGCTGCTCTTGCATAACTTGGCTCCTTTCTCTTGTTAGCCATTCTCAAAATGTGGTAAGGAGCAACTGCCCCTTTTATTTTCTGAGTGATCTCAAGCAATTCTTTGAGGTGGTAAAGATATAGATGAAGTGTTCCGATATCTAAAAAGACAGCAGGTAGCCATCAGAGCTTGAAAAGTTCAATGGCAAATAGGAGACTTTCCCTAGAGAGTAGGGGACTTAAGCTAACAATTTCTGTAAAATCTAAAGTTTCATTAAAGAATATTGAGTTTGCAACCCACATGGTTAAGTCTATGACCTACTCAATGTGAACCACTGAGGAAAGACGGATCTTGTACCAAACTTACTGGTAGCAGATTTTCCAAACATCAGCATGAAATTAACATCACTCAGGTTAGTTTCACAGTTGCTGTTTAGTACACTTTATGAGCAGCTATGAAACTGACAATAGTCAAGGAGAGATACACTTAGAAGGACAGAGAATAATACTGAAAATATTATACCACCATAATGTATTCCTATGGTGCATCCTCATCTTGGCTATTGAATTAAGTTTTGGTATAACAGAAATAAGATGTATAAAGAAGACTAATGAAAAGTATTCACAGTATAGAAAGCAATCTATAAACAGAGAGATCTGAAATATCAGGGTTATGTAGTTGAGCAATGAATAAATGAGTAGACTTCAGAAGCTTACAACATAATGAATGGCATAGAAAAGCTCCATTAAATGCTCCCATGTACCCTTCAGAACACAATAGCAAGGGGATAAAGAATGAAATTAATACTTAAATATCAAACGTATAAAAGAAAATCCTTTTTAAAGATCCCATAAAATTAACCTGTGAAATTCACTGCTACAAGGTACTGAGCCAAAAGTCTTAGCAGGACTAAAAAACATTAAACATTTACGTGATTAAGAAGGTCCATAGTTATGATATTTTAAAAAGTGCCTAAATGATTTAGGAACACAAGTCCCACTGAAGGCAAGTAAGAATAAGGACTTGTGCTCATAAGGTCATAAGCCAACCACACTAAGTGCCTGGAAATAGGAAGAAACATCCCCTCAAACATGTTATTGTAAAATTATGCACCAAGAGGATGGGTTGTGTACATTTTCTTCCAAAGCATCTAGAACTAGCTGCTGTCAGAGATGATGATATTGAATGTTGATCACACCCAGTATCACAGCCCATGTCAGTTATCCTCCACTGTTCCATGGGAAAGTTCTGGGATAACCAACTTATTTATGGGACAGGCTGCTGTGAGGTTGATGGGGTTGTACTCTTTCTCTAGCTTTCTTCCCAATCCATTTTCCTTCCCTTCTCCAAAGGGAGAGAGCTAAGGTATGCACTGTCCCTCTCCGTAAGGCCCTGAGATGAAATACTGTGGGGAAAGGGAAAGAGAAATATCTTTCTCCTTCCCTCATTGGTGGGAGGCATTCCATCTTATCAGACACCTAACCTGCCAGATCCTGATGCAAAAAATAGAAGTTTGGCCTTCTCACAGGACCTTGTTCGTGACTTCTCTACTCAAGTCTATTATTTTTCCAACATACATGTTTTTCAAAATTTTCAATCCCTGGACAGTTCATCCTCTTTCTGTTCTTTCTTATTAGGTTCTTATACTGCCCTCATGTAATATTTAAGCACATTCCAAGAGTACATTAACTGAATGATGACGTATGCCATGTATGGTTCGTTATTTCATCCTCTTCCCAAGGGCAGAGTAGTGTTTTGTTTAGCTACTGCAGTGTTTTTCAAACTAATTTGGCCATGGAACACTTTTGGGCTTGGAATATATTGACGGAATACATATAGGCTGGTTTGGGGGGAAGGAGGAGCTTCATACAGAAAAATTGCCACACGTAGTGCTCAAAAGTTGATTTTAAAAGAGTTAGAAGGAAAAGTATCCCTAGCATTGAAATTTTTTCATGGAACACCTATTCACATCATGTGGAATACCAGTGTTCTGCAGAACACAGTTTGGGAAACGCTATGCTACTGTATTTACTAAAATAGTTTCTATCAGGACATATCAAAACTGAAAACTAAAAGTTAAATAAGATACAACTCAGATTTCATCTCTCACCAAAAAAAACCCCAAAAAACAAAAAAAACCTGTTTGCCCTTATATGGCATTTCAAATCCAAAGTACTTTAAACTATGATGAAATAAGCTACACAGCACATTTCTCTCTTCCTTTTGCACCCTCCTTCCAGGACTGGAAACCTGAGGCATAAAAAAGTAAACAGAGTCTGGCTACGATGGTCACAGGGTCAGTGGCAGAACCAAGTACAGAACTTACAGAACCTAAAACTTATGACAGTCTCTGCTTTAAACACCAGCCCATGCCTTTGAAGTCACAAGTCTTATTTCCACCACTCTCAATAGGCAGCTAACAGCACATCTGTATTCGTGCAAGCATTTCAAAATCCAGTACACATAATAATGTAAATGCTGTCTATGAAGAAGAGTGGCTGGCAACGGTAGTATCAGCCATCCCATCTATTAAGCTTCTTACCTGTCAGATCCAGCATCCTGTCTATGAAAATGATAGAAGCTCGGTTTTGTGCTGCCTTCCTCCTGTTTTTAGCCTGGGAGTAATTGGCCAAATCCCCAGCAATAATCTTGCTCAGAGTCCCAATTGTAAAGCACTCCTCTCTCACATTTAAGCACTCAAACAAGGAGTTCAAGCCAGACACCAGGGTCCTGATCTGAAGCTGCAGCTCAGGAGGCAGAGAGGCGAAGTCAACGTCGTTCAAGCTGCCAAACTTTTTCTTCTCAGGCCTGGAGATGTTGATGCGAGCCAGGTCCTGGGGCGTCATGGGGAAGAGCGAGGCAAAGGCCGGGGTCACGAAGAGATGAGGGGAGATGGGCGCCAGAAGCAGGGGAGCGTGCAGCACCTCGGCGGTGTAGTTCATGTTGCCCATCCATTGGCAGAGCTTCTCCTCGAACTGCTCGAACACGGCCCGGCTGGCCCCCTCCGGCTCGGCGCCACCGGCCGCCCCGTGGGCCAGCAGGTGCACGGCGTGGCTGACGGCCGTGAACACCACGCAGTACTGGAAGTGGCTGAGGCTGACGATGTCGCGAACGATGTCCACCGCCCGGCCCTTCAGGAGACTGCTTACCACGAACAGCGCCTTGGGCTGCTCCGCCGCGCCCGCCTCGAAGCTGGAGAACTCCTTGACGTTGAGGGCGCCGGCCTCCAGCAGCCGGCCCGCGCCGCCGGCCGTCCAGTGCAGGCTCTCGGCGCACGCCGCGTCCACGAACACCACGGCCCGCTTGGCCTTAGCGAACACCGGCTCCCAAGCCTGGCGGCAGGCGGAGAGCGCGGCGGCGGCGGGACAGCCGGACATGCTGGGGCCGGACGGGAGGGCAGCCCCGTCCGCGCGGGCAGAGCCAGGCCCAGGAAGAACCTCGACGGGACAGGCACTCCTGCCGGTCCGGGCTGTGACAGCCACAACACAGCCCACGTGCCGGGTGCACGGCGCAGGAATGTGACGCGTGAGTCCACCAAGGCCGTTGATTGGCTGCTTGAAGGCGGGGGGCGGTACGGTGCGCCGATTCAGGCAGCTGGTGCTGTATCTGTGACGTGCCCTAGTTCGAACTCGCCTGGGAGTGGGGCGGTAGCGGGTCGGTGCCTCACCCCTTTAGGAGGATTCAGGTGCTGGGCCAGGCATCACCAATCAATAAAGATCTCTGATTAATATGCAGCAGTGATCAAAATAGAAAAGAAAATGTTAGGATGGGATTGAAAAGATTGAAGCTGTTTACGTTAGAATGGAGGCATGATAAAATGTACAAAATATTGAGTAGTATAGAGAAGGTAGATCAAGAAGTTTATTTATTCTTTATTCAAGAATATTTTTCGTAATACAAGAACAATGGGGTTGTACAGAAGTGTGACAAATTTAAAATTGATAAAAGGAAGAAAATTATACAAACTTAGTTAGCCAGGAACTCATTGCTAAAATATATCGAGGTTAAAAGCAAAGCAAGATTTGATTTGACGTTTGTATGAGTAACATTTATAGTTATAATAATAAGAATGAAAAACATGGTCGCCAGGACATTTGGAACAGTCTTCCTGCTTCATGGTATAAACAACCTGTAATTTATGAAGTTAGGAAGAAACTTTTGCTGTTGAAGAGTTAGTCCATAATTGCCTTTTGCAAAGGTCTTGAACCTCCCTTCTAAATAGTCAAATTGCAAAGGGGTAGCCGTGTTAGTCTATTATAGAAAGACAACAGAGTCCTGTGGCACTTTTAAAGACTAACAGATGTATTTATCGCATGAGCTTTCGTGGGAGAAAGTCTGACAAAGTGGGATTTTCTCTCACGAAAGCTCATGCGATAAATAAATCTGTTAGTCTTTAAAAGTGCCACAGGACTCTGTTGTCTCCCTTCTAAAGAGTTTTTACTGGCTACTGTCAGACAGAATCCTGAACTTGCACTTTCTATGTTCCTAAAGTCTTTAGATGTCATCAGAAATAAGCATGCATGATTTCGGTCATAAATAGTATAAGGAATTGCCTGAAAAACAGCAATAGAAATTATCAAAGGCTCATCCCAAGGGAGACTCAGTCAACTTCAGAAGCAATCTGCAAGTTCTCTGACAACCAGGATAAGTAGGTCTAGCCTAATTGTCAGAACAGGAGTCAGGCCTAGTGGTCAGAGCAGGCATTAGGTCCCAAGGACTAGATCCAGAATCAGTACTAGGAAGTTGAAGTCAAGGATCAAGCTAGAGGCACCAGAGCTAAGGATCAAGCCAGAGTTAGTAGTCTGAAGCAGAAGCCAACAGTCAAACCAGTTCCTCTGAGTTCAAAGCCGAGGATGAAGCTGCAGGCAAAGCCAGAGCCACAGATCAAGCTGTAGGTCAGTAGCTGGAGTAAGCAGTAATAGGACAGGAGGGATTTAAGGCAGGGGCAGGATAGAGGCAAAGCTGGATGCAAAGAAGAAGCAGCAGAAACAAGGTAACACAGGATCATTTACAGTGGTGACGATGAGAACTGAGCAGCCAGCAAGCTGCTGTTTCTGCTGCTCTTGTGTTAAGAGTCAACTTGCTGGTTCCTGCAGTCAATCAGGTGGCATAGCCAGTTAGAAAGCCCACTGCAGGCCAGATGTACTGCTATGGTTGCCTGTAGACTACCTCTCCTGTAGACCCTGATTCTTGACCATAACCCCTGCCCCCAGGAGCCATGGAGGTGCCTTGGGACCTGGTTTCTTAGGACAAGTGTGATGAAAGGCACACAGGAGAACTGGGGCATAGATGTGTTCTGCAAATTCCAGTGAACATTAATCTGGGCCATACCAGTGCCAATTAGATATTGCAGTTTTCCTCAGACCCCATGAAAGTCTAGGGTCTACCAAACCACATATTCTTTTTGTTGACCCTGAATGACTATAGGTGAAGGAGGGGGAGTAGTACAGAGTGGAAGAAAGAAGGTTTTAGAAGACAGACATGAAAAACAGGGTAAATCTTGAGTGAATCTCATAGCTGTAACTTGAATGTAATAGGCTTAATCTATTTCATAATCTGGAACACCCCAGGTATTTATGGTCCAGATTTGCGGAGAGGCAGACAACTATAGTTTATACCCTATCCTGAACCCAGGTGTTGTAACAGGACCAGTCAATATCCCATTTTAAAGTTGCCTTGGTCACTTCTAACTGCCTCTGGAGTTCTTGGCATATCTGCTTGATGTGGGCCATCAATTCAATAAGAGGAGGCACTGATGAGTCAGAGGGGACTCTCTAGATGAATGTGATAGTCTGCAAAAAAACGGGATGGGAGGAGCCTTCTTGGTGGAGAAGTTTGTGCCATTGTTCTAAGCAAACTCAGCATGAGGGATCAGAGACAGCCAATCATCATGATGATAGTTTAGGAAGCTACATAATTACTGATCATGGACCTGAGTAGCTGATGGTGACAGAATAAACCCTGTATTCACACCTTACATATTAATGTAATAAACTTTGTACAAGGTATGCCTTGAAATGGATCATTTGAGAACTCATAATTTGCTGGTCAGTATTGTCCTGATAAAGTATGTGCAGTAATACTGTGTGTAAATTTATAAGAGTTCCCTGTATGATGTCATTACATTCCATACCCCACAGCCCTGCTCAAACAGAAGTTCGCAAACAGATCTGTCCTAAAAAAAATACTATGTTCTTGCCTTAATTTGTATTTAAGCTGTAAACAGAATATGCATACAGGATAAGGGTAGAAAAGGAAGTTCAAACAAGTGGGGTTAAAAACCAGCAGGAAATATCTTTCCACATAGCCTCTTTGTCTAATGGTTATCAGCTGGATATGGATATGTTTTTCAACTGGGGGGGGTGGGAATGAAACAATAAAAAGGAGGGGAAAACTCCCCAAGGTACCGCCTCTCTCTTTCTCACTGCTCATCCCATTCTCTATCCACCTAAAAAGACAAGGAAATAGCTGTGGGATTCTGGGGAGGCAGGGTCCTGAGCTGAAAAGTTTGGTCAGTAAGCCTGCTGGAAGCATGTGGTGAGAAATTTTGCTTGAATCTAATGTAGTTTAAGTTAGGAACTAGTAATTTAATCTTTATTTCTTATAAACATTTCTGGCTTTTATGCCTTATTATTTGTACCTCAAAATTTCTCTCCTTATAGTTAATAAACTTTTATTATTTCATCTAATCCAGTGTGCTTAAGTGTTTGGGTAATTTCATTTATCTTGATAAACTAGTGTATATTATTCCTTTAGTGAACTAATGGACTTAATATATTTGCACTTGAAGGAGAGGGCTGTGCAATACAAAATATACATTTCTAGGGGAAAGACCAGGGCTGGTGCTGTGTTGGGGTCTCCCTGCACTATAACAAAGGCTGGTGAGAGCTAGGATGTGACTGGAAAGTTGCAGTTATGCAAATACATCTGGGAGTAACCTACATTGTGATGGCTGGTTGTGGAGGCTGCAACAGCTAGTCATTGCAAGGCACTTCAAGTTTCAGGTGACATCCTCTCCCCAGAAGTCTGGATTGTATCCCATTATGTCACACCCACTTTGACTAGCCATTGGTGTTTGGGTGATAGGCCATTGAGGTTAGGGTGTTTATACTCAGACAGCACAGAAATTCTCACCAGAAACAGAAAATAAACTGGGATCCTAGATCAGTTACACTTGTAGGTGAGCTGTGAAGATGAGAGATGCTGTTCACAAACAGATGAGCTGTCTCCTGAGCAGAGGGTTGGGCTTGGTATAGAACAAAATGCACCAGTAGTCAATCGTCGTTATAATTGTAGAGTGACTTTGGGAAGGTGCAAAGGGATAGTCGTGTTAGTCTAGGTCAGCAAAACAAACAAGGAGTCCTGTGGCACTTTTAAAGACTAACAAATTTATTTATCGCATGAGCTTTCATGGGAGAAAATCCCACTTCGTCAGACTTTCTTCAAAGCATCTGACGAAGTGGGATTTTCTCCCACGAAAGCTCATGCGATAAATAAATTTGTTAGTCTTTAAAAGTGCCACAGGACTCCTTGTTTGTTTTGGGAAGGTGATAATTCCATAGTAAAGTCCATGGAAATGATGGCCCATGGCTGGGAAAAGGTGAGTAAGGGCTGGAGGAGACCAAACAGTCTTCGAAGGGGTAGGAGAGGGGGCGTGGGTCTGGGCTCAAAGATTGCAGGTGTCTATGAAGGGCTCAACAGAGGCATGTACAGCCAAACATATTGTTCCTGGAATACAGGTCCTGGATCGTGGAATGGCTAGGGAAACGTCATGGAAGAGGTTTAGGTCTTGAAGCCGAGTGACCCTTTAGGATACATAGATGCATCCCTTATTTATAAGATTGCATCCTGGAACATGAAGACTAAGTAGGGCTTGTCTTGGACATGGTCTGGATGGCAAAGGGATTGCTTGATAACTGCGAATGGATGGAGGATAACAAGTCAGAGGCTCTAGTGCCAAAAATGAAGTCTGAGGGCTTGAGAACTGTGGACATAGTCTCCTCACCATGTTTGTAACACTCATCCTTTTGCAACAAAGCATCTACCTTCCTGTTCCTTGTCCCAGGCTGATGGGTGACCACAAACTTGCATTGCACGAAGAAGAAGAACTGGAAGGCCTGCTGCTTGTTCGGGTACCAGGCCTTTTTCAGGTATTGCAAGTTTTTAGGATCTGCAGAGTTTGGACTGAAAACTTAGCCCGCTCCAAAAGGTGTTCAAAGGCTGTCTTGATGGCCTGCAGTTTTTTGACCAGGATTTTAATAGCAGTGAGTTTTTGCAAATAAAAAGTGCATGAGTGAAGCAGATCATCAGGAGCAGAGGGTTGGAAAAGGACTGCCCCTAGGGCTAAATTTGAAGTATCTGCCTCAACCATAAATGATCTGATGGGATCACCAGTAGATCAAGATAGGTGCTATAATGAATCTCTTTCAAATTATCAAAGGCAGCCTGTTCTTCTTGGGATCATAAAAACTGGATTCTCTTCCACAGCCAAGCTCTGAGAGAGCTGGCCAGAGCAGAGAATTCTGGGATAAATCTTCTATAAAACTTAGCAAAATCCAAGAAGCATTGGATTTCATGGACATCTTTTGGTGCCATCCAATCTACGATGGCTGTTATCTTATGAGGATCCATTGTCACTCCCTAGGCAAGATAATACCGGTATATCTAAAAAATTCAAGCCTGTCCCAATCAAACTTGAATTTCTTGAGCTTGGCATATAGATAATTGTGGCATAGTCTTTGAAAAAATGTTATACGCATGCTGGTCATTTTCTCTTTGGAGAAAATCAAAGTCAAAGTAGATAATGACAAAGTGTGTCAGAATATCCCTGAATGTGTCATTCATAAAATCTTAAAAGCTTTTAGTGGAGCCTTCCATAGGCTAACCTAAACAGCATGACTGCTATTTGTAGTTATCATTCCAGCATCTATCCATAACTCTTAATAACCACCAGATACATACATGATGCAAGGCAGCTTAAATCAGTGAACTTACATGCTGAAGAGACTGAAAGTATAGGTAATAGGTGACATTTTAATTTGCACATTCTAACATCTTCCTGGTAATTGCTCTTTCTGCTATATGCTCGCCGCTAATGTCTTGGTCACCCTCCGGGATCTTATTCATCGGAGGTGGCGTGCTGACCTGGGTCCTTTTGGCCACGGGGATAATTGCCCCGCCCTTATTCGGTGACTGATTTTTGGAGGCCCATGTTGTATCATAGGAAGTCAGGCTATAGGAGCAACAGAATACAGGACAAAATCCTCCCAGCACCCAAGTTATTAATAATAGGATAGGGTGTTTGTCCCAGGAAAGGGAGGTTGGGAGTGGGGCCATGGCCATGAAAATAAGAAGGGCCAGGAGAAATAACAGGGAAACTACGAAGAGTGTTGTAAGTAGGAGAGACAATTTATTTTTCAAGATTATAATAGTCATAGCTCTATAGAGCAACAGGAAATAGAACTTAAAGTATAGAGATGCAGTTTCCTTAGCAAAACCTTGAGTTTCAGTCTATGCCAGTCTATGTGGCTTCTTTAGTTGCAGCTGCTTTTAAAGAGACAGTAGACAATTTCTTGCAAACTTACTCTGTGTACACTAAATTCCCGTTACATTTTATGCGCATTATACTTGTACTTATACTTAAACAACACCCTGTTACAGGCTGCTTTTGCCCCTTCTTACGAGGGGGGATTAGCAGTACGTCCCTATTCTGCCTGTACTCCCCGCAGGCTCGGGGTTCTAACCTATTTACCTGTACTCCCCGCAGGTTCGGGGTTCTAAAGCTTGACGGGTGTAACACTAAATATCTTATCTATGTAGCTACTATAAATTCCAGGACCCAAATTTGATCCCATTCTAGGGCCAATATTCACTAAAGTAATTTATTCCCAATTCTAGCGGGCCAATATTCGCCTAAGTCCTGTGCATATGCCTTGTTACCGGTTTCATACCAGCGCCTCTAGCCTCGTGTCGAATCCGCCTCTGTAAGGATCTGGATCGGCCCTCCGGTTCCTTTCAACCGTGTCAGTCCCACTACCTGTTACCAGGTCGGGGCCGCTGACTCCTCTGCCCAGACTCAATGACCATAAGGACGAGCCCCATGATCAAAGAGCCTTAGTCCGAGAGACCTCTAACGTCTTAGAAACTCTGGGACTCCGACCCCCTCCGAACAATCGGGGGCCTCATTTATAGTGTTTTTTGGGTCGGCCCTGTCTCTCACCTTCTGTGAGGTGTGAAACTGTGGCCGCATGATGTCTGGAAAACCTCGTTCCTGATTGGTTGACATTTAGGTTGCGGGTAACACTTTTTGCCCCAAACGTATGGGGGGCGGAGTAGTGGTCGAACACCTGGACCCATGGGGGGCCTCAGGCTATTTGCATATCAGGCTATTTGCATATTTGCAGGCGGTTCGAGTTCTGGCTCAAGATCAAGAAGAGAGTTTGCTGGTTTTGACAAGGCCTCATGTAGTCAAATTAGTCTTGTCACTAGGCAGATGCATAGAGTAGGCCCGTAGAACAATACACTAGCTACTTTAACTATACTTTATCCTTAACATACTATACCTACTTATAATCCTATAAGAAATACCTATACCTATATAATATTCCTATACCCTCCTTAGATTTCTACACTATACTTCTCTCAACTCCCTGACCTTGAATTAAAAAATCCTAGACTCTCTCAGGCTTGGTCTATGTTACACATTTAGGTCGAGGTAAGGTAACTTACGTTGATCTAATTGTCAGTGTACACAACACAGCCTTATTTAGCCAATGTAAGGGCCCTACTACACGGACATATTAACTCCACCTCTATGAGAGTCATAGGGTCATATCAGTGTAATCAGGGCAACACAATGTCTGTGTAGACACTAATTGGGGAGGTTGGCTCTTGGCTTCTCAGCTGGGCTGCTGCCTGGTTTCTGTTCCATGCTGGGCTGGCCTACCTGCTTCCTGCTTGGGCTCCCCACTCTCGACAGCAGGGGTCGGCAACCCCGTCACATGTGCCAGTTAGCACACAGGCCAATGCTGAGCAGCACAAGGCACCACTCAGGCTCTCCCTGCTGGCTCTGTCCCCCCCAACGCCACAAGAGCTGCCGGCTCCAGGCTCCTGTTGGCCACGCTTCCCTGCTAAGGAGCAGGACCTGCAAGGAAGAGAAGCTGTGGCACAGCTCCTGTCCCTCCCCTCCTCTTCCCCCCACTGGGGAGTGTAGCCAGCAGGGGACAGGAGCAATGTGCAAGCAGGGAGGATTCCCTGGCCCTGACCCCCAATCTCCCCCTATAGGCAAGGAGCCTGGCTGCACCAAGGCTCCTCCCAGCTCAGAGGCTGGAATTGTAAATCATTTAAAGAATGAGCTCCCTGCCATAGATGGAGCTTTTAATTCTTGCACAAGTTTCTGTTTTGGTTTTCAGTGTTAGCAGTGGGAGCTTGGGAAGAGGAAAACCCTCATAATCTGGGTAAAGTTGACCCAGGGAGGTGGGCCAGACTTGTTTCCCCAGTTCCTATTTTTATATTTTATCATGAACTCTTGCCTTTATTGGTGTGGGGCTGAAACACTGAAGATGGCCACCATTTTTGCTATCTGTTAAAGGGAGGCTTCCCTTACCAAAGATGACAGCCATTGCCTATTTTTTCAAATAGACTGAAGGAAGGCTGCCTTTAAAGAAAATGGGCTCCCTTTCTATGCTAAATAGATAGGATAAAGAGGAAGATGTGGCATGTAAAGATCATAAGAGATACCTAAACTAAAGGCAATAGGGGAGGGAGGTGTGTGACAAAAGGAGAAAGCAATGACACTGGCCTGTGAAGAGAAAGAAAGGAAATAACTATGGGAGAAAAGCAGGTGAACTACAGTGACTGTAGGAGTAAGGGAGAAAACACTAGCTGAACAAAAGCCTGGTTGCATTGTGAAGAGATGCAGGATAATGCTACAAGTGGGTAGGAAGGAACAGAACTGCAGCACACCCCTCCCCAGATAAGGGAGTCCTAGGCCAGCTCCGTTTTCCAGCAGCCTGGGAAAGACTTCCATGAATTCAGGGCTGGATTCTCCAACCTACATTGGGGACCCTCCAACTGGGGAAGAGCTAGGCTTTCCTCAAAGAGTCAGCTCCTGCAAGGCAAAGAGTCCTCAGGGATTTGGTTTAATTGCCTTTTAATTTGGGGGCTGGGTGTAGTCACTGAGCATTTCTGTAACCCCGCTGGCTGGCAAAGTGCATTTCCTTCTCCCCTGGCTGCTGGCAAAAGCCCCAAGTTTTGTGGCACCAGTTGGCCGCCCTGGGGGGGCCAAGGGCTCCATGGCTGGGCCCAAAGCAGGCTGGCCCTGGGAGGGGTCCTCGGCCCGCTGTGCCCCATGGAGAGGGGCCAGACCCACTCTGCCGCCTATGGGAGGGGGCCGGCCCTGCTTCTCTGCCCCAGAGAGGCCGGACTCCTTCCCTGCTGCACGGCCCGGCCCTTTCCTGCGTGTGTCAGTCACTCGGCGGGGGGAGGGGAAGCGCTGAGCCAGCGAGCGGCGCGCGGGGGAGGGAGGGCAGGCGCCGCGCACACCGGCACCCGCCTCCGCCGCTCGGAGCTGCTCGTGCTCGGCTGCCGCAGGCCCCGCGCGTGGAGCCTGCGCTCGGCGAGTCCCGCGGGAGGCGGCCATGGCGGCCGGCGAGGTGGAGCGGCTGGCGGCGGACCTGAGCGGGGCCGGCGGGGACGAGGAGGAGGAGTGGCTTTATGGCGGTACGGACCTTGCTAGGCCCCGACCCGGCTCGGCCCAGGCGCCGCGGGGCGAGGAGAGGCCGGATCGCGCTAGCTAGGCCCCAGCGTGCGCAGCGGCCGCTCTCCCCCACCGAGGCCGGCTCCCTGGGCTAGGCCGGGCCTGCTGCTCCCACCCCGCTCGCCCATGGCCCGCAGCGGCCGCGGTGGGGGCAGCCGGGCCTGGCCCTGCCCGTTGGTGGGGGGAACACCCGCTTGTGCGGCCGGCCTGCTGGGCACGGCGCACCGCGGGTCTCCTCGCCGCCAGTGTATCTCCCGTCCCGGGCCCCTCCGCCCCATGTATTGCCTGGACGGGCTTCAGATCCGCCTCTGCCTTCCCCGCCATGGGCCTAAGGATGCTCCTGCTTGTGTGTGCCCACAAGTACTTGCCCCCTGTATAAAAAGTCCATGGTTTTCTGTGTAATTCAGCAGTCACTACTAGCCTTTAGGCACGTCCTGTCTCTGAGTGTGAAAGACTACTTTGAAATACCAAAGATTTAAAATTTCTCTTTCCCCTGTAATGATCCGCCCTGTGTAGTGATTGTATTGTTGGCTCCCGAAGAGCTCAGGGGAAAAGGTTCTTTGGGCACCGGGTTCATACTTTGCATCCCTCTTTAACCTGTACCAAATCTACTCTTTTGGGCAGGAAGGTTAACATATGGTGACTGATCAGAATCATGCATATGTGCTAAGAGGTGTTTCTTTTTCTGCGTGATGGTAGTGGCTCAGATATTTTGAGGAAATCCTGAGTTGTGATTGATATGGAAGTAGTGAGTACACCTTTGGGGCCATTTCTGTAGTTCTCATTCACCAAAATCCGCATGATTGTTTGTATGAATAAAGATTGTAGTGTCAAAGCCTTTTTTATTTATTTTTTTGGTAATGCATTTCATATAAATTGTCTAAATTATTTTAGGCACTTCCTGTTGCAGATTAAATTTTCACATACATTACTCACATTTTAATAATGATAACAATAAATAAGTGACCTCAAAATGAAAAGTGGTTTGAAATAATCTCATTTTTTAAAATTTGAAACTTGTAGAGCTTGATTTCCTTGGGTACGTCTACACATCTAGCCTGGGTACACAGGCTCTCACAAATGGGACTGGAACTAGCATGATAAAAATAGCAATGTGAATGTTTTGGCTGGAGCAGGAGTTTGGGCTGTCAAGCCTTGTGGGTTGTGTGGGCTTGAGAGCCTGAGCTCCAGCCCAAGCCATAACATCCACACTGCTGTTTTTAGTATGCTACCTTGAGGTTCGCTAGCACGAGTCTCTGACTGTGAGGCTTGCTTCGAGCTGCAGTGTAGATGTCCCCGTTTACCCTAATCACATTAATACTTCCTGCAAACTAAATCCCTGATATTGCAAACCCTGGCACTGTGGAACTCTCTTGGCTCGAATAGAGTGCTGTCTGGGCTCAAATGTCTGACCACAGAGATACAACTCAGGATTGGATGGTCCAAAATTTTATTTAGTGGTACATTTAAAAGGGAACATTGTTTACATACAGTTATTTGGTGTAGGATCAGAATTAGAATTAGATTGTGAGATACTGTAATATTTTTGACTCCACAGTTTCTAATACATAATTCTTAAATAGTGTGTTTTTCTTTTGATAGATGAAAATGAAGCAGAGAGACCAGAGGAACAAAAAACTAGGTGGGTATCTTGACAGTTGTGAATCTGATAATGTAGTTGTGCAAGAAATGTATTCATAACAAAGCATTTCACACCTCTTTCTTGCAAAGTGATAGGCACTTGAAAGTCATTGTGAGTTAGGCCATGTACGCACTACAGACTTGTCCCGCAATAACTTTTATTGCGGGACAAG
>ML685769.1:22350802-22478658 GCA_007922175.1 Pelusios castaneus | reverse complement strand
TGTAGATACACATAATAACTAGCTTGCATTTTCTGTTTTTGTAGATATACATAATAACTAGCTTGCATTATCTGTTTTTAAGTGCTCCACCTCCTGCAAATGAAGAGGAAGCTGCTGAAAATGGTGTAGTAAAAACGGTAATTTTAAATGTATATTACAGACTCATTATTAGTTAGCATGCTTGGCTTTCACATGGGGCAATGATAATTTCAGTAACTAAAGAACTTCACTAAAGTAACTGACTTTACACGTTAAGTTCTGTTACTTTATTTGACTCGTGTTCAGTTCCTCTTTTGTGGTCAATACTGGCCGGAGATTTCTTAACAATATCCAAAACAGTACTTATTGTGTGACCGTGTGCATGGCAAATGGGTTAGCCGCTCACTAAGAGTTGTCTTTAAAATGGCCTAACAGGAATGTCAACAGTTATCTAAAATTTGGAAAGTGTTTTGTGGTTGTCCAATGAAAAGCACAGTGTCAATGTTAATTACTCTAAGTGCTGCAAAGGATTTTTTGGGCTAATTCTGTTTTTGTAAATGAACAGTAGTTTTAATATTTTGAATACATGGAGGCAACTAATTAGTTTAATGTTCTGAATATATATTCATGTTAATATTCATTTCTAATATCAATTGCTTCTTCCCCCTACAGGCATCTCTAGGCAATTAACTTATATGATAAAGAGAAGACAGTATATTATTAGGACATTTTAATGAAATTAGGTTTATCAAGGGAAAAGGGGGAGGAGGATTCATATACATACAGGCCAACAGCAGTCTGAAAAGCATGCCTTAATGTTAGAAGTGCTTGAGTAATCCAAAAAAAGAATCAAATAACTTATTCAAGGGCTATTGTTGGTGTTCATTGAATAAGTTATTGGATGAGTAATATTTCACCTAGCTATAGAGAAAAGAAATTGTTGGCATAAATTATTTAATGAAAATTTGTGATGTTTGCTGAATAATGTATGTGAACATTTGTTTTTACCAGCAGTTGTATATGTTAATATTTGATTTGCTGTGAATGTGTGTTAAAAGATGCAGAAAACTTGGTATCACTATCTTTATGTTGTTTCCATGCTGAACAGATGATAACCATTATGGACTCAGTAGACAAAAACAGGCTTTGGGTGATTGAAACCAGTTTTTCTTTACTTTGCAAAACATTCCGTTTTTGAAAATATACTACATACATTATTATTAGTTTCACAAATAACATAGTGACATTCAAGATACTTAAGTCTTATCACTCCTTTGAATCCATATATCAACATTCACAAAAACTCAGTTTTCCTTTTTAGGACTCCTTTGTGTTAAGAAGTAAATGCCAGCTGTTAGCCAAAAAGCAAAAATTAACTAGTTAATGGTCATTTGTTTTTTCACTGTAGTTCTTTGGAATGGATGCTTAGGTCTATGATATTTTAGATAAACATCTGATTGTACCTTTTTTGTCTGTTTTTTGTTGAAGAAGGTGACAGAGGCTGAGGATGACAGTGACAGTGACAGTGATGATGATGAGGATGATGTTCATGTCACTATAGGAGATATTAAAACAGGAGCTCCACAGTATGGGTAAGTAAGTTATTTTTAAATGTTACAGGGAAAATTTTCAGGACCTGAATATTAAGTGTTTGACTCAGACCTTACAGCAAGTATAATGCTCGAAATAGATGACAACTAGTTTTTTCTAATGTGCTTCTGTTTAGCCTTTTCATCTGGTTAACCAATTAAAATGTAATTATCAAATTGATCTTAAAACAGAAAACTGTAAAATAAGATTTCTGTAAGGAAGAACCAGAAGATGGATTACATTTTCACTTTTAATTTTTGAAAAACAATTGTATTGCAGAAATGAGTAGTGGCTGAGACTCAGTTTTAATTGTGCATCAAATTTTCCTTTGCAAACTGGAAAGTATTAAGCACAAAGAGAACATTAAATGTGTTTGTTCTCAGTCTAGTTTCTAGTGGACAATGTGCATATTAAAAACACACACACTCTGGGGTAGAATTTGTCCTTTTGTGCCTTAGTGACAGCACCGGCACCAAACCTTTTCAAGTGCCAGCAGTCTATTACAAGAGCAGCATAATGTCTTCTTTTTAGTTAATGCATTTTAATATGTGCACTGGAAGGTCAAGATGTATTGTTATCTGTGAAGAAAGTTCTATTGGCCTGATTTTTGGTCACCCTGTAACATATTGTGCATGTAAAGGTTCAAGATCTTTGTTTGACTGACGGGTATTTCAGATAGTATAAAATAGCATTTTCAGCAAAAGACACAAGAGTATGTACTTAGTGAAACTACATTAACCTTTGTCAGATTTGATAAATGCTTGTTCTTTCAGCTTCAATACAGATTCAATAATAATAAATATTAAAATAACAAAGAATATTTATCTAAAGCATTCTCCACTCCTACTCCCCTGGCATTCTCTGTATCCCTAAGTGAACCCCTTTTAAAAATTGTTTCTTTTTTGCTCCTGTCCATTACTGAGATTCTGTCATAGTCATTATGCTTACAGCCCCTGAAGTGTGATTGAGAGAGACTTTAGTGTTCTTTATTAATTGGAGAAGTTGCTATTGAGTGTTGGAGTGATGCACTTTTTTTCTTAGACTGATCTCTCTACTTGTGCATTGTTAATTTGGATAGCTAGCGATTCAGAATAACAGTCAAATGTACGTCCTGTTCTTGCTTCTGGATATAGCTAATCATTTTTGTCAGTTTTCTCTACCTAATTCAGTTTTGTTAATTTCTTGAAGCTATGGAACAGCTCCTGTGAATCTCAACATCAAGACAGGAAGTCGAGTTTATGGATCTTCTGGTAAAAAAAAAAAAAAAAAAAGTTTATTTATATTTATAATATTATAGATAAATGCAATAATCTGTAGTAATAGCACGTTTTTAGTTACATAATTTTTCCACGCAGTGTGTTTCTGAATTAGACAGATATAAAATCTTTAACATTTTATTTAAAGAGTGTTAGTCTTTATTGTGTTAGGGACTTAAAAATTTTAATGTATAATTGCATTATGTATCATTTAATCCTAATATTTAAGGTAATCAAATAATGTGAAATGAAATAAATAATATATTATCAATCGCACAGAAGAAGCCCTGCAGAAACATAAGTTTGCCCTTTGTATTTACTATATATACCATAAGACACTCAAAGGGTTAAAAGATAACATTTCATTAGCCTCTGTCGCTGATTTCTACAATTGCTGTCTCTTATCTCATAAAAATTTCTTTTGTACTTCAGCAGTGATGAACGAGTTATAAGTTGTTAGATTATATGAGCTAACAAGATGCATAGCAAGGGTGTCGTGACTTGCACCATTGTCTTCCCTTACTTTGTCTAATTTAGATGGTATACTGCTTGGAGGAGGGACCTCTTTCTTACCTCTCTGTAAAACACCATATATATCTATGGCATTATAAAATAATGATGATAGAGCTACGCAAATTAATGAGTCAAATTACATGGCAGAAATAGAGAGAGAGTGAGTTTGATTGCGCAGTGGAAAAGGTGTGGTGCTATAAGGCAGGGCAGGGCACAAAGAAACCGCTTTGTGAGTATGTGAATAGAGCATAGCTCAAATTGCAGTAGAATGGTTTCTAGGTGTGGCTGTTCAGATGGTCTATACCCTTACTTTTTGGTTTCGGGGCAGGGGTTGAATAAGGGGGGGATTTGAGTTTCACGGGGCAGTTTTCATGTCATACACTTATGTTTATTGGAGACAAAAAATAACTGTTACATCTCTAAAACCAGTCCTCAAAACAGCAATTACATTAATCTACATTTCCAATAAAACAAACACCAATGTATAAAACTACTGTTTTATGAGCATTTGGCATACAGTAGTTAGTCTACAAAAATTGATTGCATGCCATGTAGTTGCTATTAGTTTGCTATAGGTAAGTTGGAGAGAGAAAATGTTTTTAAGATAGTAAATTACAAGCTCTTTGAGGCAGGGATCTTTTCTTCATGCTGTCTGTAAAATGCTGAGCACTGTTCTGCTAAATAAGTTATTAATAAAGTTTTAATTTTAGGAAAGTTACATGAAAAGTCTTGTATTTATTAAAAAACCTTTTTAGAAAGATAAATCATGATATTTGTTACTTTTCTTTATAGGTGCAAAAGTCAAGGGAGTTGATCTTGATGCACCAGGAAGTATTAATGGTGTTCCACTGCTGGAAGTAGATTTAGATTCTTTTGAGGATAAACCTTGGCGAAAACCAGGTAATGCTTCTACATGATATACTTATATAATTGTGAGTTATTCAGTTTTTTGCATAACCATGTTGAAATACAGGTATTTAATAGATTACTTTGGATAGTTTCTACCCAAGCAGATTAGTTTAGGGTAACATGTCGTACAAATTGAAGTAATAGACACAATAATATTAATGTTTAATTGTACAGTTAATGAGCTAAATCATTCAGTCCTAGTTGAAAACCTGTAAAAGGGGTTGAGTTACTCCAGTGAGAATGTATTAAATAATATGGAGTTCCTAAGGTATCCACTGCAAATGCCTCTCAGCAAGAAGGAGGCATAGCATATGCTCAACTAAATTCATGGATATCCCTGAGAGATATGTGACTAGAAAATCCAAAGTTCTCAGGTGTTGCTATTGGCTCCATGCTTGCATGTGCTACAGAAGAAAAAGCAGAAAGGAGTGATACTAGCAGAAAAAGCTATATAAAATGGTTGTCCCTTGGCTCTGGTCACACTCTCAGATATTTTGTATTTATGCTGAGGACACCCACAGACTTTGAGAAGGCTAACTCTTAGGATTTTTGCATGTGTTCATTATAGATTCATAGACTTTAAGGTCAGAAGGGACCAGTACGATCATTTAGTCTGACCTCCTGCAAAATGCAGGCCTCAAAACCTCACCCACCCACTCCAGCAATAGGCCACCAACCTATGACTGAGTTATTTACTGCCTTAAATCATGATTTAAGGACTTTAAGATACAGAGTCTTTACCGATAGGTGAACCATGCCCTGTGCTACAGAGGAAGGCGAAAAACCCCCAGAGCCCAAGCCAATCAGCCCTGGGGGAAAATTCCTTCCCGACCCCAAATGTGGCGATCAGTTAAACCCTGAGCACATGGGCAAGTCTCAACAGCTAGTTACCCAAGAAACAATTCTCTGTAATAACTCTGAACCCACCCCATGTGCCCTCCCTTCTTAGGCCACTTGTATATCCATTATGTTCTGCCTCTTCCTCCTCCCCATACATATGGTTGAGCCAGATTTGGCAGATATTTGTATTCCTTTTTACCCCTTTGAACCTATCATTGGAGTGTTTTGTAAATTGCAATGGTATCTTTACGAAGATATAAAAGGCATATTATTTTTTGATTATTATTTGAAACCTGATCTCTGCAAAATTAGAATATATAGTACGATCAGAATAGACATCAAATATGTTGAACTGTAGACGATTACATATTGTTAAATGTAAGAAATTTGTTATCCTTATCAGTGGGCTTTTCCTTGATCTTTTTTTTAATTAATTCTGTTGCTCTCAAGAAAGCAGAAGTGGAAAAGAAGAGTTCTATATGCTTCACTCTTAGAATTTGTGTTTTTCTTTTTGTAGGTGCTGATCTTTCAGATTATTTCAATTATGGTTTTAATGAAGATACCTGGAAAGCATATTGTGAAAAACAAAAGAGGATACGAATGGGGCTTGAAATTTTACCAGTTACCTCAACTACAAATAAAATTATGGTAATTAATTCAATTTTTGTGGTATTCCATAGTATGAAAATGCTTCTCCCTCCTTTTGCCCCATAAAGCTGATATAGTGCTGTGTCACTGTCTCTGTGTTAGAAACCTCTTCTGTCTGGTACAATATCATCGTCAATAAGTACATACCTTATCTTTCCTTTCCCACCACCCAGAATCTTTCTCCATTCCTTCATTGACTATTTGTGCGGCTAGAGGCACCGCTAGGCTGTAACCATGTGTTAGTCGTGATGTAGCCCATCGATTCAAAGTTGTGTGGTATCTTAATGGGCAATATGTTATTTAACTTAGGCCGAAGACAATTCTATGGAAGTAACATCAAGTGCAGAGATTCAAGATGGCAGATACCATCTTTTTAAGGTGAATTTTAGTAAACTTTCCTTGGTTGCTCTCATTTTTGTTGAGTATTGCTTACCATACCACTCCCAAATAATAAGGGCAAGATTGAAGTGGACACAGCTGTTTTTTCAAGCTCTCATCTCATCAGTGACTTTCAATGTATCTCACAAACTTGCTAGATTAAAAATAAAGTTTGTTGTGTCATCACTGCTGCAAGCATGTGAGTTGATGGCCTAGCGTACTAACAAATGCTAAGTGAAACTATTCTTGCTTTCTGTGGTGGTTTTATTCTTTTAGTTGTAGTGCATTTGTTTGTGCAGGTTAAATAATTAATGCAGAGGTGCTGAAGAAACTTTGGAGTTTGTGGCATGATATTTTACTCTGCAGCCTTCTAGGTTTTTACTTTGTTTTTTACCCTTCATCCTTGATGACTCTGAGATGTGAAGATGTCTTTTAAGTTCTTCTTCTGTCTAATGTCAGTTAGATGTACTCTGCTTTATTTTCCATCTGATGTTTGTCTAAATGAGGACAAAGTACCATAAGAAAATATCAGGATTCTAATACAACCTAGCTACCTGTTTTTATCATCAGTAGATTGGAGTGAAACACTGATTTCAATAATAATTTAATTTATATTAAAATGGCTCCTAATATAAATAAGTTTCTAGATTCAGTTGGAGTACTGAAGTTGTTTTATTTTGATTGTTGAGTTACAGTGTGCGGTAAGTATTTCATTCTTGAACTTCATAAAACCAGTTCGGAATGGATGACTGCTGTTACGCTATTCCAAAGTATAATAAAAAAAACCCAGCAGTTGTAGTCAGGGTTTTTGGGGTTTTTTTGACGCAATTCTTTCTTACTCATATATTGTTGCAGTGTCCAATAGATTTCTTCTCTGTCTCAATGAGAACGTTGTTTACAGTAGCTTCTGCAGCTTTCCTTTCATCCACATTCATCATGGCAGAGTTCAGGAAATGCAGGGAGTGGGGTCTCCCATTGCAGCTAACCATTACAGGGTCAAACTCTCTTCTTCACCTGCTGCTTGCCCTGATAGGGGGAGAGTTAAGTGCTCCAACTCAGAGTCTACCTCATCTGAGTCTGGGGTTTTGGTTTGAAGCTCTAACAGGAAGACAGCTTGGGGGCAAGAGCTAGTGATCTGTCACTGTGTAGGTAAGTATTTTAATTATATAAACACAAAAGATAGTTTGTCTTGCATGCCTTGCAATTTACATATATTTTATGGAAATGAGGAGAATATTTATTTCTAGGTTATGTACATACCTACAATAGATGTCTGAGGACAGTTACACTTTTTCTTTGAAGTAAACAGCTTGTCTATTTCAGTACAGTATCTGTCATTTAATATTACTCTTGTTAATTTGCCTATAATGGAGCCATGAATGAATTAAGAAAAGTAACTTTCATTTGAATACGTATTGTTCATAACCACTCCAGACTTAAGCTATTAAGTTTGAGCTATTATAATTAGAATGTGACAAAACATAATTATTGGCAAATTTTGTAACAGTATGGCTTTAGTTATTGAAATAACATTCTATGGCTGATCATTTGAAAGGTCTAAAACATACATTTAAAAGGGCATACATTTTGGTTAGGATAAGAAAATAGAGTAGGTTTAACAGGGTAATGAAGAGCAATCTTATTTCATCATTTAGTTAACAAACTTTTTTCATTCTCCATTGAAACTATAAAAGCCAGAATATTATATGCCTTCAAATGGTATGTTTAGCATGACTTTGAAGTATCTAACAAAATAAATATTACAATATTTACATATTTTTCAAAATGGCTAGTAGAAATCTTCAGGGATTTTATCCCTTTCCTGATGAGTCTGTAATAATTAGTTTTTAATTCAGTTTTTTTAGCAATTACACTTTTCTATTTCTGCATAAAAGGTCATTAAAATGATAATGTTTTGTGTAAGTGAGCTCCTGCAACATGCATCTTCTGGCTGAAAAGTTGAACAATTATGTCAATCTTGTATATGTTGAATCAACCTTAGATAATTTTTAATCAAAGTATTTGTTTAAAATCCAGTGTGAACATGGCAAAAAATGTTGAATATAAAATTATTTTACATTGAAATTGCTCCACAGTCATTTCTCTTTAAGCTGGATATCCTGTGAGGTTAAACAATCCAGGATTGTTTATTATCAATACTATTACTTAAACACTGAAAGTATATGAAGTATTTGTACATAAAAACATAAAGAAAGACATAATTCTTGCTTAGGCGGCAGCTTACCATCTAAGGGCTGTGTCCTACAACTTCTTGTACATAGTTGGACTTCTGTGCCTGTGTGAAGCTCTGTTTAAGGCATTGAGGCTGGGCAAAGACTCTGCAGTTCATTCTTGTGCTAAGTTACAAGATCAGAGCCTAGATGGAAGTATACCATGATTTAGCTGAATTTCCATATGAGATTTTGAGATACTGGTATCTAAACAACTATCCGATAAATGTTGTTAAATAAGTGGAAATCGTTTTACAGGTGTTAAGGACTAGAAAGTTGAGTATACATTGTTTAAAAACCATAGGAAACACTTTTGTTACTATAGTTCTCATTTTGCCTTTAAAATTTTGGTTCTTGATCTACTTTATACATATTTCTTAGGTTTCTTTTCCTTGCTTTTAACTCCACTTTTGCTACTTTGTTTCCAAAGATAGTCTCTGAAGAGGTGGCATCTGTCTCAGGAGCACCAGTTAGCATGGCCATTCCACCATTGAAGCATTATCTTTTCTATTTCTTTCCTACTGCTTACATATTTATCTAATAAAATCTTTACGATATTTTGGTTATATACTAGGCCACTATTAGCTGAAAAATGTGTTGGGAAAAATAGGTATTACATATTTTTGCACCAGAAGTATTTAATAAAATAGAAACCTTACAAAATCTTGCAGTACTTTACAAACTATTCTGTATTTCTGATATTCCTTATGAAACTCCAAAATGCCAACAACTGCCTGGTTCATGTACATGAATTGAATATTCTTGGTGTGACCTCAGTAGTGAAGTGGTTAATTAGGCTGTAGTTATTAAATGGAGAATGATTTTACCTTGTTTTGCAGTTTGTTTTTGGTGTGAAGACTTTACATTCCATTTGGTTTACTTGATGATGAGTGTCTTCGAAAATAACTTTGATATTTTAAATCAAAATGTTATTTTACAAAATAAGACATTCTGCAAGAAGACTAGATTTTATTGTCCTTGATCGTATGCCTTGGAAAAGTTAATGAATTTTGATCTTCTTTGATAAACATGGAATTCTTTAGCTCACTCAAATACACACCCCTCTTTTAATGTTGAAAACAATTTCTGGCAAGGAACACTTCCATATAAAATGTGGAAATGTATTAACTGTGCAAGATTAACCATTTTAATATCACTTAATCATGTAGTCTATCTTTTCAGTGTGTGTTGTATCAAATTATGCTACTATTAAACTTCTGAGGCTGAGCTAATGAGGAAACCATTATTTTGAAGGTACAGCAAGGCAGAACTGGAAATATGGAGAAGGAAGTACCAGTACAGTCGACCAAAGCAGAGTTTACGTCTCCTCCCCCTCTATTCAAATCAGGAATACCAACAAACAGGTCAGTTGGACAGACATGATTTCATAACTTGTTGAAAAGAGAATTTTCTTGTTAAAGGTTTTGATGTCTTGTAATAATAATAATAAAAAAATAGTAGTAGTTTTACTAGTTAAAAATATGAGAAGAAAAGCATGATCTTACTCAGGTTCAGTTTCCAGTCTGTAACCAACTCTGAGTAAAGTGTTTCTGTTTGTGCATGCGGCACAACTTGTTTGATGTTCCTAAAAGAAAGGGTAGAAGGACAGCCCAAGAAAAAGTAGTAGGATAAACAGTATGAGAACAATGAAAATCCCAATGTTGTTATTGCATGTATTATTTTCTGTATAGTTAATTTGGCCTTCAAAGAGCAGAGTAGCCACCAAAATGTCTCTTGTGTATGCTGCAGTACTAGGCACTTATACAAATATATTTTTTTCCTAAATAAACAAAATTTAGAGTTGGAAAGATAGAACAAAAATAACTCAGGGCTTCTGTCAGCTAGTCCACAAGTCCATTCTCTGCAAGGTATCTCTTGCTTACTTGCACTTGGTTGACACTTAGTGTACTTTTCTTTAAAAATGGAGGACATAACTTAATCACTGTAGTGTTGTACCACACCTTGGCTTTAATATGTTTTACTTGTGTCCTTCTCCCTTCAACTCTAAGCTGTCACTGTGTTTGTGGTTATGAACTTGGTTCTCTTTGGAGTCCATGTCTCTGCTTTGTACTGGTTAGCAGGCGCTATCTCTGTGGATGTTCTGGGCTCAAGCACCCACTGAAAAAATATAAGGGTGCTCAGCACATATGAGCCACACCATGGGCAGTGTGTATAAGAGACTTGGGGAGACTGTTTCTTGCCCAAATAGGGCAAGAAATGGCAGATGCAGCACATCTGCCTTTGGAGCATGCCAGCCCGCTGCCTCTGGAAGCTCCCGAGAAGTAAGAGGGCCACTGGCGCCTGGACTGTGGCCCCACCTACTCTCCGCCCCAACGTCTTGCTCCCACTTGGTGTCTTCCCTCTGAGACCCTGCCCTCCCTCCATCTCTTTGTGCCCTTGCTCTGCCCTTCCTTCCAGACCCCCCACCTGTTGCCCAGTCCTCTCCACCCTCTTTTCCTCTCCATCCACCCTTAAGGTAGAAAGGGGCAGAAAGGAATGGGCAAGGGGCGCCTCACAGATGGGGCAGAAAGGAGTTGTGCAGATTATCAAATGGTGCTGAAGAGCAATTCTGCTGGTAACTCAAAAAAGCTAAAAGCATTTTATCATAGGATCATAGACATTAGAGATGATAGCAGGGGAAATATATTGAGTCACCCAGTCCCACTCCTCCCCAATCCAAGGTTTTTCACTCTCCATTGTTAGTGCTTTCTCAGGAGTAATTTGAAATGTCCTAAAGAAAGGGGCTTCTATCACATTTTATAAAAGCTGTTTAACAGGCAGATACATCTCTCTGTAAAGAAATCTTTGCTTAATATTAGGTCAAAATGTTCCCTTCCGGCTTCTCCTGTTTATACTTCACTAAATGGTTACTTTCTGTGCTTTGGGTTTACACTTTTAAAATGTTGGTAGGTTATTTTCCAGGCCTTCCACTAACCTTTTCTTGTCCCAGAAACAATATAAATTTTAAACTTTCCTCATTAATTTTAGCACCCCAATAATTATTAAATACTCATTTTTATTTGTCTTCTCTGAATTGCCTCTAGTTTGTCTCTTTTGGTAATGAGGCTCCCAGTCTGGACAGTGTATTGGAGGTCTGATTGCTTTAGAACTGTGCAGAGTGCCATTATTGTTCCATAATAAGATACCTTTGTGTAATGCAGCCCATTAGTTCATTGGTATTTTAAATACTTGAGATATTAATGAGCTGCTATGAATTTAGGCTTCTAAACATATTTCAGTTCAGCTTAAAGTGTGTGGAAACATTGGAATGTAGATATGCATTGCATATTTTTTGGATGTATATTAGATGAGTATGCTGTTTTAGGTTTTTTAACCTGTTTGTGTGGGGGCAGGCTATTAAATTTGTTATTTTTAAGGGAAATCCCGGTGGCATGCTTCAGCTGGTATAAATATTTCATCCCGTGCCTCTTCACTTTCCCAGTTTTCCTTCCCTACTTCCAGTTCCATTGGCATCCCTTATCTTTGAATTCATCTTTTTGATTGTTCAGTGGTACTGAAGTCAGTAAACCTTATTTGTTAACTAGAGGAGTTGTAGGTGCACTCCTCTTAACGAGCTGAGTTTAGTCCCTCTCTATGATTCCCAACTTTTGGTAGATTTGGTAGTGAAGACTAGAAGTCAAATCTGGTTCTTTTGCCTGGCAACAGAGAGCACAAATCAGTGTGCTATCATTTATATTTTTGTCTGTTCCTATCCCATCATACATTTTTAAAATACATGTGTATATTGTGTGTGTCGGTATTCTATATAAACTTTCTTTTAAATCATTGTAATTGCATGACCTGACAATGACGAAGGGTGGGTTTTTTTTTTTTGTTTTTGTTTTTTTAAGTATTTGATTTTGTGCTCTTTTAGGATACATGGGGTTAAAAGCTGCCATGCCAAAAACAGTGTTTTTGTAAGAGGTCAGATGAGACTTTGAAAGAAAAATATTTATAAATTATTATGACTGAGTTTTGTTCGGTAATTAATTTTGGATCATTTGCAGTGCATGCTTCTACTTAAAACACTTATGTAGAATTTAATAGCAACGGTACAAAGTTCACTGTTACCACCATCCTCTCTGCACCTTTTTCGTATGTATGGGAAGGCTACTTGAACTTTTTTTTTATTGCAAATTAGTAGCTTACTGAAAAGAACTTGGAAAAACTTATTTAAATGTTCCGATCCCATAAAATGAAAAAATTTTAACTAGGTATGAATCATTTCAGGTGGTAGGATTGCACTGCAATCCTAATCTGGTATCACTAGTTAAAAATTCCCAGTGTAATGTGAAGCACTAACCATACTATTGTATGGAAATTTTCTAGTAACTTTCTTGTGTTACATAAGAACTCCTGCTAGCTTTTAACAATAGACGATATGCTGGGTGGAGGGAGTGGAAGAATGACAGTGAAAATGGGAGTAGAGAAGAGAAGAGGAGATCAAAGAACAGAAAAGGTAGAAACACAAGAAAAGAAAGACAGAGAAAATTTATCTCACCAGAAACAGCACCTCTTCTCAGTCACAGACAAGCACTGCTTCCAGGAAAGCCAGTTCAGGCATCGGGAAGTGGCAGGAGCGTTATGGGAGGGTCGAATCACCTGAACTAAGGTAAGAAAAAAAAAAAAAAAATGAGGGCATAATCCTTATTTAACATTTTAACAACCCCACCCCATTTTTTGTCTCTGGTGGGACATTATCCCACTTAGACAAATTTTGGAGCTCTACCTAGTCAAGGCTACCATGTGGTTTCCTGGATATGCTCTTAAGCCTAGATATTGCAGCACATATTTTCCCTCATTTGGGAGTCCAAGAACAGCTAGTGGTCCTATCATATAATATATGTGTGAGAAGCGAAAATGGAAAAGTATTTAACTTTAAAAACATTTTTTTAATCTAGTGTTGTAATTGCTTCCGTCCAATGGCTTATCAGCTGGAACAGCCTAATTAATACCCAAATAGCTTTTCCTGTAGTATATATGTCAGTAATAGTGGTCTGTCAGGAGCATGGAAATTGTTGTTCAAATAATACATACAAAATGATCATTGGCTTCTAAAAAACTAAGTAGCAATTTTAGCTAGGTGATGATTGAGTTTTTTCAAATGAAATCCATGTACATCATTTGAATATTCCTGTATAATGGGAAAGTTCCATTTAATTGAATATCTTTAATGATATGTCATTTATTTCTAGCTTTGTTATTAGGCTTATTTAGAAGCTGCAGTATAAATATAATCATGCAGAAAGCTAAAGCTTATTTAATAATCTAACAATAGTCTAATTCTGAAAGAACTAAAACACTATAGAAATCATTTAGTAATGTCTAAATAACACATTTGTTTAGAATGTTTAGCATGTTAACAGAGATGCAAAGACAGATACTTACAGGGTGGATATTGTTCTAACTGTCACTGGACTAGGTGCCATGTTTTGAGTCTCTGTGAAAGCACCACAACATGTGTCAGACTTCGGGCTTTTACCACTCATAAAGAGAAATTTCAGTTTGCTCACTGTCACACCAAGACTTGTGTTGCAGTTCCTTGGGTATCAAACATAACTAATTCAGCAAGTCCTACCATAATATGACCCTGAAAGGGTTTCTCTTTGGGAGCCTGTGACAATCTAAGTTTGCTGTGAAAAAGAAACAGCTTCTTCAAAACAAAACATGATTTATTTTGCCCAAAGGATACACAGTGCTTAGATACGTGGATATAAAATAAGAGGCCTTACATTCATATTCATATACCTAAACTTAATTTCTTTATCCACAGCTTAGGTGGGTCTGACTTATTTCCCATGTCTTATTTCCCATCACTGCTGGTAGCCTCTGTCTCTGACACACCCAAGACCAGCTCTTTCAGCTCACCCCAAAAACCTCTTCAGTTCCTGTGGCAGCTCTTTTTTAACTGGTCATGGTCTTTTGATCCCAGTGATTAAAAAGTGAAACATTCTAGCCTGGATGGAGCCAGCGAAGTAAATAGTCCCTCAATAAAAGCTAAATATTCTCTGTCATTGTTTTACCTTTCTCTCTCAGTTCTCTAGCAGCCCCTTAACAGCCTTGTTTAATTTAGCTTTCTGTATTCATCCAGGTACCTATATAAAGCTGAATAGGAAAATTGATTTATATATCATATTAATAAAAAAAATCCCTACTTTTTCTTAGAAACAAACAGAGTCCTGTGGCACTTTTAAAGACTAACAGATTTATTTAGTTTGTCACACTGATGTCCTTCATATATACTTACAAAAAATATAAAGCAATGAAGGAACCTCTTTGAACATACCACTTTCTAGATTGTGTGCAGATTTAACATTTACGAAGTATATTTCAGACTAGCTTAACCAGTCAGGTCACAGAAGCTTTAGTTCTTTGTAGGCCATTCTGTTCTCACAGGTCATATTGCAACATTTATAAAAATGTTATTTTTTAAAACACTCTAGGTATGGACTTGAACAGTGAAGTACATTTTTGCATCTAGATTATAAATGAGATAGCACATTTTTAGTAATATATAGCGTAGTTAACTCTCCATAACTTTTTGGGCAGTATTCTTATGTTGTTTATCACTTGTCTAGTGTGTTAATTTTATTATTAAAGAAGAGAGAGAGCTCTTTTCATATTTTTTATGGAGATTTCCACTGGGGAGAAAATGACTTGTCCTCTTGACAGTCATGATCTGAATTCTGCATAGTTCAGAGAAAAAGCACATGACATGCCTGCCATAGAACATTGATCTCTAGTTGTTCATAATTACATAGGTAAATACCTCAAGTTCCCTGAATTAGCATTGCAGGATTAGAGGGTGAAATATCAACTAGCTTTTAGATTATATTGAAGTAATGTCTGTTCAATAATTGTTGTACAAAACCGAACCTGGATTACTCTGTTACATTTATTTGCTTACCTGTGCCCAACATTTAATAGCAGATAAAACTGTTTCAACAAATGCCTGGTCCTTGTAAGAAAATACAGCGTAATAGAATGTACTAATGGAGATAGGACAAGAAGAGACAAAGAAAAGCATTATTTATTAGTTAATGGTTTCTAAAGCACTTTGAAGATGAAAAGCACAATATAAATATACAATTGTTACTGAGTAGCCTAGTCAGTTATTGGTATCTTTCAGATTTTATGAGCTTATACATTTGGAAAAGGTTGAGTTTCTGTTAAAATACATTTCATTGTTCATAGCCTCATTTTTGGCAAAAATATGAAGCTGTTTATAGCAACTATGAATTCATTAACAGTTGCTTTTGTATTTATTCTCCCTTTCCATTTATAGAACCTAAACAAGTTCAGTGTGCCATGTGAGAGAATCCCTCTTTGAACTAGATTTCCTTGGAGAATACTGATGGTGTGATTTGAATGTTTTATGAGTAACCGTTCTGTGCTTATAATGGAACCAGTCACTATTTGTTGCTGAAATATTTTTTTCAGTGATTGTCCATGTAGATAATATTTCTAGTGTGCATGTGCCTCATGTCTGTAAGACAAGATTCTTTTTAGTCTGCACTCAAGGTGCCTTTGGGGCATAAAGGGCAGAGCAAGCAGAACTGTCCCCCAATTCCTTCTGATTACCCTTGGCAGCAAAATGGAACCCCTGTAGTGTCTGTCCACTTACACTGTGGTCTTGTTAGGCTAGTGAGTAGTAGTTTAGTTATTTGCCTAGTGGAAAAACCAAACCCTTTAATAATAAATTAGGAGATATCCTCAGTTGTGGAACACAAGATACTATGACTGAATTAAAGACTTCAGCATTTAACATTTGTCCTCCTTGTGAGGCTCCTCTTCTGCTCAGTGATGGGTGTGGTCTAAGTGCCTCTTATACCTTGGCAAGGGGCAAGTCTCTGGCAAGTTTAATCTGATGCTCCTTCTCCAAGAAGACACAGAGGGGCCTGCCTCAATCTTTTTCTATTGAAGTGCTCAGTGAAGAGCCTTTTCAGTTATTGAGATGAACCACTGTTGAAGACTGAACTTTTAGGAAGTGATTCTCTGAGCTGTGGCTCTTCTATGAGTTCCTGGGCTCAGTCTTCATTGAAGAAATTGAACTCTTTGACTACTGAGTGTGGAAGAGCAGTCAAGACCTCCTCTACCCAGTTATAAGATGGGGATAAGAAGGAGCATCAGTGCAAGGATGCGTAGGCATAGGTCACCCTCTGTGGTGCTTAGTAAAGTGAGGCAAAAAGCCCATCATGCCTCTGTATTAACTTTTGCCCTTCAGTTGAAAGGGAGTTCATAGGCTCGATTCAGGTATGATGCCTCTTTGTTGGCTGGTCACTAAGAGTCTGTGGTAGCACCTGAAACCAGGTTCCACACTAGCTTCAGTACTATTGACTTGGTACCAATGTTAGCATAGCACACCTGGTACTGATAACTTTGGTGCCCATGAATTTGATTTTAACCTGCATGGTGCAGATATTTCCAGCTCAGTTTGTGAATACCACGTGATCTCATGGTGACCACACAGCTGGAGTCAACCTTACTGTACTCATCTATGGCTAGAGGTGCATCTGTCTTGGTATTGGTTACGAATGATGTACACTTCTGCTCAGGTTGTGGATGGGATGTGGTGGTGCCCTAGGACACCAGACAGTGTTGCTCCATCCTTCGAAGAAATACTATTCATCCAGGCTTGTAATTTAGAGCATAAGCATGGCCTCAACAGACATAGCTAATCAAACAATCCAAACTTGCCTGCATGAGGAATACACTCACCAGGAGTGGACTCCATGTACATAACATCTCTCAAAGAACCATTTATTTTAAGGTAAGTAACTTAGGAGAGAACTGTTCACTGCTTGTTTTTCAGGAAGTAGACAACAAAATACAAAGTAATTTTTAAAAAGGAAAGATTTTGAACTGTTGAATTTACCTTAAGTAGTTCTGTTAAATAACACTTCTTGCAGCTTCCATTGTACTAGTTATATGTGTACCTCACTCCTACCCAAAACAGACAAAGTTTATGGAATGGAGAAAGGGAGACGAAAGGGAACAATCTAAGATAAGGAAAACAAGGTGTGTGAGCCTTCATATCCCTCTTTCAGTATCTGGAAATCTACACGGCATGTTGATTTTCATTATTTTGAACAGTGATTGTTTGTGTGAAGTGGGTGATCTGCAGACCTATTCTCTGGTTCATTTATTTTTATCAGAATGCTTTCTGAAAACCACATTATGCACAGACATTCTTTGCCAGACTTTTAGCATCAGCTGCAATATCATATACCTGTCTTGTGCTTTAATTAGGGAGTTTTGTATAACAGGTTTAAAAATTCTAATTGCATGAGTTTCAGTTGTATGAGTCTCTGGAGGTAAACTGATTTCTAGCTGGGCCATCTGCTTCCAAGCTCTGCCTTTGCTTCTAGTGTGTAAGTGACTTAATTGTAACATCTAGAAACATGCTATAAATAGTCAAAACTTATTTCACACTGAATTTTTTTAGCTGATTATCCAGATTTTCATTCTTTGTATGCAAGGGTTTGTAGTCCAAGAGATCTCATCAGATCATGTACCTTAATTGAAAATAGTATAGATATTATCCTTCCTCTCCCCCACCCCACCTCTTTCCTTCCATACATACACACAACATAAATAGCCATCTCTTTTTGTCTGAGCACTAACTATATATACACTATATGTTCACCTGGCATTCACCAGTTGTTTTTTGCTCTTCACCTCCTTTTAGAAACTGAGTGTGAAATATTATGATTTTTTTTTCTGGCTTAGAAAATCAGCTGATAACTTCTATGTTTGAGGTAAAGTTTCTGCGTTTCCTGCATTTTCCTACCCATTTTTTTATCCTTGATTCAAACTACCTTGTTCCCAATATGTTGCAGTCTCCTGTATCTATATTGGCTAATGTCACTAAAAAATTCATCATCTGTTGGCCATTTTATGACATCTTTCAATTTACTGCATGTATGTACTGCTTGATTTTCAGCTATGTTGGTATTTTCTCATCTATTTGGTTTAATGATTTTGTGTAAAACTGATAAGCTTAGCTTTTGGTAGATGGATGTCCTCCTTCCTTATGGAAGCATATAGTTACTTCCATTTTAGTCTAGGCTTTTTGTTCAGCAAAAAAATTACTTTCTTAGTTCAGAAAGTTAATTTTGGGAGTGGTTAGTAGCAATATTTGGGGCCAAAGTGTGAATTGTAGAGGCTGAGATCTTAATAATACTCACTTTTCTTTATACACTTATTTTCATTCTGGCAAACAAAGTTATCTAGCAGACAAAGTGGCTGGAAGTCGAAGTTTGACAAATTCATACTTGAAATAAGACGTACATTTCTTACAATGAGTGTAGTCAGTCATTTGAACAACTTACTGAGGGTTATGGTGGATCTCCATCACTGGCAATTTTAAAATCAAGATTGTATGTCTTTCTGAGAGATATGCTATAGTTCAAACATGAATTAAAGGACGTTCCGTGGCCTTCTATGTGGAATGTCAGCATCAATTATCACAATGATCCCTTCAGGCCTTAGAATCTGTTGCTTCATTTCCAAAGACCTCTGTCTAATAGTGTTGTTTTTTAATTATTCCTGTTTTTCTCTCAATATATTCTTTATAGTTCTGTTTAGTGTCACTTAAAAAAAAATCATAATTTTGTGACCCATATAAATTGCCAGTTCATAAAAACAGAAGAATGGCAGAATCTAAAAAGTAGCAGAATTTCCTGTTGAACCCAACTGACAAGTATGGCAGTGTTCTGTTAACTGTCTTGTTTACTAGTATCTGGGATTTTAACTAGAACTAGAGAATTATCTGTATATAGTATAGACTTGTGTCTGTAGTGTATGATTTGATTCCTTATAACACTTTTTCTTTCCTTATTGTTGTTACTAGAGATTCTACTACCAAAGAGAATAAACCAGGGAAAAGAGACAACTTCATTTACTCCCTGTTCCCAGTTCACAGAAATGAATGCAGAAAAATTTGATCAGATTAAATAAGAGCAGGATACTTAAAGACAAAATGTTAAAATTCTCAAGCTGTTTCACAGCTGTATCATTTCATAAAAGGTGGGAGAGAGAGAAAGAGAAGTTAGGACACTTGCCACAGTGGGTGGTGAGAAGAAAAATGGGAACACACAGACTCTTTGGACTGTTGCTCCTAAAATGAAAAATGAGTGTCAGCATCTCCAAGGGATTGAAATTGCTATATTCTGTTTAGCTTAGGTTTGCCTCTTTAAATGTGCTTGTAAAAGATCTTGTCTTTCTTCTACCTTAGAGTTAGTTTCCTTTTGTTTTTGAAGTCCTATCCAAAATGCAGACTTTTTGGAATTTCTTGAAGCTCAGTGAAGATGAGTAGTCCAAGTGTCTTGAAATCCATTACCTCTCTCCTATGTTATCGGAGTAGTATATCAAGTTGTGAGAACTTTTTAAAACAGTTCAGATTTGAAAGAATGTAGTGAAACATATCTGAGGAAAGAGTACAGAGGGAGGAGAGTAGTAGTGCAATACTGAAAGTTGACTAGTTAATTTTATTAGAACATGAAAAAAGTCTCTTTGTTGGCATAACGTACATGTTTTTAATAATTTGAACTTAAGGTAAGTTTCATATAAGGGTCCCAAAGAGTATTATAAACTGATTTTCTCAAAACATGGTTAAGTAGTTAGGGGATACATATAGGACGTTTAAACAGCGCTTGTACTAGTGGCCATTTCTGTGCGACGTGTGGAAACGTTACTGGCATACAGCAGCTTAGAAATGGAAGGATTGGAATAGTCAAGTGAAATTTCAGAAGAAATTAGGTAGCCAAGGTACAGTTATTAGTGCTAGAATTTGTTTGGGTTACCAAGGTTAATTGTTTAATAACCATATCTTTTTTTCTGTTATATTGTATGAAAAACAGAATCTTTAACTGTTTTTTCAACCAAAGTCACTGCACATTACCTCTGTGCAGATATTTAATGTACTTTGAAAATTTGTCAATCAGTGAAATCCTGAAATGTATTGTTCCGTCTCTGTGACTGTGACCCATTGCTCCCTGACAAGTAGGGTGATGGTTGTGGTGGTGGTAGGTCTTCAGTAACATAAAGTGACGACAAAAGACAGAAAATCTTCAAGAATCTCTGAGTGGATGTTGAGTAGAGCTTCTGAACCTGTGGGTCAAGACTCTCTGGTGTTTCATGAGGAGGTGACTATTAGGTTGCACGTTTCAGATTGAAGAGGCTTGAGGCAACAAAATTCCTATGGACACCAGGACCTAGCAGGAGCAAATGAAGTTGATGGTAGGAGAAACTCTGCTCCCTCCTGCTATTCTTTCTGTTAAAAGCTGCTGTTCCTCTCCACTCCTCTGCCTTCGTATCCGTTCTGAGGGCAGCACCAGTTCAAGAAACGGTGTAATTGGTTTCATAGCTGCCTAAAAGTGCTGTTGAACCTGACTGTTGTGGAGGCAGGAAAGTACTTAAAGCAGCTTCCCCCTTGCACCTGCCTGCACCCTTAACCAGTTATGGGTTTATGCTCTGAATCAGTCCTTTGAATCATAAGTATTTGACATTTGGGCAAGAAATTACATATGTAAGTTGGATCTTGGGTGAAAAAGATTGAGGAGCATTGTGTAGAGGTCCTTGCCAAAACCAGAAATTAAAAGAAATCTGAAGAGAGGCTTGAGTTGAACTTTATCCTACTGTTTCTTTGTTAATAAAGACAAACCTAGAAAGGGGCTAAGTGTTTGCCTACTTGTTTTTAGAGCAGTCAGAAGAAAGTCAGCTCATATCTCATGTCTACATTTTGGGATACTGAGGTACAAAAGTATTAGTGGCTTGATCTAAGAGGTCTGCTTGAAACTCAGATGCCGATCAACGTAAGAATAGAATCCATGTCTCTTGGCTTCTAGTGCCCAGTTCCATTTGACATTACCCACGTGGATGGTATGTTATGGCTAGATGTTGCAGAAGCCCAAGAATAATGGGTAATTTCATATAATATGTGCTGCAATATCTACAGTATGCTCAGTAGAGCTGGCTAACAGTTTTTATCAGTACCTGATTATTTACCTTGTCGGTCTCTTCATCTTCCATGGACCATTACAGGTATAGTTTCTTTTGCTTCAAGTCTGAATTTCCTGAGTTTTTGATGGCTTCCTGTAACACTTTTATTTTATTGCATTTACTAGTTTTGATAGAATTTCTCTTTAGAATATTCTTTTCTTATTACAGTTACCAGTACTCTTTAATTGCAATATTGCTGATCTTTCTGCTAGTGAGGGTGGGAGTCGAATGTGAAACGTTCAACCCTTATTCATTAAAAAGGTTGTACTGTCCTTTCCTTAATTCTAAACAAACAAGAAAGTTGAGATTGTAAGATTCAATAAATGAAATGTGTTTTTAGCATTCTGCAGAAACATTACGTGACTTGTAAATTGCTTTCATACAGAAGAAGAAGCTTATGGACTATAATTGATAGTATATTATTTGCCTTGGTGGCTTGTTAATTGTCTTGTCCTTGTGTGGTACTTTTTGGTTATTCCACTTTATCCTGTGTTACAGGAGATTGTCTGGAACCATAGATGTGATTGGACAGACCATCACTATCAGCAGAGTAGAAGGGAGGCGGCGTGCCAACGAAAACAGCAACATACAGGTTTCATATTGCAGATTTACATACATTCTGTCACTGACCAAAGAGGGTCGTTTTTTCTTTCACCTTAACTTCTGAATAAATAAATGTGCACATCATACAACCCAAGAAAAGAACAAATATCATTTAAAATAAATAAGTTGCATTTCATTCCAATAAACTTTTTTCTCAGTGAAATCCAAATTGATGGAGTTCAAAAGAAAAAAATGTACTTTTTATTAAAAAGAAAGAGTAGTCCAGCATCTTTGCTGACTTACAATGCAGGCAGCCACATTGATTTAATCAGGCCTGTAACTCTGAATATAATAATTACAGCTTTCTTGTCATTTTTTTTACTGGTAAATTACTGATACGTAGTCTCAACCAGTTTCATCTACTTTTTTAAATCTAGGACTTGAAAAGAGTTCTTGCTTGTTTTTAATATTTAGTTTGGTTCATAGAAAGCATTTTTTGCAAATGTATATTCCTTACATAAATATTTAAGAAGATACTTTGCATGCGAGTATGTTTCTTTCCTGGAAAGAACTTGAAAAAGAAAACTATATTTTCCAACCTTTATATAACTATTCTAATTTTTGAAAAATTCTAAATCGGTTTTATGTCTTACAGGTTCTTTCAGAAAGATCCCCTGCTGATGTAGACAATTTTACCAAGCCACCTCCATTTTTCCCTCCAGGAGCTCCACCCACCCACCTTCCACCACCTCCTTTCCTCCCACCTCCTCCAAGTGTCAGTACCGCTCCACCTCTGATTCCCCCACCAGGTAAATATTGTATGTTTTCTAGAATTACTGAAACAGGAATGTGATGTTTTATCTGCTTGTTTTTTAAATGAATTAGATCCTAAATTTCTTATATTTGAAATCCTAAGAGATATTTTTCAGAATTAAAGAAAGGCTGAGACTGAAATCTATTTTTCATCCTCCATACTTATAAACTACAGACCTGGATATTCTGAAATAGCTAAAATTGGGAGATTATCAAATTTTGAGTCTTCAGTCCTTGAAAGTGCCCTTTTAAGCCCGAGGCTTTTGTTACAATTATTTCACTATTACTATTGCAGAGGTATGATTTAAAGAGGAGCTATAGATGGCAAAAGGACTGGAGGAGAGAATGTTAAAATTGCAAAATGAGGAAGTTCTTGAGCAGAAGAACAGCTGAGTGGGAGCTCATTAAGATTGGGAAGGTATACTACTCATGGGGAGAGAGACTGATTCAAGGTGGAAGTAGAGAAGCGCTCTCCTTTTTTTCTTATCCTCCCCATTGCTCTTTACCCTCTCTGCTTGCCCCACTCTAGCAGTTTTCTTTCCTTTCCTTGATCTTGCTGAGATCCCACTCAGTCATTCCTTTGCTTGATTGCATCCACTCCTGCCTGGAACTCTTCTAGAATCCCCTCTTCTAGTCTTCTCCACATATGAACTGTGGGTCTGAGGTGAATATCTGCTTTAGCAGCAGCATGCTTCCTCTTCAGTGGTTTGTTGACCTTTCCGTGGTTTGGATTCTTCTCTTTGAGAGGATGCCAGATTCCCTGCTGCTGACAACCTTTAGTGTTGTCAGCTCCCAATCCCTGGCCAACAGAATCCTTCTCAATTGCCTGCACCTAGGAAATGGTGCAACCTAAGAGAGATGGAGAAGAAAAAGTTAAAAATAAAATCCTTCCCTTGCCTTACTGTGCATGATGTGTGCATATGAGAAATTATAGGTAAAAATAAAATGTGGTAGAGATACAAATTTGATAAGAGAATGATACTATTCTGGAGCCTTTGTAAAAGTAATATTGTTAAAAACAGTGCTAATCAAAATTCCAACTTTAAAATAACCTTTTTAAAAAATTAACATATACAACTCATTGAAAGGAGTTTGAAAATAATTGGTTTTTATAATAGTGGAAAGGATCAGAGTTGCATATTATGAACATTAGCCTTTTTTCCTACTGAGATGATGTTATGTAGATGTACTCTAATGTTTTTATAAAGCCTTTCACATGTCGTGAATAGGCATTTAATGAAATATACACACGTGTTGCAGATGTGCAGAGCAGGTTTGGCTTTAGTCCTATGTTTTACAGGCAGGTTTATGATATGCACTTGTTCAGAAAGTCTCCTTCAACATCCTTCCATGATTCAAATAATTTGAAAATAACCATTAAGAGCTGTGGCTTTGGCTCTTCAATTCCCCTTCTTTAATTGTGCTGCTGCCAGCTCTTTATCTTCAAAGCCGTTACTAAAATAGAATCTGCCATCCCTTCTAGGTTCAGTGGAAAAACCCCCCACTGTTGTTACCTAATATTAACTGGGACTACTTGCCAACAAATTTAAGTACTCCAAATATAAAACATCCTCCAGAAGACCCTTTGAAAAAGGATCCTGCTTTGAAGTTCTCTCTCTTGTACTGTATTCACTTACGACGCAAATGCCTTTTGAGGAAAAAGTACTAATATTGTTCAGAAAGCTGAACCTAGAAAACTATGAAATACTCCTAGAACAGTCTAATAAACTCTAATAAGCTGAGGTAAAAGGTGTGTTTTTTTTAATTTGCTAGGATAATTGAAATCTGCCAGGAAAATTATGTAGGTGCTTTTCTGATGATTTTAAAACCTTATCTTTTTCTTTTTAATATTGCATTTAAAAAGATGCCATTTATACATTTATGGTTTTATCAAATATTGTTATATTATTGTAATTTTAGGATGTTAGTGATTATTAATGCCAGCACATTGTGGAGATTTGACACACTTGGATTGAGTGGGGTGGGTTAAAAGCAGTGTCCCAAAATGAAGTGTATGAAGTATATTAGGTCAACTGTCTGGGCTGTCCTTCAGGTGAAGTCCAGCATTGTAAGGAATGAACCTATGCTTCAAGATTGTCCTCTCTCAGAAGAAATAATTGGATAACCATTTTGTCCCAAGAGTGTCTTTTTATTCACTGTGTTTGTAAGAGATAAGGGGCTAGAGTGTTCCTCATGCTAATTACCTGATTCTACTGATATTATATTTCACATTTATTTTATTTTATTCTTTGTTTGTTTGATACTTATAATGTGGTAGGAAACGTAGGAGATAACTTTCTGACATAGCGCAGGTGTACATTAACGTTTTTGCTGGCACAACGTCAATTATGCAGAGATGTGTTTTTTGACACCGATGAGCGAAAGAAGTTCTGCCAATGTAAGTGCTAGCATAGAGGTGGGCTTAGTTTAACCTGGGCTCAAGTACAGTCCTTTATATTTATTTATATTTTCTTGAGATTGTACAGATTGTTCCCCCAGGACTCATTTTTTAGAATGTGTTCACTGATGATTTTCATACTTAAATAAAATGTTGTGTTATTTCTTAGATTGGGGAAAACATATTTTATCCTGAAACTTGACTGATAAGACTGTTTTAGTACAGTAGTGGAAAAGTATGTGCAAACAGCCAACATTCATGCAATGTTAAGTTTGAAAGATCAATAACTTAAGTCAGAACATTCTAAAATATAATGTTGCTGAAGTAACATTTCCAAGTGCAGTCTGTACTACTGCTTTAGTTGATCTAACTTCCGTCAGTTGGGTACAAAAAAGACACCCCTGAGCTATGCATGTTACAGTGATCTAAACGTTGTCCACACCGGCGTTATGTCAGCAGGAAATGCTCTCCCACCAACATAACTGTCTCTTGCAGAGGTGGATTAATTATGTCAATGGGAGAGTGTTTCCCATCAGCCTATGTCTTCACCAGATGTGCTAAAGCTGTGCAGCTGCAACAGTACAGCCATGCCAATCTAACATTTTTGTTGTAGAGATGTTGTATTTTTCAGTATATTTAATAGGATACGTTGATAAAGTATGATATCTATATATCTATATATATAATAAAATAAATATACAATTCTTCAAGAAGAGAAAAAATACTCTGTGTGTAACTTAATAGCACACACTTCCCTTTCATATGTAGTATCTTCTGACTCTAATACTAGCTAGGTTTTTTTCTATAATCAGATTTTCTATAGCAATAAGAAGGGTGGATGTAGAAAACTCCACAGTCAGAAGGAAGAACAGACAGCACCATGTACAAGAGTTACTGGTTGCATTAGCAGATTTTGTTCGCTGTTATTTCTGGTACTAATGGGTTTCTGGAACTGTCAGGGTTCTATAATGCCCTTAGTTCACATGTTGAGATGTTGCTTGAATTCAGAAGTTCTTGTACCTTGACCTCCAAAGCCAGTAGGCTTTTGGAGCTTGCCATCTCTTGATTCTCATTTCTGGTGGAAATTAGCTCTTATATTTTTTGGTTTGGGCAACAAACTATATTTTATAACATAAGCTATTTAATTGCCTTAGAACTAAGGTTGTTGAAATGCATTACATGTCAACTCAGTCAGTAAAAAGCAAGCGAGTCACTAGTTAATATAAGTCTTATTGTACTCTCTCTCAGCTTGTACACGTAACCGTCCTGCTCTCATGCATAAATGAGACAGGAATACTGGCAAGACAGGCAGCAGTACCAGCAGAATGTGGCTGACACTCAGCTATACATTCGTTTTATGCCATTATACCCAGATATGCTCAGACTCCATTGCTGCACAATAAATTCCCTCTCAGTTCTAGCAGAGAACCCACTCATAATACATACATCTCGTTTCTTTCAGTCATGCTCAAAGCAAAACCTTAATGGTGACCTCTGCAAGGTGAGGGTATCTTATCTATAGAAGTGTAATATTTTAGTGCAGCAGAAGTTTGAGGATGGGATGGACCCAATGAATATGATTGGGTCTGAGCTTTGTTTGGTGTGCATATTAAAGAGGACCAGAGCTGAAGAAAGCTCCTTTTCAGCCACTCTTTCTGAATAACAGGAAGGTGAGATTTGAGTCTGTCAGACTCCATAGATGCTAGCCCTTACAGTGGAAGCACTGTTATCTAAAACTCTTACATTGCTGTTAAGTCTGCCATGCTGCTCATATGACCTATTTTGGATTCTTATTTGTGCCATTAATGTGAATGCCTTTTTAGAGTACAGTGTGGCCCATTAATGTTACTTTGGGGGTTTTAGATCTTGATTTAGCTCTTGTGCCTTCAAAGCTTCATTGTTAATGCAGGGTAGGGTTTTTGTATTGTGTTTTGTCCACACACACAAGAAAACAAAAGGGGTAGACTTGCTAGTGATTTCATATTAAAATAAATATTCCAGTATATTTCGTCATTTGAGAAATTTCTTGGTACTGTTACTGAAATATGTCTAAATGGAGCATGTTTGCTTCAAATTATCTCTGATTTTTTAATGTTTTTTTAATATTTTAAAAATGTTCTTTACAGTGTTCTAAAAGATATACATACCTGGAGTCTTGTGAAAAATAAATTATTAGCAGAGGTTTTCATATTGAAGCTGAACATTTCAAGTTGATCATGATTTGATAATTCAAGGAACTTCCTGTAAATATTTACTGTAGTAAAACAACAAATTGTCACCTTTCAAGCAGAAAATGGTTTATTATTTGTAGTTATTTTAGACAGGAAATTTTGCTTTAATCAAAACCTTAAATATACTGTTATACCTTTACATTGGACTGAAAAAGATGATTATACAATCTGCAAAGATCTTCAGGCAAATGTTCTCAATCTTGGATGCCTAAAAGTAAGACACTAACATCCCTATTTAGACACTCAAGGAAAGTATCTTTGCTTTCAGATGTGCGCATCCATTATTCCAGTTGAAATCAGTGAAAAGAATTGCACTGAAATGATCTAGTGGGATGTGTGCTCTCATTTAGGTGTTGAACTTCAGGCACTCAAGTTTAAAAATGTTGATTATAGTACTTTAGTCTCTGATCCTACAAAAACTTGTCTTTTAAAACTGAACAGAACTACTGTTATGCATAAAGTTTTTATGTTCATAAGGATTTGCAGGGTTGGGTAGTAAGATAAAGGATTGGGCATTTTTGTTATTGACATCAGTAGGATCCGAATCAGAGCCTAAGGTTGTAACACCTAATGTGTACTAGGTGAAGTATTGTGATACATATTGTATTAAACCCAATTGTAGCTGAGGCTCGTTTGGAGGTTTAAGGAGTTTAAATTACATAATTCATCTTTGCTCTCAAAGATTACAGTTCCTTTCTTGATACATTAAAAAACAAACAAAACAATACAATAACAACAAAATAGCCTTGGGTGTTTTTTATTTGCCTTCTGTGTTTTGAGTGTTTAAGATGTGCTTGGGTCACATTTTCAAGCTATTATTTACAACTTGCCTTTTTTTGTATTGTAGTTTTAATTGAAAACAGTTCTCAGAAGCTGAGGTTTTAAATAAAACACCAAATATCATGAAAAACAAACAAGGAGTCTTATGGCACTTTTAAAGACTAACAAATTTATTTATCACATAAGCTTTCGTGGGAGAAAATCTCACTTAATCAGATTCTTGAAGATGGAGGACTTCCACTTCCTGCATTTATTTTCCTCCCATTTTGTAAGTCATAGGATCAGGTTCGAGCAGGGGTTCTCCACCCCTGGCCTGCATGCAAAAGTGGCCTGCGGGGCTTTTTAAAATGGTCCGTGCTGCCCGGGCCACAGGCTGGGAGCTGGACTACAGTCGTCCAATCCCAGCGCACAGCTGGGAGCCTGGCCGCATGCCTGGTTCCTGCCAGGGATCCAGAGGCTGCAGGCGGGGCTGCGGGCCAGCGTGGCTGGGAGCAGGGCACTGACCGGCACAGCACCCGGCTGGGAGAGGGGAGCCAGGCTGGCACAGCTTTGGGGCATGCTGGCTGCTGGGGGGTGTCCGCAGGCAGGTGGGTGTGATGGGGGGGAGGTAAGGAGCGGGAGCATGGGCCGCGCTGTTGCTGGGGCCCACAGTCCTGCCCACAAACTGGCCCTGTTCAGGGGCATCCAGGCCTCCACCCTTTTAAAAAAAACAAAAAAAACCCTTTCAATTTTTTTCAAATTTAAAAAAAATCTTTTTGGCTTGAGGGCCACAAACATTATTTTTACAACCCCGAAGGGCCACTAGTCTATTATTAAAAAATTATTTAAATTAAATTAATTTATTTTAATTATTTTTATTAAAATTTAATTTGAATTGAATTAATTTAATATTAATGTCAATTTAGTTAAATAGACTGGTGGCCCCTCAGGGTTCTAAAACTTATATTTGTGGCGCTCGAGCCAAAAAGGTTGGGAACCACTGGGTTAGACTGTTACAGCAAATCAAAGCAGTAGTTTAGATTTAAACAGTAGAGAATGGCATATTTGAGGGAGTTGAGGTAAAAAGAAGGCAAAATCACCTGTTGTAATGAGAAAAAAATCCCAAATCCCTATTTAACCATAAGGCAGTGGTGTCAAATCTGCATAAGAATTCCACTTCTGCAGTTTCTCTTTGAAACTTTGATTTGTAATCCATTTGCCTAAGTATAGCTGTTAATATATGATTAATGGAGTGAGCAGGAAGATCAAAGTGTTCCCCTGTTGATTTGTGAATGTTCTTTCTGATGTCACAGTTGCATCCATTTATTCTTTTGTGCAGGGACTGTCCTATTGAGACTCAAGAGAAAATCACAAGAGTTGATAATGCTGTGAATGCCATGATTTTTACTTTAAGGACAGGAAAATTAAATACTTTTGTTCTTTATGTTGATGATATAACTTTAATTAGCTCTGTTGATAATGCACACAAATTATTGCTAAAATTGCGTTAGTATGACTCATGTTTTTGACTCATATTTTTATTTCTTAGGAATACCAATAACTGTGCCACCACCAGGTAACTTCTTTTTATAATTTTCTGGGGCATTGTTAAGAAATGTGAAACTTAAATTTGAATGTGCAGTATGCAGTTGCCTACATCTGCTTGTTAGTATCAACATAAAAGTTCATAAATACATAACTGTATTTGTAGGCATAAGCCTGGTTGATTTTATGCATGGTAGAGATAGGAATAGTTTTAATATTCCTGATTATGGGACAAACATACCACTATCTTGAGAATTCCCCCCCCCCCGGAGAAGAGGCTCATTGATTACTAAGACACTCGTTGAGCTGCTGGTGGAAAACATTTTTGATAACCTCTCAGGAGTTGCAGCACAATAGAAAATACTTAAAAGTAAATCTTTTAAGACTGGTGACATGAAATTGAGACACTGAAAATATGTACATATTTAGGACTTGATTCTGCTTTTCATTAAGTAGTTATGTATTGAGCAGTCGAACATAATCACTTATTGCTCCCTAACTGTGTAGGGAATCCTTTGTGTCAGCTCAGCTTCTCTGGAATTAGTATGCCATTGCATAGCTAACCCAATTTTTGATGTTGAATTAAATATTTCAGGTTTTCCTCCCCCACCTGGAGGTCCGCCACCTTCACTTATACCAACAATAGAAAGGTAAATTTTTTGTTTGAAATCATTTATTAATCAATATTTATCCCTTGTTTAAAAAAAACATCTTACAGTAACCATAACTTTTATGTTCCTTATACAGAATCATTCTGCTTTTGTTGTCTTTTTCTGTCTTGGTTTTCCCCCAGAGTTACTGTAGTTTAAAATTTCAGAAGGCTTTAATATAGCTAACAAGTACTTTGCTATCTGTCATCCTGTAGAGTTATCTAGGTTTATTTTTAAGAACAAAGCAGCTGTGCCATTAGTTAAGATGCTGATTAATCAGAGATTCTCAGGTTGTTCAGTGGCTTACTAACTTAATCTTATCATTTTTCTCTTGAACAGCATACATATTACACACTGAGAAGGTTAAGGTTGCAAACTCAAGCACTCAAAGGCCAAGAAAAGCAGAAATTAGGTTGCCTATACAGTAAAGTAAATGTAAAATTATCCTAATGTTATAGATGAGTATCTGAGACAGAGATTAAGGCCAGAATTGTCATATCCATAAGTATAGAAAGCCTAAGTTAAAATATCTAGAGCCCGATTTTTTAAAAATATAATTAATATTTTTAGCACTTAATGTTCAAAACTCAGGTCTCATTGACTTCAGTTGCAGTTGTGAGTATTCAGCACTTCTCAAATCAGGCCTCAGACGTCTCAAGTGGGACCCTGGCCTAGGTAATGAAGCATGCAGTAATGAAGTGGCCACCTGTGAAAAGTTGGTTTAAATTCCTTTTTCCAATTTCACATAGGAACTTTGTGGGAGAAGCAGGGATAGAATTGATTTCTCCAAGGAGACATTTCAATTTTCTAAACCACAGGACCACCCTTTCTCTTCCTGTAGTCCCTAGCCTTATTTACTACATACCTTCCTGCTTTACGGCAAATCAGGCGCTGCCTGCAACAACACACGCTAATTCAGACCTGGTCCACAATTAAAAGATAGCTCAGCATAGGTAGGTGCTTGCGGTTTTTAAAAAATGCAAACCCTTACACAGCATGGTTAAGCCAACCTAACTTCCAGCGTAGAATCTTTCCATCAACCTAGCCAGCCCCACCTGAAGAGGTGGGTTACCTATATCAATAGAAAAACCCCTTCCATTGCTGTAGGAAGCATATGCACTATGGTGCTGCAATGGCATATCTGCAGCTTTGCTCCTCTATTGTTAAGATGGCCCTGAATAATATGCTTTAAGGGTAAGTTTTTGTCATGGATTCCATGACTTCTAGAGACCACCATGAAATTATACTTTTCAGCTTCAGGAGCTGCAGGGACCCCAGAGCTCTCAGCTACTACAGGCAGCAAGGATGCCAGAGCTCTGGGGTGGGGAGGAAGATCTCAGCTGCTGCGGGGGGAGGGGCTCAGCTCTCAGCTGCTGCCAGTGGGGCCCTTCTGTAGTCAATCACAATGGGACTCTGGCTCCAAGCCACTGCAGGTGGCAGGGAACTCTGCAGCCCCCAGCTGCCACAGATGGCCCTGCAGCTTTGAGCTGAGGTGGCAGTGAGGGGATCCCAGGGCCTCGAGCTGCTGCAGGCAACGTGGACATCTATCGCTGCAGATGGACCCTGAGTTGCGTGGCAGGGACTTGGTGGCAACAGGGACCCTTTGGCTCCAAGCCGCTGCTGGCAGCAGAGTCCACACTGCTGCCTGGGTAGTGAAAATCCCCCGGATTTGCATCTGCCTGAGCTGGGGTGACAGTGAGGGAACCCTGGAGCTCCAAGCCACCGTGGATGTTGGGGGCACTCAACTACTGTCCACCTCAGTGGATGCATCCATAGCCATGAGCTGGGGTGATGATGTGGGGACCCTGGAACCCCAACCCAATGTGAGTGGTGGGGTAGTGAAGCGGTCCCAGGAGTGGTAGGGACCCCATGGCTTTGAGCTGCTACCGGTGGAGAGGAGTCTGCAGCTGTTAGCTGGGGTGGTGGGGAGTGAACCCTGGAGCCCGAAGCTTCTGAGACTGCTGGGGACACCCCAGAGCCATGCAGTGTGGCGGGCAGACCCCATAGCCCCGCAGTGGGAGTCTGAGCCTCTGCCAATAGCAGATTTCTTGCTGCTGGTGCTAGCAACGGGGACCTTTGGCTCAGACAGTAGGGAGACTTGCAGCCATGAGTTGAGGTAGTTGTTAGGGTACCCTGGAGTTCCAAGCCACTGTGGGCAGAGGGGTCACTCCTGAGCCATCCAGTGCAGTGGTTAGACCCTGGAGCCCAGAGCTGTGGTGTGAGGCAAGGACCCAGCGGTAGCAGGGACCCTGTGGCTCTGAGTCACTACCAGCAGCAGAATCCATGCTGCTGTCTGCTAGTGCAGGCAGTGGGGACTCCTTGCCTACAAGCTGCCACAGGCAGCAGGGTCCTCACAGCTCCCTGCCATCACAGGCAGCCCCACAGCAATGAGGTGGGTTGCTGGTGAGGGGACTCTGGAGCCACAAGATGCTGCAGGCAGTGGGGGCATTCTGGTGAGCACTTGCAAAATGAGATTTTCAATAACTTACAACATGGCCAAAATTTAGGTGGAATTTCACAAGGACAGCAAAAAGGTACATTGTAGACATCAGAGCAGCCTTCTGTCATATTTCAAGTCCCTGCTCCACACTGTAGAGGTGATAACACTTCTCAGTGAAACAGCTGAATTATTTTTAATGTTGGTCATGCACAACCAAAGGATACATTCCCACCATCCAGAACGTTAAAATTCACAGAAGGAAATCAAATATTTAATATTTATTTATAATAATATAAACTATTATCATATACCAAGCCTCTTTTGCCAGTAAAGAGGACATAGCTAATACAGAGAACTGTTTTACCAACCTGAAGTGTATGCAAGTTTGACCTTCCTGTTTCTTTGAATTGTGGGGTTTTTATGGCTATTTTTATTAATTAAGAGAATAAATTTTATAGATTCCTCTGTATAGTATAACTTCGTAAAAATTTTTATCTAGCTTATGATAAACCTTGAATCTCCAGCTTTGAAAAATATCCTAAAATATTGAGACATTGCATAAGGCTTTCATTATTCTATTTTTAAAAGCGTATTGATTCAAAAGCCTTTTTATACTGTGAGGCTGTCTTCAAGAACAAAAGTAGCACTTAAGTAAATGTGTTAAATAAGGTGTAGATGATTAATTCAAGCTATCTAGGAAGCGATAAAACATATCAAAGGATATAGAAAATTGAATTTAAACACAGTATGCACATCATCCTTTTCAACCTCTATATTTTACCTATTTAAGTTGGCTACAATTGAAAGAAGTAGCTCAAGAAAATATGAAGTTGATTTAGAAGAATATTTATAGAACTATCCATTTGAAGCCCACCTGTTTTTATATACATAAATGTTGGAAAAAAAATTGGATTCACTTGCATACCTACTTATTTAACAGGAAGGCTATGAGGAAGCTTTCATTTACAGATGTGCTTGTTGTCAAGCAATTGGGCATGGAGTATGATTTCTCTGCCAACATTTGTAACTGTTTTTGGAATATAAGCAACATATTGAAATAGAAAATCCAGTGAGGACAAGACAGAATAGTTTATATGCACTATAAAACATATTCAGACATTTTTAGGAACAAATGTTTAAAAAACATGAGGAATGTTAAGGGAGATTATGAATCCTTTCTACATCAGTATTAAAATATTAACATGTTATTACACAATATTTACATATTAGATATCTGTGTTTGTTCATTGCAATTGATAATTAAGTTGTTTTTATAGTAGGAAGGCTTACAATGAAGGATATATTATTTAAGTTGATCCCTTTTTAAAAAATACACTGTTTTAGTCACATACTTCCAAGAATCGTGAAGAATAAAATCAGGTAATAAGTATATAGATCCATGCAGGTGTGGGCAAGAACTTGACTTTTATATTTACCTTTCAACAGTGGACATTCCTCTGGCTATGACAGCCGCTCTGCTCGTGCATTTCCGTGTGAGTATGGTGTCAGCTTTAAGGATTTTACTTAAGCTTTGTTGAAAATTGTTTAAAATAGCTATGGCTACATTGTTTCAGTTAAAATGCAAACAAGAATCTGTCCACTAATCGAAATAAGATAAAGCAAAATTTCAAAATGAGTATTATCCTGACTGAGTACTAGCACCTTATATTAGCAGCTACTGGTAAATACCTACTACCTGTTGATTCATTTTTCTGTCCTCTAAAATGAAATTTCTGTTGTGGGCATCTTCTCAATCTGCTTCAATGCAAATGTATTTTTTAAAAAAACAACAAAAAACTATGCAAATCCAATAGAATTTAGTATGTATCAAAAGCAGGTGGACAAACATCATTTTCTCCTCAAGTAAGTTAAAAACCCTACCCGGCAAGATCTGTAACAGTGACTGGGAAGATGCAAACTTCTTTGAAGTTATTTTCCCTAGAGAATACTATAAACTTGTTAGCCGATGGCAACACAAGGAAATTAGTTCAGTTTCTTGTGGGGGCACAGGATAATCTACTACACTGTATCACTCCCATTCAGTGTGTGTGTGTGTACCCTTTCCAGAGCAAGTTTATTTCATTTTTTTTTTTTAAACTAAGATGGATTGCTTCTTAAATAGCAGTTTTTAATAATGATTTAAATCAGTAACAGGAAACCTTGATTTAGATTGTTTTAATTGTGTTTTGCGTTTGTACTTCCATTCTTTTCCTAAAGAAAGGTTGATTCTGACTTTTTGATAACCATTAAAACATGTTCACTTGAAACTCAGTACAGCCTTTATACTAAGTTTGGTACTCTTTTTTTTGTTCGTTTTTTGTTTGTTTTTTACTAATCAGGAGGATACACGGTCTATCACTATATATTTACTTAAGCAATTTATATAACTTAATTTACAATTATTCAGATTTTTAATTTTTGCATGTGTTAGAAAATTGTGAATTATGCATTTTTTATTTACTATATGAGGATTAATTTTTTACTTGTGATTTGTGTCAAGCTCTGTTTGGATGATAATTTAAATTCATAGCATTATAAAGTATTATGATTGGAAAGTACGTCAGGATGTTATCTAGTCCAACCCTCTGCACAGAGAAAGACCAACCTCAACTAAATCATCCTAGCCAAGACTTTATCAAGCCAGATTTAAAAGCTTCTAAGGATGGAGGTTCCACCACCTTCCTAGTTAACCCATTCCAGTGTTACACCACCCTCCGAGCGGAAAAGTTTTTCCTAATATCAAATCAAGACCTCCCCCACTGCATCTTGAGACTATTGCTCCTTGTTCTATCATCTGCCACCACACAGAACAGCCTCTCTATCCTCCCTGGAACCCCTTTTCAGGGAGTTGAAGGTTGCTATCAAATCCCATCTTCTCTTCTGCAGACTAAATAAGCCCAGTTTCCTCAGCCTCTTATAAGTCATGCTCCTGCCGTCTAGTCATTTCCATTGCCACTGCTGGATTTCTCTCCAGTTGGTCCTCATCCTTCCTGTAGTACTGAAAACAGTATTCCAAATGTGACCCCACCAGTACCGAATAGAAGGAGGTAATTACTTCCCTCGATCGGCTAGTAATGCTCCTACTAATACAGCCCACATGCTGTTAGCCTTCTTGGCACACTGTTGACTCATGACCAGCTTCTCATTCACTTTAACCATCAGCTCCTTTTCTGCAGAACTGCAATCAGTCCTCAGTTTGACACAGCGCATGAGATTCTTCCATCCTGAGTGCAGGACTCTGCACTTATCTTTGTTGACCCTCATGAAATTTCTTTTGGCTGAATTCTCCAATTTGTTGAGGCCTCTCTGCATCCTGTCCCTACCCACCATCATATCTACCACTCCCCCCCCCCCCAGCTTATTGTCATCTGCAAACTTGCTACGGGTACAGTCCATTCCATCTTCCAGGTCATTAATGAAAGTGTTGAATAAAACCAGCCCCAAAACTGACCCTGAAGCACTCCACTTGATACTGGCTGCCAACTAGACATTGAGCTATGGATTGCTATTCATTGAGCCTGATGATCTAGCCAGCTTTCTATCCAACTTGTAGACCAGGGGTTCCCAATGTTTTTGGCTTGAAGGCCACAGATATCGTTTTTACTACCCTGAAGGGCCACTAATCTCTGACAGCAGGCCACCCCACACCCAGTGCATCCAGAGGGAAGGAGTTGGTGAATACCCTACCTCCTCATTAATCTCCCATTTCCCTCGCTGCAGCAGGGAAACTGCATGCATCCTGTAGCCTTGTGTTGGGTCATAAGACAGTGGCTCCCTTCTGTAGTCAGGGGGATGGAAAATCAGCGCTCCCTTCCCTCTGGTTCCAGCAGGGACCCCATCACCTATAGACCCAGGTAGAGCACTTTGCTGTGCTCCCTGCTAAGCCCAGGGGGAGGGGAGTACTGATCTCCCATCCCATAGGCTGCAGCAAGGAGCCTGCACTGGTCTTTTAGCCCTTGAAAAATGCACCTCACCTGGGTTCTTAGGCATCAGCCCCCAGGTACAGCTAGCAGGAGGGGAGTGGAGGGCCACTGAAAGCCCATGTGGGCCACTTTTGGCCGCTGGGCCACAGGTTGGGAAGCACTGTTGTAGTTCATTCATCCATCTCTTACATCTTTAACTTGCTAGCAAGAATACTGTGGGAGACCATAGCAATAGCTTTGCTGAAGTTAAGATATATCATGTCCACCACTTTCCCCATATCCACAGAGCCAATCATATAATCATAAAAGGCAATCAGGTTGGTCAGGCATGACTTGCTCTTGGTGAATCCATGGTGACTGTTCTTGATCACCTTCCTCTCCTCGATGTGCTTCAAAATGGATTTCTTGAGCACCTGCTCCATAATATTTCTGGGGACTAAGGTGAGGTTGACAAGTCTGCAGTTTTCTGGATATTCTTCCTTCCTTTCTTTAAAGATGGGCACTATATTTGCCTTTTTCCAGTCATCTGGGACCTCCCCTGATCACCAGGAATTTTCAGAGATAATGGCCAATGGCTCTGCAATGTCATCAGCCAACTCCCTTGGCACCTTCTGATGCATTGCATCCGGCTCCATGGACCTGTGCATGTCCAGCTTCTCTAAATAGGTGTGAACCTGTTTTTTTCATCACTGAGTGTGCTCATTTTTCCCTGTATTGGGATGCCCAGTGCAGTGGTTTGGCAGCTTGACCATGTCTGAAGACAAAGGCAAAAAAGGCATTGAGTACTTCAGCTTTCTCCACATCAACTTGATTGCCTCCCCTTAGGTTGCCTCTGCCATTCAGTAAGAGGCCCATACTTTCCCTGACCACCTACATCTTGCTGATATACCTATAGAAACCCTTCTTGTTACGTTTCATGTCCTTTGCTAGGTGCAGCTCCATATGTGCTCCTGTATGCTTGAGCAATACTTTTATACTTCTTCTCTAGTCCTCTGTTCAAGCTTACATTTTTTGTAAGCTTCCTTTTTGTGTTTAAACTCACTGAAAATTTCTCAGTTAAGCCAAACTGGTTCCCTGCCATATTTGCTGTTGTTTCTGTACATCAATATGGTTTGTTCCTGTGCCCTCAATAAGGTTTCTCTCCTGGACCCCTTTCTCCCTCATATTAGCCTCCCAGGAGATCCTGCCAATCTCTTCCTGAGGGAGTCAAAGTCTACTTTTCTGAAGTCCAGGGGCTGTATTCTGTTATTCTCCTTCCTTCCTTTTGTCAGGATCCTGAACTCGACCATCTCATGGTCATGGTTGCCCTGGTTGCCACTGTTTCTACTTCCCCTGCCAAGTCTTCTCTGTTTGTGAGCAGCAAGTCATGAGGTGCTCAGCCCCATTTGGTTCTTTCAGCACTTGAACAAGGAGATTATCTGCAACACTGTCCAAAAGCTTCCTGAATTGTCTGTGTTCTGCTATATTGCTCTCCCAGCATAGGGTGATGAAAGTCTCTGATGAGAACCAAGGCCTGTGATCTAGAAGCGTCCATTAGCTGTCTGAAGAAAGCCTGGTATACTTCATCCTCCTGATCTGGCAGTCTGTGGCAGAGGACCGCTACAACATCATCCTTGTTGCTCTCACATCTAAACTTAACCCAGAGACTCTCAACAGGCTTTGGAGCTCTGTGTCATATTGCTGTCTTGCATATAGTGCAACTCCTCTATGTTCTTTCCCCTGCCTGTCTGTCTTCCTGGACAGTTTGCACCTATCCATGGTAGTGCTTCAGTTAATTCAATTAAAAATGCACAACAACATGTTCCTTTTTCTTTGTTAAATAAAACTACCATAAGGGCTGGATGCTTAAGAAAAAGAAATGCATTAAAGCATGTTTTGCTTTTACTGATGCAGCTTACTGATGTATTAAACAACGCAAGTATTATTTATAGCTAATTAATTGAACCTTTTGTTTCTGGTCACTGTGTCTGTCAGTGCTTTGAAACTAGTAGATCTCTAGTCCAGTGGTTTTCAAACTTTTTTTCTCGGGACACAGTTGAAAAAAATAATTTATGTGCGTGACCCAACAATTACATCTTTGAGCAATGCATTCCAGTTTTTTGGCGATGGCAGCAGGGGCTGCCGCAATCCAGTACCTGAGGGTCTGCGACCCAGTACTGGGTCCTGACCCTAAGTTTGAAAACCACTGCTCTAGTCTGTACTTCCCGCCATTTTCGGTGGCAGTTGAAGGGAGATACACAAGATACTTAAAATAAGGGCGTATCTCCCATTGACTTCCTAATGTTTGGTGGGTCCACTGCATTGAGTGAAAGAGAAATGCCCTCCCTTCATTTCACGCTACTCCAGTTGAGGGGCTGGAGCTAATGGATCGACTCCCCAATTGATTGAGCGAGTCAGTCTAGACAAGCGCTTAGATTTTATTCATAGCTTGGAAGAGGAAACAAGCTTTCATGTTTTTTCAACCCCCATCTTATTTCATAACTTTGAATGAACTAATAATTTAACTAAGTTGAGTAAACTGAAATGAAGACAGTATTGTCTCTGCATCTGCAAGAGATATTTTAATAAGGTGGTGTAGGACTCAGCAGACTTTGCTTTTAGGTGCTTAGCCAGTAACTTCCAACACTTAAGTGGTTTGCCTTCCTTTAAAACTTCACACCAGACATACTTGCTTTATATTAAATTTTTATATTTGTAAATTATTTAATAGATTATTGAAGTGATTATAATAAATTTAGACTTTAATGTACATTGTCAGTTTGAAGTTTAAAATTAAGTAGGTTTTTTAAATAAACACAAAAACTATTTCATTAAAATTTAAAAAGAACATTTTATCTATTGTACAAAAAATAAATGTTAGTGTTACATGGATAGTCATAACTATCATGCCTAACTTCTGAATCTTTCCAAAGGGGTAGTCATGTTAGTAAATTTGTTAGTCTTGAAAAGTGCCACAGGATTGCTGAATCCTTGAGTTTGCAAACAACACTTTTTAACGTATTTGTTTGTTTGTTTTTTAATTGCCTGGCTTTTTACAAAAGCAAACTGAAAAGCCAAATATTCCATCCTGTGTAATCATATTGATACCCAAATTATTTTTCTTTAGGATTAGAAACATAACATGAACAACTGCTGCTTAAGCTAAGAGTAAATGATAACGGTAGTGGGTTGTCATGCTCCATATGGGCCAATAACTAAAGTGAGATACGGTGCACATTTTGCCAGTCACTATCCCTGTTTTCAACTTCTCATTCCGGTCTCCACATTCCCACTTTGTCTTTTCCATGGTCATTTCTTCCTTTTTTTTTTCTCCCTTGCCAGTTCTCCCTGTTCTCAATTACTGTGCCCAGTATCAGAGGACCTCTTAGCTGCTGGGAGGAGCAATTGCAGAGAAAGTCTTGCTTAACTTCTGAAGCCTGGGACAGAGTATGCTTAGTACATACTATACCCTGGTCTATACCACAGCACAATTTCGGCAGCAATTGAAAACAGATATGCAAAATACTTAAAATTCCTTCTATATCTCTCTCCAGTTGCCAACCGCCTACTTAACGCGGTGTCTTCAGTGCTCTGAATTGGAGGCAAATACCTTCCCTCCGACTCAGCGCTGTTCCTGCCGCTGTGGTGGTCTTACCAGATTGGCTTCCTGATTGGCTGAGCAGGTCTTCACAGACCCGATCAGTTCACTCAGAAGATCAGTCTGATGGCAGCGAATTTGCCCTAAATCTTTTGCCTGGTCTGTCCTAGAGAGTTTTGCTGACAAAAGTCAAACAGTGCTGGTGTACACAATGCAGTCATCTCCCACCCCTTCTCACTGACAGAAGTGCCCTGTTTTTTCAACAAAATGAAACCAACTTGACGAGAGATGTAGGGCTTTTGTCCACATAGGTGGAGTGACACAATATAGATGCTATGTCCCCTTACGCAGTGGTTAAAGTATAATTTGATGGGCCCTGGAACCCTCCTAATCTCCGGGCCCCCTTCCCGTATTGTCTGGGCCCCCTTCATGCATATGCGGGCCCCAGCCCAGGTAGGCATTTGCAATCACTTCTCAGTACCACATGCATCAGTTATTGTTCATAAAAATATTTATAATTTTATATGGCGTTTATGTCTATAGCAATTATTGTCACAAGCTAACAAGCACTGCATAACACAATAAGTATTGTGATTAACAACAGTGGGGTGTAGGACCTGCCAGCAGCCAGGCAGGGCGGAACATGCGTTCTGCTGGATTTTTCTATTTTTAGGGGCCCCGGAACTCTGGCCCCTCAAATTTGTGGGCCCTGGAACTGCGTTCTGGTGCGTTCCCCCTTACTTTAACCCCTGCCCTTACGTTTGTGGTAGGGTCGTCACTGTCAGGTTCACCACTCTAGTGGCAAAATTGATAAGAAAGCCCAAGCCCTAGGTGGCTGTTTCCTGCTCCCAGATGGGAGTGGGGAGAGAAGCCCAGGTTCCTGCAAGCCTGGGCAGCTGAAGCCCGGCTCCCGGTGTGAGTTAGCTAGTGGGGAGGCTGCCCAAAAGGAACTCAGGTGTCAGTGGGCTCCCAACAGGAACTGGGAGATGGGACTCTGAGCTCCCCACCCTGCACCTCAGGTTGGTAGAAGTGCTACTGGTGGTGAAGCACTTCACTGACCCAGAGGAGTGCTGTGTGGACATCAGTGGTGTTTACAGCAGTGTCTCTAAGTTGACCTAAATAGGCGATTTTCTTCCATAAAACCTCATGTGATAAATAAATTTGTTAGCCTTTAAAAGTGGCAAAAGACTCCTTATTTATTTTTTTAAGTGTAGATGGGACCTTCAGAAAATTTACTTACCGAACTCTAACAAATCTCTAGTGCACATTTGCAAACAGAGATTTTTAGAGGCCCAAAGCTAGGTCAAATTTAGTTGCATTTTCATGAGGATGGGAAAAGATGTATTTTTGACCGCAGAACAAACTCCCTACCAAAATTTAAGCTCTTGCTTCAGAGCCGCCTCTTAATGATTCCTAGAGCTTCTTAGTGAACCAGAAATTTTTTTTAATATGACCAAAGCAATCTATTTATCCTTAACTTCGTTCTCAGAAGTGGATTAGCCATGCTTCCAGAAATTCCCCCCCAGCAAATCAGACTAAGGCAAACCAAGCATGGAAAATTTCAACCCAAATATTAAAGTTTTGCAAAGTAATATGCAACTGAAGAAAGGTCTTACATTGGAAAGTATTGAACATTAGTTATAGATGCTGTTAACTACAACTGTCTATAAAGCAGAAGCTCCACCCATTACAGTTTGCTCTTTTGCTTTTGTCTGGTGCAGTATGCAGTCTCTTCCTCCCCCGCCCGCCCGCCCCCCACTTTGGGAATTTTTTGGTTACAGAGATTTGTTGCTGCCCCAGATAGTGACAGAACCAGGCTGCTTCAGTGTTGATGTCACAGTGAGATTGGCTGCCCAAAAAATGGTTAACATAGTGATAATCATTCTTGCAATGAATATTTTCCTGTCTCATGGGTGAAGTAAAAGCAGAAGCAGTGTGTATGTGGTTGTGAAGAAAAGTGAGAAGAAATGGAAAGTTGAAGGGACATTTAGTTGTGAATGGACATACTAGAATTTTATTTTCAGTTAACTAGTAACAGATGTTGGTCAAATTGACTGCTGTAATTGAAGACAGATGTAATCTGATTAATACACGTGTGTAAGAATTTATTTTTTTAAACTGTCTTTTCAATGTTAAATAATATAGTCTCTGGATTTTTTCCCGTTCTCTTATCCTTTCTAACATCATCCATTGTGGTGAATCTCTGTTCAGCGAAGACAAGCTGGGGAAATAGCTCCCTTCTGAAAACTATAGATGTTATTCATTAAGTCATTAAAGAGGTTAACTTAGAGAGGTGGTGCTTCCTCTCGTTTATTGCCCCTTCTGAGCACAGAACTTGCTCAGATACAGACAGCAAGTTTGAAACTGTAACTTTTGAGCATCACTTCTTATTTCAGAGAGTAGTAAAGTATTCTCTTCTTAAAACATGCAAATCCAGTATATAATTTTTCAAGCCTCACAACTTCATTTCTAAAAGACAAAATATTTTACAGTTGTCAAAGTACAGTACAAATTTCAAGTGCCTTTTAGACACACTTTGTTTGGATAGCCTCTCCGTGTTTGTCTGTTGGAACTGCAGTGCTTAATTCTTGATTCCATTGAATAAAGGTATGCAGGTTAGAGTACTAATTTATAATTTATTAAGTCAGTAGTCTTGGACTATATCAGGCAAATATGGAGAGAGACACATCTGTTACCTACTTGCAGGTGTTGCTGTTTAGGGGACCATTAACAAGAGGTTCCTAGGTGATCTAAATGGTTGCAATAGAGCATGGTTCCCATGGACCACTGGTGATCCACAAGGGTACTGCAGGTGGTCCATGGGGATAGGGGAGAGATAATGTAATAATAATATAATCCTTTCTTATTAGGTAAGTGTTATCTTTTTCCCACTGGTAAGCCTACTGCAGGTAAATGTACTGTGAAGAGTGCAGTATGTTTGTGAGTGAGCATAATAAATTATTATTAATAGCTGTGTTTTTAATAACCCTTGATATAGAAGTTTGACTCCCCTCAACCATTGGTTCTGTTAAAAATGTTTAAAACGGCTTGCTTACATGGTGGTCCTCAAAAACTTTCGATGACGATATAAAGGAAAGCTTAGAAACTATTGCTGAATAGAGTATAGGGAGAGAATACCTCTGACCAAAGCCATGCAGAACTTTATAGACTACACCTTGTATTTGCCCTGCCTTCCCAAAAGAAATCTAATCTGAGGATCGCAACTCAGAATTGACTGCCACAGTATGCAGCTGAGAGAAGTGGCTGCAAACACTTTAGCAGATTCAGCTAGGAAAAATGATACTTCATCTGTAGAATAGTAACTGGGAATCCAAAACACACGCAGATAAGTGGCTCTGCTTTGAAACAAGTAGTTGGGCCCCTTTAATAGGAGCAGGTGCCAGCTTTGCTGCGCCCATCAGTTCCTTCCCCAGCCTACTTAGGACAGAGTGTCGCTTCTGTTTTGTCTGAATTGAGCCTCAGAGTGCTTATTTTTCATATTCTCATTTCTGGGAAAACAGATGCTGGGCCACCTGTTTTTGGAAAAAAGCATCAGGCTGTATTACCTGAACATTGAGGACATCAGCCCAAATGTCTTGCTATCTTCAGTCCAGTGTCCATGAGCCCACTAGAGAAGGGATAACAGTAAACTTGGTGGAACCCTACACAAAAGATTGATTGCCCATCCTCACTCTCTGCAATCTCATTGAAAGGAGTGTTGGTTACTCACACTATTGATTGGAGAGACAGGTTAGTAAAACAGAATAAGAAAAGAACACCCCATGGCTGGAGATACTGGATCCTAACAGATCTAAAAGAATCACTTCCGTTCTTCAGTCACATCTATATGTTGTCAGTATTGGTATAAGGCACCTTTATAGTGCAGGACCAATGGAGCATCTCAGAATCTAGAAGGATGAAAACACTGATTCAGTATTAGCTGCTGCAAGAATCTCTGCTGTCATAACTCTTGGTGATGTTCTCCTAAAAAAGGTTTCCAAAGGCACAAGTAGTGAGCTGCTAATCCTCCTTTGGTGCTGAAGCCTGATGCAAAGTCTCAGATAGAAAGGGTTTGTCTTGGAAGTGAGTATCATCAAATAATTTCCAAATTTGGGTTTAAAAGTTCTTTGGATTGAGCCAAGGAAGAAACTTTTGGCTCTGGTGACTTTGAGATTTCCAATAAAGATTCTGCAGTCAGATTCAACCAGAATTTGGTGCACTAAACATCACTGTATCTTAGCATGAAGGTCTGCACCAGTTGTCTCATTCATCTGAATCAGGGGTTCATCTAATATCAGCTGCCAGAAGAAAAAAATCCTGAGAGACGTTCTTTAAGGATGCTAATGGAGGGACATTGGATGATTGGAACTATCAGCACTGCTGAATGGGTTACTTTCCCAAAGGACAGAGGGACAGAGTTGAAGGAAACTAGGCAGAGCCATGTGGTGAGGAAAGAAAGAAAAAAAAAATCCCAGAGAAAACAAAAAACTAAGATGAATAAGACATCTTCAGCAATAATTTAGGCCAAAATATTCATGCAGTCAGTTACACTAGATTAAGGAGCCCTAATTTTCCAGGCATGCTCAGTGACCCACAAGATGAAAACATATTGTAAAGATATGAAAATACGAGAAACATTTTTAACATGAGCAGTTTGTTAAATATAAAAATGTCACCCCTTTGAGAAAAATAACATATTTTCAGTGTAACCTATATATTTTCAATAATAGACAGACATAGTTCATAAAATATTTTATGGAACTTTTGTCAACAGATGTAATCATATTTACATATTTTCCTTTTAGTTAATAGTAGTTTAAACATAATTCATCATATATTAGGGATATGATATACATACTGTTCCTTTATATGATATACTATTCCTTTATATGTTAATACATTTGACACTGTAGGAGTTTTGCTATTCCTTACGCTCAGATTAGGACTTTTCTCATACTCTGCAAATCAACTGACTTCTCTTGCCCTGATCCCTGCTGCTTTGGCTTTTCAGACTGATTTGAAGGGTGATTCTGTCTTAAATTGTTATCAACTAAATATCTATTTTACTTCTTAAGAACATTGTTGAATGTGTAGAAGAACATGGCCTACTGTAATCAACTTCATTAATGTTGCTTGAAAATACTAGGGGTTTTTAGATTGAATTTTTTGAAGAAGATTGTAAAGGTGGCCTAGGAGCAAAAAATTGTCTTGTCTAGTTTTTTGCTTCATAATGTATAAAAATGCTTGCTAACGCCCTTTTAGAAATGAATGTTATAAAAGGGCTCTCTCCCCACCCTGGCTTTTGTATTCCTATTGGTGTTTTATATTAGAATTCTGAGCTGTGAGCTCTCTTAGTTCTTAATTGAAAGGACCAGAAGTGTTTGAATCCTTAACAAACACATCTTTTCTCCTGAAAGTTGCAGTTGAGTAAGTACTCACAAAAAACAATTTTTTAAAAGTTTAAAATCATTAAACTTGCATAATTTCTCTGTCATAATGCTACCATGTCTTCATAGAGTCTTCAAGGAAAAACGAGGTAGACAAAGTCAGAATTTCTAATCGCCCATTTGTCTTCCTGCTCCTACAAGCACTTCTCTGCTTTCTCCTGTTCCTTCCCTATGCACAGGAAAGAAGCTGCCATATTATTCTCTTTCCCTGCTTCGTGTGACCCTCTCAGACGACTCCTTCAGTTTGAGATACAGTCCTACTTTTTGGAGAATATTGTTCTTATAGCTCGTAACGAAGGCAGGAGACAAAGCAGTGATAGGCAGCAGCAAATGGGGGTGGGGAGAGACTGAAAAATACCTGAAATGAGAGGTACAGTATAATGAAAGTTGTTCTCAATGGTTAGTAACGATTAGCATTGTTCTCAACGGGATGAGGGTAAAAGTCAGTTTTATAGACTTTCATCTCCAATCTGTTTACTATATTTTCATTTTTTATAAGATACCTTATTAGAAAGCAGTTTTTAAGGGAAATTCAGGAATATTAAGTAGTGGTATTTTCAGGGCAAATCAATTGTATATGAAGAAAACTCAGAAATAATTTTTAAATTGGGTTTGAGGAAAAGGCTGTATCTGTCTATTGTTTAAAATTCCCAGAGGAATTTATGGATGATGCGTACCTGCACTTACAAACTACCTCTTCAGTTTTTAAAGAACATATTTTGAACTTCCTAGACATTGTTTTTCAAAGTAATAAATGTCACTGTGCTGTTATCAGGTCCTCAGTAAAAAAGTCTTCACCCTAGCTGTGGGTTTTGAGGTGACGTTTATTCATAGCTTTGTGAGGACTGATACTCTCCCCAGTCTAATGTTCTCTATACATTTAAAATGGAATTACAGATTTAGTCTGAATATTGCAAAAACAGTTCTAAAACCAGCGTTTTCTACAACATTAATAAGATCAGCTAATTTTTTACTGTTTCACATGACACAGTACAGTTTTACTTGTATTAAACTGTTGTCTAAAGCAGAATTAATGTCTCCAGATCTATTGAATGAATTGAAAGTTTCCCGTACTTGAAATCTCAGTTATCCAAACTTATTTGGTGCTCCTCTCTCGCAATCTAGAAAATGCTAATAGTGCTGTTTTGGTGTGAAGTTTAGTACAAATCCATCATGAACTAACAATACTGGGAAATGTGAATCTGTTCCTAGTAAAAAACACAAAATACTAGTCATTGATTGTTTGAAAACAATTTTAGTTTTTAACTTCTTGCATGTTGAGAACACTTACAGATAAAATCTGGATAGCTGTAATCAGAGCTGTAAATCCAGAGCACTGGGTCATGTTAGGTCACTGATGTAAATGACATACTTTGCTTATGTTAGATGAATTTTCTGGGGTGTTTGTCTGACAGGATATAGAAATCACTGTAGTTATTGCATAGGAGGGAGTGAACAGAATCAGCATGGATGTATAGTCCATAATAAGTAAAAATTATTACCTTTTGTGTTTTTAACTTGCATTTATTTTAACCAATAGAATTTTATATTTTTTAATTGGAATGGTGTCCATCATCCAGTGTCTTCAAGCCCTGGAGACCATACATACCTTGTTGACGTCATGGCAAGTTAAGGAAATGAGCAATCTTTAAAGTCCAGCTGTTTTTTTGCTGTTTCTGGCTGCTTTCCTTAGATAGAGGAATTTCGGTTTTGGCAGCATAATAAACAAAATACTGTTGTTCTATAATTTTTTTAAATTTGTTTTCTCTGTATTTCTGAAATCAAACATCAACTGTTTGTTCAGCCTTTTGTAGATGTAAAGCATTGTAACTGCTGCTGTTATGCATTATATGGGCTGTCACTGGAAATAATATTTTAATGATGAAGTTCCTGTCCCCCTCTTTCTCCTGCTCAAAGGGCCTTTTGTGTTACTTCATGGAGACCTTAGTGAACCAGTATTTTACACTTCTGCTCAAGCACCCTGCTGCAAGCACATCCACAGGCATCTCTCAAAGAAGCCTGACCATGATTCACAGCAGAACCCTTTAGTGCTGCTTCATAATAATAATAAATGTAGCACTTGTGCAGCACTTTATATTTTTGAAAGCTCTGTACCATTGTTAACTTGCTCTCATAATAACACATGAGTTAGGTAAGTATTGATCCTATTTTACAGATGGGAAGTGGCAACTCCCTGCAGTTTAACTGATGACCTAAGGCCCCACAGTGAGCTGGAGCAAAGCAGATAGGAGGACTCAGGAGTTCTGACTTGGAGACCCTAAGTCCACTAGAGAGTGCTATTTCTCAGTAAAATAAAGCAATCACTTTTGGGCAGAATAAGGCACTCCAGCTGACCAATAGAGTATTGTCTTTGGGCAACTAGGCCAGACCTCTAGTCATTTTGATATTTTCCTGATGGCAGGACATACTGGAGAGTCTTTTTATCTCACTACTGGTTACAGAAAATTCTTGAGTGCTAAAGAATGTTTTCTTATCAGGAAGTCAGATTACAATTTTTTCTCCTCTAAACAAGTATATTGTATTTTACAAAAAGCCTTAAACTGAAGGACATATTTCCTTTTCTCAAAATACAGTATGTTTTGGTAGCAACAGTGGTTCTGGTGAACATTTATTAGGATGGTATATTTGTGTAAAATAAGCAATAGAATTATTTTCTTTACATAGTTATAATAGCTTTCCCAAGGCTAACTTATAGAATTCTATTATGTTCTGTAATCAGAAGTGTTTTGACAAATACATAGTGTAGAATATGAACTCTTGAGAGAAAATATGGAATGTAACTATAAAAAATTGTATAATAGATACAACTAATTTTATCTTGTGTTGTTTTACTTCCATAACTGTTTTCCTTTAAAATAATTAAACTGAATAAAGTTGGAAACATTCTTTCCTTGCCCTTCTTAAATTATACTTTCAGAGCCATAACATTTAAAAAGATTGATGTTTGTTCTGGCTCTTTTATTTCCTGTTGGTTTGTTTTGCAAAAGTAAAACTAAGCTAATCATATAAAAAATGTGACCTTTCTTAGGAAGTGTTTGTGTGACCCATTTATTTGTAGTGACCTAGAATTCAGATATTCTGCTTGATACATATCTGAAGAAATAAAATGTACAGTGGTAATCATACATCTTTTGAATTCAAATGCAATAGAAGAGTGTCTGAGGACTTGGATTGCCATTGTAGTAAAATACCTAGTGTCAAGTAATACGTGGACCTTGGAAAAAAAGAATTGTGCATGTACAAAACACTCATTTCAAGAGAGTATCATGTTACATTTTTCAAACCTTACCATTTTTTGTTCTTTCTAAAACCAGCATTTTTTTTTCTTTAGTCTCTTTTCAGCACCTTGCAGGTTCTGCTCCTTCGTGGCCTAGTCTTGTGGACACCACCAAACAGTGGGATTATTATGCACGAAGAGAGAAAGATAAAGAACGAGAGAGAGAGAGAGACCGAGAGAGGGATCGGGATCGAGATCGGGATAGGGAACGAGAGCGGACCAGAGAGAGAGAGCGGGAACGTGATCACAGCCCAACTCCAAGTGTTTTCAACAGGTTAGTAATAAAATAGTTAACTATAGTACTGTACTTTTAGTGTGCTTCAAGCCATAAAACCCTTAGTACACAGCTGTATGTTCTCAAGGGATGAGTGGGGGTAGTTCTCCTTCCTCCTTTGTTTTCTGTTAGAAACTATAGCAAGTATTTCCAAATGTAAAACAGAAATGTAAAAATATATTTTGTGTACTAAGCACTTATGGGCTGCAGCCTTTAAGAATATGGTTTAAGCTTTGTGTATGAGGGAGAGAAGCCGCTCTTTGACCTCATGAATTCCAAAGACAACTGTAGAAACTATGGGTTCCCTATTATTTTACAACTGGAATTTATTTCTTTTGTAAGAATGTTGTCCACCTACACTTGACTCTGATGTGAAACAGTGGCATTGTACCCTCCTAAAAATTGGTTTGTTAATTTGGTGAGTTTTGAGAGTAGCTGGGTGTGAATAATATTCTCTCCAAGCTATTTATTTGTGAATTGCAGATTTCACATAAAGGTCAAGAACTTTGTTTTCAGACAGATAATTCCTTTATTGGCATTTCAGCACTTCAGTATTTTTTAGGTGATTAAACTCAGACACTACTACTGTCTTTGGTATGCTTGTGTGCCCAAGAGCAGAGCATTTAATGTTGAATTGTCTGTAGCATAAATGAGTGGAGGGTTGTAGACTGGCAAACTTAGTATAAACTTACTTTGCTCAGGCAGTTTATTTCATGCTTTTCTAATGGTTGAAAAATATTTTGAGATAAGTCCCTTGACTCTTCAGTTATTTGTTTTGATCTGTTTCATGTTTACAAGATATACACATTAGCCATTAAATTGATTTTTGGGACTGTTGCCTTAATGGTTTTATATTGCAGAGTTTGAGCAGAACACCAGGAATCAGTATAAACTTAATGAAGAGAGAGGGGTTTGGGGTTTTTTTTACCATCTTTATCAATCATTACAGGCAAAAGAGAATTGTTAAAGAACCAAATTAGGTGCTAGAAAATTTAGTTCTTACTTTGCGCAGATGCTCGCATTGTGGTGATGTTGTCCTGTACTGTGTCTGTGTTTTGTGTTACAAATTACAGGGTCAGTGTTTAAGAACTTAAGTCCAATTTAAACATCTGTTTCTCAGGCTGCTTGATTGAAGGCCAGAAAGAAGGCTGGTCATTCAAGGGTGCTTGAAATGAACCTTAATGACTTCCAGGCCTAGAGAAGTCTCTGTGTTGCTGCCCAGAGATATCAGTAAAGGAGGGGGAAGAGGAGGCCTCAACCTCTTTTTTTTTTTTTTTTTAAATGTGACTAAATTATCCACCATCTGCAGCAAAGCTGCTGCCACATGGCTGTGTAAGAAACCAGGAGGCCCTTAACTAGTAAAAAGTTGATTTGGGAGAAACAGAGAAGGTGGAAGACAGTTTGAAAGGACAGATAATTCACATACAGTAATGTTGATTTTAAGACTTATTTACAGTTCTATTCACTTTTCAAAAATAAAAACACATCCAACTCCCCACTATTTGAAATGTTGCCTTCTTTCTCGGATTGTATTTTCTTCAGTACAAGGATGTTTTCCTTTGTCCCAAGGTACAATTTTAAAGTCAGTTAGCAATAACAATGTGAAGTGCAAATACTTGATTGACTTCCTCCCTGTGTTGGAGCTCATTCTCAGCAGGGTATCTGATAAAGAATGAATTCCACTGTTAAAGCAATTTGAATGGTTTTAGCAAAAATATATGATAAACATTTTAAATATGTTGCCTTAAGTTAGGTACCTAGATTGAAATGGGATTTTTTGAAATGGGATTTTCAGGTCTGCTGATTATCCTTAAACTCTCATTAATTTAAACAGCATTTGTAGGTTCTCAGAACCACCAAAATTATGCTAATTTCTGATGAGCTGCCTAAATGTGGATTCAGATTCTGACCTTTATAGGCACCCATATTTGAAAACCGTGGACATAAAATGTGTGTGTGTGGTGTAGTGTACACTAATATTTATTGTGTGCATATATGCAAATATTGTATGTGCATATGTAATAGTATCATGTATATGATAAAATAGTAGAGTCATGATAATTTTTTATTACCAACTTCTGTGTTTGACTGCCCTTTTCACATCGATGCTTCTCTCATTGGGCATATTTCTGACATTCAGAACCTAAACAGATTTAAATACCCACAGTTAATTAGTTTAAGCTACCTGCCCGGCAAAGAAATGTTGGTTCCTTCTGTCCCAAGTCATGGAATCTCTCCTCAGAAGACACACTGATCCATTGCTCAAGGCTGACTGTATTTGTGCAGTCCTGTACCAGTGACGTGTTTAAGGTATTGTACAACTCTTCAGAGCAAAAACTGGGCTTTAAATTATTGGAAAGGGAGTTTGACAAATGTTTACCTACCAGTTATTCACTTTTGAGATACAGCGGAATAAAGATATGAGAGAATAATAAGAAAATACAAGTCCTGTCCCTCTAAAGACACACAGTGAGCTAGATTCAGATTGACGTGTATTCAGAGAAAACTGATAGACATACCAATTGATACATCTTACCTTTATAGTTTAGAATGACTAAGGTGCACGCAAGATAAAAAAGCATTTAAAATTCTAGATTGTTAGAGAGGAAACTGAGTAAGTCCAGAGATGGACCGACTGTAGGGATGATACTAAGCAGATCTAGGTGACAATAGCTATTGTACAGAGAACGCTATTCCATTTTTCCTCATTTCTCCCCTCCCAATGGCATACCTAATCAACCATTTCATGGCTGAACTGCTGGTGTAACCTAGTGCTGTGTGCCTAATGGGATGATGGATAGTCACAGCTCTAATGACAAAAAGGATGACCATTAGAAAGGACTTGGATCTTTGGGAGGAGAAAGGTGATATATACGTGGTTGATTGGTCTAAGATATGTGACTTGCTTAGAGTGCTGGAAAGAAACTGATACAGAATGCCTGTTTTTAGAAATCTAGGCTATTGCTGTTTCACTGTAACAACATTAATTGTATTTATCTGGAATTAGCGTTAACAGAGTTTAGGCATACAGTTTCTTTTCTTTTAATCTTACTTTCTTGTTCTTTGTTGTGTTTTGTTTTGTTTTTTTAAACTACAGCCCTTGTGGCTTTAGACTGAGAATTTTTTCTAGCAGACCAAGAGGTATGAAAGAAGCTTATCGGGATCCTATCCTAATTGGGTTTCTTTATCAATAAGAGCACTAATTAAATATTAGTCTTCTACCACCAGCTCAGGGATACAGTTCTCCACGCACACAGGAAGTGCCTAATGACTACAGATTCAAAACCAGGTGTAAAGTAGAAATTCCTAGCTTGCTAGTGAAATACATAGGGCTTGTTCCTGTCCTGGAGGGTCCCAATATTTTGGACCTTTCACATTTTTATTTTCATGTTGTATGTAGAAAAGCTGTTTTGGCCATATGTATTTTTCATGGTTCCTGCTGAATCCTTTGTCATCTACATTTCGTGACAAGATCTCTAACTGTCAAAAAGAGAGAGAAAAAATAGTGTCAACTTTGAAACCTCTCTGGGATATTTTAAAATAATTTTCTGTAATTCTCTGTGACAAATACAGAATTCATTATGGTATGATGAAAAAGGATTTTTGGGCCTCGTTTTTTAAACTTGAAATAATAGCAGGCATGTGACTTCCTGTGTTAAACTGATCAGAGTCAACATTCCATATTCTAAACATTCCATATTTAACTTTTTTCATTAGACATTAACCAGCAATGTTTTGGTCTTGGGAACTAGATCTCAGGTAGGGGAATCCACTAAATTGTATTTTATTTCTCTCTGGCTTTGTTTTTTGCTACAAAGTGGCAAAAATGTTAGGCCCAGGAAGTGTGCTGGACACCTGTTTCAAGACTGCCTTTATTCAGGGAATTGTTGTCCTGTTATGTAAAAGTTGGTAATTAATTTCTATCTCTTTTCAGGCCTAAATTACCCATTTTAATGCCAATATGGCATTTTTGAGGATTGTAGATGTAGGGTGAAAATTAGGTTTATAATTTTATTATATTTGAAACACATATAAGTATCATTTACATTCAACACTTGTTGAAGTAGCCATAAAACCCCTAGTTTTATCTGAGTGCTCACCTAAACTTCCTTTTTCTCAACATTTAGTATGTTTTCAATTTCTAGATGATGGCTTGTTGGATGATTTTTTTTTTTTTATTCTGAGACACTGTAATTCCAATCCACAAGGCCCTAATCTCCCCTTTGAATTTATTTATGCCTGTGTCCTGTATGGATATTGTTAAACCTGGGGCTGCCCCTCTCTCTAGTATGACATATTTTGGAAACTGTGGGTTATTGGCAGAATTTTCTGCTTAACTATGGCCTTCGTATTGGGTTTGACATGGGAAGATTTGATTCATCAAGTTTCTTCAATGGAATGGCTGTGATGTGAGGAAATAAGTAGTGGAATGGGAATTTGGTTACAGACATTTTCCCTTCACAACATCTCTCAGTAGAGTTGAAATTGAGGTGTAAACTCCCTCTATATCAAATATGTTGTTCTCCCACTACAATCAGGAAGATTATAGAACAGTGCTTTGGGGTTCAGCAGAGTTGCCTTTTCTACAGAATATACTGGCCATGAGATACATATTGGGATGTTGGACATCTAAGAGGAATGAGAGAGAGTTGTGGATCTAACACAATAAGCATGTTGTGTGTTCCAAGTAGTTTATTAAGTTCTACCTGGTGCTCCTCAAACTGGTCATAAAATAGTCTTATTTGAGCCTTCTGCTATTCCTGTGTTTCTTGGTTTTAGTATAGATATTTTTAATTGTAGGGTTTTTGGGGGGGGGTTAGTGTGAATGTGCATAGCCCTTTGAATAAACGTGTATTTCTTTTAGATTTAAAGAGTCTTCCACAACATAAGGCTATGCTTTATATCAAATTATATACTCACTCATCTTTGGTTTAGAGTGTGGTTAAGTTTTTATAATGCAAAACATAGAAAAACCTTTAGTCAACCCAGTTGTATTACTTAGCAATGAAGAATTTCTATGAGTTAACTGATGGTAGCTATTGTTGTCCCACATTGACAGATTGAAAGTTTAACATATTGTGAAGAAACATACGACATTCTTTGGCTTCCTTTTTCACTTGTCCATTTGTTAAACTGCTGTGTAACATTTTGGGAATTTGTGTTCTGTAACTTGCAAGGAAATGCTTCAGATAGTTAGCCAATATTTAACTACCAATAGCAGTCCCCAATTTCACTGCTCCATAGTAGTAGAAATCATGTAAAGCAGCATGTAGAGACCCGTAGGGAGACTTGGTCATACTCATTCAGGTATTGGTTTCGCATGTGCACACACATGTCCATGCTCAAGCCTGGAGTAGTCACAGATGCAGTGGTCCTATTAGGGAAATGGCCCCTGGAACCATATTGTGGGAGATCAGTCTTCTCTCATCCAAATTCTACTGCATCGAAATATGGGGAATCAGTCTGGGGCTGGGCTCTAATGCCTGTAGAACTCCATGCTCAACCTCCCCACATCTTTCCCAACTGGGGGAGCTACATGGATTCTTCTGCAAGCAGGGTCCCAGTACCATGAAGGAAGAGAAAATAATATTTTTCTAGTAAATATTGGCTTAGATTGAAAATGTGAAGCTTCAGTTCTTGCTTTAACTTAATGATGTCTATGTTCTTATTCTTTCAGTTACTACTATCTCAAAAAGTTTGATCACATCAGTATGGTGCTTTTCTTGCAGAGATCTCTCCTTTATTTTCTTAGCTATGGAAACTGAGAATTCAACTAACATGTTGCTATTCGGTCATCTTATTTTCATTGAACAGCATAGGTTTCAAATTGCACCTATGACACTGCCCTGGTTTTTTTAACCAGCTAATAATATTACCCAGCTCTTACATAGGGCTTTTTCATAAGCAGATCTCAAAGTGAGAAGAAAGTGGATTGGCCACATGTTATTGGCAGCAGGTGCATAGGAAGAAAATAATGTTTGTTAAAACCTATTGTGTTCTCTGGTGGGCTAAATTCAAATAGGTATTACTATCACAACTTCTTTTCTTGGAACTCTTCATTGATTTTTGTGTTTTTGTAGGACAGAAAGATGTTACAGTACACACTTAAACTGAGGTGTTATGATGCCATACCAAAGTTACAATATTTTGCAGAATCTTTGTTTCATAGCATCTTTTACAGTGCATTGAGACTCCTATATATCTAGTTTCTTCCTTCCTGACAAGAAGTAACAGCCAAGTCCTACTGAAGATTTCACTGCACATGCTCAAATACTTTAAAAACCACAGAGGTGCTCATAAGAAATAACCAGTATGGTCTTTCGAAAACTTCATTTATATAGTGTGATCTCAAAACCGTATAACCATAACACATCATCCTGATGAGGATTAAATATAATACATTTTCACTACATGGGGTTTTTAAACAAAGTTTGAGTTATTGCCTAATAATCTGTGCATGTATTTAATGAGATGATGTTATCTTCTCCTTTTTCACCACCCCAATACACCCTTTTGTCAAAATATCAAGACTTCAAAGCTAAGGTTGTACTGTTCCTAATATTCTAGCCCATAGGCTAAACAACTTAATATTTTTTAACATACATAGAATATGATATTTATGAACCTTGACAAATATGTTAAGTCTGTTTTGTCATTTGTTATGTAAATGTTAGAATGTGTGGCTTTTCCCCCCAGGCTGGTTTAACAATTCACTAGCTTGCTGAAAGATTTTTCTTTTCTTCTTGCCAGTGATGAAGAACGATACAGGTATAGAGAATATGCAGAAAGAGGCTATGAGCGTCACAGAACCAGCAGAGAGAAAGAGGAACGACACAGAGAAAGGAGACATAGAGAAAAGGAAGAGACTAGACACAAATCATCTAGAAGGTTTGATCTTTAATAGCATATGATAAGCACTTCTTGTCCTGTAGAAAAATGACACAGTATCATGAACAGGTTGCAGAGATCCCACCGTGTTGCCTGAACAAAGATGTCCTGCTGAAAAGAGATGTTGGCCCAGAATAACTGTGCAATGTCTCCACCAGCTTTAGCTAGGGAATGTATAAAATCCTTTCAGTCTTGACCGTGGCTTAATCATTATACTTTGTATAAGGAATATAAAGGATGGGATATAAAGAGGCAGAAGGGAAACAACCATCCAGCAGCATTGTATAAGCATATCAAACAATTGTTGCTGCAAAATAAATTGAAGAACCTCTGTGTATTCAGAATAGTCCTAAAAGTTCAACACACTAGCAGTGCCTTCTCAGAGGAAGGGAGAAACAAAAACATTAAAGGAATCACAGTAGGGACTTTCTAAAGATGTAAGACTGAAGCTTTGCACTTGGTATATGACATGTAAGTAGAAGGGAGATGATTTGTCACTCCTGGTAAAAAGTACAGTGTGGATGCATATACACCATTTATTAAAAATGAAGCTTGATTGTGATACATTTTTATATTCTGATGATCAATTCCTAGTTTATTTCCCCGCATTTCCAAGTACTGCACATGCCATTAAAACGGCAAGTGTCAGTTTTCTTATAAAGAAGTAAGCAGCAGATTTCTTCTGCATTCTGTTTAATAGCAGAGTGCCTGTCTATGCCTGAGCATTTTCCTCTCTTTGTCGTAGTAACAGCAGGCGTCGTCATGACAGTGAAGAAGGGGACAGCCACAGGAGGCACAAACACAAAAAATCCAAAAGAAGCAAAGAAGGAAAAGAAGCTAGTGGTGAACCTGCCCCTGAACAGGAAAACACTGAAGCTGCTCCTGTAGAATAGGCATGTGTGATATTGCCTACTTGCATATATTAGTGCCAGAAATAGATTACTATAAATCTTATTTTTCTGGGTATTGAGGAAATTTGCTCTTAATCTTGTTCTGTTAGTACAAAATATAAGGTTAATTTGTTTTTTGAAAATAAAAGAGTGAATTTTTCATGTTAAGTTGAGATTCACGTATTGACTTTGTCTTATTTTTAAGATACTGTAAAAAAGAAAAAAGTCCAGCAGTGGCTCTGCCGTCTAGAAGGTTGGTGCTGTGGAAGTATTGCACAGGAAACCCTCACCCAAGTACTGAACTCTCTCTCTTGTTCCCTAAGCCAGTAGGAGCTATGGAGGTTTGTTCTTTTCCTGGGCTGAGCTTGGTTTGCATTCATGTTATTGCATACTAACATCTGCCAATATAGGAAGTTTAAATTTTGCCCTTTGAGTTCATTATATGAGTGGGTCATCCTTTTCTATGCCACAAGAGAAGAGTGAGAGGCATTTGAGATGCTTGTGCTGGAAAGTATAGCAGGAATATTAGAAAAACATAAAATATGCACATTATTTTTGGAATGATTGGAAAGTATGATCATTATTTACATTATATATAAAATGTTAAACCTCTGACTTGACTTTCAAATGTATGAGTGAATGCAGGAGAATGACCCAAGTAGCACAAAGGATGGGAGATTGGATAGCTAGTTTAACAAAAACCAAAAGTAGTTAGTTATTCGTCTGTCCTGCTACTCTGGCCTATATAAAATAAAAGTTGGTCTTAGCGTATTTTCTAGAGAGAGGTGTCCACAACACAATACAAATTAATGGCCTGATCATTTTCAGTTAATTGGAAGGAGGATTTGATTTCAAAGTATCAATAATTTTGATAGAGGCCGTATCACTGTTTAAGCAAAGAGACGCTGTCATCTCGCTTTTGGACGTTTTCCCTTCAGAAAAGTGTTGAGTGAAAATGCCCAGCAATTTTGCAAAACTTTCACTGCCCTAGCCAAGTGGATAATTAGTAGTCAAGCTGGCAATATTGACTAACATTTACTTTATATTTATCCATGAATTTTAAAAAATAAAGTATGAAGTCCTAATCCTTCGAGATTATCTGCAATTAATCAGAAACTTTGGCAAGATTTATAATTACCTTTTTCTAGTTTCTTGATGAAAGAACATGTCTGTACAATAGTTACATTTACTTTTAATAATTTTAGAAATAAAATCTCATTCACAGTATTACATCCTAACAGACAAAATATTTGAAAGTCTTGAAAATATCAGCATCATACTGACCATGAAAAGAAACATTATTTAACCAAAGTGCTTTTCACATGTTGGGTAGAAACAATCAACTGATTTAATCATTAGAAAAATATTTCAAGAGTCTGCCAGATATTTTTCCACGTTATATGTCCATAACTTTTTTACAAATTGAAGATGGTGGTGACCAAAATTGCTGCTGCTGCTTTGTGGATTTCGATTGTTATACTGAATCACATATAAAAGTACAAATTAAACTCATGAGAATTGTACCCTGATCTATAATTTCAGTAGATTTGCTTTTTTTCTAAAGTGCATTTTACTCTGAGAGGTGTCATGTTTTCTCAAGACCATCTTGACATGCAAACTTACATTTCACAAACTCTTTTTTTTAAATTAGAAATATACAGTGGACCAAAAAAAGTGTAGGAAAACGGATGTCCATAGTAAGTAGCTTGTTTTCTGTGTCAAAATGATTTGTCATTTTCCCATGAATAACTTGTTTTATAAATAAGTGCCAGGCCAGGACACTAGTGTGAGTGTAATTTTCCCTTTCAGTTCTTTGAGCATCCTTGCCAAATAGGCATGCACCATTCCTGATGTAGTCCTGCCATTGACAGCCAGGAGGATATCGCCGCATCTGGAAAATTAAAAAATGTAGATAAGATTTTAGTGAAAACACTTAAAACCAAGATATGATCTTGATCTTAGAAACCTTTCTTCCCAATTGAGCTGCTTTGCTGGCTCTATAGCATTGTGCTACCACTTTGCCACTAACTGGGGCTAAAAGAGTGGAGGTGAAAAATTCTGAAGCTTCTGAAGGTAAGCTGGTAAAAGAATCCTTGTGTTCTTACTCAGCCATGCATAATTGTTCTTTCCTGATATATCAAATTGGAGGAAAATATGAAATAAGAGCCCTTCCTTCTGATCTGTGTACACCAGGTAAAACTACCTGGTTATTGGTCAATAAAACATGGTGTCAGAATTTACAGGTCCTTCATTCACCTAAGTTTTATCTCTCACACCTGGTATTGGATTCTAATTACATTTTTAGCTGTCAATGTAGAAAAAGTATATGTATAATTGTTATAAGATCACTGTTACTTTGTAAATAACATGTAATAAAAGACAGCTGTGAAGTAGTATATGTGGATGTTTATAGATACACACTTGATAATATTCTGCCAGGAAAGCAAGTTGTTAAAGCACAGGATTCTATTCTGGGCTCCATTCCAGCTCTGTCAAAAAGGGCCCAATTTTCTATTTGACTGGTCACTGGAAGTTTTCATTGGACTGGTATGAAATTGAGCCCTCTTTGTGACCTTGAGCAAGTCGCTTGGCCTCTGTGGACTACAGTCTCCCAATTGTAAGATTTAATTCTCTGAATATTTATAAAGTTCCTTGGAGGACTATTTAAATGTTGTTTTCATTAGTAGTTATCTTTACCTAATCCGTCCATCATTGTATGCTGGTGTCCCACCAACGATAGATTTGATAAAGAATGGTTTGTTCCCACTGTGTTCTTCATAACCGCCTACGATGCTGAAGCCAAGACTTCCTGCTGTATTTCTTCGTAATACAATTTCTTTGCAGCTGTACAAATACCTGAAAAAAATCAGTCTAATTAATGTCTCAGGATTAACTTAATTGTTGATTCCTGTACCTTTCTAGGTACTGGTAGCATGTTTTGAGACTGCTAAAAAGCACCAAAATTCCATTGAAGAAAACAGATCAGATTTCATTTAAATTATACGTTAAAAACAACACGGACACTGTCTGCAGGTGTTGAGTACCTTATAACCTGCATCTGATCAGCTGTTCCATCAGTAATTGCTGTCATGCTTTTAAGACATGCTTTAAAAAAACACCCCAAAACTCACGGGATAAGTATGTGTATGAATTCTGGTCTACTACAGAGCTGAGTAATTCAGATGTCCATGAAGAAAAGCCTGAATCAAAAAACCAAAGATATCACACAAGAAAAAATACCAGGTCAGGGAAGGGATTTCCAACTTTGCTTAGTAAGTGACATAGCGACCAGTGAGTGGGAATTATGCGTAGAAGAGTACTATGCTTTCATAATCCTAGCAGTGAAGTGTTATAGAGTAATTACGCTGTTATCGAGAAGATGCTTTGTTACAGGTACAAGATTAATGTAAGTGGTTTTCTGACATTAAGGAAGAATGATTAAAAAACCCCCTCTCTGTCTTCTGGTTTAGCTTACTTTGTTATAATCCCTTAGTTATATTACCTGATAAGGTTATATATTGGCCCAACTATACATAAGATGCTGGTTTGAAGGAAAAAGGGGAAGAGAAAATGTTATTAATTACACTCTTGTTTTGTGGTATGTAAAAATGTCTGTCTTGCATAAATTTATATGTCTGTTTGTTAATGTTTATTATGAAACTAACATTCTAAAATATTTGAGTGTACCAATCAGATATTTGCTGAACATCAGAAAAGACTGTTGCCATCTTCATTGGATACAAAATAATGCAAAATTTTGCCCCGGATACTGATCAGACTTTCCCATCTAGCCTAAAGGTGGCATATGAAGCTGAAATGCCTTTACTGTTCCACGTTTGAAATACGGTATTACAGTAGAACCTCAGCATTACAAACACCTTGGGAACGGAGTCAAATTCCAAAGGGGTAGCCGTGTTAGTCTATTGTAGAAAGACAACAGAGTCCTGTGGCACTTTTAAAGACTAACAGATTTATTTATCGCATGAGCTTTCGTGGGAGAAAATCCCACTGATGAAGTGGGATTTTTCTCCCACGAAAGCTCATGTGATAAATAAATCTGTTAGTCTTTAAAAGTGCCACAGGACTCTGTTGTCTTGGGAATGGAGGTTGTAACTTGGAAATGTTCGTAACTCTGAACAAAATGTTATGGTTGTTCTTTCAAAACTTTGACTTAATACAGCTTTGAAACTTTACTGTGCAGAAGAAAAATGGTGCTTTTACCCAATCATCTTAATTTAAATGAAACAAGCATAGAAAGTTTCCTTACCTTGTCAAATCTTTTTTTTTAAATTTCTGTTTATCTTTTTAGTAATTAACGTTTAACACAGTCCTGGACTGTATTTGCTTTTGGGGGGCGTGGGGGAGGTCTGTGCTGCTGCCTGATTGCATTTTTCCAGTTCCATGCGAGGTGTGTAGTTGACTCATGACTCTGAGGTTCTACTCTATAACAGACTAGTTAACTTTCTGCACATATTCTAAGCCAAGCCATTACAGCTGAGTTTAATCTATATTGAAAGGCATTTTAAAATTCTTGTTGAGAGTTGGCCCTTCTGCTGAAAAAGGCAAAATTGTACTTCTAAAAGTGTGTGTGTGTTTAAAAGAGTTTGTCATATTTTTCTTTTAAGATAATATGCATTTGCTGAGTTTCACAGCAGGATTTTACAGTATTACTAGATTAGTCCCCTAGGGTCTACAAATATTCACCTGCTGCCAGGATGTTAGGTATAGTGTTCACACAACAGTTTTCTGGCTGCTAATGTGAAAAGCAGGTGCTTCTTGGTTCTTCCTTGAAGGCAGGCTCTATTACTTTCCCATCTGTGGGGTGTTGAGCATGCAGAATCACTTTGAAGAAAATGGGGTGGGGGGAGGGGAACCAACCACCTTAAACTGGCAGGATTTGGTAACAAGGTCATGACCAACTGTTGCCAGGATTTAGTTGTTAATTCAGCCTTTTTTGTAACTGACACACAGAATGGGTAAACCTGCTGTATTTAGATGCTACTTATTGCCTGAAGGGGGAAAGTTTCTGATCCCTTGTGTAAGGACAACTTTACAGTAAACACTTATGTCCACTTTTTAAAAAAAGGAAGCCTGCTGGTGTCCATATCTGCTTGACCAAATATCATTACAAGGAAATAAGGTGTATGCAGTCAAGTCACCCCCATCAGACTATAAAGCAAGCCTTGTAGATGTAATCTAACTGCTGGATTTAGGTAGCAGAGCTCTGACATGCTGTTGATGTGATTGATGTGGTATGCATCTAATTTGAACCAATTGTTTATATAAAGGTACCGAATTGATGGTTAACAGTGACTTTCAGAGTCCTATTAGGTTTCAGATGGCAAAGTGATTTGGGTTCTGTTGTCCACTGCTCTTCGAAACCTCAACTTGAGACAGAAGAGGCTGACACTGGAATGCTATGTATAGTCTAACCTTTCTTCTAAGGCTTTGCCTTGTCTAGGTATTCGATCTTCTAATGTTCACACCCAACAGCAGCACTCTGCAGGAGCTAGATTTGCAAGAAACAGTCAGGTCTCTTTGAATTGTCCCAGTACTAAATAGCAGAGCATGGCAGAGAAACAACTTCCTCTTGTCTAAAATATCAGTTAATTCTGGAGTAGGTTAGGCCACTATTTTGCTTATTAGCCAACAGTATTTCTCTGGTGTAGATGAAAGCATAGCGGCCGGGTAGTGTTGTTGACTTGATCAATGGGGAGCAGAAGCCAAATCCAAGAAGTGCTATATTCTGAATCTTCATTACCAAATAGGGACAAAAAACCTGCATGTTACTTGCCCCCTCCCCCACAACTCTTGAAGGCATATAATGTATCTGTGATTATTTATAGGTTTCTCTATATCTTCCTAGGAACTAAAATTATGTTCCAAACCTGGCTCAGAACACCTTGGTGACTGGGCTCCCGCAGTGGAGAGAGAGGGGGCAGAGCTCTTCCCACACACTACAGAGGTGACGGACTGACACGGGTGGGCATATGCTTGTAAAGTCAACACTTTGGCTGAAGATCAGATAAACAGTGAGCTTTGTGAGCCAGGGATTGGCTTCCCTTTCTGAAGCTGACTGAAATATTGTGAGTGCCACAAGCAACACACTTCAAGCATTTTTCATGGGCCAGAGACCATCTGAGAGAATCCTGAAATGAAGGTGGATGAGGTAGGCCTGTGTGTGAGGTGGCACATCATGAGTAGTAGAGTCCCACCATAATCATGAACCTTGGAGATGATGTTGCCAGACTAGACCACAACTTGAGCTCTCCTTGGAGACTAGTGCTGTTTTAATCTCCTAATTCACCCAGGAAAGGTTTGCACCACGTGCTGAGCTTGCCTGCTAAGCACATCTCAACAGGGGCATCTGTATTTGTAACCATGTTATAAACAATTGTCTGGAAGCACCATTATCCTCACGGCAATACAGAAGTTAGTTTTTGTCAGTAACATGATGAGAATGTTTATATGCAGAGAAAACCCCCATAAGAATGAAAAATTACCAACTATCGCTAGCTTCTGTAGCATAGTTGTCTGTGAATTGGCATGGTTCAAAGTGGACATTGATCCATATAATGCAGCAGATTGAAAGGAACCCATTGTGCTCTAACTCAATAACTTTTTAAGTCTGATTCAAATAGTAAAGTATAATGCCTTGCTCCAGACTGCTTTATCGCTGAATACTGAAAGATATTTTAAAAATTCAGTTTGACATTCATACTTCAAAATAATAGCCATTGTCAGCAGACAGAATCGATTTCCCTATCACACAGCAAATTTTATCAGTTTCCCCCTTGTTATAATGGATCAAAGTTAACTTATTTCTCACTTTCAATCTAATGAGTCTGTAAAAGGGGCATTTGCATGTGTACTTCATATGGATTAGAGGCATATTTGCCATGTTGAAAGCAGAACTCTATGTTCTGTACCTAATGGTGAGAGTGGGGGAAGAGTGCTTGTTCGATCTCACTTGTTTCATACCCAGTTCTGTCATTGATCGTATGTGACCTGGGACAACTTGTAACGGGTCTCTGCTTCACCTCATAGCGAAATAAGGTTGCTACTGTTCACAGTACGTCTGTGAAATACTAATGTTTGTAAGTTATGAGAGGCAGATCTACAATGTATTTTTAAAAGTGGTGGTGGTAAGGGGGGATGAGGAGAAGGAAGGAATAGTAAAATTTAGCACAAGTAGAAAAATGACTGGGGAAATCTAACTTCACTCTAGCTGCTGTACAATATTTCTTTTATCATCTTCTGGAGCATAAATTTCCATCAACAATAAATGACCTATATTCCTCAACAGCAAACTGAGTAGAGGAAAAAACCCCAATGTTTGGAAATAACTATGCTGGATAGGGATGATTAGTCGTTACTTCAACAGATCTCTGGTGGCCAACAAACATGCCCTCCGCTCACATCTGGCCCCTGGTATCTAGTTCAGACAAATGTTAGAAGCACCCTGTGCATCTGTTTTGTAACCACCACATAGTGTATCATATGGAGTGAACAGACAGTAGTTATTTATACCCTAAGAAGTAAGCTAAAAATGACTCACCAAAAACTAGTTTTAAAATATCAAAATGAAATTTCCGCCCATTTCTTGAGCTCTGCGAGTGCCTAAAGAATGTAGGAAGGCAGTGATCTCTGGTGCGCAGAGTCAACGCCTAACAAGTCACATTTGGCTTCTATTGGCCTGACTCTGCCGCTGACTTACCATGCAAGTTTGAGCTTGTTGCCTAATCCTCCATATTTATTTCCTCATCTCTGCTAACCGTTGTAATGGGTATATGACTCTTGGAAGAGAAGCAAGCTAGATTGGCGCAATGTATTACTCATTTGCAGTAGCTGCACCAGCACAAAAGTATGCCCAGGGAAACACTAATGTTGACTCATACAGCAGCAATCTCAGAAACAAAGAGGGGACAAAACAGGTACTCTGGGAGCTCCAGGTTGTTGCTGAGGCCTGTTTCTCTTCTTTCTTCTCTCTGTCCCTTGCCCCATGTCTCCAGATCATGTTCTATATTTTCCCTCTTTCCTTTTTGTGTCCCCTGGTTATCATTGTGCCTGTTTGCCAATTTCCAGGGCCAGGCCTGCTGCTTCTTCCTTGAATTTCTGTTGTTTAGGGGCATTGTCTCCTGCCAGGGCTGGCCCAACCATATAGGTGAACTAGGCAGTTGCCTAGGGTGCCAAATTAGATGGAAGGAATTTTTTTCTCTATTTTTTAAAAAAATTAATATGTTATGTCTTAGAACGTGGGGAAGAAGGGGCACCAAAAACCCTTGGGCCGGCCTTGTCTCCTGCAGTTGAACTTTAATTATGGTATCTAAATCTTTCCCACTCTTGTACATTAAGACTTCCTCCCATTGCACTATTGTTGCATATTAAGCAATCTAGAATCAAACAGTGACTAAACAGAAGTATATTTTACTTGGATCATCTTTTCCCAAGACAAGCTTGGGCTGTGTAGCAAGCTTTTTGGCAATGTCTGAGAAATCCAGGGGAGAGTGGCTCTTGCCAACATCACACTGGAAGACTAATAGCAAAAGGTTAAATTCTCAGACGGGGGGAAATGAGTTAATGTGTATTAATGATACATGTCCTGGTGACAGAACTTGAAGGACTTCCAGATGTGGAGTGTGAACTCCAGAAAGTCAGTGCAAGAACAGGAGGCTAACTAGTATTTGCCGTAGATAAGATTGAAGTATTTGATAACATGTATTGTTAAGTGAATAAATGGCTTGGGGCCTCCTGAACAAGTAAGTATAAACAAAGGTGAAATACACCTCTGTTTCTGTCCATGCTATTTATCTTTATTTCTACTCTCCCCTCTTTTAATCTAATTTTAAGACGACCAGTGTACCAGTTCAGCATACTAATTCCCCTAGTCTTCATCCACGCTGTGGCCCTTCTCTGTGAGAGTTGCAGCTGGGGACATGATTACAATGATTTTTCTGTTTTCAGACATGCTGACATGATGGTTAATTTTCCTTCACTTAAAGGTGGGGTGGGGGGGAGGGAAGAGTATATACATGCGCATTTTCTGGAGTGGGAAGGACAATAAACTCAGATGTTGCTCAAAGGAGTAAAACTCCCTTCCAGCACAGAAAGCCAAAGATAGCTGATTGCTTGATCTTAACAGTGTGCTACTTCTTTCTAGTATTCTACATCTGACAGTAACTATGTGTTGACTGCAGTACCCAAGACAGGGTGACCACAGTCAATTGAGGTAAAGTTCCTCCTTCAGTGATTACAGCAGGTGCAGTGAGTTGACTGAGGGAAAGCGTCCTAAAGAAACATAGGCAATGCATTATATTTTGACAGAAACACTATTGCTGACGAAAAAGCAGTTTCAGTATAGTTTCCTGCTGGTTTGGTAGAGAGAACTGTAAATTGTAGAGAGGAGACCTCAGTTTCTGGGGTAAAGAAGGGTTAGTTATACAATAACACAGAGTCCTGGTCTCTATCCCAGCACAATTTCAGCAGCAACTGAAGGGAGATATGCAAAATACCTTGAGTATCTCTCTCCCATTGCCTACCGCTTGCTTACTGCGGTATCTTCAATACGCTTAGTCGGTGGGAAATGCCTTCCCTCCAACTCAGCCCTACTGCTTCTGCAGGAGTGGTCTTCCAAGATCAGCTTCCTGATCGGCGATTAGGAAGATTGCGCTGACGACAGCGAATTTGCTGCTGTCAGTGAAAACCTGCCCCAAGGCACTGCTGGTGTTGACTAAGAGTGTGCTCCAGGGGTGAAATGCATCAGAGTGGTTCACCAGAACAGTGGCACAGTGTGACTTAAAATCCAGTCTGATAATCACTCTAGTTTCCACATAAGAGGAGAAAAAGGAAAAATCGGTTGGTGCAGGCCATCTTACCTCCACAAGACAGTGTATCTGAACCCTAAAGAGGACACACGTTTGCTTTTCACACTGTGCTTTGTCCACCCATCTCTACCGATGGGGGTTCTGTCTTTGCATTCGGACTGAGGTCAGGACCACTTCCCCACAGGCTCGATGCAGTATGACGCAACAAAAGCCAAAGAAACTTCACCTTGGACTTCCCAGCAGGACTTGCTAAGCTGAGGAAGAGCCCTGCAAAATGGCCTGAGGTGGAATAGTAAAGAACACTCTAGCTTGAGTGCAAGTGCACTAAAAAAGCAGAACCATGAAGTTGTGTACATAAACCCGAAGTAACCCACTGGTTTCGCACTTGACCTCCATGCAATGGTCCATTAAAAGTAAAAGGGATCTTCTATCATGGGGTTCAGGTGAATGGGTAAAGCACCTATAAACTGTTGGGTCAAATTCTGCAGCCCTTGAATCAAGGGGAGTTTTGCTCCATTTAAGAATTGGAATTTGAGTCAGTGTGCTATTAGTTCAGTATAATCCCTTACACAGGACAAGTCGTCATTAAAAGTTCAGGTTCAAACAAACATTGCAAGATGCAGCTTTACAGAGGTTAGATGGCCCTGTGTATATAAGAATTAAACTACACACTATGTGGCTTATTATTTTTACTAAAACTACAAGACAGCTGCTTCCTGTATCTTGCAAATGAACTTTTCTCAGGCAGGTGATGGAATCAGGGGAGGCAATTCTGAGAAACGCACTAACGGCGTGCACTTTTTAACATCTGGGCAAAGTCAAACAGTTGAGCTGCATTTAACGAACACAAAGTCTGGGAAGCTTGAGCACTGCAGGGGCAGTTTTGGACATTACAGGGTGGTCCAGAGGGCTCAGATCCCAGATCTATGAGCTCCTGCATCCATTCAGATTGTTCCCTTCATCCTCTGGCTGCCAGACACATTTTCAAGAATAGGACTGTTCTTCTTTCCTCCCTTAATAGCAACTCGACATGTCTATTTTCTATATACATATATATATATATGTACATATATATATATACATATTTACAAAGGCAAGGTATTTAAAATAAAGTTTTTTTGATGGAGCCTGGATTTAATTAAGATGTCAGAGTAATGAATCAGGCCAAAAGCAAGAGCTATCCAAGAAACATAAATCTTTCCTTCCACTCCCCTTCAACACAAGGCTGTAATTTTTGGACTTACCGTGGCAGCTCAAGCCACATAACCCAGGAAGGTGACCATTCACTGGTATCAGATGTGTTCTGATTGGTGTCAGGGAGTGATACGTTGCTCGTGTCCTCCTGGGCCTCGCATTCTTTCATTTCCAAAGCTTTGAGCACTACGGACGAGGTTGTGTTTTTCAACAGGGCTACTGCTTCACTGCGGCTGACACCAGTCAGCTCAATTCCATTCACGTTTAGCAAAATATCACCTGGAGGACAGTAAATGGAACTATTAGAAAAGGAGAGAATGTTTTAAGGCTCTAATTAATTTTTCCTTTTAAAGAAAATGCATGATGGGACTAGGCCACAAGTGGGAACTTGTTGCCTGTCAAAAGTGGTTATTAATATTTTCATATGAAATAAACACGAGGCATAAAATAAACGCTGAGAATGAGAGGAGGGGTTGAATCCAAACATGCACCAGCACAGCCAGCGTGGGCACCAGTAACTTATTTATTTTTTTCTCATCACACTACTTTTCCACCCTGGATCAGAGTGCAGCCAAGACAATCTAAGGGCTGCGTAATAACATAACCCACGTACTGTCCAACATTAAACAGTTTTTAAATGAGAGTTGCGGTTCGTCATACAGACACCTCATCTTGCTTAGTACCACAGCAAACACACTATTAAAAATCACTTTTAGCCTTTTACTAACGATACAAAAAACAGTTTAAGTAAGGTTTTCATTTTAACAACATCCCTTTCCCTTTAGCTGGCAAGAGTTTTTAGATGGAAAAAGCCTGTTGTTCTACAATCTTAGATGGTAATAACTGTCCTTGTGGGGGAAATGAGGGAAAAGTTAGTTGAGATCATCGTTAAAGTCCGATCCCATTTCCTAGAAGACAAAACACACACACAAGGGAAGAGAAAAGACTAGCCAAGATAGATAGAAAATGCAGTTTCTATTTCTGCTGTTGATGTTCACTTGCAACCTCATTGTGGAAAAACCACAGGCACAGCTCATGGGCTTATCAGCCACCCTGAAACCTGGCAAACTCCTATCAGCATCTGATGAAGTGGGATTTTTCTCCCACAAATGCTCGTGCGATAAATGAATTTGTTAGCCTTTAAAAGTGGCACAGGACTCCTTGTTTGTTTTGCTGACCTAGACTAACAGGGCTACCCCTTTGGGATATATCAGCATCAGACTCTGCAGAGCATTGTTTTAGGCTGTTTTTTGCTGGTTACCATCTTAGTGTTGCAAAATATACAGCCTTGGCTGGCTGAGAGACAAGGAAAAAGGAGAGTGAGAAAGAATTGAAACTAAGGTATAGAATGAAAAGGACATGGGGTGATGTCACAGGTGCGAGGAAGAGAAAGAAAGGAAATCTCATATTCAGGTGGTGGCTGGATTTCAACTGGTGGAAGTGGAAATCTCCTCTGGTTGCCTTTGGCCCAGTCTGGTCAGGATTAGGCTGAAGGAGGTTCGGCATCCTAGAAGATGGTGGGAGTGGTGGTCATCATGGGGAAGCTCATTCCAGCGGCCAATTTCTCTAAGAACTTCAAAAGGCAGTAAAGCCCATCTTATTGTTACTTTATCCACCAGTGAGGCCTAGATTCTGACACACCAATTTTTGGTTCACTGATTCTGGTTCCACACTTCTCTTGTTTACCAAGCATGAGCACATCACAGTGCCCGAGTTACATCAGCAGGCCCTTTTGTTTGGAGAAATTCAGACTTTGTCTTGCTTTTGCACCTTTTCCCATCAACATTTGTCGTTTATAGGTTGTTGCAGCATCTTATGAACTTTTACAGTTGATGGTAAATTAGGGTAAATTTGTAGGCTCAATGATCACAACAGAGCACTCGAAACCAGCCTGGTGTATAAATAGCTAAGTAGGGTGCTTATGCTGGGTGAGTTCTCCAGTGAACAGGAAGCTCTAATGAAAGCTCCCCCCACCCTTAGCACACCACCTACAGCACATGAGGAGCTAGATGGGAGGTTCATTTATGCACCAGATGAGGCATCCCTTACTTGGAGGCAATCACCAGCTGACCTCATAGGGCAGATTTAAGTTCTCTCTGCACAAATGCAGCAGTGGGGCTGAAGACCATGGTACTTGAACGCTAAAATTTGAATCCCATCTGGGATGTTGATTCCCTCCATGATTATAAGCTAGTTGTGATCTTTCTGCCTCAGTTCTCTAGCTATCATATAAGGATAAACACAGAGTCTCTCTCACACAGTACTGTAGTTATTAAGGTCTGTAAAGTGCAGTTCAACTACTTTTGCATGTGCTACTGTTTTACATTCAGGTGTTTGTTTTCAAACAATTGAAAATCTAGCGGAGAAAGGGTTTATTATTATTCTTTCTTTCCCCATGCTATTATGCATTCTAAATCGAGGATAGCAAATTTAGCAGGTTTTCTATAAATGTCATAGCAATGTATTATTAATGTTTATTTAAATATGCCTAATGCTTCTAACTGTGTGACACAATACAACAAATGAAATACAGCAGTTTTATAAATAAAATATACAAATATCACCCCATAATTACTTGAGTGAGCACACAAAAAAAGAAATCTATTAATGTCCTACCACGCTTGAAGAAAGAGTAATTTGCAAAACGAAGTGCTATCATACAAGTAATGATGAGGATAGCTAAAGTGGCCCATTTTCTATGACAAGATTTTGTTTTCAGCTGTTTATAACTTTGCCAAACTTTAACAATTGGGGCTGAAATTTTCCATGCTAAATATCTGCCTCAGGCTGAATATTTTTTGGAGGGGAGGCTGGCGGCAGGGGGATGGAGAGAGGAAATTTAAGCCAACATGATTCAGCTATGTCTCAGAATGAAGCTAAGGGAACATACACTGTTCTGTGTATAAAATTCTTACATCTCTTTTGTTCAGAAGCTCTAGCACCTCTGTGCACTGGAACAAGGGTACCTAAAATTCTGGCTGGTGCATGCTCTAGTCTAGCGCTTCAGGGGCTGAGCATGACTTTGTTGTCAGGAGCATAGCAGGGAGACACTCTCGATGCTCCTTCTGGTGGCACCCAGCCAGCAAAAAATAAAAAGAGAAAGCAGCCAGACTGAAGTGAGCAGGGGTTAGAAAGACTGGGATTTGGAGGTGGGGGAAGGGCATTTGAGATGCCGAAGGTGGGGACAGGCTGGAGGAATCTGAGGGAATGGATGTGTAACCATTATAGCACATTCCTCTCAGAACCAGGAATTGAACCCAGGATTCCTGAGTCCCAACATTTTTCTGCTCTCAGATCCACTGGCAAAATGTGTCTCATCTGTCTTCTGTGGTTTGCCCATGTAGAAGATGAAAACTTACATCTGGTATTACTTAGTCTGTTATCTCAAGAGTCAAGCTGCCTTATGGATCTAAATGTTCTAACCCTGCTGATGAGTTATGTGGTGTAAATATAGTTTCACATCATGGAAATTCTGGGTTTTTTTTTTCCCAATTGGCTTTTTTGAAAACCCAAGAAATTACATTTAAAAACTGCATGAAAAAGAAGTTAAGGTTGCAGAGCCAAGCACTCCAAAGTTAGGTATGCTAGAATGAAGGTTGCCCAGGTATCTTTCATTTGGATCTCTTACCTGTATGTACTATGATGCAGTTTTTAATTACAGAATCACATACTGTTTTTTTTCCACAGGGCCCCTGCCTCATTCAGTGCACAGGATGGACAGGGCTGGATCAAGGCCCCTGGGGGCCTGGGGCTGCCCACTCTTGTGAGTCCCCCTCTGACTGCAGTGGTGCCCAGCCTGGGGGGTGGGGTGGTGCAGGGGTATGCAGGGCCTGAGGCCTGGCCAGTGCTGGGGGAGGCAGGATCCATGGCCCACCGGCTTTAGTGGGAGGGGCTAGGGTGAGTGCGGGGACCGCGCCACGGACCCAGCCAGCATGGGGTTGGTCCAGGGTCTGAAGCCTGGCTAGTGCTGGGGGTGGGGTCTAGGGCCCATGGCCCATCTAGCTGGGGGTGGGGGTGGGGTGGGGAGCAGGGCCCTTGGGTCAGGGGCTATGGTTTGCAGCTCTCCTGCCCTAACCCTGGGCTGGCTGGTCTGTTCCAGCAGACCAGTCAGCCCAGGGCAGGGTGGCCAGGCTGACAGTGGGTGGTGACAGTGTGCTGCTCAGGCCAGCTGCCTAGGTCATGATTTTGGCAGGGCAGCAGGGGCCCTCTGTAACCCAGGGGGTGAGGCTGCAGCCCCTAATGCCCCTGCCTTAATCCAGTCCTGAGGATGGATGGTGGTGTGGGAATAAATCACGGTTTTACAGAGTTGTTGACTGTAAGCTCCTGGCTTCCTTTGTTGAAGATGGAAGGTGTGTAGTGAATGAGGCAGAGACAGAAAGGCAGGGCTTCATGCTTTGTGTACTTAAATGTTGTCCTGGGGAACTGCATTCTCTCTCTCTTACTCTGCCACAGAGTTCCAATGTGATCTCAAGCACGTCCTCTAAACCAAACTTCAACAGTGGTTGTAAATTTTGTGTCCTCATTTTCTGGGTACCTAGCTTGTTTCGCTGGAGTTCGATTAGCAGAGGAGCTGAGCACTTGAGGCTGCAATCAATGGGACCTGTGCTGAACATAGGATGTGCTATGCTAGATAATGCTACATGTCAGGTCTCTAACTGGGACTTTCTTTTGACATTCATTCTATTGCGGAGACCACCACTGAAAAGCCCTTGAGGAAATTAATAATTCTGTCTATAGAGCAGTGTTTGAATAGTGTGCAGTAAATAGGGTCACACATTGAAAATAATGATAAAACAAAATATTGAAAAGCTGCTCATTAAGTAAGCACCATGCGTCCTGGGCACTGAATGAGGCAAGGGCCCTATGGAAAAATAGTATGTCATCATGTAATTAAAGGCTGTATCATAATGCACATGAACACAAGGGGGCAAATAACCTGAATTTTGTCCTATGTTGGAGTGCTTTACTTTACAACCTTAACATTCTTTTAACAGAATTTTTGTATGTGAAAAACACTATAGGCCCATTCATCCTTTCTTCGTGGGAAAACCCATGGGAGTAGACCCTGAAAAGGAAATCTCTGCAAGGATCCCTTTGCTAAGGTTCACCCACATCAGCCAGATGGCTAGAGTTTCTGTCCCTTCGCCCCCAGGGAAAAGACTGTGGGGAATGGCGGCTCAATTGAAGAGGCTATATTAGCTTTTTGATTAACTTCAGGAGGTCTTTGGGGGTAGTGGCATGATTTACATTACATTACCAGTCATCCTTCCCCACTCTGCACTTGTACAGTCTCAGTGCACACGCAGGACCCCGGAGAGAGCGACTATAGGCTCTGAGGGTGAGGCGATGGTGCTGCAGAGCTAGCTGAGAGAAGAGGGGACTCCACACGTGGGAGGGTCCCTCCAGTCACAGAGGATCTCAGAGACACAACCTCAGTGAAGGAATCTGCCTTCTTTTAAAAAGTCTTCCAGACTTGTTTCCTTCTCATCTCTGAGAGATATCTATGTGGCCGTAGAAATGTACAGAGCATAGCATGATCTTTCAGTTCATCACAATGTGTGCATTAAAAGAATCCACATATCTGTAAACAGCCTAAAACAGGGATCTGCAACCTGCAGCTCTTTGGCTGCTCCCGTGTGTCTCTGGGCCCTTCCCAGCCACCGGAAGACCCCAGGGGCAGCCTGTGGCCCGCTCCAGGCTCCCTCCTACCACCGGAGGACCCTGCAGGGGGTCCACTCCTGGTTCCAGGCTCCTCAGCCACCCAGGGAACTCAGCAGCAGGCAGCCAGGCCCAGCTCCCAGCTCCACCCTCCCCATACTGGAGGCCCCTACAGCCAGCCCGGCCCTGCTCAGAAGGAGGCTACCCCCATTGCAGCTTTCAAAATACTTGGTTATTGAAGGAATTTTTTTTAAAATGGCTCTTCTTATATTATGGTTTGCTGACCCCTGGCCTAAAATATCCCCCACCGTTGCAGTTCAGTTCAAGTAGGCCTCCAAACCCCCACTCGCTTTACCTGTTTTCATTCTGCCATCTCTGCTGATGACTCCTCCTGGTTCAACACTTATCACATAGATTGGCAAATCCCATTCCCTGTGGGATGCTCCACCTGCCACAGTCATCCCCAATGACTCTGTGTAATCTTTTCGGACAGTCACCACCTTCTCGTGACAGGTGACGGCATGAATGCCATTCTGTGGAGGCCAAATAACAAGAATAAGTGCAGTGTACGCGCATAGCCATCTGATAGCTTCCTCACTTGGAGTTATCGAACTGGAACCAATATGCAGTTGTATGATGACTACTCAGAGGATCTCAAAACACTTCACAACCCCTGAGCCTCCTGCCACTAGTGTGGACAGAAAGTATGACAACTCTATTGCTTGGGTTTCCGCAGGGTCACTCCAAACTTGGACAGGAAAAAGCTGTCACCTAAATCTGTATTTGGGATTCAATACTGCTCCTATTAAAGTCAGCGGTGGTTTTGTCATTTATCTTAATGGGACAGAATCAGGATGCTTGGACAGCTAAGTAAGTGGCCTGCTTTTTCAGCTACAAATCACTGCTAAGACTGTCAGATATTCAGCACCTCTGAAAATTAGACCACTTATTTAAGTGCCCCTTTAGATTCGGGTGCTTAACTTTTGGCATTCAATTTTGTAAACTTTGTCATACATATATTCCTCCCCTCCCACCCCCCCAAAAAAGAAATAATATATGAACTATAGGGAATAAACCTATAGGTGATGGACCAGATGACATAATAGTTCTTTTCCAGCTCTAATGTCTATAGTTCCATGAAAATCTCTGGTAGAACATTGGCTACTCTAGCTAGAAGAATATGTATTTAAACAAGGACTTTTAAAGAATAAATGCCAAGGGCTCCTGGAATGATTCATTCAAAAGGTCACTTGGGTGATGGCTGTAGTCAGTCTCTGAGGAGAGTCATCTTTTTTCTCCTAATAGGAAAAGGTAACCGCATTTATTAGTCAAGAGTTCTCAGTTGGTTTATACTTTGTGAACAAGGATGAGGCAAATGATTACACACTGAATGAACAAAAGATAACATAAGTTCTAAAATGCAATACTGGCAGGGAGTGCTTTTCTCCTATTTGGCTAGAATTCCCTCCTCAGCATGTGACCTGAATGTGTGAGTGTTTCACCGAACCTCAATCCCTACCAAATAATTTGTGTTTACAAAATGGACATGGAATTTTCTCCAGAAAATCTGAAGCCTTATTGAATAACAAACTTTCCTAAATAATTCATATGTTGTGGGCCTGGAATTACTTTCTGAGGATTCCAGCCTCTAGAGCAGTAGTAGCACATTACTTTCAAATTTAAATAGCTAAATATAATATATCTTGCAGGGCTCACTAATGGTCATGACATGCTAAAAAAGATCTCATTATTAATGAGTGTGACATCACCTCTGTAGTATGCAAAATACCTATCAGTCTCATTCAGGGCTGTGCTAATCTCATCCTTGAAACCTGGGATTCTACCAAGAAATCCCATTTCATTTTCTGCTTCCATGGCATAGAAAGAACAATCAAATGTATGGCTCTTTTGGCAATGGCTAAAGTAAACTTCAAGGAAAGACAGCAGTGGGGGAATAAGAAGAGCGAACAGCTGCATATGAATGATTAGTGGGCTTGATTATGTGTATTATTATAGCATTTTATTTTTAAAGGCACATTTAAAATGACAAAATTATAATTCATCGCAAATAAATGAACTTCATTTATCAGCTGCCCATCCTAGGACTTCTCGACACTTCAGAAAATAAGCAGAAAATATCAACATGATTAAATTCCATAAAGCTTCAAATGAATAAAATCACTAAACTCCATCTAAACCAGTTTTGTCTTATGTTGTAGGGATGGGAATTGCAAAGGTGGCACTGGTTATAACCTCCGACCTGAGATGGAACACAGAAGTCAGAATCTCTGTAAGAAGACTTGCTAGTGTCATTTGAGAGCAGCTAAACACTTCCAAATGATCCATACCATGGCTGTGTGAAATCAGCAACATTTTTTCCAAAAGGTTTTTTTGGAAAAAAAAAAAGTTCCTTATTCTATTTTCAGGTAGCTTCATTCCTGCAAAATATTGCCTTATTTTTTTCAAAATTAATTTCTTTTTTACATTAATGCAAAAAATCAGTGTCTCTCCACTGTTGCTCAAAAATAAATCTAACTTTGCTTTGGTTATCCTATTTTCATGAAAAACCCCCCAGCCCCTTTCAACCTTAGAATTGGTTGTTTTAACTGAGAATTGCCCTTTCACCAGGGAGGAAAGATGCTCTTTTTTTTCAAAAGGACAGCTTGTGATTTTGTAACAAAATATGAAAACTACTCAAAACTATAACCTTTGCTGGAGAGTATGTTTGTTAGCTATTCTATGCCCATTCTGTCTCAGACATCAAGAATGCTACTGATAAAAATAGGCTGTTTATGCCATATTACTGAGGAAACTGTGCAGACACTATCAGCATTTGAAAGTTAGGCAGAGAACAGATTATCATGTTACTTTTCAATTAAAAATGATGAAAGAACTGCTTTTCTACTCTCTTTCTTTCTCTCTCTCTCTCACGGGTGATCAGATAGCAAGTGTGAAAAATCGGGAAGAGTAATAGGTACATATATAAGAAAAAAGCCTGAATATGGGGACTGTTCCTATAAAATCAGGGCAACTGGTCACCCTAATACTAAACACATACATGCACAACATCAACAATCAGCTTTCATTTTAAGCTTCCTTACAGCATCTTATTTTTTAAATTGATTATAGATAGATGGGAATTATGAGTTCTCAAATGAGAGGAAGATAGTGATAAAAGGAAACTAAAGCCTTTTTAATAAACAAATGGAGAGCTTTCTCAGAAGGATTGCTGATAGTGAGTAAACCAGTTAAAAGGCAATGTTTATTAATGAATACATTTCAATACATTCTCTCCTAAACAACTATCCTTCTTCGTTGTTTTGAAATGACCTTACACGTCATGATGGGGAAAACATACAGCTTGTCTCTTTTTTAAAGTTAACTGTAAAATAAATATTTACAGCAAATTATCACAACCTCAAAGTCATGACGCGTGTCTCACAGGCAACAGACACAGCTGCAGCTGCTTGGAAAATATATATTACCTGCAGGCTAAGACACTAATTCAGCTGCAGAACGTTATGTGCCTGAGAAGCAAGGTCAATGGGATCGGTTTTTCAGGACTGGACAAGAAGTTGTTATAGACAATCAATAGGAGTAGAGAACATAGTTTCAATTAAAACCAAGTGCTGTTTTAGTGTCTTGTACTGCATCTCCATTGAAGTCAATGGCAAAACTCCCGGTGACTTCAAAGGAGCAGGATCTGGCTCTATTTATGTACTACAAATGCTGTTTAACAGAGCCCACTGTAGTACACACGTGTCTCTGACATCTTTCCTATTTAACTCGAGGCAGCAACAGCAAATCAGCCTTTACATTCTTTGGTCCTCACACATGAGAAAATAGCTTAATAAGAGCCCTGTCAATAACCAATCATATTCTACCCTGCATGCAGAATACATTCCCCACACCACTGAGTGGGATGTATTTAATACAGATTGTCTTGCTACTTCCTTGCTGCGCTGCTGGTTGTCCTGTTTACCATTGGCATCTGCTTGAAAGAAAGTCTCCTTTCTGCTCTTTCCAGATGGAGGCAGGATGTCATGAGGGCAGTGACTTGGCTAAAAGGGATTCCTAAGTCATTATACAATAACAAAGAAAGCTGCAGTTTGGAGTTTATTCTTGGCTCGCAATACGCTGAAGATCTGAAGGCAAAAATCCTGCACATATTTACATCCTTACAGGGTTGTAGCCAGCCCTTGATTTCTTGCTGGGCCCCTGAAAGTGGGCCCAGCCAAGGGCAGCTTCTGGTCACATGACCGGAAACTGACCTCCCCGCCCCCAAGGAAGGGGGAGAGGCATTGTGCCCGGCATGAATGTGAACTTTGCTGCCGCAGCTGCGGAACCAGTCAGTAGCTAGCAGCCATAGCTGTGAGTGGGGAAGAGGCACCAGCACCTCTGCTCTGCTCGTTGCCGTGGCTGCCAGACCTTGCAGCTGCAAGCGGAGCAGAGGCATCGGTGCTGGCACCTCTGCATTGCTTGTGGCTGTGGCTGTTGGCTGCTGGGCAGCTCTGCAGCCGCAGCAGAAAAATTCATGCCCCTCCTGGATGCTAAAGGTGGGCCTCAGGGCAAGTGTGTGGGCCCCGGCCCACCCATGGCTATATCCCTGCATACCTGTTACAGTCAATTGGACAGAATTGATTCTCTTAAAAAATTAAAGGAAGAGACTAGTGACATTAAAAAATCCACCTATCCCAAGGATGAATTAATTTCCCAGGAACTTCAAATTAATAACATACCATAAGGTTAAGTTAATTAGCAATTTCTCTGTTAGCCACATTTAATTTAACAATCCCCACTGATGATCCAGGTGTAATATTTACCAAGCCACACATCCAAAGGAAATTGCTTTGACTTGAAAGCATGGTCAAGATGTACATTAAATCTAAGCAAGAGCACGCAGGTCCAGCCCTACACCAAATGGCACCTCAGAGGGGCATCTTCAGCACTCCCATTCCCTATTTGTTAAACTTTTGGATACTTTATTTTTTATTGCATTCATAGTCCATGTCACAACTTTGATGCACAATTTGCATGCAAGATTTATCCCTGTAATACAAAATGATAATTTTGTATACTAGGACCTGTAAATTTCATATTGATACCACATACAGGTAAATAAAGTTCATTTCCTCTAAACCTATAGAACTTTAAACATTTTAAGAATAACTAAAATGCACTAACATTAAGAAATTGAACTGTGCACCAACAATGGGTGGACTAGTATTAAATAGTTTATATTTAGAAAGTCATCAAACATTACGTATTAAGCATGGCAACAGAGGAGTATTTATTTTATACTGTTGCATGGGTAAGGGCTCGTTAGATATTTCTGGCATCTCATTTATTAATTGCAATTTACGCTCTTCAGGTCAATACAAGAACAATGGCTTTCAGAAGTACACAATAAAACAAGGTTCATAATATCACAGATGGGCTCTCACTTCACTTCAGTTCATTCTTATATCTCACGGACTGACTGGCAGTATCCCACCCCTTATATACCTGTGAGGGTGTGGGGGACAATGTTCTAGGGGGTTCAAGGAAAATGTAGTTCTCAGAAAGTCTGGAAGGTTCCACAAAATTCTAAGCGGGTCCAGAACATTTTAGAAGGTTAGTGAAAAATGAATCCACATATGGAATACCAGAAACATTTTACTTCAGACATTCTTTCCCTTTTGTCACTAAAACCAAAAACAGCACTCTGCGGCCCTTCTCTCCCAGACCTGGATCGTTTGCCCCTAAATCAGGCCCTCAGAGCACACATTGTATTACAGCACTTTGCACAGATTCCGGGTTTATAAACTTAATCCCAGCATTAAGGTCTGCTTTAAAAAAAAAAATTTTTTTTTAAATAATCTAGGCCCCCATGGCTTGCAAAGCCTAATTTTCAAGAGAGTGAATTATGAAAGAGTGTGTAAAAAAAATGCAGGGTGTTTATTGAGAAACATCTGATAAATATGGAGACAAATCCAGCCCAACACTCATATGGGCCTGACAAAAGGCACCCAGCACTACCACAGCGAGTTAAAGACAGAGTACACCAAAGCAGAACTCTGCGGGGCCTGCAGATAACCAGTCCCACAGCCTATATGAGCTCTTTGGGAGTTGTTCAGTCTTTTGAATCACTGCAGGTGCCACACTGGAAGAGCAAAGGCTCAGTTCTAACTATTCAGCAAGAGTGCATTACTGTGTTGTGGGGAAAGGGAAGGGGAACCCCCTCCCTCTTAGTGCACCCGTTCAGAAAGAATGGGACTGTCAAATATTTATTCCTTAATTCCTATCTGAATTTCTCTCGCTTCAACTTCCAGCCACTGGATCATGTTATACCTTTGCCTGCTAGACTGAGAGCCCATTGTTCATATATATACTTGTAGGTTGTAACCAAGTCACCCCTTAGCCTTTTCTTTTTAAGCTAAATAGATGGAGTTCCTTGAGTCTATCACTGTAAGACACGCTTTCTAATACCTTAATCATTGCTGTGGTTTGTCTCTAAACCCTCCAGTTTATCAACATCCTTCCTGAGTTCTGGGCACCAGAAATGAATACAGTATTCCAGGCATGGTCTCATCATTCCCAAATGCAGAAGTAAAATAATCTCTCTCTATGTCTACACTTACCAAAGTTAGTTTGAATTAGTTAATTCAAACTAATTTGAACTAATTTTAGTTAGTTCAAATTAACTTAATTTAAATTAACTTAATTCAAACTAGCATGGCCCCACTAGAATGCTAGTTCGAACTAAGCAAGTGTCATGCATGGCACTTGCTTAGTTCGAGTTAGTCAGCTGCATTAAGCTCAATGTGCCAGTTAGTCCAAACTAAGCAGTTAGTTCGAACTAATATAGCCACATTGACTTAATTCAAACTAACTAGTTCGAATTAAGGGTTAGTTCAAAGTAAAATGAAGTTTTACTAAATCAAACTAACTTTTCCTTAATTCGACTTAAGGAACTGCTTACGTAGAATAAAGGAAACAAGTGTAGACACAGAGTAAATTAAGTAAGTCGACTTAATTTACAAGTGTAGACGCACCCTCTGCTCCTGCTTGCGATTCCCCTGTCTATGCATCCCAGGATTGCATTAGCTCTTTCAGATGCAGTGTCACTCTGGGAGCTCATGTTCAGTTGATTATCCACTAAGACATCCAAATCTTTTTCAGAGTCTCTGCTTTCCAGGATAGAGATGTAATCCTGGAAGTCTGGCCTCCATTCTTTGTTCCTAAATATACATGGACATGTAGCCATATTAAAATCCATATTGTTTACATGTGCCCAGTTTACCAACCAATACAGAAAGATCACACTATTTCAGTGATCTGCTCTCTTCATTGTTTACCACTCCGTCCCCTAAATTTTGCATCCTCTGCAAAATTTATCAGTGATGATTGTATGTTTTCTTCTAGGTCATTGATAAAAGTTTCCTAGAGCACTTGAATGTAATGCCGTTTCAGTACTACGTTAAATAAAGCGGGGTCTGCATGGATCAATTAACATGCACCATGTTAGTGTGCTCCAGAAATCACATTGTGTAGACAAGCCCTCAGTGACCTGAGTGCCATGCTATAGAAACTCCATGGGTATCTCAATCCCAACCACAACCACTGAGTGTGGGGCTGATCCTCAAAGCCGAATCTGAGCCCCCACATCTACATATCCTTTGAGCTGATTGCTGAAGATTTGTATTGTGCATATGGATAACCTATTTTCCAAACAAAATACTTATGGTCGCTCATAGTCATAATCTCAGAAATACCACAGCCCCTGTTAAACCAACTTCTAAAATTAAATCACATGAGAATTAAAGTCCTCAGGCTCAGGATCTCCTTTTGCTGGGGGCATGGAGGGGATGTGTGAAAGGGAAAGGCAGCTATGCAGCTTCTTCTCTCCAATCTCCATTTAACCACCATAGGATCTCCTCAGCGCCCATCTGCTTTGTGGAAAAAAAACATTCCAAGGCCACAGAGGGGAGCAGTCAGGGATTAAATGCTCCACATAGCAGGTCCCCCTCCCCCTCTGCCCCATAGCCAAAAATGATAGAAAAGAGATTTTTTGCTGAGAACTCTCCATCTTAGCTGTGCCCTCCACTGGTGGGGTCACAAAGGCTGCATCTACACTTGTAAATTAAGTCGACTTAAGCCTGTTTAAGTCAACTTAATTTACCCTGCGTCTACACTACAGTTTCCTTAAGTCGACTTGAGCAAGTTGCTTAAATCAATTTAAGGAAAATAAAGTCGACTTAATTTTCATTAAGTTGACATTATTAAACCTACTTTTACTTCGACTTAAGCTTTTTAAAATCGACTTAGGCCAGTGTAGACCTGGAGTAGCCCTAAGTCGACTTAGGGCTACTCCAGGACTCCACCACTGCCCTCCCTGCCAGGGGGTGGGGTGGGGCACAGGGAGAGCCTGGCATGCCCCCCCACAGGGCATGGCAGAGCCCTGCCGACCCTCCCCCTATGCCCTGCCAGTGTCCCTGTCCCCCTTTGACCCGTTGTACCCAGGTACAATGGGGCAAAGGCTGAGCCTCCTGGCACTTGGCAAGGGGTGTCCCCCTGCCCCCGTGGACCTGTCCCAGGTCAACCTAGCCCCTAGAAGTCGACCTAGGCGTCCAGTGTGGACGCTCTAGGTCAACTTTGTAAGATCCCCCCAAAGGCGACTTTAAATTTAGATGTAGACATGCTAAGTCGACTTAGTTAAGTCGACTTAGCTGAAGTCGACCTAAATTTACAAGTGTAGACATAGCCAAAGTGCTGCCATTGCCCAGAAGCAGTGCAGCCACTGACCCAGCTGTTCTGTCACGGATACAACAGGAGCCAGAGAGGCACAGAGGGAGAGATACTCCAGGCATATGGTTGGAGATTCTTGTAGTGGACCAGAGATTTCTTTATCTCCATAGCATATGCCACAAAATAAGGCCCTACCCGCTCCACGTGGGGCTCTGCAATGCAAACCCAACTCCCTAAATCTCACAAATCAATGTCGTGCCCCAGATCATCCTTTCTTCCACCCCTTTGTACAGGGAGGGAAGATAGGGGCCCAAAGCTGGATAAGGATCAGAATTAATATACTGAATTCTTCTATACCATAGACACACAGAGCAGAAAGACAGACAGATGATCAAGCAGTCCCTGGAAAGCATGTGATAGTGACCAGAGTTAATTGCTGGCCCATTCAGAGCTCTCCTTAGGGATTATAAAAGCATTATTTCATTGGGAAGTAATGGCTTGCAGATGCAGTATCGGTTAACTTGTGACAGGGTGGCAGCAATCTGGTGTCATCTTTGCTGTTCTTGACAGCAGCTCTGGGTTTGTTCCTAAAGCACAAGGGAGGAGTTCTGTCTGTGAGCTGCATGGTAACATGGAATATGCTGCAGGAAGTATAATTTCTTAGGGGGTTGAATGAGCATAACTGATAAAAGGGGGAGATAACAAATGGATGTTTATAAACACTTTTAAAACATAGGCCTATGCGCGTCTCTTCCCGGACAGCTGTTTGGGAGCTGACAGCTGGCAGTGCAGTCTAAGGACATGATCCTTTAAGGTCACAGTTGCCTGCTTAACAGTCAGGATTGATTGTAAATGAGCCCTGTTGGTTTTTAAATCCCCTAGTGATATGGTCCTGTCTGTATGCTGGGCTATCTATCTCTTTGCTGCATAGCTGTGCTGTGGCACTGATCACCTGTGAGGGATTCCATCCTCTTCACTGCCACCCAGCAGACAACTCCAGATTGCAGAACATGCTCTCCCTTTACCTCTCCCCACTTCCCATTTGTGTGGTGCACATAGCTTGAACTCTGCTTTCTGTGTCCTGTACTTTTAATGTAAGCATTCTGCCTGCCTTGCTTCCAGATGGAGGATACGCTGAAGGACACACGCAGACACTGCTGTCACCTTCATGAAACTGTACCTTTTTCATTTTCCTTAATTTCATAACACCTACTCCTTATATAGTGCTTTTCCCCCACAGACCTCAAAGCACTTTACATAGGAGGGCAGAATCATTATCCCCATGTTCAGGGGTTCCTAGATTCCAAGGGCAGAGAAGACCATGCCGATCATCTAGTCAGGCCTCCTGTACAATACAGGTCATAGAACTTCACCAAAATAATTCCTAGGGCAGATCATTTAGAAAACCATCCAATTTTGACTTAAAATTGTCAGTGATGGAGACTCCCCCGGACTCTCGGTAAATTGCTCCGGTGATTAATTACTCACACTGTTCAAAATGTACATCTTACTTCCAGTCTGTGTATATTTTCAACTTCCAGCCATATCTTTATCTGTTAGACTGGAGAGCCCACTATTAAATATTTGTTCCCCACGCACATACATCAACCTATCCCTTAACATTCTTTTTGTTAAGATAAATAGATTGAGCTCTTCGGCTATGTCTACACTAGAAAAGTTAAGTCAACTTTGTTAAGTCGACTTTAAGTCGACTTAAAGTTGACCTTATTAAGTCAACTTAACAAAGGGGCTCCTTTTAAGTCGACTTAACATTGGACATAAGCATGCACACTGGCATTAAGTTGACTTAATAAAGTTGACTTAAGGGCTACTCCCCGTCCACACCGTCCTTAAGTCAACTTAAGGCTTAAGTCGACCTAAGGAGGGGTAGTTATTAAGTCGACTTAAGCTTTCATTAAGTTGACTTAATGAAAGTCCAGTGTGGACATGGAGTAATTTAGGTTGACTTAAGAGTCCTTAAGTTGACCTAAATTGCTAGTGTAGACATACTCTCTGTGTCTATTGCTATAAGGCAAATTTTCTAATAGTTTAATCATTCTTGTGGCTCTTCCCTGAACCCTCTCCAATCAACATCCTTCTTGAATCGTGGGCACCAGAACTGGACACAGTATTCCAGCAGTAATTGCGCCAGTACCAGTTACAGAAGTAAAATAACTTCTCTACTTCTATTTTTACTTGAGATTCTGCTGCTCATGCCTCAGATCACATTAGCTCTTTTGGCCACAGCATGGTGATGGCAGCTCATGATCGGCTGATTATCCATCATGATCCAAATATCTTTTTCAGAGTCCCTGTTTCTCATGATAGAGTCTCAATCCTGTAAGTATGGCCTACATTCTTTGTTCCCAAATATATATGTTTATATTTACTGTATTAAACATGTATTGTTTGTTTACCAAGTGATTCAGATCACTTTGTATCAGTGATCTGCCTACTTCATTATTTACTACTCCCCCAATTTTTATGTGAAAACTTGACCAGTGATGGTTTTGTGTTTTCTTCCAAATCATTAATAAAAATGTTAAACAGTGTAGGGCCAAGAATCTATCCCTGACAGGGCCCAGTGAACACAGCCACTTGATAATGATTCCCCATTTACAAGTACATTCCGAGACTTATCAGTTAGCCAGTTTTTAAGCCACTTAATACGTGCCATATTCATTTTATATTGTTCTAGTTCGTTTATCAAAATGTTGGGCAGTACCAAGTCAAAAGATTTTCCCAACATCACTCAGAAGCAGACAGGAAGAGAACCCAGATCACAGTAATCATTAACCAGATAGTGGGAATATCTCAGCCAGTCTATGCGAACTTCTTGCCTTCATGTTTTGCTCCAGATGGAGTAAGTGCAGATAAGTCTCTTATTTTTGTTGGAATGCATTACATTTTGCCAGCTCAGACTGGGAGGCAGGTTTGTGTACAGTATGGTATGTGTGTATAAAACTTCTGTTTCATTATCATCATCCAACTTTCTCTCTCCCCACCCTTCCAAACTGAGTCAAGACAGAAGCACTTCTTAGTGTATAAATACTGATATCTGTTTTTACATTGAGACAGCAAAGTAAGATGTGCTTCTTCTGGTGACAGGGTGTAAAAGTTACATCTAGAGAGAACAAATCACTAGCCAATCTACGAGTCCCTGTTTCCCACAGAACAAAGAATAAATATAAGAAAGATCAGGGCCTCACCTTGTTAGGATAGTTTCTTTCCACAGAGCAGGGGTGAGGACTGCCGCTGTAATTGCACCCAGCCTCCTGCAAGATGTCAGGGGTCTGCTGCCTGGTCTGCCGTGACACAATAAAGTGAACCCGCTTCTCACTGGCCTACATGACGAGACACAGATGTAAATCCTAATGTTATGCACCTACAAAGCCAATTTTTTCAGCACTAGAGATTCACATAGTCCAGGTCTTATTTAAGCTTGCTGTTATTTTGATTTCCTTTAAGGATAATATTCTACTTATAGATTTTGGCCAAGAAGGGCAATTCTTTTCTGAGCCTCCACCCTTATTATTAGCATGTCACAAGAGGAAATAATGTGAGTTCAGCTCTGTACAACATAGACTGCAAAACTGACGTTAACCCTGCAAAAGCCTGTTATCATGCATTCAAAATTTCCCCTGAAGTGACAATGGCATCGTGTGCTAGTGCTGCTCAGTTCTTGCTTTTATACATTTATTCTATTCACCTGTGTACATGAGCACAGCTAACTAATTTGATGTAAACATGCGGAGCGTATAAAACTAGGTCTACTTGTGTTGGATGGAAACTGGAGCAATGCTGCATGTCGCAAGATGATGGAAATGCTCACACTGAGGGGGGCTAGTGGGAGAATTTTGTAGGATGCTGTTAACATGATGAATGTAGCTTTACTTAAAGAAGGGAACATACAATTATTCTGAACAATAAAATCTTACCGACTACTGTACCGGGAAAGAGTTTTAAGGAGGCAGCATGACTAAACACAAGACTGAGAGCCAGGTACCCCAAAATTCTAATCCTGGCACTGCTTACTCAGGTAGTTCTCCAAAAGTCACACAACTTATTGGTCTGTCTATTCTTTCCATCTGTTAAATGGGGATCATAAGATTGTATCCCACAGGGGGATTGTGAGGATTCACTGATTTGTACATCACTTTGAAGTTGCAAGCTGCTACATTAGTTTAATTATCATGACTATTACATGACAGGGAAAAGACTCTGTATGGTTGGATCAGTACTTGAGCAGTGATTCCTACCTCCAGGAGTAGATAGCCAAATTCTGCTCTCAGTTAGATTGATACAACTCCATTGAAGTCAACAGTGCTCTGTTGAGTAAATCCAATAAATGGTATTTTCTTAACATAAACTTGAACTAATACAATAAAGAAAAATGTACTGGTAGCTCCAGTGGTTTAGACACATGCTGCTATATGGGAAAAACCCAAGTTAATTTTCAGAGCTCTTGCTCTTCAGGCTGAAATGGATGAAAATGTTGTAGAACAAGAGGCTCAGTTCTTGGGGAGAAGGAAAGTCATGAATGGTTTCCCAAGGTAGTCCTGTCTACTCAGGCTATTACTACAGCATAGAGCTGCCCTGTAAGAGTTTAAAGGGGATAAAACATCAGAATTTCAGAACCATAAGTGCATTGGTCTGAATTGGAAGAGACTCCAAGGAGAGAGTTGAGTGTGGAAAGGCGTTTAAAAGGAGGTGAAAAACAAACCTGCTCACACCAATGTCAACTCTCTCTCAATCACGTTAGTGGGGGTCAGATTGGGTCCCTGCATTTTGTATTTTGCAGTTAAACTTTTCTTTACGATAGCCTGGTTCAAAATTCTTTGCTGTGACTTCAAAAAATGTTTAACGGGTTTTAAAATAGCAATAAAAATAATCAATATGAATTCCTCATATTAGACTAGATGCTATTTCAAAACAAGTTATACTGTTGATCTCAATAGGATCATGCACTTGCCTGTAAGCTTTCAAATCTTTGGAGGTTTTGCCTTATATTGGATTTTATCAGCAACATATATATCAGCCACTCTCTCATGAGGTACACATTTTGTATACCTATACTCACACACAAATGTACACATATATGCATTTTAAAAGAACCTTAATGTATCTACTCTAGGTATTCTTACCATAATCATCACTATGGTGTATTAACACCTGGACTCTGGCTCTGCCGGGTACCAGAACACGGTAGCTTGGGTGTTGGCAGAAAAGAAATGCAGTAATCCTTAATCCAGTGGTTTTCAAATTTAGGGTTGAGACCCAGTACTGGGTCGCAGACCCTCAGGCACAGGGTCATGGCGCCCTCTGCTGCAGCTGCCAAAAGACTGGAATGCATTGCTCAACGATAAACAAACAAGGAGTCCTGTGGTACTTTTAAAGACTAACAAATTTATTTATCGCATGAGCTTTTGTGGCCCATGAAAGCTCGTGTGATAAATACATTTGTTTGTCTTTAAAAGTGCCACAGGACTCCTTGTTTGGTTGGTTGACCTAGACTAACACGGCTCCCCCTTTGGAACTTGCTCAAAGATGTAATTGTTGGGTTGTGGGCATAAACGAATTTTTTTCAACTGGCTCCCAAGAAAAAAAGTTTGAAAACCACTGCCTTAATCTGTCAAAGTGTTTAAACCTAGAAGCACAACACAAGACTAAATGGCTTAATGGCGTAATAGCTCTTAACACACAATTCTACTGTAAAACAAACATCTTACAACTCCAGTTTAAAACTACTCTCTCCCCACGTGTGTTGTCTCAAAACTGATTATTTCAAAGAAGGCTGTAAATTTGATTAATTCCTCATAGAACAACTACCTCAAATTTCAACAAGAATGTCTGTTGTAAATGTCCAATTTGTCTCTATGTCAGTCTATTTGAGCTATTACATTATTTAGCGAATATTACAAAGTTATCAAAACAACATCAGCTTTCAAGTCTACATACTTCCATATAAAAACTCATTAACATTTCTGCTGATTAGTCTATTAATAATTGCTGTTTCCGTTGATCTCTCTCTCCTCTGTTAGTTGTTTTGTCCCAATTCCTTCATGGCTATTCATGACCAGACAAGTAGTAAAGATACATACCTCCGACTTTTAGCTTTGTTTTAATACTGAAAACAAATTGTAGTTTAAAGAGCCTATTAGAGTCAGATCCTCTCCTAAGACCAAAATATACACACACAAAAAAGTCAGGGCATCTTAAAACCCTTTTACACTAGTCTCATTCTGGAATTGCTTTGTGCAGGCTATTCCACAGCACTGTGCTAGAGGAGCCTGAGGACTGCTCTTATTACAATGATCTGCAATAATTAAAATTATTATATGGCATCAGCTGATCGTCGTCAATTGAGATGGGGTTACCTGGGGCACTGTACAAACCCATAGCAAGAGACAGACCTCTTGCCAAAGAGTTTACGGCTAACCAGGCAAAGGCCAAGACCACCCGGGGAGGTTCTGTCCAGCTCAGGGGTTCTGTCAACACCTCTTTTCCTTCAGTTCCATTAGCAGCAGGGAGCGTAAGTGGTGCCCAAACCTCAGGCCACTGGCAGATCCCGTCTGGTCCAGTTAAACTGGCTTTCCAGCCAAAATAAATGTTGGCTCAGGGCAGAGTAGACACACTGCACTGGAGGAACTAGCCATAAGGTAGGAGAATGACCAACGAGATCATTTCTCTGGGCAGTTGATTTCTCCACAAGGCAGAAGGGAGCTCTCTTATACTCATTTAAAAAGCTCTTCTTGCTTTGACTCGGCCCTCATTCATTCATAAAAGAAACCTTGTATTATATGGCAATGTCTAATGTGAAAACACGTACAGAGGAAGGTGTTGCTGTTACTCTGTCTCCGGAATTGACACTGACATGCATACAGGCTGAAGCCTGGTTCTCCTCTTCCTTGCACAGTTAGTTGTTCTTTGCACTTGTGGAACGTGGGTTTGGAATCCTCTGTACAATACAGTACAATAGTAGTCTCTTTACTCTTAATTTGCACCCCCTTTGCCTAGGTATAAATTACTGCACGAGCCACAGGAAGTGTGGGAGAATCAGCTCCTGGAACTGTGGCTGAAGGGAACCTTTAACCACTGCATTGCATAACCAATCAAGGGAGACGCTGATATGGAAAGAAGAGATCAGATGGCAGAGGTAAAAGTCGAGAAGATTTCACTGTTTCTCATCTGCGGTCTGGGGGAGCATAATCCCATGACTCTGTTGCATAATTTTGGGGTCTCTGCTTACAATCTAGGTCTGAAGTGTGACATCTGACCCATCCTGACCATAGGTGATGGGGCAAATGTGAAAAAATCTAAAATCTAAATGTTGTGATTTATGCACATCCCTAATTATCACCTTAACATTTTCTTCATTTCTGTTTTTGTGACTGAGTTTATACCAGCCAGACACCTAATCTACTGATTAACAAGTACTTAATATATGCTAATATCAAACTGTTCAGGCTGATGAATCAGACCTCTCTCCCTGGTCCGTCGTTAGGAACCAAATCTAAACATGCTCTACAGAACCCTGCTTTTCCCTCAGCTATATTCTGTGCAGTGAGTCAGGAAAGTGAAGCTATTGGGCAGGATAATAAAATGACAATCACCACAACCGCTTAAGGCATATAGTGTTTTACAAATGTTAATTAAGGTTACTTATATTTTACAAACTGATCTCATATTTTGGACTTCCTGTACTACTATTTTTTGCTTCCTTGTCTAAATGAGAGTCCTACATTTGGCTCTTGGCAGGTTGTTGAGAAAGCAAAGGATGAAGTATTGTGCTGTGTAAAAAGCAGATGCAAAACATTTGTGGCCTCGATATAATCGTTCTCCTCTGAACTAATGTGGAAACAAGCAAGGAGGATTTATGAAAAACATGACAAAAAGGACACACAGTCTGGGAATTCTGTGTTAGGCAAACATGATTCATGGAGCTCACATCAGTGCAATGTAATCCTGGCCTGTTCGGAAACATGAGTCAAAGTCTTTGATGGGCATGTTGTTTAAATCCCCAGAGGCCGATGTGCGTTTCAAGCATTTATATAAATAACATCCATTCTTTGGAACTAGTAAGAGCTTCAGTTGTGTTTTTAAACATTTGTGTGAATGGGCTCATTAGTCATTTTTTCCATCTCCTTCCAAAGCTGAGCAAGTGTGTGTTTTCTGCATATGTATGAAGTGCTGTTCCTTTGTTTTTTAAACATAAGGAAATGTTCCAGGAATACCAATATTTGTGAAGGTTTCATTTCATGTGTTGCTCTCCCCAGAGAACTTCCTCCTTTCTATTTGTGATCGACACAAGGAAAACCAGAACACCACTCTATCACGATTCCAACAACTGATATTATGCAAGATGGAGTACAATCTAAATCTACCACCAGAATGTACTCTACTTGGATTAGGTTGACTATGGAACACAGACCTATTGACACACAACTGAGAAAATGATCATTTCTCAACTCTGTGACAGACTTTCAATATACATTGAGCACTGGAGCTCATTAATCTCTGCTAAAAAATAAGCCTTTTAAAAACAGTACCCTGAGCTGAAGTCACTGAAGTCAATAGGCTTATAAAAAGGACAGAGGGGAGAATATGGCCTGATTTGTTATCTTTGCATTTATACATGTGAAATGCTTCCATACACAGGTATTATACATCCCACTATACCAAACAAGCGGAATAAACACAATGACTTTGTTGTAAATGCTAGAGTTAACAGTAAATGGCTGTTGGCTCTTTTGCTGGTAGCATTATGGCATCTTAAAGAGAAAATGGCAGAGCTTAGGTCTCAAAGAAAAATTGGCTGTGGAGGGGGATGTGGAAATGAAGAGGAGAAATACTGGGTCAAACCAATGCTCCATCTAGCACAGTATCCTGTCTTCTGACAGTGGCCAATGTCAGGTGGTTCAAAGGGGAAAGAAATCAGATTTGTGGTGGGGAGGGCAATTTAAGTGTATTTAGTTTTGTAATTTTCGTAGGAGTGCCTAGCACCTGGGATATATGCGTCCCTTAGTTCTTTACATAAATGTAAACAAACAAACCTAATCTATACAATTTGGATGCAGAGCCAATCTTCCCCAAAGTACCTGGCTCTGCAGATGCAGGGTTAGGCATGGCACATCGGTGGTGTAGTGAGGGTGGTTGGCATACGGTGGCCAAGCCCACATTTGGGCTGCCCTGGGCGCCCCATGCCACCCCACACAAGGAGGGAGTCTCAGCCTCACCACCCAGGTGCCCCAAGGAGGGAGGACCTATAGAAGCTGGACCACTAGGTGCCTCTGAGGGCGGCAGGGGGGCGCCAGGTGGGCCCCACATCAGGGCTGGATTGGAGGGGTGTCAACCCCAGACTGCCCACTTTTGGGACACCACCTGGCACCTCCACCATGCAGGCCAGAACGGTGGGGGTGGGGGGGCGGCTGTGTCCTCCAGTGCTGGAAGGGGGGGCCCGTTCAACACTGCAGGGGTGGGGAATGGGGGACAGAGCCAGAGGCCCCCCTCTCAGCCTCCACTTTTCTCAGTGCAGCGTTCTGCCCCGCACCTCCCCTGGTTGGTTGGTTTGCCCCCCAGGAGGTGGGTGGCCTCTCCCTAGACCTTGGGGAACAGTGGCCACATGCCGGGCTGCCCCATCCCGCCCCCTGGGCAGAGCAGCCAGCCAGGGGTAGGGCAGGCCGGAACACTGCGCTGAGAACAGCGGACGCCGAGACGGCAGCCTCTGGCTCCCCCTCCAGTGCTGGGGGCTGCAGCCACCCCCCCCCCCACCATTCTGGCCTGTGTGGTGGGGGCACTGGGCTGGTACCCCTCTAATCTGGCCCTGTTGCAGCTGGCTGGATGCCTGACACCCACCACCCCCTCCCCTTGCTACTCCACTGCGGCCCATGTCTAGTACCTACTGTTATTGTAAATGGTATCCACATGATGGTAATACTTATGTTACCATTTTTTTCTCTTCTTGACACAGAGCATGGATTCAGGGCAATAGAACCCTTAATATCCTTTGAAAAATGGTATAAATTCTAATGCTTCCATCACCCCTTACTGTGATGCCTGTCCCAAGAGCTGTAGTACTCAGCACAACGGCAAGTCTGGCACCCAACAGGTTAAAAATCCTATTGCTGGCATATACAAAGAGACTGAATTTAGTTTAAAATCATAATTAGGCCTTTTGAAGTGTCTTGTACATTTCACAGATGTTCATTATTTTTATGGAGATCTTGGTCAGTGTGGGCAAAATTCTGTTCTCATTTTGACCCATGTACCCTCTCTGAAGGCAGTGAGGTTGCATGGATTTAAGTGAAAGCAGAATTTGGTCCATGGCATCTACCCTGGTACAGCTCAGAGGGTAGCAGGGACATGGAACTGGATGGGGGAATTACGCTTTTCTTTCAGTCTAGTTAAAAGAGTTTAGAAACGAGGGCAAGCCATCACAACAAACCTGTATCAGCTGGGCTGCATTTTCCGGACTGCCATACCGAAGATCATGCCCATTAATAGCTAACACCCGGTCGTTCTCTCGAATCTGTCCATCACGGTCAGCCACACCTCCTTCCAGCAAGTTGAAAATAAATACCCCAGGTTCATCCGCCTTGCGGACCAGCTTTATTCCTAACTGTTCATCTGGGCTACTTTTATTTAGAACAACATGAAAACTGTCGTCCCTGTTGTAGCGAGTGTCAAGGGAAAACCCATTGTTTCGGCAACGGTATCTTTGCTCTCTGAGCACTGTGAGGCGGAGCACCTGGCAGGGCTGCTTCAGAACTGACAGGGCATAGTTGTGAGGAACATTGTTGATGTCCATGCCATTCACCTGGAAGAGACAGCCATAAATCAGCAATGTAAGACATACCTAATCTGAACTGGCACTCTAGACAGCTGATCTATTTACACAGATGTCTCCATGTTAACTGACATGCAGTATTTGAAACTGTGTCACACAAGAGGCCAAGTTTTTATTATATAATATCCTCCCCCCAAGGACAGGACACAGCATACAGACGCCTACTGTCTTTTTTCCTCTCTCGCTGATTATCTCCAGACATAACGGTTATTTTTCAGTTTATTATTGCCCCTCCTCAGGCCTCAATATCCTTTTGTACATCTTCATCTTATTCCACTAGTCTCTGATGTCAAACCATCTTTCCAGCTATCCAGCCTCCCACTCCTTTTCTGCAGTGTTCTTGTTCATTATCTTGCAGCTACTGTGGATACAGTAAACAGTCTCTACCCCCGAAAAAATCCCTGAATAGTTTGAGTTCACTGTGGTCCAGAATCTCAGCTTGAAGCTAGGTTGATTTACATCAGTTGAGGAACTGGCCCTTCGTGCTTTCTTACATTTCCTGAGTCAGAAGAGTCAGCGTTTCTTTCAGACAAAGAACTTTAAGTCAATGCTGCAATTTTTGTTTTGTAAAACTGACTGGCTATTGCATTTTATGCTTATGAAATGAAAAAACATTTGCAGGATTTTGATTTGCCGGAGGAAAAACCAAACCAGTTAACAGGCTGGAGGCAGCTTTACATTATAATACTGGAGCCATTTAAACAGTCTAAAATGTTTCCATAGTGCAACAAAAATGACCCCAGTGGGGGTAAAACAACTCAACTTGGCTTGGTTTTGTAAACAGCTTCTGTGACCACTAAATATAACTTCTACTAACCTGTTATCATCTTAAACTACCAGTAATGGTGCACCTCTGCTGCTCTGAGCTGGGACCAGGACGAAAGGAAAACAGACAGGACATGTCTACACTTAAACCATTCCAGTGGCACAGATGTAGCTGTGGTGCTATCGTACGTCAATGTAGACATTCATTACAGCAATGGGAAGGGTCCTGCTGTCATAATAGTTAATCCACCTCCCCAAAAGGCAGTAGTTAGGTTGACAGAAGAAATCTTTCTTTGACCTAGCACTGCGTAAACCAGGTTGCTTAACTCTGTCATTCAGGGGTGTGGATTTTTCACATCCCAAAGCAATGTAGCTGGATCGACCTGATTTTTTAAGACAGGGAGTGTGAAAGGAGGCACACCAAGCTGGCTGTTAAATGTTATAACTCTCAGGGAATCCTGTAGTATAAACATAGAGGGACTCCATTAACTACACATTCTCAAATCATCAAGGCAATGAAAGAAGGGAACTAGTTCTGTCTTTATTAAGTACTATTGTGCCATTGCTCTTCTCTTTTAAGAACTGAAATACTATAGATTTTAGTAGCCAGGCGAGCCTCAAAGCCCACAGGCACCGTGAGAGAAATGGTATGTTTGCAGCATTTGTTCAGAAGTCTTAGTTGAAATATACAAAAAACTGGATTATTTTAAAGCAGTTGGCTCATTTTTTACCCATCCATCATGTATTTCTATGGAAATAGAAGTGGAAGTAGCAGCTGACAGCCAAAGTCACCTAGTTGTTTGAGTTTCTTTATAGATTTCAGCCATAGCTGCTGGCTGAGCTGTTTACCAAACAGCTCCTGCAGAATTAGGGACTCGTTCTTCCAGATACTGAGAGTCTCCCAATATCAATGAGAACTGAAGGGACTGAGTACCCACTAGACTGGGCCCGTAAGAAGGAGCTTCAGGACTAAGTTCTCTGCTGGTGGACTCCATTTAAGTCAATGGGGGTTGCATCAACTGAGAATTTAGCTCTCAACATATTCACAGCACTTCGTTTCAAAAACACAACCCTGAAATCTTGGAACAGTCTTTAGAACACGCTGAAAGAAACTCAATTAAAGAATTAAAAAATTAACATTTCTTTTATTCAAATATGTGAACATTCTTAAACATTCCCTTCCCTTACCAGTTCATAAAAGGAACTGTGTATTTCTAGTAAATATGGTTAAATGAGTCTCTGGACAATGATTGGGGGGGAACTTAAAAGGTTTGGAGCTTCTGGGGACCGAGCAGCTAAGTAGCAGCGCTGTAGAAAAGAACCTGGGGGTTCTGGTGGACGGGAAGATGAATATGAGCCAACAGTGTGCCCTTGTTGCCAAAAAGGCCAATGGCATATTAGGCTGGATCAGTAGGAGTATTGCCAGCAGATTGAGGGATGTGATAATTCCCCTCTATTCGACACTGGTCAGGCCGCATCTGGAATACTATGTCCAGTTTTGGGCTCCCCACTACAGAAAGGATGTGGACAAATTAGAAAGAGTCCAGCGGAGGGCAACAAAAATTATTAGGGGGCTGGGGCACATGACTTATGAGGAGAGACTGAAGAAACTAGGCTTATTTAGTCTACAGAAGAGAAGACTGAGGGGAGATTTGATAGCAACCTTGAACTACTTGAAGGGTTGCTCCAAAGAGGAGGGAGCTAGGCTGTTCTCGAGGGTAACAGAGGACAGAACAAGGAGCAATGGTTTCAAATTACAGCTGGGGAGGTCAAGGTTGGATATCAGGAAAAACTTTCTCACTAGGAGGGTGGTAAAGCATTGGAATGGGCTATCTAGGAAGGTGGTAGAATCTCCACCTTTGGAGATTTTTAAGGCTCAGTTAGACAAAACCCTGGCTGGGGTGATTTAGGGGGAGTGGTCCTGCTTTTTAGCAGGGGGTTGGACTAGATGACCTCGTGAGGTCCCTTCCAACCCTATTATTCTATGATTCTATGATTCTGTTTGGCAAAACATCATTCTGTGCATCTGATGCTTACATGAACACTGTGGCTCTCATTCTCCTTGCTCTGCACCTTGTGTAGTCATTAGTGCAAAGGGATCAAGCCAGGACAGTAGTGTTTCACACAGTAAACAGAGCAATGGAGAATTAGGCCCCTTTCATTCAGAAATGGGGCTCAAAATGTCACAAGAACAGGCTGAACTGTATTTCCTGATTCTGGCTGGGTCAGAAATGGCATGGAGTGCCCTCTCTTACTGCATTTCGGTCTTTCCACCTCAGACCAGAGGAGCCTGAAACTCAAGAGAAAATGACTAAATCAATGTGTAATCTTCACCAAAAAAAAAAAAGAGGTTTGGTTAAAGTTTTGAGCAAAGATTAGGTTCAATTCTTATTTTTGCAATGCAGTTCATCCATTCTTATTCACTGAGGCCCCAATTTGGGAAATCATGCCTACTCAACAAAGCAGCACCTACACCAATGCCTATGTGACAGAAGGAACCATAGCAAGTACTGAAATCTGCAGTTTAGTCAGACATTGTTTTCCATGCATTATGCTTCCATGTACCCAAAGAGGTAAGTCTGACATCCCTACAGCAGTATGTATTTACATTCATTTGTTCTTTGTTAAGATATTAACCATTTACCTGGCATTTCCACAGTACCGTACCTTTAGTATCATGTCTCCCGGCAGTAATCTTCCATCTCTGGCAATCACCCCATCTTGATAGATATGTTGTATAATGATGTGAACCAAAGGAGTTTCACTACCTCCCACAACCCTAATGGCAAGACTTTCTTTGGGATCAGTACGATTGATCTTAATACTGGTAATTTCTCCATCTGGAATCAGGTGATACAATCTGGGGAAGACTGAAATGCACATAGAAAGGTATTTATCTGGAATAATAATTTTACTTAATTAAAACCCCCCATACAATTTCAGGTCTCTGCAGCACTTCCAGCCAGGTTTTAGCAGTTCATAGGGTTTATGTTAAAGGAGAAGAGAGAATGCCCTTGTTTTCTCAGGGATTGCTTTAACTAGGAAATCCAAACTTTAATGTTTTCTGAAATCAGTCCTCTGCATCTTCTACCTTGATGAACTGCAACTTCCCCACTCATAAGTACAATTCAACAGAACACAGCTGGGACCTTCAGAGTGATCCAGGCAGGTGAAATGTATTTAAAGGAAAACTGCAGTGATTTGTTCTCATACCTTAGGAGAACTGAGCAGATACTTTACCTCTCAAATATCCTCCCTTCCCAGGCAATTCTTTACTGGCCCACGGACTGTATCAGAGGGACATACGTAATCACCCGACAAACCAAGACCCTGCAGGAGAAGCAGCCTAACCTACTAGCCCTGAACTCATAACGGTTGTCATAGACTTTCTTCAGTGGTATGAGTGTACATCCAGTGCTGGCTCAAGACGTGCCTGTGATTTAGTAGCCTGTGTTTCAGCACCAGAACAGAAAGTGCTTGGTTCACAAAACCGGAGAAAGTAGAAAGTTTTCTAATATCCAAATTAAAAGGAATGACAAGATCCTCTGGGCTACCCAAGAGCCAGGACATTTTCTCTACAGGAACTTTTCTACTTCACTGTATGGTGCTCAAGGAAACTCATTGGAATAGGAATCCCCTGCTTCCCATCTAACTTAAGTGTGCAAAGCTTCCATATTAAAGCAGCATGCTTGTACAAAAATAATCTGTGGTAGAAAAGGCTCTCTCCAAACTCGAAGGCTATGTCTACACTAGAGGCTCTGTTAAGTTGACCTTGTTAGGTCAACTTAACGGAGCGTCTACACTTAAAGTTGACTTCAGTCAATCTTGTTAAGTCGAATTATCAGAGCCTGTAGTGAAGACATACCTATCCACACTGGCGTTAAGTCAAATGAATAAGGTCGACTTAAGCCTTAAGTCAACCTTCAGAGGTGGTGTTCTTAAGTTGACTTAATAAGTGCCCAGTGTGGACGTGTTGTTCTGTAGGTCAACTTAAGCATTGTTAAGTTGATCTTAGGTGCAAATGTAGATGTCCCCAAGGTCTTTCTAAACTCATGGGCCCAACTACTACATGAGAAAAATGACCCATTGCTGACAAAACTAGTCATATCCTGTCCATAAGGCTTTAGTTAAAATTCTAATTGAGAAATGCAGATGGAAATGTATCTCTGCATGGAGCCAATTTAGTGGAAATGACAAATGCATCTGCAGTCATCAATAGAGGCTGTGACATCTCCCCAAAATACTCTATGTCTGGTGAAACATTCCTACAGACTCCAAGTTTCAAACAAGTCCAGCTAGACAGCTGGGTGTCCTGGTTATTACTAGATGGTGTTATCTCTCATCTACAGAAAAGTACTGTGGCATTATTCCCAATACAGAGCCTGATTCAAACAGGAACTTAAGATTTTGCTAAACTTTAAACATATATGTGGTGGTCCCACTGAAATCATGGGATAGCTCACATTCTTAAATCTGCACTTTAGTACCTTGCTGTAGCAGGACCATACCATATAAAGAGAAACTACCTTGGATTTTAGTAACAGGAAACGTATCTGCCTGGAAGAATGATCTTATTTTCCCTTGAAGTTGGAATATTTTTTGCCCTCAGATTGCACCGAACCATTATGTACTCTCAGCTGTATTGTGTGGCACTGTGTTCTATCTGCTTGAGGATCTGAGCGTAAGTGTATTACCTTTTAAACTATAATTTTAAGGTAGAACTATGTCCCTTTCCCAAACTTAACCTTTTCAACTGGCACATTTGTCTTTGCAAAGTTACTGGAATTTTCTTCCCTGTCAGGCATATTAAAACTTTTGGTCCAAATTCGTTCCTTGTCTAAGTCCAATCCACTAAGGAAGTATTGGGCTCAATATTATTTTACACATGCCTTAGTATCTTTTTAATGAATTATTCTGTCTCAAACTATCTATTACAGAGATAAAGCCCCAGAAGGCATTTTGAATTTTGGGCACAAGGGATCTTTTGATCGTAATGAAGAGCTCACAAGAACAACCCACAAGCAGAAGAATAATGTATCATCATTCCTTTCAAAGAACTGTAATTACCTATTTTTAAAATCAAAGGGCAGAGGTTGCTATTAAAAACCCAACAGTTAACTAGCAGAAGAGTATCACAGAGCACAGTAGTTCCTAGTCTAAGTTTACCAAAGAGAGAGCGAGAGAGAGCTAGAGAGAAGCTGAAAAAGAAAAAGTAGCGTTGTGTTACATCCCTTACCACTCCTTTGACTGTAAACTCTTCAGGACAGGAAGCTCTCATGTCTGTAAAAAGCACCTAACAGCAGCAGAGATTTGGCCTTTGTTGTGTACATACAATAAATACAGTGTATTACTGACCTAGGTAATTATGCAGCCTCAGCACTGCAGTATCTGAGTATCTTACACCCTTCAGTTAGCTGTTTCTGCTACGATGCCAGCCCCTTTCTGTTTTGCACACTCACTAAATGAATGCTAGATAGGTGGAAGTCATGTTACTTTCCCATGTACATGTATTATTTGGACCAGATTTTTTACCCTGGTTGTAACTGATCCAGCCACTTTAAGTCACCAGTGAATCTGGCCCCAAATGTTTTTGGAAAGGACCCATGCTTTCAGGGTCTGATTCTCATTTCAGCAAAGTGGATGTGTAACTGATAGGTGTAAAGGAGCTATTGTGTAAATGAGGAACAGAACCCCAATATTTTTCATTATACCTAAACATCACAGTAAACCATCTTGTGTGCCTGTCCTAAGCATTTTTCATGCCCTCATCACTGTATTATCTAGATACCAATGGAATCCTTGTATATGACCAATACAGCTGATCAAATCACTGCTTGAATTTGAATTACATGGTGACTTGTTACCACTTCTAACAAATTGTACCATCTGATTTTATCAGACTCAATCTCTACATCTTATTCTCACAACCTTTTCTAGTTATATAATTATATTTACTAGTCTCTGTGGGCCTGATGCACCACTATGTTACTCCAACTTTACACCAGTCTCACTGTAGATTTCAGCTGAGTTGTACTAGCATAAAAATGGAGTAATCCTATGGTGAGTCAGAAACTGCTGTTATGTAGTTTCATTTCTTGGCTTCATGTATAGATGATATTTTTCACTAACTTGTAATCTATTGAGTCTTGAAGTGACACTTTCCTGTCATTCACTACAAACTTTTACAGAGTCATAGTTACAGATATTCCAAGAACTGTAATATCTAAGGCTATGTCTACACTTGTTAATTTAAGTCGATTTAGCATGTCTACACTAAAAAATTAAGGGGACTTAAAGGGGACCCTGTCAAATTGACTTAGAGCGTCCACACTGGACACCCAAGTCGACTTGTAGGGGCTAGGTGAACCTGGGTCTGGTCCACGGTGGTGGGGGGGGGCATCCCTTGGCAAGTGCCAGGGGGCTCAGCATTTGCCCCATTGTACCTGGGTACAGTGGGGGCTGAGCAGGACAGGGATACTGGCAGGGCATAGGAGCGGGGTGGGCAGGGCTCTGTCCTGCCCTGTGTGGGGGCACGCCAGGCTCTGCCTGTGCCAGCCACCCTGGCAGGGAGGGCAGTGGGGGAGCCCTGGAGCCCTTTCAGTTGACTTAAAGTTGATTTAGGGCTAATCTGTGTCCACACTGGCTAAATCAACTTAATATAGCCAGTAAAGTCGACTTTAAAGTAGGTTTTATGAAGTCAACTTTAATTTTCCTTAAGTCGACTTAAGCTGCTGCTTCAGTCGACTTAAGGAAAATGTAGTGTAGACGCAGATCAAATTAAGCTTAAGTCGACTTAATTTGTAAGTGTAGAAGCACCCTAATCTACCTTTACTCTAATTGAATGTATGATCTACAAAGAAATCTCCCTGAAAATATTCTTTTTTCTTGCCAGATGCCCATTAGCAGGTGTTCGTTCCTCTTACACTTAACTGTGTGCATTTGATACCTCTTTTTAAAAAAGTATACTTCTGCCCACAGTAGTTAAGCAGGTTAAATAACTGGATTAGCATCTCTATTTCTGCTGATGGTTTCTTCAATGCTCTCCTAAACGGTCTGTATTCATGATATCCATTTCTATTTTGAGCCATGGTTTACAGCTGTAGGTTTGTCTAAACAGTACCACATTGAAAACCAGCAGCTGTTTTGATAAAGGGGGGGGTACTTTTATGCCCCCTTTTAAGCAGAAAAAAATCTATTGCTCACTTTCACATCACTGTTCATATGAATTATGAAAATGGTTGATTCAAATGTACTTTATTTTAAAGACAAGAAAAAACAAGATCTGAATGGCCTTTCCATTTTCTAATATATTTAATTTATCCAAAAGAGTTAGGCCCCGGATCCAGCAACCACTTGCAGAGGGGTGGATGCCTGCACCTGAACAGAGCCCCACTAACCTCGGTGGGGCTCTGTGTAGATAGCCACACACCACTAGTGGCATGGTCAGAGCTTTAATCTGCATGCCCCACATTTATTCCAGTCTTCATTATATCTTTAATTAAGTAATTATCCCCCATCCTCTTTCAGCAGGTTTTCCAGAGCAGGAAAACCCCTAAGTATTTCATACCTTTCTTTCCCCATTTACACTTCCAGTCTTTACATATCGTTGAACGGCAGAATCTAGAAAGCAGTAAACTTTCTGTCTTGTTTTTGGTGACTCTGCTTGCAGTTTTTAATCCATACTCTTGTATATTTTTCATCGGCAGTGGTATGGAGCATTCTGAATCTGTCAATAATAATAAAAGGTCATCTGCGTTCAGAAATATCTGGTATACTTACTTCTTCCTCAAGAAATATTCCTTTGATAACAGCATGTAATATTGACATTACAGTTTTAAATAATACAGAAGGGAACGGCCTGTTTAAGACGGTACCTCTGTTCACTTGGAAAGATATAGGACTCTGAGTGTTCATTAGTGCTTTAGCTATAGGATTTTTAGATGAGATTTTATGTACCCCAAATTTATGTTACTTAATGTAAGCGAAAGTTCAGTGCTCAAATTAACAAACTGGTGTACTTACTATGCACCTACTGAAATGCTGCTAATGAAATCGCCTGTTCCTTAGTTTGGCATCAGGTGTGATGAGCACTGTTTGCTAGTAGATTTTAATTCATCTTGATCAGATGGCATTATTAACACAATTGCACCGCATGCTGCAGTTCTTTATTCATGCTAGTTGGCCTGACTGACATGAATGCCTCACTGAAGTCAATGGATCTATTTCCATAACTAAGGACTATTCACCTGAATAACCCTATTTAAGGGCAGGGGATCATTTTCCTTAACCTTCTTCCCAGAATTTAAGGAAAAATGTTATAATTAATTGTTAGCAAATACACAGGTCTATAATTCTCACACACAAGTTTAACCCAGTTAGGTTTCTGTATTACATTGGAGTTATCTGAGCCTTGCACATTATTCTTTGCAACTTGCTATAATATGAGATTTTCTTAATGATTTTTACTCATTTTGGAGATAGGAATGATGAATTTACATTTTTTTTTTAAATTCTCCAGTGAAGTAGTCTATACTCTGGGGATTTTATCTTTTTTAATTCCTTTTATTTCTTCTGTGGTTTCCTCCAGTGGTGTATTAATCTTCTCAAAGAAGGTTTGGTAGGACTGATGATGTGAATGTTTAAGATCTTATAGTATCTCAGTAAAATTGTACTTGTTTTATCTGGGTCAGTAATTACATTTTCCTTTTATATTCTAATCTTGTCTTGCACAGGAAGGCTAGGACAGAAATTTATGTCAAATGGTGGAAATCCTATAGGATTACTCTCTTTCTAGGTTATAATGCCTTGTTCATCGCCATGGAATCAAACAAGGAGCCCTGTGGCACTTTTAAAGACTAATACATATATTTATTGCATGAGCTTTTGTGGGTATAATCCCATTTCATCAGATGCATGAAATGGAAGGTGTAGCATGTCAGGTCAATAAATAAGTACGGTCTTTTATACGCATCTGATGAAGTGGGATCTCTTGTTTGTTTTGCTGAACTAGACTAATACGGCTACCCCTCTGGAACTCATCACCATGAAAACAGAATGCTTAAAATCCATCCTAATGAGAGTTCCACCAGATGTTTTGTGAGATTTTGACTGCAAATGAAAGTGAACTGGGCAAAAACAGAATTAGAAATTCCAATCTGCTGAGGTGGATTTAAATAATTGAAATGGCGTTAGACTGCACTTTGTGAGTTTGGCCCACCTCTAGAATAAACTTGATGTTTTGGTATTATTTCTTTGGTCTTTATAACCCCCTTCCTTTCTTCCAACAAATCTCACACACATGAACTTGAAAAGGGATTTTAATTCCCTAAAGTCATAACTTTTTCTCACCTTTTCAGTATCTCCAGTCAGGACTCTCATCTTGCTCAGGATCAATTCCTTCCTCTTGCACCAAAACCAAGTAGCCAGGCTTGGTACAGAGAGTGCCACCAGGGAGGAATGAAGAAATCAACCTCTACAAGCATCTCAGCAACCATTACTGCAGCCCTGAGTTTGCAATAGCCCTTAACAGGGTATGGGAGTAGAGGCTGGTGGATTTGCATAAGCATAGGATCCACAATCCCTGTACCACTCCTACTCTAGTCTGCCCTGTATTGATCCCCTAAAAGGAATACCAGAGTGTACAAGGAGGCAGGGAAGTGTCCACACCAATTCTACTGTCCTCTGCAGCTGAGCAAGGATAGGATGTGGCCCTTACTGCAGGATATCACCTGCAACACGGCAGTGGGTCTCTAAGAGGCAGCTAAGATAGTGAGACATAGGGAAAGAACAGTTCAGAAAATCAGATATGGTAAAGTTCTTTTGAGGTAAAGCCCATTTAAAAAAGTTTCAGTTAATTTAACAATTATTTTAAATTAACCAATTTAATTTTTTCCTTAATATAGCTTTGAAGTTGCCTGAGTTTCAGTGGTTTCCAAGAAGACCAGAAACCTTTTCAGGCCTAACTTAGCCTCTTGAGATTGTCACTATTCATTCACCTTTTTATAAAACACTGCAGTTTCCCGTTTCTATTGGTATATATACTTTTTGCCTCTCTGGAACAGTCTCATAAGAACACTAAAGGGACAACAATCAGATCACACACTCTTATGCCACGATACATCTGCTGTAGGGAGATGTTTGCTCTATGTTTTGTTCAGCACCTACCACAATGGAGTCCCAGCTCCTAGGTGCTACTACTATCATACTAATAAATTATTCCAATGTAGCAACTACAAAAATAAATGCAGTGTGGAATACATCCTATCTAAAACAGCAGGTAACATCATCCAGCAGTCAAAACATCCAGTTACTTTACAATGATACCGCTTCCTAAAATAACTAACCCTTAGTGTAGGTACTTGTTACAGGAAAAGATCCAAATGTCTGTTCCCGGAGTTAATTTTAGCTCTAGCTGGTTTAAAATCAATACCGTAGACTGAATGAGGAGTATATACGTCTTTGTTGGACAGAAGTAAATCTAAACAGGGTGAGGGCAAACTAGAAATATACTGATATAAATGGAACTTAGTTGTTACTGCTTTGTTCATAGGTACTTGATCATTTAAGTTGACGGTGGAGCTAACTCAGAGTGACAGACCTTGTCATAAGAAATTACATCTTCAATGCAACACAGTTGGAGAAGCTACTCCAACCCCCCAACACTTTGTTTCACATCTCAAAATGAAAAGCCATTTATTTTCAGACTCTCTTACATTTCAAGGATGAAGTAGAAATTATTTTTAAACTCCATGTGCTACAAGTTAGGCCATTCTCATTTAAACACTATGGCTATGTCTACACTTACAAAGTTAAGTCGACTTAGAGAGAGGGCATCCACACAGGTTAAGTTGACTTAATAAGGTCGACTTAAGTGTTAAGTCGACCTTAAAGCAGGTGTTATTAGGTCTACTTAAGCCGTTATTAAGTCGACTTAAGGAAATGCTTAAGTCGACTTAATAAAAGCCCAGTGTGGATGCGGAGTAGTTTAGGTCAACTTAAGCATCTTTAAGTCGACCTAAGCTGCCAGTGTAGACGCATCCTATGAGCTTGGATACCACATTGTAAACTTTTCCTTGCTCTTATTGCCAGAAAATATCTTAAATTCTTAAAAATGAAAGAAATTTTAAAACCCAGATTACTTGCCAGTATTTATGCTTTTTTTAAAAAAAGCATTTCTTTCATCTTGCACAATAAAGAGTTTTTGCTGAAACTTTCAGAAAAATTCAAACTGAGACAGGGAGCAAGTATATAATGTTTTAAGCCTAAACAGCTAGGGTTTGAGAAAGGGATCAGCAGCTGAAAACTGGGGCTTACAATGGAAAGTGGTAGGCAAGCTTAGCTTTAGGTGGCATTACCAGATCCAGCTATAATTTATCATTAAGCTCCTAAGAGAGCCTCTCAGATGCAATGATACAATAAGATTAGAGAAATAATCAGCATTGTTTAATATTTATCAGATGTATCGGTGTCCATGGTGAGTGAAAGAACTGTGTAAGGGCAGTACTATAAAGACCTCAAGTGAAACAGAGTCAAGACTGTTTCACTATTTCCACCTGAATGAAAAACATGAAGATGCATATATATCATCACCTCAGGCACACAGCAGCTAGTCTACTGGTTTCTTATTATCAGAACAGTGTCACAGTGATGATATCAGACCCCAACATAAGGGAGACTATACAAGACAACACGGGCTATGGCGAGGAGGTAATTTTATTCTAATATTAAATGCGTTCATGCTGTGTGGCAATAGGAAGTGCAAGCAACACAAATGAAGTTCTTGCCCCTTATTCCTGAAGATCTTGTGCCTGAGGTACAGACAAACTCAAAATAGTCAAAGACCCTTAAACCAACCCAGGTGAGAGAGTTCTGACAAACCGGCAGACCAACCGCAAGAGATGTTAATAACTCGAAGTCAGTTCGGCTTTTGTCAGCTGGATGACAACCCCTTACGAAAAGGCTCCCCTTTAATTAGTGATATGACATTACCAAAAATGTTTATTTCAATCTGATTGCTGCTATTCAGAGGTCATGGGCATGAAAACTTAGATCCTGATTCTGCCGTCACTGCTATAAATCAGGCGACTCCTCACTCATATCAATGGACTTACACTGGCGTAAATGAAGGGAAAGTCAGGCCCTCTGTCTCTGGGGAAGTTGGATAATTTGGCCACAGCTGACCAGAGGAGAATCCCACCAGTAAGGGAGATCTATGTGACAAAGTAGAGCTGGCAGAACCAGCTTCCACACATGTACCAAACTTCCAAACCAACCTGGCATAAGGGGCATGCTTGAGGGAGTGTGATGGGATATATTAGGCCCAAAGGTCCCTGCTGGAGACTTGGTGTTCCTGTTACACCTTGCCCCAGGAAGCAGCAGTAGTGAAATCTTCCAGGCTGCCTAGAGTGGTTGTGGGGAAGCAGCCAATTGGAGAGAGGTGGCAGGGAACACCCAATCAGGAGATATAAAAGTTGATGCAGAGGTGGAGAAAGTCAGCAGCTTGAGGAGTGCTGGCTGCAGCTGGAGGAATGCTGACTGTGTTCCTGACTGACTGAAGGAATAGCATGTACATGGACAGATCAGTTCTTGGCAGGGACTGGGAGAAGAAGAGGGATTGAAGGTAGAAGTAGAGCTGTGGCCCAGAAGGGCAGAGAGGGTGAAGAGTCTCCAGGGAAGAAGCCCTGGGAGAACAGCTCCATACCAGGATTGAGAGACTGAAGAACAGCCCCGAAGGAGCAGTGGGACAGATTAAGGACTGAGCGCAGGACTGGCTGCAGGAAGACAATATCTCCAGGGAGGAAGACTGGGGGCATGATCCCTTACCAGGGCTGGTATTATTTAAAGATTGAGATTGGGGAGGGTTACAGAAATGTTGCCAATGGAGGGATAGGTCCCCACTGGACTGTATGCCCCAAAAGGGGTCTTTGTGTTTCACATGCAGACTGTGAGAGAGACTCGGCCAGAGGGTTGAGTTGTTGAAAAAGCTTGTGGGGAAACCACCAACAGAAGTCACTCCAGACTAAGGGTGCGTCTATACTTAGAAATTAAGTTGACTTAAGGAGGCTTAAGTTGACTTAATTTACTCCGCGTCTACACTGGGCTTTCCTTAATTCGACTTAAACTGCTCCTTAAGTTGAATTAAGGAAGTTAGTTCTAATTAATAACACCTGGTTTTAATTCGAACTAGCGCTTAAGTCGATTTTATTAAGTCGACTTAAGCCAGTAGAGACATGGAGTAGTGCCTAGTTGGACCTTTTTGAGTCGACTTAAAATGTTAAATCGACTTAAGGCCAAAAAGGGGCCATGTCTACACTTGAAAAAGTTAAGTCAACTTTTGTTAAGTTGATTTAATAAGGTCCACTTTAAGTCGACTTAAAGTCAACCTTATTAAGTCAACTTCATAAAGTCGACCTAACTTTTTAAGTGTAGGCATGGCCTAAGAGAATGCAGGCACATACACTCAGCTGGGGGTGCTCGTGAGAGCTGGTTGTTGCCCAGTAGACAGACAGACAGACAGGGCATGTTGAAGGCAGGAAGGAAAGGGCAGGGCAGAAGGCAGCTCTGTTACACCAATTCACAACTGGTATATGGTTCCTTGAGGACAAAAAGTATGCTAGTGTAAATTACAGGAGCTCCCACACTGTGCTAACTTGGGCCAAGGCCAGAGCTGGGGCAGCTTGAGAATCAAGGAGCCATAAATGGCTCCTTAATGGCCCCAGTGCCTCCTGAGAGCTGCTCAGCACAGGAGAAAATCTAGTTTTTTGAACCCCATTTTGACTAAACATGGAGCATCACAGGATGTATGTCTCAAAATAAACTGAACTGGAGTTGACAACTACAGAAAAAAGTTAAAATAATAATGGCAGCTAAACTGTCTGAACTGCTGACTTCTGTGAAAGCATGAGGTACAAAAAGTAATTTCGGTAAAGCCAGATCTTGATTCCTGACAATATTCAGTTCATCCCAATATTGATCAGCCAGGCTGATCCTGGAAAACACAAAGCAATGCCTGGAAGCCAATGGGTCTCTAAGAGATTGCTATCACCACAGCACCATATTCTCCATGAGATAAAATCTCCCCCCCCCCCCCCCCCAGCAAGGGCTAAAAGACTCTCAGCAAGCTGAAAATCCTGCCTGAAGACCTGTGACCTGTTTGGCTAGCAGATTCCAGCCATCTCCAGAGCATGATCCAATGACAGCACAATTAACAAGAGCCAGACTGTAGACTACAAAGAACAGCTGAAGGATTCCCTACACCCACACAGAACTGGAGTGTTCTGCTGCCTGTCAGGATGATTACAATTGATTCAGAAAGAACTGTATTCAGTTTCTCCTCCAGCAAGAGGAGAGAGATGGGCAAGAACCTTGGAGTCTCTACTACACAAAGCACCCGTTGTAATGAACAGTCACGTATCGAAATCACGGATTCATATTCAGGGCGTATTTGAATTGTTGTAAGTTTTTTTTTTTTTTTTTACATGCTTGTTTCCAAAATGTAACAAGGCATTTAGAGACAGATTCCCAGAATGGTGATCACACCACTGAATGCCTTTTTAAAATTTGAGTTCACACAGATATAGTAATGTTCATGCAGATTGCCCTTTAGACATATGATTGGATATTTGAATGCATAATTACTGTTATCATTATCATAACTGCATTACAAACTGCTCAGGTGACTTTTCACGTGCAATAGCACATGCAGAGTTTTGTAAATGTAGGCTTTTTAAAGTGGGCTCGCAATCTTGAACTTTAAATATTAGCGAAACTATTTGATTCAGTGAAGTTATCTGTGATGTCAGAAGGTAAGAGATTAGAATTGTGCTATCTGGAGAGAAAGGTTTACGAGTCTGGAGTTATCTAGTTGTCATTTAAGTCCAACTTTAACTCAATTTATAAATGTAATGTCTAAATATGTGGAGTAAATACTGACAATAACAGAAACCAAATGGATCTTTCCTCACGGAGCAAGCAAATAAACTGAGATATGTTGGCCTGGCTCTCCATTGCAATAAACCTTCGGTAGTCATTTACATGGTGCAAAAGGGGTGAAAAATTCTACTGTTCTGACTTGACAGCATTTTACACTTGCTCTACGCAAGTGCTAATGACTGCTTTGCAATGGGGAACTGGAGCCTTTGTCTTCTTACCAGATCAATCTAAGCAGACAGCAAGATGAAACTGGGAATCTGATTTGGAGATTAGAGATTCTGTGCCATGTTCCCATCCCTTAAGTTTAGAGCAGAGAAATAATGAGCTTGATTTAGGCAATCAGCACTCCATTTCCCCAAAATACTAATGGCTGCTGTGTTAGCACATGGTGCAGAGCAACTAGCTAACATTTAGGTAGTGCTTTGAGTATATCAAGTGCTAAGCATTATTTTCTGCTCTCCCCACCCACCTGTTACCATCGACAGATAACATATAATAACTTGTTCCTATATCCCTATGACAGAGCACAATGCTCTTGTAGCATCGCCTGTCTGGCCATGTTAGCACACATCTGCACCCAAATATCAAACAGAAGTGCTGGAACACCAACGATATTTTACATTTGTGTAATACCTGCCATCTGCAGCTTTCCTAATCTTAAAAATATAAAAGAAGCCTCACAAACCCCTTGAGATGTATAGTAGGCCTCATCCAAATTTTATAGAGGGGGAAACAGACACACACTGGATAAGTGACTTGCCCAGAATGAAAGTGTGAGTCAGTGGCAGAGCCAGTAACAGAATTCAGATGTCCTGACTTCCAACCCCTTGTTTTAAATACTAGGCCATCCTTGTCTCTGTAGCAAGCGTTCAGTTGCCAGAATAGCCCAATTCAGATTCCACATATTTGTAACTTCTCCCTCTCCTTGATTGGCTGGTACATTTAAAAAAAATAATAAAACAATGAAGTATTTAAAAATCCAAACTAATTCATGACTGGGTTTTCCAGGCACTATGGTCACACAATACATAAATAATAATAAAAGTGTTGTAGGACCCGTGTGTAGAAACACGTGAATGGAGTCCCCACCCCGTCATGATACATCGAAAAATACACAAGCCAAACAAAGTATTACCTTCCTCTGTAGCAAGACAGCTTTCGGCACTCTCCCTTTCCCGGTCCACCTGGTTAGACATCGCACTGCCGCTTTTTGTCCTTCGAAGGACACTGAAAGCTCGGTTAATTTTTTTAAAAGACCTGCTTCTTATAGTAGAACGTTCGAAGTGCCGACCTGCAATAGAAAGGGGAAATAAAAGAATGCAGCAATTTCGGGCCTATAGAACCAACTTACTTCTGTAACCCCAGCTGTGTATGGGGGAGGCAGAGGGTGACGATGACAGTGCTGTTTCCCTTCCCCTTCATTGCATATGGCTTCCCCTATGTTGTGGTTGGCCCCAAGTGAAGTTTCAGTCTGGAGAATTCATTATTCTTAATTCTAGGGATTGCTATCCCGCCTCTGCCCCACACCTCAGGATCTCCAACTCCAGCTGTTTTGTCAGCCCTAAATGCAGCACTGATTTCCAGGCATAGCGGCCTGTGAGCTGCACTATTCAAAACCAAAGGCATACTATGGACTGGCTAGTGGGAAATGCCTGTAAGGGAAAGGGCTACTGCCACAACAAATGAGCAGAGTGTGTCCCACCAGCCTGAAGGAAAGAAATCACAAGCTGTTGCTAGATCTGCTATGGAAGCAGCATACGGCACTGCTTCAAAGTCTCCCCTGGAGGCCCCTCCAGCTCCTGGCCACTACAGTGTCTAAGATTTTAATGGCTAAAACTAGCAGTATCAAGAATGGGTAGGCCGCACTGCATTCCATCCTCCTGATTATGAGTATTAATTAGAGAGGTGAGACACTAAACAGGGTCCCAGTTCGAAAGCAGGCGAAAGAACTTTTTCAAAAGACTTTTAAAATTGAGCAAAAATAATGATATAAAGAAGAGGAGGAAACAAAAGCCAAACGGGCCTGCAGAAGGTAGAGATGAATAATAACGTAAAAACTCTTACTTCTTCCAGGGCCATATGTGTGCATGGCACTTATTACTCTGTATCTTTCAGTACAAGCCATGTACTGTGCCTTACTATTTCTGGTAGAAAACTTGCCGAAGTTAGGTTTAAATCTCCATAGCTCAACCAAATATATCAGGGTTCAATTCTATGATGAAGATCTTTATCCCTTCCCTTTCCATCTGCCCACCCACCACATGCTCTCGAGACTAAAGGTTTAGTCTTAGATTCCTAATTCAACTAATTTTAGATCTATCCCTTGTAGCCCTGCACCCATCCTCCCCAGTCAAAGTCTTTTTGGCTCCCATGTCCCCACAAACTGTACTATATTCTTCTTTTCACAGGTTATGCTTCTTGATGGCTATCTTTGGCCATGCTGCCTTTTTCAAATATGCTATGTTCATTGGAGCTTGGCAAAGCAGGGAAGGAAGAAATAGGGGAGGATTTCTTGGTGGGGCTAGTTTATTACTGTGGTTAGTTTTAGCAATGTCAGCGCCTCTCAGCTTCATCATCTTGGAATGTTGGCAAACAATCCCCCAAGATCAAGGGTTCATTTCCCTGGGAAAATTTTATACCCACAAAACAGTGGTTCTTTTCAAAATATTGCCCAATTCATTTTTCACCTGAGAGCACCCTTTAATATAACAAATAAGAAAAAAGTTAATAAAGAAAATAAATAGGTTTCTCTGCTCTCTAGCACATGTAAAGCTTCCCACAGAATTGATTTCAGGGAAAGGCCGCTAGCCTTAGAGATCATCCTATTAAGCTCTTACTTCTGTTTCGGTTGCTCCTAGTGGGGTCCCCAGAACTGCTCCCTGACTGGCTCTCTTCTGAGGCAGAACTGAAGGCTGGATTAACTAGGCCCGGCTCATCTGTCATTAAGGCTATTGCTGCAGCTGCGGAGAGCTCTGGGCCAAGAGCTGCTACTGTTAAAGTGGCACCACAATCTGGAGATTCATCTTGGGACCGTCTCTTTCGTTCCTTGGTAAGGCCGTAATGGGATGCTCCTTTACACCTAAGGGAAACAAAGGAAAAGGATACATTAGTAAAACGTGCATTTAAAACTCTGCCTGCTTATGATGAGTGCCTGATACTGACAAATGATTAACAGTACCAAGTGTAACCGTTGCAATTAAACCTTCTTCTTGACCTATGAAATACAGCTGCTGAACATTGTGGGGAAATGCCAGCCCTGTCAAGGTTTCACAGAATTACGAGAGACTGAATTGACGCCATTGAATAATTAGCTAAATTATTATTTTACTTGAGGAATCTACTTCAAGAGCGACACAGGCCATTTGCAGCTGTAATTCAACAGAGTATAAACGCGAGAGACAGACGTAGCAGGTGATTGATCAAATCAGAGACCGGAATCTATAATCTGTCCTTTGTCTGCAATTAATGAAAGAGGCCAGTGTGAGGCTTGAAAGCTTGTTTGTGTCAGCGTAGGTTTATGAAAGAGAAAGCCACATGGCACAGTATCTTAGTGACTCCTCACCATGACAATTAGTCTCTGTCACAGGATCTGTCACTCTGCCAGTGAAGCAGCACCCTCTGTCTCCAGAAGACATCTCTCCCTCCCCTTGCTTTTTGAAACCTCTTCCTTGACAGCACCGACTTCAAATCTAAGCTAACAGTATCAGTGAGCATAAGCTAGAAATTCAGATATGAATCCCCCTGGATATTAGTATATTCAGGAACAGAATGTCAGATCCAGACAGCTCACTTAGCTTGACTGAAAAGCCCACTTCACATTAACACAGATGCAGTTTAACACCTTTAGCTCAAAAAATTAAACTGCTTTAAACTGTCCTGTTGCTGGTGTTTGTGGGTGCATTTACTCTTACGAATTAAGTCTACTTAAGCTTGCTTAAATCGACTTAATTTAATCTGCGTCTACACTACATTTTCCTTAAGTCGACTTAAGCAGCAGCTCAAGTTGACTTAAGGAAAATTAAAGTCGACTTTATAAAAACTCATTTAAAGTCGACTTTACTGGCTAAGTTGACTTTAGAAAGTCAATTTAGCCAGTGTAGATGCAGATTAGCCCTAAGTCGACTTAAGTTGACTTAAAGGGCTTTAGGGCTCCTCCACTGCCCTCCCTGCCAGGGTGGCTGGCACAGGCAAAGCCTGGTGTGCCCCCACAGAGGGCAGGACAGAGCCCTGCCCACCCTGCTCCTATGCCCTGCCAGTGTCCCTGTCCTGCTCAGCACCCATTGTACTCAGGTACAATGGGGCAAATGCTGAGCCCCCTGGCACTTGGCAAGGGGTGCCCTCCCTGCCACTGTGGACCAGTCCCAGGTCTACCTAGGCTCTACAAGTTGACTTATGTGTCCAGTGTGGATGCTCTAAGTCGATTTGGCAGGGTCCCCTTTAAGTCAACTTAATTTTTGAGTGTAGACATGCTAAGTCGATTTAGATTAACAAGTGTAGACATAGCCATAGTGGGTTCTTAGTTGAGTTAAGCTACCTCCATTGGGCTAACAATGTAAAAAGTACCTTTTTTCCTTCTAGTGTGGAGAACACCCAAAGACAGTACAGAATGGCTGACTGCCATCATCATGAGCCTAGGAGAGTGTGGAGGTCTGTGAGTCATACCCAGAACATAGTGGTGAGCGGGGACCCAGGCGAGCCAGAAATGACAAAAATCTCAAGACAATAGCTATTTGTTGCCTATAACTGTTGTTTGGGGTTAGATGCTGGATCCAAACTTGGATCCAGTCTCTTCTCACCAAGAAAAGTCCAAGCCCTGAATCCTAACTTTGGCACAACCAAATCCCATGACTACTCAATGCTATTTAACAGACATTTATTCTTTAAAAAAAACAAACAAACAAGCCCCCCCCCCAAAAAAAAAACCCAACAACAAACTAATATAGCTAAAGATGTGGCATTGTGTGAGATAAAAATATAAAGCTTTTAATTTTAAATATACTTATTTTGCGAGCCTATTGTCCGTGTGTGATTGATCCTATATGACAGGACCAGGACCACACACACAGACTTTCTTCAGGCAGTCCAAGAGCTTTGAAAGTGAGAAGGCTTCTGTGCTCCTAGCAATTCCTTATTTAATCAGAGTCACACAATAACCACAAAATTACAGGGGTTCAAGTGCCTGTCACTTTTCTCCAGCATCATTTCTACCCAGCTCTGAAGCCATCACAAACATATTCATGGTAATAAATTCTGCCTTTTAATCAGTGCCTAATGAACTTGCCCTACTTACTGTTTCTAGTGAATCTTCCTTGTGGCTAAGGTTAACTGACAACTTTCATATAAATGCCCTCTAGGTTGAAACCACAGAAATAGCTGCAGAAGCCCTTAGGGATACAAAGTCTTTCATAATACGTGGTGCACACATAGAGCAATGCATAATACATACAGCACATAATGCTGGTGGGGTATGCATCAGGGAAACTGTAATATATAGAACAGAGGCCCATGAAATAGAAATGGCTCCTGGAGATATTTGGGGGGGCTGTAGGAGAGGAGTAGTCCACTTGGATAGGAGGCAGACAAGTTACAGAATTTGGTGTGTTCATTTCAGAACAGTATTTTAATGCAGCTTGCTGTTAATTAGGGCAGTGCTGTTTTTAAGAGAGGAAGAATTAAAAATGGCTCCTGTAATTCTAAATGGTGTTTTAACCTCATTATCAGGATACTGGTTCTGACATCAATTCCTTCTTGGGCAAAAAGCTGCCTCAGCGTACTCATCTTTTAAATATTAATTAGAGCTGATCGACAAATGACTTTTTTGGTGCAGAGCTATTTGAATTGAAAAGCCATTTTCTATTTGATTGTATTTGTGGCACACTAGTGTTTGCTTGCTGTGAACAGTCAAGTGGTCAAGATATCCTCACACAAATACTCCAGAGAAGCAAGACTTAAAGCTTGGCTATTCACTAAAAATGTATCTCCAGCTATACGCTTGACTGTAACATTAGAAATTCAGTTGGTGCTGGTTAGTGATATAAATCGCTCTCTTGGGGAACAGAAACTACTACATGACTTACTATCTAACCACCCTGTGTACATTGCAAAGTTTGGTGATTGACATCTGTGGCAGAGGCCAATTTTAGAGCTCTCTCTCAAACAGCAGTAAACACCTCAGAAAAACTTTCCCCTTGGACAAAGACTTGGCTTACTATTTTAAAAAGTTAGCAAAAAATAAGTGTCCCCTAATGGCCTGCAGATCCTGTGGGTTGCTTATCCCAAAAGGAGACTCACAAAAAACTAGGCAAAATAAAAAGTACCTAAGTTTGTAAAGACGCCCTCAAGGTGTGGAGCACTTTCCTCACTGCATCAGCCTTTTCCAGCAGAGTGGCCTTTTCCTACACACACTGAAAACTTGGTACAGCTATCCTGACTTAATCCCTCAAGATCCTGAGAGAAGTCCCCTGACTCCTTGCTTCCCAACACCCAGACAGACATGGTCTTCTTAAGTTAGGGGGAATTGTGAGCTGAGAGCCAGGACCACGAGAGCCTATCTTTTGGGTCCTGAAAGGTCTGCACAACTGGCTGGGAAATGGAAATCCTTTCCTGCAAAAAATGTTGTGCACTGAGTGCACCCTTAGTTCTCTGTCTCTCTGGCCCTGGAGTAGGGGACAGGCTAAGATCCAGGAAGGCAGTGAGTCAGAGCGCTCAGCCTCGGCTGCTCTTCTGGAAAACTTCTGTCCATTTCATTTTCAGCCAAGCAGAAATTTAGAAGAGCAGAAGCCAGGGGCCATCACGTAAAGTTTCCCAATGGATTTTTTCCCCTAAACCAGAAGTTTTCCTATGGAAAATTTTGGTTTTGCAGAAGAGGCCTTTTTTTTGGTCAGAAAATCATTCCAATGAAAAATTCCCAACCAGCTCTTATTCACGATGACAAACCAGTCACAAGTTATTTGTGCAGGAAATAGAGCATATGTGGAGAATTTGGAATAATTAATTTCAAAATGTTGCAATCATCTAGTGAAAATTCCACAAGCAAACGAACGAACAAAATGTTTGTAATGAATTATTTGCTCATCTCTGTTTACTATCTTCCGAACATAGACATGTTGCAAGGATTGAGGATTTCATATCAGAGGCAACTATTCATTATGATTACAAAAGGTATTTGTAACATGTAGCTAGGAGACCTCTATGAGCCACTCTTACCCCTCTGCCTCAGCTAAAGTGAGCTTTGCTAGATAGTAGATGGTGCGTCTGATCCCTGCCACCATGCTCTGTATTCCTCACCAGCGAACTCCACCAGGAAACCCCCAAACCAAGCCTGGCCTACCTCGTAACAATCAGTGAATTCTAGTCCCTGAGCTCCACAGAAATGTTCCTTTGCAATGCACAGCCCCTATCACTGTACGATCACAGAAGATATTAAGTTTGCTGCTCTTTTGAAGAGTCAGGACACACCAGCTTATTATTTTAATTGGCATTAACACATCTTTCCTTTCAAATATAGCCCTGAATTGATTTATAGTAAAAATAAAAACAAGTTTGCTAACAAATGGACATAGCTAAGTGATACTAAGTAAAAGAGATAAAGGTAAACATGGTTACAAGCAAATAAAAATGAAAATAAGCATCTAGAAGACTAAACATAACCTATCAAGATATAGTCAAGATGGTTTCTTTCACTCACAGTTTTCTTTCTAGCTTTTAGTGGCCAGGACCCACCACAGAGATCAAATTGCTTCATTTCCTTTTCTCCTAAGGTGAAAGATAACAATTGTGTCTCCCTGTGACATTGTCTCCCTGTGTTTCTTATATTCTCAAAGGGATGACTTTGTCTTACATGTCAGGAAGGTGAGACAGGGATTCAATCTCCCACGTCTCTCTAGGGTGCAGAAGCCATGTTAATTTTCTGTCTCCCTCAAGTTCAGGATCAGGATGAAACTGGCCAGTTTAGCTGGATGATTTTGTTTACAGCTAATATGTAAACTGAGATAAACCTACAGTTCTTTGTCTAGGAATTTATAACTTCCTACCTAATGTTAACACAAGCATGTTACAATGATATTAATAATCAGTGTGACATTAGTTTTCAAATGATACTTCATAATGCATGTTTTAGATCAGAATCATAGCAGCAGTGTGTAGGGTGTGAACTCAGGGCTGCAAAGGGGCACAATATTGTTGGGAATTTAAGTTTTAAAACCAATGTCAGGTAGTTAATGATCTAAGGAATTCACAGCAGGGAGCAACAGCCTTAGCAACACAATAGACCAGCTAACCTTAATCTAGCAATTGGAGTATTTTTATCAAGTGACCAAAGCTAAGTTAATTTTGCACTTAGATTCCAGTTCCTACACTTACCTAGAGCCCCACTGGAGAAAATGAGACTCTGCACAGGCGCACAAGCTCATTAACATGGACTCCATCACTGGGTCGGTGCCAAAGTACTTTCTTTTTCTTAAAATTTACCTCATGTTCTCTGGTCATCCGGGTCACTGATGTTTATTTTGCTAGAGACAAATAGTTAATAAGATCCAGCCAACTGGTTTGTTTCAGAGAACAATTTCTTCTAATGTACAGATGGACATCAAGGTTTAAGATGTGCCAGACTGGCATTGTGACCTAAGGTGAATTTCACCAGAAGACCTTAAAAGATAGCCAAAGCTCTTTAAGTACAAATACCAAATACATACCCTAAATCAGTGGCTCTGAACCTTTCCAGATTACTGTGCCCCGTTCAGGAGTCCAACCTGTTTTACATACCTCAAGTTTCACTTCACTTAAAACTACTTGCTTACAAAATCAGACATAAAAATACCAGAGTGTCACAGCACACTAATACTGAAAAATTGCTTACTTTCTCATTTTTACCATATTATAATAACATCAATATTTGGAATATAAATATTATAATTACATTTCAGTGTATAGTATACAGAGCAGTACAAACAAGCCACTGTCTGTATGAAATTTTAGTTTACACTCACTTTGGGTGCATCTATACATACAAATTAAGTCGACTTAATGAGGCTTAAGTCGACTTAAACTACTCTGCATCCACACGGGGCTTTCCTTAAGTCGACTTAAGGAAAAGTTAAGTCAACTTAATAACACCTCGATTTAGGTCGACTTAACGCTTACATCGACCTTATTAGGTCAATTTAAGCCAGTGTGGATGGGGATTAGCGCCTAAATCCACCTTATTAAGTCGACTTAATGTGTTAAGTTGATTTAATAAGGTTGAAAAGGGGCTATGTCTACACTAGAAAAGTTAAGTGTACTTAATAAGGTTGACTTTAAGTCGATTTAAAGTCGACTTAGCTTTTCTAGTGTAGACATAGCCTTTGCTAGTACTTTTTAATGTAGCCTGTTGTAAAACTAGTCAAATATCTAGATGAATTGATGTACCCCTGGAAGGCCTCTGTGTACTGCTGGGGGTAAGCGTACAGGGCCATACCTGGGGAGGGTGAACGGCCGATCGCCCCAGGCCCCAGAGTTACCTGGGCCCCGTGCTGTCCCACTCCCAGCAGGCAATGTGGGGCCTGCGCGTGCCGCAGCCCCTCCTCCCACGCCCGCCCCGCAGCCTACGGCAGTGAGCCGAAGGCAGTGGGGCAGGGCGGGGCGGGCCAAGAGTGCTATGCCTGGCCCCTGGGCTGGCCCTCCCCTCCCCCAGGGAGAAGCATGCAGGCCCAGGGGTGGAGCACGTGTGTGGGGCCCGGCCTCTGGGCCGGCCTGCCCCACACAGTCGCATGAGGCTGACTCCCAGCCTGCGGCCTCAGCTGGCTCCCCGTGCCGGCAGCCTCAGCCTCCGGGGCCAGAGCCGGCTTCCCCCACCAGTGGCCTCGGTCTCCGGGGCCGGCTCCCTGGGGTGCGGAGCAGGCTGGTGGGCCTGCCATGCTCCCCTGCAGTGTGGGGTGGGGATGGGGCCCCCCAGGCCAATTGGCTCAGGGCCCCACTCCCCCCAAGGAATGGCCCTGTATGCTTACCCCTGGTTAAGAACCACTGCCCTAAATAACTGTGGCAGGCATAAATCAAAAAGGCTCCAGCAATCTCATTTCAGATTAACATACTTCCCATAGAAGAAGAAAAACCTCAAACTTGCAATAAAATCTGCAATGGCAGCTCTTCATTTTCAAGCATTACTGTTTCACTGACGATAACACTGCTGAGATAATAGGAAACAGAATTAAGCAAATATGTTTCTCTAGCCATGACTGCTTAAGTAGAATCATACTGTATGGTTTAGACTTTCTTCTTTTTCCCCCATATGGCCATGTTTGGCTCTCCAAACAGAGACATCCATGGAAGAGCTACATGCCGGTACTAATTTTCTCACTTGTTGTGACTAATACTCAGCCCCATGATTTACAGACGAAAAAGAGGGATAGAAAGGAAAGTAGGATAGTGAATTAACCTGGGCAAGTCAAAGTGACTAGAACACTTAGCAGGAGCCAAAGGGAACTGCAGGTCTACATTCTTACTTAGTTGTTTTGGAGAGCAAATACTTTTGTGCTGCGACAGGATATAGAAACATTTTGAAGGCCACAAAGAAGAGATAATGCAAACTGTCCTTTTCCAGAAATATGCATTGTTGAATCAGCACCATTCAATAGGTATTATTGGAAGGTGAAATTCAAAATCTGGCTTCTGATACTTGCAGCCTCTAAACTAGGAGTTAGGATTTCCCCTGCACTGATGTGCCAGTTTAGGGCTAGATTGTGCCATTTTGTTACAGCCCATAAAAAGGAGAGCATGAAGCAACACCATCCCGGCGACGTGTTAGGAGATGTGCCACCCCAGACCTCTCTGGTTGTGCTGGGAGAGGAGGGGGAGCACAATCTCACCAGTTATATCTTACCTTTGAGGAGTGCAGACTCCTCTCCATCTCCTGCTCTGTTGGCTAATACATGGGCATGGCTCTGGCCTGTATTGTGCAGGAGGTCAAACTAAGTCATCATAATGGGTCCCCTCTGTGAATACTCCCTGGGGTGAGCTGTTCCAAGGAGAGAGGGAACATTGCAGTAGCAGTCCCTGTGCTTCATGGCCAACCCTTACAAGGACTGCTCAAGGTGCGATGACGGTGGAAGTTCCTTATTCCCTCCCCAACACCGCCTGACTGCATGGGAGGAGGGGGCAGTTTAGTCTTGTGAACAGTGGAAGCTAAGGGCAGGTCTACACTTAGTGAAGACACTCCTGTGCCCAGAGAAAGCCTCTCCTGTTGAAGAGTCAATCCACCTCTAGGACCGTCCTGGGGGGTGGGGGGGGGGGGGGCGCGAACAGGGCGATTGCCCCGGGCCCCCTGGTTTTGGCTTGAGAGCGACACACATAATCCTGGACAATGATGTGTACACAGGATAGCCTGGAAGCACACGTTGAGAATTCTGAAAACCAGTTCAGTTGCCTGGTATTAGAACCAACTGATAGGCTGATCTGAAGAGTTGGCAGATTCTATTTGCTCTGCTGGTAGCACTATACCACATACTTGTCAAAACAAAAAACAAAACCAAAAAAATCAGATCATATTCACAGGCCTAAACCTTGACCTAAGATAACCATCACATTATCTTAAATGCTATGGAAATGGAGAAACCCAGCAAAATGTGCAGCAAGCCCTGCAGCAACTATTTATATTTGCCACATTTCCTGTGATTAGAAGGACTTAAAACACTGTTGCATTAGCAATGTATGAAACCTGCATGTAAATCACATCCTCGAGGCACCTATGCCTTTAGGGTGGCTAGCTCCCTAAAATAACCATTTATATCACCTTTCAGACCACCAATGAATATGGCAAAATAGAACCAAAAGTCAGCCACACATAGATCAGGCTAAACGGCTAAATTTTCTAGTCCTCCAGAAGCAGCATGGTCTGGTGAACGGAGTGTGGGATTGGAACACATGCGCTTGTGTCATTCCAGCTTGGCACTGATGAGCTGGCTGGCCTAGGACAGCTTTTTGCCTCTCAGTATCACATCTATGAAAGAGGGAGAACACCACTTAACTTCTGCAGAATGGCATTGCAAGGGTTAATTAGCTAATGCATTTGGTATATGAAAAATGCTACATACATCTTTAGTATCTTGTTCATCATCTTGAACTCACCTCCTTGTAATTCCTTTATAGAGGATCCGGTCAGGTTGACAGTATTTCTTGGAATCACTGCAATTGAGGGCTAGCTCTAGGAAGCTGCTGTCCGGAGTCAGTTTCCATAAGCCTCTGTAGAGAAGCATTCTTCACTGGCAAAACTTAAAACTCCCTGGCCAAAATTTCCAAATTAGTTGTCTAACCATTAGGCTCCCAAATCCACATTTAGTCACGTAAACAGAAGCTGCCTGATTTTCAGAAGTGCTGAGCACTTCCACAGGCTTTCTCAATGCTCAGCACTTTTATTTAAGAGGGACCTAAATAAGTATTGAGCAAACTAAACTTCAGGCACCTAGATTTTAAAATTGTGATCCAGGTCTTTACCAGTTAGTTCGTCAGGGTTTTCCCATTTTTGTATGGAAAATCCCACGTTTCATATAAATTAAGTATAAAGCTGTCCCAACTGCTATTTTTCATCTACATTTATAGAATCATAGAAAGTTAGGTTGGGAAAGGATCTCAGGAGGTCATCTAATCCACCCTCCTGCTCAAACATTACATCCATTTATCAATACTCCTATAAACAAGAGGACTTATAAGTACAACTTCTCAAGTACTGCTGATAATACAAAATCAAGGCAGCCAGAAGGGACCTTTTAAGTTAGCACTAACCGCCCATGTCAAAATGAGTGACTTTATCCTATACTTTCCATAAATCTAGCTGTCCTCAGTTTCAGTGTCTCTACCAAGTTTGCAATAACTATATTATAATCCTATTTTAGACAAATTGCTTCCCCATTCAGTTGTCATAGTGTCTAATTTCCATTTTACATTTGTTCCTTATTGCTAATCAGTGAGCCTTGCTTTATTACAAGCGTACAATGAATTTCATGTTTTTATTCTGTTGCATTACTATTACAGATTCCTCCTTAAATAGCATTTAAAGTGAATGAATTCAAGCCCCATAGCCTTTTCTTGGAAGGTATATCTCGAGTCCTTTCATCAGAGTAGATAACCTTCTTTGAATCTCCTCTATAGTCTCAAGTTTTGTTTTTTAAAGTGAAGGCATCATTCTGAAGTACAGTGCGACCTTTTCAGTACAGCCTAACGTTGCCCTACATCTTTTCTTATTCTACAAAGATCCAATCCAAATGTAGAATTGCCCCTTCCATAAAGCCCTTACACTATGCAGTCCATAGAACAATATGAAGTCAATTGTTATATCAGGAGCATGCGTTTTGCATATCAGACTTCTTTGACATCAGATATTAACTTGTATTCATTAATAGGAAAGTAACCCTTCTTCTATATCTACATACATGAACTTGTATATGGATAAAAAATAATGTGCTGCTCAAGCACATGAAAAGCTTGTGTCTTTTCTATGAGGGTGAAAGCATTTATAGTTGTTTATCCCACAAACTTTTCACTTAACGATTGTATCTTAAATAATACCAGATCATTTTTAATAGATGCAATGATCATTCTGTGGTATTCTCAAAGAAAGAGGAATTCTCAGGTTTCAGGTAAATGAATTTACTAAATAAATTATTACTTCAAGAATATAATGGATGAAGCTGGACTCAGCTTGAAAGTCCCCAAGTCTCTCTCTTGTGTAATTACTTTTACTCTGCACTTCCTGTTAGATACATATGGCACCCATAATGTGACTTTATGCCCCATATTCTTTCCTTTATTAACTGGACTCCTTTACCTTAAAGCCTAGCTCACTCTGGCTCAAAGGTTGAAATTCGACATTTGAACACAATAAATTTTTCTTAATTTATATTACGTGACATTTTACCTTATTTAAACAGTTTTCTTAAAATGAAACATGATATTTTATCAACAGTCCTGGCTCTTTTTAATTATAAAACATTTATAAATGGAAGTGGCTGAAAGCCTCAATCACAACTGGGGCCATTGTGCACTCTTCAAAGGTGTCTCTTTTATCTTATCATTATTCTAGAGGGTTTCCCGCATCTAGTTCACTATCCTCTTAGCTCTTGTACATGCCTCCCTTTAGGCACAGAGTCTGAGTTTAAAGGAAACAAAAATTGATTGCAGTCGTATTACCAATTTGTAAGGGGAGTTTTAAATTGCTAGCTACAGCTTAGTTGGATATGTCAGAATTTACAAATATGTATAGTCAGTGGCGCTGCTTTAGTTATTTTTCCTAACAGAGCTACTTCTTTGGAAAGCTAATGCTTATCATTCAGTTTATGAATTCACCTTCTGGTTTTTTTTCAGATCACTAATACTTTGAGACACAGCACAGTATCAATGACCGTTTGTCATTGCACATTTCAGGTTTCTGCTTTAGAGACTAGAGCAATAAGTTTTTACCTCCCTTTGACAACCAATGTCACTCTTAAATGTAGGGCTTGTAGTCTGGGTATAGAGCAGGAGCAACAAATACGAGGACGCAAACTAGGGAGGAAGACTAGAAGTCAATCTAATAATCATTATGTGTGATATTATTCACCACAGAAAAATCATTGGCTGTAATTATATAATCAGGATGGTCTTGCAACACCAGAAATTGGAAGCTACTATTTCGGTAAGCTTTTGTGGTAAGCAATTAATGACTTTAAGATTAAGCTAATGATATTAAACACATTTACACACATTCAATCTATTCAAGTTTGCTGCCAGAAGTCAGGAAGAGAGAGCCTGCCAGAGAGATTTGATGCTACTTTTGTGACTTTTTTCCCTTTTGGAAGTAGCTCGAATGCTAACAAGAAGGGCATACAAACTTTTAGATAGGCAGATAGATGGATATTCAGAGTAAGACATGGAAAAATAAGGTATTGAGGACTGGAACCTTTGCTGGGCAGAAAGCCTTTGATTCCTATTGAGGGTGACTAGGGTCTGAGGACACTCGGCAACTCATATATTCAGGCTTTAAACTGTTTAATTCGCCAGTTCCAAAAATATGCTAGTGGACCTGACTCAGAGAAATGTTGAGTGAACATCCTCAAGATCTGTAGCCTCCAAGTGGTGGTGATTGGTCAGAACTTAGTATGATTCACTAACAACCTTGCAGGACTGGTTCTTTTTCTACACATTTTAGAAATGAAATAAAAGCTAGAATTTTTCCGATGAATATGTCATTTCAAGAGGGAGACCTGGAAATGTTAATTATAGAAAAAATCTGTTCCCAAAAGACTTGATGATGGAAAGCCTATCTTGCTCATTAAACATCAGTTGTCCCACAGTGCTAGAACATTCTCATCTCCAATGATGATTAAAGATATGTACCATAGATCAACTATGAGTACATCTCCACAAGGAATTAGCCTGGCATTTGGACAGTTCCACATGCTTAAATATTCCCCATTAACAGCTGTCAACTTCACATCTGGTTTCTGAATCCTTCCAGAAGCCTCCAGAGAACAGTCCTGGTATTAAGCAGGCAATCTTGACTATCAGGTTTGTTTTATAATAATAAAGTTATAAACACAATCGTTTCAATAGCAAATGAGCATGGTGCTTAGTGAGACGACAGATCATTTCAAATTTGATGGTTTCAGATTTTAATGGATGGGTCCATGTTTTGTTGACAAAAGAGCCTAAAAAAATCAGAACTTCTGTATAATGGCTCTGCCTTTTTATAATGGTTGAGACAAGTTGTTTGCTGCAAAAATAACACAAGTGAAGACTGAGTGAAATTTCCAAAGCATTGCAATTATAACTCATACAATCTTCCACAGTGACAATGTTTTTTTCAGACTACATGGAGGGATTTATTACAAACTAGATATTAAAACACAGCCACAAATCTGTTAATTGCTTGATGAATTTTTCTTGTTTGTTCTTCAGTGTTTTGATCATTTGATTATTTAAACATGTATAACTGGCTACTCAGAAATCTCAGGAATAACTCAGCATGATCTTCACCTCCCACCGTACTTCAAAAGTGTTATGATAACATGTGGGAAACCTGCCTGCAAGAGGGAGAAGGAATTTGGTTCCTTGAGAAAACTGAGTAACAGAGGGCAGACAATATAGGCATTGACACTACTAATAAAATTCATAAACCCACCAAATAATAAATTAGGGGGAGTTGTCTTTATGAACTATGGATTTATTTGTGATTTGATTATAAAATCAAAGCCTATAAATGACACCAAACACATCTCACATTAAAGAAGGATATTAGATGGTGACACATTTTTGCTTTCCCAATGTTGCCGCATAGTTTTGTCAGAGAGGTTCTAGTCGGCGGAGGAAGAAGGAAATGAAGCACTTGCAAATATAGTTTTATTTCAATCTTTTTTATTGGCAGATTAATATTTTGAAGCTTACAATATTAATTCTGCACACACAGGCTATGTCTACACTTGAAAATTTAGGTTGACTTTAACTAAGTCGACTTAACTAAGTCGACTTTAAGTTAACTTAGTTAAGTTGACTTAGCATGTCTACACCTAAATTTTAAGTCGACTTTGGGGGGAAACTTACAAAGTCGACCTAGAGTGTCCACACTGGACGCCTAGGTCGATTTCTAGGGGCTAGAGGGACCTAGGGCAGGTCCACGGGGACAGGGAGGGCATCCCTTATCCAGTGCCAGGGGGCTCAGCCTTGCCCCATTGTACATAGGAACAATGGGGCAAAGGGGGACAGGGACCCTGGCAGGGCATAGGGGCAGGGAGGGCAGGGCTCTGCCCTGCCCTGTGGGGGGGCATGCCAGGTTCCCCCTGTGCCCCTCCCCAGCAGGGAGGGCATTGTTGCAGTCCTGGGGTAGCCCTAAGTCAATTTAGGGCTACCCCATGTCTACACTGGCTTAAATCGACTCTAGGGAGTCGACTGAAGCCTTAAGTTGAATTAAAACAAGGTTTAATACAGTCGACTTAATTTTCATTAAGTTGACTTTATTTTCCTTAAGTTGACTTAAGCAAGTTGCTTAAGTCGACTTAAGGAAACTGTAGTGTAGATGCAGGGTAAATTAAGTCAACTTAAGCAAGCTTAAGTCGACTTAATTTACAAGTGTAGACGCACCCACACACTTTACCTTAAATTTAGTTGACTAAGGCTAAGTCAAATAACTACCAAGTAACAGACTAAATACACCAACTTACTTGAGATCAAAATGTCTTGTTTTAAACACTTGTTGACATAAAACAAGAATACGAATATTGAGATTTGAAATATAAACCAGTTCAAAAGCATCAATTTCATTCAATTTCAATTTAATGACACTTGTTTCTGACCTTAAGTGACCCTCAGACTCGTCCAGGACCCCTTTTAGATCAGCCTAACTATCCGGATTTCCACTGTGGGCATGTCTTGGTAGAGACTAAATTCTGAATGAGGATCTGATTCATGCCAGCAAAGGTCAGGAAATGGCCTCTGCTAAAAAAAATGGTGGTTAAAACTAAAGACGTAAATCAGGTATCCATGTCTGTATTGTGTGTGCATGCGTGTGGACAGAAGTGGGTGGGGAAAAGATGTTAAAAATACATTTTTTTCACTTTAAAAAGTGATTTTCTTAACCTGTTAATTTTGTAATCTGGCCTTTAACAAGGAACAAAAAACAGTTTAAAACATAAGTATAGCAGAGTGTCTTGCACAAATCTTTAAGCCAGTGGGGGCTCTTTGTAGGGGGGAAGAGAACATATGCTGGCTTACTACAGGGCTTTGGTTTCTTGGCTTTCAACATAACTGAGTATTGACACTGGAGTAAAAAGAAGATTAAGTAACATGCTGAATACGCTTCTCATTATACTGGAGGTTCTGTGTACCTAACATATCCAGCAGCAGATCTTGCTCATCTAACCGTAGTGAAACACCATGCTGGTTTCCAGTCCGACCAGTGCTCTTGCTATGATTGTCACTGGAAGAGGATTTGGTTATGGACACATTTCTATTGATGTTAGGCTTCAAAATTTGTTTTTGCCACATTTAAATTTTGGGCCCAAATTGCCCAGATAAATTCCCTCTACATATCTAATCTTGTAGGCAATGCATGTGTTTTTTCATGCTTCCTAGAAAATCACAGTTAAACTGTAAATTAAGTGATGGATAAAAAGAATGTTACTGATTCTCTAGAACTGTCTTTTGTTCACCACCTAGCACAATGGGGCCCAGATGCTGATCTGGATCTCTTGGTTCCAATGTTCTGTAAATATTAAATAGAAATAATTTAAAAACATTTTTCCAGCACTATGTCAAGTACACTTTGATCAAAGCAAACAAGGAGTACTGTGGCACTTTTAAAAATTAACAAATTTATTTACTGCATGAGCTTTTGTGGGAGTCTCCCATGAAAGCTCAAGCGATAAATAAATTTGTTAGTCTCTAAGGGTATGTCTACACTTGCAACTTAGATCAACTTAAGGATGCTTAAGTCGACCTACGGAACTCTGCGTCCACACTGGGCTTTTATTAAGTCAACTTAAGTGCTTCCTTAATAATTTAATAACTTCTACTCTTTAGGTTGACTTAAGGCTTAAGTAGACTTATTAAGTTGACTTAAAGCCAGTGTGGATGGGGAATAGCACTAAGTTGACCTTATTAAGTCAACTTAAAGCCAGTGTGGACAGCTATGTCTACTGTTAAGTCGACTTAACAAGGACGACTTAAAGTGTAGCCACTCTGTTAAGTCGACTTAACTTTACAAGTGTAGACATAGCCTAAAAGTGCTACAGGACTCCTTGCTTGTTTTGCTGAACTAGACTAACATGACTACCCCTTTGACTTTGATTGAAGTTACTCCTGGAAACCAGCATGACACTAAACCTCCATGCACTGATGATTTTCTGGGGAATCTCTCTCTCTCTCTCTCTCTCTCTCTCTCTCTCTC